>OW386289.2:34243902-35443902 GCA_936432065.2 Rutpela maculata | reverse complement strand
ATTAGTCATTCTAAAGATAAATGTTGCTGATTAAAAAAAAAAACAATGCATCAACCAAAGAATGTAAATAATTCCATTTACTTTTATTATTGCATAATAATGCATTCTGCGGCACCCCTTGCCTTCAATTTGCCTCAATAATATTTTGAGGGGACTGTTTTTTCTTCAAATGGAACCATTTGCAGGGGTGAGAAATAAAAAATTTCGATTTCGAAAAAGATGGGCCACCCTAATGCACAAGGCCGTTTTTGTCTATAACTTTGTTATTTGGAAAGACCTGCATTTGGTTTTCCTACTATCGGTTTTTACCGATTATCCAAGGCCCTTGTCCAGTTGACGAGCCGCTGGATGAATCCAAATTTGTTTTATTCGAGAAATCGGGCCTGTCCGTTTTTATTAATTTTTGCCAGGTAATTGCCTATAGACGCTACGCGCCTTTGCCATAGTTTTCGGTTTCGCCCTTTCAGTACGTCGCATCGTTAAAATTTTATATTCATTCGTTTGAATGATATCCACAATGACTATCTCCACTTCCATTGTGTTTCGTGGAGCGATAAAAAAAGTCCAACTTTGACTGACTTTTGAAAAAGTATAATGCATTTTTTTCTTTCACTAAAATTATGCTTTTATTTTCATTATACTTTCCCATGACCATAAAATACTTTTACTCTTACCCTGGACATAAACATATTTTCCTAAGTGAAAATTCGATGTTTCTTCGAATTTTATAGTCTTAGGCAACTCGTTCTACAACATTCCAGCACTTTCTATAATGTTCCAGATAGATGTCAGCACTTTTCTCGACGTTTCTAGATTATGACATCTCTCGTGCCATCTCTGGGACGATTGCCAAACTAACTAACTAACTTAATTGTTTTCTGTTACTTATACATGGAACATAGAGGGAATTTCTACAGATGTTTCTGGGGGTAAAAATATGTAACACTATTCAATTGGAAGTTTAACAACATAGTCAAGGAGCGGCTACAAAAGGCCCTGAATATGATGAAAAAATGGACTGATGAGGAGGGGACTGAAAATCAGTCCCCAAAAGACCAGCACCGTCCCATTCACCAGAAGAACAAACCTGGAGGGATTGGGTCCTCTAGTTCTCCAAGACACACAATTACAGATGTCGGGGGAGGTAAAGCAGTTTGGAGTCATTATAGACATCAAACTTACCTGGAACCAACACCTGGACAGAGTAATACATGGGTCTGTTGCCATACTGGCAACACGCAGATGATTGTGTAGCAAAACATGGGGGTTCAAGCCTGGTATAGTGCACTAGCTCTATACCAGTGTAATAAGACTCACCATGACATTATCGCATACGCTGCCTTAATTTGGTGGCCCAAGGTTACACAACAACAGCAGCTAACAGGCAGAGCCAGGTGCGGACTGACATGCCAGGGAATTACAGGTGCAATGAAAAGCACCGCTACAGCAGCCATGGAGACTCTATTAGACCTCCCTTCACTTAGTTTTGTGATTCAGGGGAGGCCAGAATGGGAACTTACAGGCTACAAAACTCTTAGAACACGACTCCTCTTTGAGGCAATTCGGGGCACATGAGGATAATAAACATTGTAGCGGATCCTCTATTGAGTATGAGGTCGGACTACATGGTACCAAAAATTACATTCAACAAGCCCTTCACTATCACCATTGGAAATAGGAAGAACTGGATGAAGCGTGCTCCTGACGCTTTATGCAAAGGCTTGGCCTGGTATACTGACGGGTCCAGGATTGAAACAGGAGCTGGAGCAGTAATACCTGGTGAAAGGCCAAGCCTTTCTCTTGGACAGACTCCACTGTGTTCCAGACAACGAAAAAGCTGACGAACTTGCCAGACAAGGAGCAGCGGATATATTCTATGGCCCAAAAGCCGCGCTGGGCATCACAAAAGGTTCAAGCAGAAGACTGGGTCAAGACTAAACACAAGCACTACTGGACCAATATTCCAGGAAATCGACCAGGGAAAACACTTATCAATGGACCATTTTCAAAACAAACTGAGGAACTGCTAACAAAGAACAGGATTCAGTTGAGAACCATAGCAGGTCCTCTGACGGGACACTTTCTCGTTAAGAAGTACCTGTATTTAATCGGAAAGTTTGCTGGCGACCTTAACTGTAGACTGTGCGGTAAGGTATCAGAAACTGTGAAACATATACACGACTGCGAGGTATTGGACCGCAGAAGATATATCTACGTGCAAACACAAACAGACCCGAAAACCATCGAAACTCGCCCATTTTCAGACCTGTATCACCTTGTCAGTGATATAGGAATATTAAAATGGACAGTGTAAACTAAGACAGGAAGAGCATCAACTAAAACAGGAAGAGCACAATAAGCCCAGGAGGTTGGAGTGCCCTCGGGGTATTTTTTTACAGACGAGCCCCAGGAGGAGGGGTTTTAGTCAGTTAGAGTCTGTCACTCAGACCCATTCCAGCGATGGGCAGTCCGTGTGGGTTTCCCCTCCTCAAAAAAACCTATTCTTCTGGATTTCTCTAGCCTAACACTGTCGGATCGAGACGTTTCACGTCCTCGCAATATTTGTAACGTTTTAATTTATTTATTATTGTGATTATCAACTGAAATAAAATAAATCCAATATTTAAGCCCATGACACGTATATATATAAAGTATTTAATGAAGCACTTTAATGGTTATAATGACTCGGAATCGAAACCCACATAGGTTTTGGTATGGTTTTTTTTCATAGTCACTTTATTTTACACTGAGTCTTTGACCAGCTAAGTTCGAACTATAAAATTAAAAATATCTAAAACTGACATTATTTACAAAAAACTGCGAAGAGTATCGTATAGAATGTGTGACAATTATATAAAAAGTTCAATAAACCGGCGAAGAGTACGTTTTTAGCTTGTTATTTTTAATTTTGGCGGCTCGGGAAGTGTTGCAGCCAGTCAATTAGCTTTTTTATTTTATTCACATTTTATTATTTCCGTAAAGTGATTTTGTTAAAAATATCTTTCAAGGGACGCCCATGAACATAATATAATACTATTACTTGCTCTGTGATAATAACAAGAGCTAATTTTTAGCAAAGTGTCACTGAATGAATTATACAATTTGGGTGTAGATTATGGAGCAATAAATAGTGCAATAATAATAAGCGCAATAAATTAGCTATTTTTACTATAGCGAATTAGATCCACTAGTATGCCTCGTAACTAATTAATTATATTAACAATATAGTAAACTGCAATACTAACAATCAGTTATGTCTATGTCGCGAATCACTGGCCTATAGTAGTCGGAATCATAATATAGTGCAGTAAGAATAGCCTAAAAAAAAACGCTGCCCAAGGAATCACTACTTCCACATCCAGATTTTCTATCCAAGTCACACAACGAAAAAAAATTGTATGTGGAAATAATTGTTTATGGAACTTTAATAATATAATATTTGAAATCCTCTACCTCAAAAATCCATAAAACGATACCCCACATCGGTAGTGGGGTGGGGATGGTGATAAGAGGTGGTAGTGGGATGTGGATGAAGTAAAAAAATATTTTGAGGTTTCTGGTTCTTGTACACACACTAAATCACATTTTTTTTTCATCCCCTTTAATAATGGGGTGGGGGTTGTAATGGGGGTGGCTAATGCCAATTTTTTTTTGAGACCTTAGCTTCTCTTGTACATACTAAATACCAATTTTATGGACTCTTACCTGCTTGATTTACCTATTTATCCCAAATTTACCTCAATTTACCCCCCAACCTTTAGACGGAACACGACGAAAATATAATCTAGTTCTAGATCTCGTTAAAGTACATATGTGTACCAAATTTCAAGTCAATATCTCAAACGGTTCCAGAGTAAACGTGCGCACAAAAAAAGTTACAGACAGACCAGACCGACAGACAGAAATTTTTTTTCGCTCAAACTTAAAATCTCGACGTTTTATGACATTTTAAGGCTATTTGAACAATAAAAATTTTTGAAAATTTTTTTTGTCGTTACTATACTTCCACTGGATGTGGAAGTAATTAAGGGGCCAAGGAAACTTTGCATAGATGTTAATTTTTACTTATTTTTCGAGGAATCGATAAGTCTACCTCAGAACCGAGGTCAAATCTTTTACAGAGGTGAAGGAAGAGGGCCAAATGAGTTTCTAGAAACAAATTACAACAATATATTTTAGGGATTATAAAATGGCCATTAATTTTTAACAGGTAATTTTCCAATAACAAAATTAATTTTGAATGTATGACCTTTTTTCATCCCTTTGAAGAAATCATTTTTTTACGAGGTACTTTCGAAATTTACTTTCAAACAATGCTCTTTACCCTACATTTTAAGCATTAAAAACAAAAGTGATTTTTTAAAAATAATTTAAAAACTATCTGAGATGCGGTAGAAACTCAATCTAGCGGAAAAAGAGCTGCCTAAGGAATTACTAAACTTCCACATCCAGATTTCGTATCCAAGTCTATTACAACTAAAAAAATGTGCATACCGCATTTGCACTCCACAATGTGGAAAAATAATTGGTCATAGAACTTTAATAACATAATATTTGAAATCGTTTAGTCCAAAAACCCATTAAACAATATGCTATATCGGTAATGGGGGTGGAGTGGTGGTATGAGTGGTAGTGGGGGTGGCTGATTTGACAAATTTTGTGGCCTTTGATTCTTGTAGATACACTAAATCACAATTTTATTTTTTTACCCTCTTTAATAATGGTGAAGGGTTTTAATAGGGGTGATAGTGGCGGTGGCTGATGCAAAAAAAATTGAGTCCTTGGTTTCCCGCACAGTAGAGGATTTATACTTCTGCTGCCCTCCCACCCCCTTCCCACTCTCTATTCCTTGCCTCAGTAATAAAAAATGATATTCCCCTCTAAACCTCATATCTTTTAAAGGGTCAAGTCCCTCCTCCCTCACTCCCTTTTACGCTTTCTCCCCATAGGTTTGTCAATAGCACAAAGCACAAAATCATGAGTACTAGCAACAGTGGTTTTGGATAAATTAACAACCAGATCGATATATTATTTTATCATATGAGAACGAGAACAAAATAAAAAACCGCTGCCCAAGGAATCACTACTTCCACATCCGATTTTTTATCTAAGTCACTCACAACGAAAAAATTTTGTATGTGGAAATAATTGTTTATGGAACTTTAATAATATAATATTTGAAATCCTCTACCCCAAAAACCCATAAAACGATACCCCACATCGGTAGCGGGGTGGGTGTGGTGATAGGGGGTGGTAGTGGGGGTGGATGAAGTAAAAAAAACATTTTGAGGTTTCTGGTTCTTGTACACACCCTAAATCACATTTTTTTTTCATCCCCTTTAATAATGGGGGTGGTAATGTGAAATTTTTTTTTGAGACCTCAGCTTCTCTTGTATATACTAAATACCAATTTTATGGACTCTTACCTGCTTGATTTACCTATTTTCCCCAAATTTACCCTAATTTACCCCCCAACCCTTCGACGGAACAAGATGAAAATATAATCTTGTTCTAGATCTCGTTAAAGTACATGTGTGTACCAAATTTCAAGTCAATATCTCAAACGGTTCCAGAGTAAACGTGCACACAAAAAAAAGTTACAGACAGACCGACAGACAGAATGTTTTTTTCGCTAAAACTTAAAATCGTTTCGTGACATTCTAAGCCCATTTTAACAATAAAAATTTTAAAAAATTTTTTTGTCGTTACTATACTTCCAGTGGATGTGGAAGTAATTTGAAATAAATTTTGGTATGCATTTAAAATGTTATTCATGTAGACATAGGCCAAATAGGCCTAGACCAGATAGGCTTATCGGCAATCTCCTACTAATTTAATTTCTCTAACAGATATGGAGAAAATTCTATGTACAGGGTGGTCGCGCGAACATTAGAACCTCATTTAACTTCGTTATTTTTGGAAAAAAAGTATAAAAATTAAAAGTTATAGAAAATCACATGTATTTTTCAAAAATTATTTCAGAATAGCAATTTCAAGGCGCATTTCGTAGATATGAACTTTACTTTGTTTTTTTAATGGAACACTCCATATATATTTACACCATTTGAAAGGACATAAAAAAAGCTTTTTAATTATATATAATACATGGTATTCATCTTAAAAATTTTTTGTCTAATTTACTATAAATTTACAATTTATCAAATTAGTCATGGAAAACAAAAATATATAAATTAAAATAAACAATATGTTAGGTTTGTCAAAATACCTGTGTATAGTATCTATAATAGTGACTTAATGTAAAAATATATAAAACTTAATATATACTATAGTTTTTAAGAAAAATACTATGTGTCATACCCCTGCCAAAAATTCCACATAGAAACTTATAAAAAAAAAAGTGATGCGGTTTTATCGTTCCTATTAGTTATATTAGTATTATACAGAGAGGATTTTATCTGTTTTATTAAGTTTTAAATCGGTTATGAAACAGTAATTCCGAATGAGCTATTTGGAATTATCATGTTGCCCTTTCATGAGTACTTATATGAAATATACATCAACAAATCTACAGTTTACTGTCTGCAAATACACCCTTGCCCTTATATCTGTAAACATATGGAATTACAGATACAACTTTAAAGAGATTCTAAACTTTTCTATAAGTAATATCATAAGAGTTCCAGTCCGTCCTTTCTCCAGTATCTATCGTATGTAACACACCATTTATCAACATGTTTTTATTGTAAATTTCAACATTGTTTTTTATTAGTATTAATGTGGATATACATGTCAACAAATGTACAGTTTCAATTGTATATTTTACAGATGTATTTTTATTGTAAACTTCCATTTTGCTTTTTTATTAGTATTAATTTGGATATGCATGCCGACAAATGTACAGTTTAAATTGCATATTTCAAATAGAAATACTAATATTGTGGTAAACACAAAATTCTGCAAAGTCCTTATTTCCTCGGGTGTTCTTGTTCTAGCCTAGAAGCAATGAATGAGTTAGCAGTGAAAGAGACTGCTTTGTTTTTAATTTAACAAACACACTTCAGTTTCTTAGGTCACATTAGATTAGATATGAACTAGCTACACGTATACAGCTCCCTCTACTGGAGCCTGGAGTAAAGTTGCTGCTGAAATTTCTATCAGTTTCTACTAGAATAGAGCAGCAAACATTTACTTATACCACATCAATGAGAATTTATGAGAACAGTATCTAAGGTAAAACGTGCGGCTTTCCGTGGTTAAATGGCAAGTGTTTCTATAAGAAACGAGCTGCATTAGGTTAGGACAGTTTTGACTTGCAATTGAAGATTACTAATTATAATGTTTGAATAGGGATTTATGAGATCAGTTTCTATGAGTATTAATGTTTTTTTTCAGTAATATATTAAATGTGTTTTCATTTATTTGAATGGGTAAAAAGAAAGGTCAGTTTTCAACTGCAATTACAAATACAAGTTTAATCACTTTGAATGGGGTTATATGCGATTAATTTCTAAAAGTATTTATGCTGTTTTCCGAATATAATTGTGATGAGGTTTAATCAGTAACAAATTGTTCACTACTTGTTATGATATGGTCGGAAATTCCAAGTACACATTTAGTATTCCTTCAAAAGGATTGATGAGAGCAGTTTCTACGAGTATCTATTTGTTGTTCCTCTAGTAAATTATATAAGTCTTTACATTTACTTATACTATCTCAATAAGAATTTATGAGAACAGTATCTAATGTAAAACGTACGGCTTTCCGTGGTTAAATGGCAAGAGTTTCTATAAGAAACGAGCTGCATTAGGTTAGAACAGTTTTGATTTGCAATTGAAGATTACAAATTATAATGTTTGAATAGGGATTTATGAGATCAGTTTCTATGAGTATTAATGTTTTTTTTTCAGTAATAAGTATATTAAATGTGTTTTCATTTGTTTGAATGGGTAAAAAGAAAGGTCAGTTTTCAACTGCAATTACAAATACAAGTTTAATCACTTCGAATGGGGTTATATGCGATCAGTTTCTAACAGTATTTATGCTGTTTTCCGAATATAATTGTGATGAGGTTTGATCAGTAACAAATTGTTCACCACATGTTACGATATGGTCGGAAATTCCAGGTACATATTTAGTATTCCTTCGAAAGGATTGATGATAGCAGTTTCTATGAGTATGTATTTGTTGTTCCAATAGAAAATTTGTCTTTATCAGTATGCATTCGGATCTACTTTAAATACAAAAATTATATCAGAATGACACAACCAAATATTTTAAACAGTATCCACTTGTAAATCCAAACATTTAAAGATATATTTTAATGAGAACCAATCAGAACAGTATCTAATGTAACGCGTGCGGCTTTCCGTGGCTAAATTTTAAAAGTATTTTTAATAAATAGCTTTAACGGATTTGAACAGTTTTAATTTGCAATTCCAGATGAATAGTTTTAATTGTTAAATAGGGATCTATGAGATCAGTGTCTTTGTGTAATGTTTATTTTCCAATAAAAACACATTTTATTGAAAAAAAAAACATTACACTGACCTCATAGATCCCTAACAATTAAAACTATTCATCTGGAAATGCAAAACTGTTCGAATCCGTTAAAGCTTATTTATTGCAAATAATTTTAAAATTTAGCCACGGAAAACCGCACACGTTACATTAGATACTGTTGTGATGGATTCTCATTATAATATTATCTTGGATTTACAGGTGGACACTGTTTAAAATATTTGGGGTTTCATTCTGATATGATTTTTATATTTAAATTAGATCCGAATGCATACTGATAAAGACTTATATAATTTACTGTAGGAACAACAAATAAATACTCGTAGAAACTGCTCTCATTAATCCTCTTGAAGGAATACTAAATATGTACCTGGAAATTCCGACCATATCGTAACATGTAGTGAACAATTTGTTACGGATCAAACCTCATCACAATTATATTCGGAAAACAGCATAAATACTGTTAGAAATTGATCGCATATAACCCCATTCGAAGTGATTAAACTTATATTTGTAATTGCAGTTCAAAACTGACCTTCCTTTTTACCCATTCAAACAAATGAAAACACATTTAATACATTACTGAAAAAAAACATTAATACTCATAGAAACTGATCTCATAAATTCCTATTTAAACATTATAATTTGTAATCTTCAATTGCAAATCAAAACTGTTCTAACCTAATGCAGCTCGTTTCTTATAGAAACACTTGCCATTTAACCACGAAAAGCCGCACGTTTTACATTAGATACTGTTCTCATAAATTCTTATTGAGATAGTATAAGTAAATGTCTGGATTTACAAATAGATACTGTTTAAAATATTTAGTTGCTTTATTCTGATATAATTTTCATATTTAAATTAGATCCGAATCTTTACTGATAAAGACTTATATAATTTACTAGAGGAACAACAAATAGATATTCGTAGAAACTGCTCTCATCAATCCTCTTGAAGGAATACCAAATGTGTACTTGGAATTTCCGACCATATCATAACATGTAGTGAACAATTTGTTACTGATTAAACCTCTTCACAATTATATCCGGAAAACAGCATAAATACTTTGACAAATTGATCGCATCTAACCCCATTCGAAGTGATTAAACTTGTATTTGTAATTGCAGTTGAAAACTGACCTTTCTTTTTACCTATTCAAACAAATGAAAACACATTTAATATATTACTGAAAAAAAAAAACATTAATACTCATAGAAACTGATCTCATAAATCCCTATTCAAACATTATAATTTTGAATCTTCAATTGCAAATCAAAACTGTTCTAACCTAATGCAGCTCGTTTCTTATAGAAACTCTTGCCATTTAACCACGGAAAGCCGCACGTTTTACATTAGATACTGTTCTCATAAATTCTCATTGAGATAGTATAAGTAAATGTTTGGATTTACAAATAGATACTGTTTAAAATATTTGGTTGCTTTATATTCTGATATAATTTTCCTATCTAAATTAGATCCGAATCTTTACTGATAAAGACTTATATAATTTACTAGAGGAACAACAAATAGATACTCGTAGAAACTGCTCTCATCAATCCTCTTGAAGGAATACCAAATGTGTACTTGGAATTTCCGACCATATCATAACATGTAGTGAACAATTTGTTACTGATTAAACCTCTTCACAATTATATCCGGAAAACAGCATAAATACTTTGAGAAATTGATCGCATCTAACCCCATTCGAAGTGATTAAACTTGTATTTGTAATTGCAGTTGAAAACTGACCTTTCTTTTTACCTATTCAAACAAATGAAAACACATTTAATATATTACTGAAAAAAAAACATTAATACTCATAGAAACTGATCTCATAAATCCCTATTCAAACATTATAATTTTGAATCTTCAATTGCAAGTCAAAACTGTTCTAACCTAATGCATCTCGTTTCTTATAGAAACTCTTGCCATTTAACCACGGAAAGCCGCACGTTTTACATTAGATACTGTTCTCATAAATTCTCATTGAGATAGTATAAGTAAATGTTTGGATTTACAAATAGGTACTGTTTAAAATATTTGGTTGCTTTATTCTGATATAATTTTCATATTTAAATTAAATCCGAATTTGTACTGATAAAGACTTATATAATTTACTATAGGAACAACAAATAGATACTCGTAGAAATTGCTCTCATCAATCCTCTTGAAGGAATACTAAATGTGTACTTGGAATTTCCGACCATATCATAACAAGTAGTTAACAATTTGTTACTGATTAAACCTCATCAGAACTATATTCGGAAAACAGCATAAATACTTTTAGAAATTGATCGCATATAATCCCATTCGAAGCGATTAAACTTGTATTTGTAATTGCAGTTGAATACTGACCTGTCTTTTTACCCATTCAAACAAATGAAAACACATTTAATATATTACTGAAAAAAACATTAATACTCATAGAAACTCATCTCATAAATCCCTATTCAAACATTATAATTTGTAATCTTCAATTGCAAATCCAAACTGTTCTAACCTAATGCAGCTCGTTTCTTAAAGAAACACTTGTCTTTTAATCACGGAAAGCCGCACGAATTACATTAGATACTGTGCTCATAAATTCTCATTGATATGGTATAAGTAAATGTTTGGATTAACAAATGGATATGGCTTGACTCATTTTGCTGGTCAATGCGGATATAAACTGATAACAATTTCAACAGCAACTTTACCTAACTCTTATAGAAACTTATTGACCATATAGGTTCTCATAGATACTTATTTATTTTAGATAATTTTCAATACGGATTGATGAGATTTTTTTGACAGGGACATCATTGGAAAGATTTTTCTATGGACTTTCAAATTGTGTAAAAATATATAGGGTGTTTCATTAAAAAAATAGAGTAAAGCTCATATCTCCGAAATTTTAATTGCTTCTCTGAAATGATTTTTGGAAAATACGTATGATTTCTCATAACTTTTATATTTGAACTTTTTTGGGTTCTTACGTTCGCGCGTACAGTTGACTGTAATAAAGAACTCTAGTCTAGTTAAAATAAAAAACACGTTCTCAAATAAATTGAAAATGTTCTGAGAGTACATACTAATAATAATAATTTCTTGCCTTTATTTGCCTTTGATATTTTTCCAAAAATTTGCCGCCCCTGAATTTTGCCACCCTGGGCTATAGCCCCTATAGCCCCCCCCCCCCCCCTCTAAACCCGCCACTGTTCTCGTACACATAGTAAATCCCAATTTTATGTACTCTTACTTGTTTCCTCTCATTTGCCTCCCAACCTTTCAACGGAATAAGATCAAAATATAATCTAGTTCCATATCTCCTTGTAGTATATAGATGTGCCAAATTTCAAGTGAATATCATAATCCGTTCCTGGGCAATCTTGCGCACAAACGCATAAAATGCACAAAAAATCTCGACATTTCCTGAGGTTTTTAAGCCTATTTGAACAAAAAGAAACCTTTTTTTTACCGTTAATATGCCTCCACTGCACTACCTGTATGTGCGGAAGTAAAAATGACGCAATGAGTGGGCAAACTCCCCTAATGAAAAGCATACAGGTTGAATTGAAAAATCCTTTTTTTGATTTTTTTGACGCCAATTAAAAAATTCCAAAATGGATAAATCACTAAAATTTCCAATTATAAAAGAAAAAGTTTGAAATATTTTGCTACTGACTGCCTGGTTGAAAGTCAAGGCGAGTGGACCCTCAGCTGAGGTTCGACTCCGGCCGTGGCACTGAAATTTTTTCGGAAAAGGAAATTGATTCTAGTGTACTTGGATATCGGGTATGTGTCCGTTGTCGCGAAATCTGCAGCCCCTCCCTTTTAAAGTCACTTCAGGTCTTCAGCATAAAAGGGGGATGTATTACTTGTGCTATTGTTATTATATCGAGTATTATATTATATTGATACAGTATTCTTCAACCATTAATACTTCTATAGGTGTATAGGTGCAGAGAATAATAGAAATTGTTATTCCGATAAATGTATTATGTATTAAGTACCCAGGAAATAATTATAAATTTTAATTACTTCTTCTTTTAATTAAACCAGTAAACTGTGGAATTACAAAAAGTAACGATACACGAGTAGATCAAATCAAAAATGCATTATTAGCTACTTGTGTTGTGTTTAAGGTATCCACTTACTGAGTTAAATAATGTTCTCGGTCACTTTCTATCCTATAACTCAGTCATGTGTAAAAATGAAACAAATCTGTAAATAATTATTCTATAGTAAAAAGGCGACATAGTAGTTATATTTATTAATGGATTTAAAACTTTACTACATTAAAAATACTAAAAAGGAAAAAAAGGATAGGTAAATCAGTTCCATTCAACAGCCATCGTTATGTAAAACCTAGAAACGAAGCGTTTAAAATATATAAATATATGCATGTTAAGGGTTTTGATAAATACAAACTAAAAACACCTTAATTATAAAGGATGATGTAAAAAATAATTAAACAATTTGATATATGTGGAAAAAAGAAATAAAACAATTGGAACTGTTCCAATTTAGTTTTAAATTTTTTAATCATAATATGATCCACCAAGTCCCCTTGGATCATATGATTATTATCCCATGCGTGTTCACAAATTTTTGATTTCTCGAATTCTCCCCTTCGAACATAATTTCTATTACGTTGAAAGGTCCAGATGACTCACCCACATAATGTTTACCGCACTTCAAGGTCCATTATAAATACAATTTTTGAAATTTTTATAGCAATGTTTAGCAGCTTAGTTTTTCATCCCATTCTTCGTAATTTATACGATAAACCATGTATGTATGGATTTAATACTAAAGATCTAAATTCATCATTTAATTGTTGAATGTGCATTTTGCTTTCAATGTTTGTCAGGTGGCTATCAATAGAAACCTCGGGATATTGATTCTTTAATAGAACAGTTTTTATAAATTGTTTCTCGTTAGTTAAAATTCCTTCCTTTTAAGAAATTATTTTAACTCATACATATAAACATTATAAATCATCTTTTTATTAGCCCAGTCGATGAAGGTATTTACCCACAAAAAGTTGCAAACTGAATAATTTTTTTTTAATGAGTACACGAAAATGTATAGAATAATATCCTGAAAAGTTTACATTTCGCTCGGATGCAGAACATTAAAAAAAAAATTGAAAAAAAAATGAAGACTGTGACTTGTTCGAACGGGTTTTTTCATTGAGTTTTTCCCTGTATCACTAACCAAAACTATAAAAACTAGTGCGCGTGTGTTGTGCGCGCGCCCTCTAACCCAACTTTTTAAATCTAGCCTTAAGTAGCTTTAAGTGTTTTTAAACTTAGTTTTTAGTTATAGTCAACCGCAATTGTCAGGCTTAAATTTTCACTATTTTTTAAACAGGAGGCCTAACCCTCACCATGTGACCTATCGTTAAAGCCGAAAACCGACCCCTTTCCATCCGACCACCCATCTACCACGGCGCTGCGCGACGATGTTGTTGTGGTCGGCTCTGAATCAGGTCTAGGCGCATCTTTGTAAACAATAATGTTTAATAAAATTGTTTTGAATTGAATTGAATTGAATCTTAAGGTCCGAGGTTCGATCCTGAGCGTTCTCAGCTTTTTTTTTTCAACAAATATTAACTTAAAGTGGCGATTACCAAGAATGAGACAACCGATAGGGAAATATTTATTATTTTTGGCCATAACTTTTTCTTAGTACGTATATTTGAAAAAAAAACTGAGAACGCTCAGGGATCGAACCTCGGACCTTAAGTTTCGGAGGTTGATCAATCAATCAATCAATCAAAACAAATTTATTAGTATTAGGGATTACAATAATGCGCCTGGATCAGATCTCGGTTCAGAGCCGACCGCACAACCACGTAGCGTAGCGTCGTGGTTAATATGCAGTCGGATGAAGCGGGTCTGGTCTCGGCTATGACAACGGATCAAATGGAAGTTAGGGCTCCTGTTTAAAATATAAAAACTTAAACCTAACAATTTGTAAATATAACCATGAAAAAGTTTTAAAATACTTAAGACTACTTAAAGTTAAAACTGAGTTCTTATTAGGGTGCGCACACGCGCACTGTTTTTTAAAAAGATCGGGTTGCTGGTACGGGGAAAAACTCAACGAAAAAACCCGTTCGAACCAATGACGACATTCATCCGATGGTCTGTCTGCCTTCGGAAAGGTAGGGTGGAAGGGAAGTTATGATTTAAACGGTTTTGGTTTGCAAGAAGTTGTTGGTCGAGAGGGGATTTAGAAAAGAGACAAAAAGGACAAAGGAACAAACATTAACATAATTAACAAAAATGAGACGAATAGAAAGGGGTTTGAAGGTAAAAGGTGGTGAAAAGTAAAAGGTGGTGAAAGGGAAATTGTGGTTTAGGAAAGTGGGGCTAAGGAAGTTGTCGAAAGATAGGCAACGCCTGGTATGGTAATGGGTGTTTCAAGTTGAAAAGTATGGTATTATGCTGTCTGATTCGTGTAATGTCGCGGGTTAGCGGACTATCGCCCAGTTTGAATTGATAGAATTTTTGCGATATATTCTGGACGAAATCCGCTAATGGGGTTATGTCGTGGCAACGTGCGTAGAGATCTCTGAGGGAGGTGTACCTACCGGAGTCTGACACCATGTAAAATAATCCAGCTATCATAATTTAACGTACTGAGTAAAATTTTTATGTACCTTTTATATCTGTTTTCTGCAAAAGGGCCGCGTATAGCGACTATAGCGACTCACTCACTTCCAAAAGCGAGAAGTTTCCATGGAGTCGCTAAGAAACAAAAAGGAAAACTCGATCCATAATGGAGAAGTTTCCATGGAGTCGCTAAGAAAAATAAAAACATTCGATATATAAATATAATATCAATATACTTAAAAAATACTCAAATCACATAAAATATGAACATGTATTAAAAACAAATATACGTATATTAACTTCGATTTTAATTTTATTTATAGCGATAACGCTATAAATTTGGTGACCCCGACGTGATAATTTTATGTCCAACGTGATAAATATATGCCAGAAGTGAAAATTTTATGTCCAACGTCATAAATATATGCCAGAAGTGAAAATTTTATGTCCAACGTGATAAATATATACCAGAAGTGATCGTATAACTTACACGAGGGGTAGACCGCTGCCCAGATTTTGTACACCAGATTTCCATTTTGTCTCGATTTCCAATGATTTCCACCAGATTTCCATTGATTTCCAATGATTTCCGATGATTTCCATTGATTTCCACTGATTTCCGATGATTTCCATTGATTTCCACTGATTTCCATTGATTTACAATGATTTCCAATGATTTCCAATGATTTCCAATGATTTCCAATGATTTCCAATGATTTCCAATGATTTCCATTGATTTCCAATGGAAACATGCGCATGCGCAGTTATTTAAATTCTGATGCTCTGCGTATAAATCTCAGATTTCGGAGTACAGATCTGTATGAAATTATACGAGAAGTCATACTTAAAATACAAAGCACAATATATACCGTTTTTTCGGATAAAAAGTTATTAACAATGACAGCAACAAATGCGGGGTTTTATGCTTTTTCGTCAATATCTTAAAATATAAACGAATAGGTTAAAAATGTGCCTTTCACTTTTTATAGAGAAAATTATAATTTTCTGTATAACAAAAAACACTCAATTTTAATAATTGCGTAATGCGGTATTGATTCATATTTGCATCAATACTGGTCGTTTCCTGTTAAATGTGTAGTGTAGATCCATTCGATATACTTGAGATATCCAGAATATCAACGATGGTGCTTTGCTTTATTTAACGAATATTCTTTTTCTCAGAACTTGACGATTGCAGCTGCAAGCCGATTGCAACAGCAAAAGACATATTGCCCGATGGTACTGCGCTTTTAAACATTAACTTAAACGAATTAAAAAATAGTTTTATATAAGTACTACCAGGATTGCAAAAAACAAAAAACAAACTATTTTTTTTTTCAAGATCACTGCGGTGGCAAAAATAATCGTCCGATCGGGTTGCGATTTAAAGTGTTAAAAAAAAAATTCGTACTATCCGGATCGCAAAAATTAAAAAAAATGTTCTTTCAAGGTCACTGTGGTGGAAAAAATAATCATCCGATCGAGTTGCTATTTTAAACACAAACTTAAACGAATTAATAAATAGTTTTATATAAGTACTACCAGGATTGCAAAAAACAAAAAACAAACTATTTTTTTTTTTCAAGATCACTGCGGTGGCAAAAATAATCGTCCGATCGGGTTGCGATTTAAAGTGTTTGTAGGTACACACAATTTTTTTCACTACCCATTCTCTTTAAAAAATATTTACATGCATATTTAAAGCGACCATGCCTCGACACAAAATCGCAAAATCGGTCCTAGCGTAAATGTGGGGGGAGTAAGCCCCTAAAAACCAGAAAAATTATGAATAACTTTTTTCTCTTAAACGGCTCTAACGATTCTATTTAAATTTAACACATAAATACTTTCTTGGTACCATTGGTTAGTACCAACGGTAGAAAGTATTTATTTTTCATATTGATGAAATGGCATGATCAGTTACTCCAAAAAAATGCAGAGAGAGAGGTTGTGAGGGAGTAGTAAAGAAATTAGTAATTTTTTTTTTCTGTAAACCGGCTCTAACGATTTTGATCAAACTTGACACGTGGATACTTCCTCAGTAACAAGATGAGATAGTATAATCAGCTGCTCCAAGAGAATATAGGGAGGGCGATGCTGTGGGGGCAAAGTGTAAAGAATTAAAAAAAAAAATCTCTAAAACGGCTCACACAATTTTGATTAAATTTAACGCATAGATACACACTTAGTACCAGTGTGAAATGACATAAAAGTTCCTCTTAGAAAATGTAGGAAGGAAGGTTGCGGAGGCAAGGTTTAAAGAATGAAACATTTTTCTCTAAAACTACTTCAACAATTTCGATCAAATTTGGCACTTGAATACTCCCTCAGTACCAGTGTACAATAGTATGAACTAGTTGCTCTTAAAAAGTGCAAGCAGGAAGGCTGTGGAGGGTAAGGTTCAAAGATTTTTTTTAAAAAAATCTCTAAAACTGCCCTTACTCCTAAATGGGAAAGTTTGTCCGAGTTGTGTTGGACCGATTTTTGGTAGAGAATTAAATTCTCTAACAAAATGGTCATAAAAAACGGTACAGTTTTGATAATTGAGCTTGTACCGACGCCAAAGTCTCAAAAATGGGGTTGCTAGGCACTTGCTTTTCATCACTTTTTAAAAATTTGAAAAAGGATCCATGAAATTGTCTCAGATGATACCTGAGTCCTGAAATCCGCAAAAAACTATGACAAATCAAAGAAGTTTGTTTATGTAGTAACAACTGCTTAAACAGAAAATAAGACTGAAAAAACTGCTGTGCTATGAAATAGTATATTGTGTATTTAGGTGTGAAAGCAATACATTCCCGGACGACGATGCAAATTGTTGGCCGAGGCGCTAGCCGAGGCCAACAAGCATCGAAGTCCGGGAAAGTGCTTTCACACCGAAGTACACATACTATTTTTTCTGAAATCACAATCAATATTATTTTAAATTAAGGAATTTGTATTAATGCATAACATTTCTTCATTACAATCTAACTGCTTACTAATAAATGTAATTTTAATGTGAGTTGGTTTGTCTGCATGTATTTATTTACTGTCTAAAACATACATAAAAAACCGTACGGGAATGTTACTTTCCCGGCCTAGGCCGGAAAAGTAACCTTCCCGTACGGTTTTGTTGATCGTTGCTTGGCAACGGATCTTTTCCGGCCTGTTTTCTGATAGTTTCTTAGGAACGGACTAAAATACTGGAATTGTGCATTTTTCGATCTGAAATCGCGCCGAAAATGTAAACATTGCCGATCAATTTCAGAAAATAGTATATTGTGTATTTAGGTGTGAAAGTAATACATTCCCGGACGATGATGCAAATTGTTGGCCGAGGCCAACAAGCATCGAAGTCCGGGAATGTGCTTTCACACCGAAGTACACATACTGTTTTTTTCTGAAATCACAATCAATATTATTATAAATTTAGGAATTTGTATTAATGCATACCATTTCTTCATTACAATCTAAATGCTTACTAATAAATGCAATTTTAATGTGAGTTGGTTTGTCTGCGTGTATTTATTTACTGTCAAAAATATACATAAAAAACCGTAAGGGAATGTTATTTTTTCTGAAATCGATCGGGAATGTCTACATTTTCGGCGCGATTTTAGAGCGAAAAATGCACAATTCCAGTGTTTTAGTCCGTTGCTAGGAAACTATCAGAAAACAGACTGCAAAAGATCCATTGCCAAGCAACGATCAACAAAGCCGTACGGGAATGTTACTTCCCGGCCTAGGCCGGGAAGTAACATTCCCGTACGGTTTTTTATATGTATTTTAATATGTTAATATTTTGATTTTTATACGTTTAAAAGAGTATTTATTGTGATTTCAGAAAAAATAGTATGTGTACTTCGGTGTGAAAGCACATTCCCAGACTTCGATGCTTGTTGGCCTCGGCTAGCGCCTCGGCCAACAATTGCATCGTCGTCCGGGAATGTATCGCTTTCACACCTAGATACACAATATACTATTCCCGGATTAGGCCGGAAAAGTAACATTCCCGTACGGTTTTGTTAATCATTGCTTGGCAACGGATATTTTCCTGTCTGTTTTCTGATAGTTTCTTAGCAACGGACTAAAATACTGGAATTGTGAATTTTTCGATCTGAAATCGCGCCGAAAATGTAGACATTGCCGATCGAATTCAGAAAAAGTGTTTTTTAGAATCCATAGATGAACTGTGATTTTATTCAGACTTTCAATCACATTTTAAACGAACGAGAACAGTCGTAAGGTTTCTATTAAAAAATAACAAAAAGTAAGTGTCCTTTAATAAATTCTGATAAAATGTGGGATTTCCTGAATACTGAATAAAATCTATGACCCGGCTCTAGCATTACGTAAAAAAGGCTAATTTGTAAGAAATTTAGGTGATTGTAAAGTGAAATTATTTATTTCAGAGTTTTCACTAAACATTAAACTGGACATTATAAGACATTTATTATATTATAGACGTAATTTGGATGACAAAGAATAAGTTTATCGCCCTTTACCGCGGTACAATTCGCATTTGCTTCCACAAAAGATAACCTGTCGCTGAGAGTTCTTTATGAGCGCATGCGCAGTGCAATTGTTTTCAAATTTATGTCCATTGATTTCCAGTGATTTCCAATTGAATTCCAATGATTTCCGTTGATTTTTGTTGATTTCCATTGATTTCCAATGATTTCCAATGATTTCCATTGATTTTCAGTGATTTCCATGGATTTCCGCTGATTACCACTTGCGTGTACACCAGATTTCCACAGCGGTTTACCCCTCGAACTTACATGATGAAATCTACGTTATTTAATTAATTTGAAGGAGAGATAAAATCATTTCCACTTCAAAAGATAGAAGAATATCTCAGATATAATTACCGAAGTACAACACTTTCCTGTTTTGGAACAATTATTATCAATAATTTCAAGAAGAGATTCAATATATCAACTACCGTTATAAATTGACCATTTTATGAAGAGAAGAATTTTCCCGATGAATTTTGAATAGAGGTTCCAAATTTGAATAGATGTTCCTATAATTTATGGTACTTTCCTAATTCAATCAACTGAAGTTGTACATTACAAGTACTGTCATCTGTCGGTGAGTGAGTTAAAGTACATTTCCTTTTTTATCTAAGAGAGTAGTCAATCAATCAATCAATCACAATCGATTAGTTATGCCAAGACAACCTTCAGACGAGGATTTTCCTCAAACCCATTATGTCACGTCTATCAAATTACCCCCATTCTGGAAATCAAAACCAGAAATTTGGTTTACCCAGATCGAATCACAGTTTTCTGTTGCAAAAATTGTCAATGACAAGAAAAAGTATGATCAGGTTATAGCTGATTTGCCATTAGATGTGGTAGATAATATATACGATATAATATCTAATCCCCCAGAAACGGATCTCTATATAAATTTAAAGAAAGTTTTAATTTCACGTTTATCATCGAGTGAGGAAAAACGTCTGAATGATCTGTTATCAGGTTCCCAAATGGGCGATCTGAAACCTTCAGATTTCTATAGATCCATGCTGAATATGGTTGGAGGATTCAGCATGGTTAGTCAAGATTTATTGATAAAGCTATGGAAAAGACGTTTGCCTCAAACAGTATATATTGCCATTACAGCTTCAGGGAAAACAGACACAAAAGAGATTCTAGATATTGCGGATCGGATCTGGGAGTCCTGTCAAAATTCAATGGTTGCATCGTACTCCAAAAATCCTCTTGACTCTGAGTCAACCCCGTTATCAGATTTAACTACCACTATTAAAAAATTTTCAATCACTTTCCATGATTCAATTACAAAAACAAGAAATTTTTAATTCTCGATTAAACTCTTTAGAATCCAGACTTTCCAATCAATCCTTCGAGCCTCAACCTTCTACTTCATGCTGCAACAATTGCAAAAGTAGAAGCAATTCACAAACTCGTACCACTAATCGCAATCGTTCACCCAGCCGTAATAATGTTTCCAATAAATTTGATCGTACAGACAATACTATTTGTTACTACCATCAACTTTATGGTGCCAATGCCTATCGTTGTGGAGGTGAATGGTGCAAATTCAGTAAGAATTGTAAACAATCTGATAATTCTCAAAGATGACTGAAGTTTGATAATTCTATGACGTCTGATTTTGACATTTCTAACAGCAAACGTCGTCGACTTTTTATTTACGATAGATCTAACAAAATGAACTTCCTAATCGACACTGGTGCCGATTTATCTGTGGTGCCACGCAATGCTTTCACAGATTTAAAAAAGAATTTCGATACGATATTAACCGCGGCTAACGGTTCAACCATTTTTACATACGGTAAGAAATTGTTAAAAGTCAATCTAAACTTACGTAGATTATTTCCTTTCGTTTTCAATATAGCAGACATTGACATACCGATAGTCGGAGCAGATTTCTTGTCTCATTTTGGTTTAGTTGTCGATCTTAAAGGAGCTCGAATAATTGATAACAAGACTAATTTGTCAGTTAATTGTTTTATTAAAAATAGTCCTTTAGACAATTATAGATTAGATACACTTAAATTATTTCCTTTGACAGATAAATATAACAAATTACTTTTACAATTTCCTAATCTAATTAGTTCACCAGATTACAATTTACCTATTAAACATTCTATTGTACATCATATAGTTACTGAAGGTCATTTACCTTTTTCACGACCTCGTAGATTAGACAATCTTAAATTTAAAATAGCTCAAACAGAATTTAATAACATGGTAGAATTAGGTATCTGCAAACCATCATCTTCTCAAGTTTCCTCTCCACTCCATCTAGTGGCGAAAAAAGAGAAGAATGACTGGAGACCTTGTGGAGATTATCGACAACTAAATACGATTACCATTCCAGACATATATCCATTACCTCATATCCACGACTTTAGCTCTCAGTTGCACGGCTGCACTATTTTCTCCAAGGTTGATTTAGTGCGAGCGTACCATCAGATACCTGTCGCTGAAAATTACGTTTATAAGACAGCTATAACAACTCCATTCGGACTGTTTGAATTTTCCCGCATGCCTTTTGGTCTACGCAATGCCGGTCAAACTTTCCAACGTTTTATGAATGAAGTACTTGTCAATTTACCTTTCGTTTTCGTCTATTTGGATATCGCAAGTCAATCAGATGTACAACATTTGGAACATTTGGAAAAGGTTTTCAAGAGATTAGACACATACGGAATTAACATTAAACCATCTAAATGTATCTTAGGAGTTGACAATTTAACCTTTTTAGGTCATCACATCTCATCATCAGGTATTTTACCATCAACTGAGAGAGTCGAAGTCATTAATAATTTCCCTTTACCGACAACTCTCAAACAACTACAACGTTTCATAGGTATGGTGAATTTTTATCATCGTTTCATACCTCATTTTGTTGAAATATTACTTCCCCTATATTCTCTTTGTAACAGTTTATCTCATGATAAAATTACAAAGATTAATAGTTGGCCTGATCAATGTTTAGACGGATTTTCGAAGGCCAAAGACGCAATAAGTAATGCAGTAGTTTTAGCTCATCCTTGCAATAATGACGATACTATCTTATCTCTCTCAGTCGATTGTTCTAACCTTGCCATGGGTGCAGTTTTAGAGCAAAAAGATAATAAGGGATTTCTTGCTCCTTTAGCATTCTTTTCCCGTAAATTAACCACAGCACAAACCAATTATTCGGTTTTTGACAAAGAACTTTTAGCATTATATACTGCAATTAAACATTTTAAGTTTATACTTGGTCGAAAGTTTAATTGTTTTACAGATCACAAACCTTTAATCAACGCTTTATTCACAAAAGCAGAAAGATCTCCTCGTCAAATACGTCATTTAGAATACATAGCTCAATTTTCTTGTAAAATACAACATGTTAAAGGAAAACATAATGTAATAGCTGACAGCTTGTCACGTATTTACGACACTTCTTCCTTAAAACAAGATATTTTACCACTTCAACTTAAAAATTCTCCCTTCCTTAATGTTAACTTTGACCTAAAGTTGCTTAGTGAAGCTCAGGAGAAAGATTCAAATCTCAACTATTTATTGTCAGATAAATCATCACTAACTAAAACCAATTTCATTTTAAAAAAGATACAAATTCCAGATTCAAATGATTTTATTTGGTGTGATGTTTCTCGTGCAAAAGTCAGACCTTTTATCCCACTTGTTTACAGACGAACGATATTCGATATTTTTCACAACTTATCTCATCTTGGTATTAAAGCCACTAGACTGTTGATTTCAAATAACTATTTTTGGCCGAAAATGAAGACAGACTGCAATTTATGGTCAAAATCGTGCATTAACTGTCAAGCTGTCAAAGTCAGTCGACATACGCGAAGTGCTCTCGGGAACTTCACCATTCCGAAAATCAGATTCGACCACATCCACATAGATTTGGTAGGACCATTACCTCCATCCAAAGGTAACTCTTACATTCTTATGGTGATTGAACGATTCACTAGGTGGCCGGAAGCGTACCCTCTTCGCGACATCACAGCAGAAACAGTTGCGCGTACTTTATTTCAAAACTTTGTTTGTCGATTCGGTGTTCCCTTGTCAGTAACGACTGATCAAGGAGTACAATTCGAGTCAAGATTATTTAATGAATTTGCAAAGTTTTTAGGTTTTCATAGAATACGTACAACTGCATATCACCCCCAGAGCGACTCTTTAATTGAAAGATTTCATCGCTCACTTAAAACTTCCTTGTTAGCTAGAGCCAATACATCACATTGGACAGATGAATTACCCATCATTTTATTAGCATTTAGAACAACTCCCAAGGAAGATCTGCAATGTTCACCTGCTGAACTCATTTATGGTCAAACCCTTCGTTTACCTGGCGAATTTTTCGTTGAATCGTATAATTCCCCAGATATTCCTTATTTCATTGACAAATTACGCATTTATTTTAATAATTTAAAATTTGTTCCTCCAACTTCGCATGGCAATTACAAAACTTTTGTTAGTGCAGATCTTGCCTCTTGCGATTTTATTTTCGTTCGCATTGAACGTTTAAAACGTTCATTTACTCCTTTATATGAAGGACCGTTTAAAGTTTTATCTCGTTCAGATAAGCTATTTACCTTTAAGAAAGGAGACAAAGTCATAACTGTCAATATTGATAGGGTTAAACCGGCTTTTGTATTAGTTGACAGATGTGACACTTTGCCTACCCCGATTAAAAAAGTACGTTTTGCAATCGACACGTTGATTGATTGACTATTTTCTTTTTTAACGAGGGGGTGTATATAGCGACTATAGCGACTCACTCACTTCCAAAAGCGAGAAGTTTCCATGGAGTCGCTAAGAAACAAAAAGGAAAACTCGATCCATAATGGAGAAGTTTCCATGGAGTCGCTAAGAAAAATAAAAACATTCGATATATAAATATAATATCAATATACTTAAAAAATACTCAAATCACATAAAATATGAACATGTATTAAAAACAAATATACGTATATTAACTTCGATTTTAATTTTATTTATAGCGATAACGCTATACCCCGCTTTCAAACTAGCAAATACGCATACGTTCTTAACTAGATATTAAACTACTTGTTGTCAAAATATTAGCTTTGCTAAAATGACGTAGGTCTGGCGGCTCTGGGATCTCACTCTATTATGAGACATAAAATTTCAGTATCACCTAGTTAACTGAACTTTATTACCTAATGTCGAAATTGAAGCCTGTGTAAAAATAAACAAATAATGAATTGAGATATATTTTTCGACTTCAATAACAATATTAAGGTTCAGTTAACTGGGCGACCGTAAAATTTTATTTCATAATTTTTAACGACCTTTTTGGAAGGGGGTTCAATTTTCTTTTTAACTATCTAGTGTCTTCATCTTTACTTATCTTCACTGGGCTGTCGATCCCATCAATCTTTCCTTGGCATTTAGATGTCTACAAATAAATAAAATTACCCAGTAAATATAAAAAAAAACATGTATTAGAAACACTTTTAAATATTTGTAAACTGTAAATATCTAAAAAAAAACATAGTATATAAATATAAAAATATATAACAAAAGTATATCTTATTCCTCCATAAAATAAAATATCAGCTTCATAAAATCAAGTTGGCAGTTGCCCTCAAAAGTGGTTAACCATTAGGTATATTATCTTGTCTTCTATTTGATGAATCGCTATTGGGCATGATATGATCCACGCCGATACTAAGTTTCGAATGTTTTATTCATGCTGGTACTAAGCCTTCGCCATGGGCTGAAAAAGTCATAAAAACAATCACAAATTGAATGTACAGAACACAAATGAATATTTTTTAACCTTCTTCCCGTCCATTACTGGAAAAACAATGTATCTTTCAAAAACCACAGCACTTTAAGTATTAATAATAATTAACTGACCCGACACCCGCACTATTTTTTTTTTAATTTTTGATGCACACAGTGTTCTTCCAGGCATAAAAATAAAATTTACTTAACTGCAACAATAGAAAAATGCAAATGGCGTTGATGGTGGCGGCTAGCTTCTCTGCTCTGTACATTTGTCCATGTTAGAATCGTCATCGGTCGTATGTTTTCGTTTCTCATTTTAATAAATGAATTTCTACAATTTGACGTTTTAATTGATGCGTATTTTGTGCAATAATCTACCAATACTGGTATGTTGACTTCTCGATTTGGAGTTGAAATTTCCAGTCATTATAATTACTAATTAGTTGCTGTAAAACAAATAGGCAGAATCGTATCGATCGTAAACGATTGTATACTATCCCTTCGTGTTTTTCGATAAATGTAATTCCACAACTTGCCGCATGGAGATGATCATACAGTTTTTATGCTTTGCAGAGTTTACAAATATCAATATTTCAGATCTTTATATATATTATTATATTCTCCACATTATTCGTTGACGTCTAGTTTTCGAGTAATTACTTATTAATAACCAAGCATTCAGTATTCCAGACGGAATCTAAGTAGAGAATAGTTGTAATTTTACAAACAAGGCATTTTAAAAATCGCGGGGAATGGACATATTGTTACCGATGTCATTTGAATTCATGATTTCATATATATTTTACCGATGGAACAATATATATGAAATATTTCTGCAAAATAACAAATATTATGAATTTCTGAAATGTGTCAGAAATATAACAGATATGTTTCTAGGAAATGTTTCATTTCTTCCAGATTACAATTTTTTCCAAACGTTTCACAAATGTTTCGTGTTTAGTGGGATATATATGAAATGTTTCTGCAAAATAACAAATATTATGAATTTCTGAAACGTGTCAAAAATATAAACAGATATGTTTCTAGGAAATGTGTCATTTCTTCCAGATTACAATTTTTTCGAAACGTTTCATAAATGTTTCGTGTTTAGTGGGGAGACGAGATAAAAAGTTACTATTTTTTCAAACTTCAACATTTGCAAATACGACGACAATATACATTTTACGTAGTTCGCATTTTTACCAAAATACGTGAAAAATCACAATTTTTTGTGCTTTTGGTTGGTTGTTTTATACCGAGCACAAGAGAGTACTGCAAAGATGTAATGTGAGAATGTAAAATCTTTGACATATACGTAAGAATTAAGAATCAAAGTGGTACTCGCTTGTGCTCAGCTGGGGCCAAATAAGGGGCTTATCGCCACCCCTCCTTTACCGTGGAATCTAAAAATGTAAAAATATACAGGTATTCCATTTCAAATAATGAAATAGGTGCCTCTTGCGGTATAAGTGGCAAAAAATTAAAAATATTATAACTAGAGAGGGACCGTGGAAAACCTATATAAAAAAAATCCTAAGATAGTTTAAGGTTGTGGTGACGCACCCTGTATATTGTTAGTTTTAGACACTAATGGTCAAACTAAAATACCCTGACGTAATTTATATAAATTGGAAATGTCCTTTAGAAATTTGTTAGGAAACTAGCATAAACATAGTTCTTCGGTCTCTCTCAAATGTTTTTATTTTATTTAACTGGTGATTGATTTTCGAATAAATGATTTCTCAAATGCAGTCTTGCGTTTTTTGCCTTCACGAATTACATGTCATTTATTGTGATTTAAATTCACACCTTACAAGCAATTGCCAAACACCCGTGTAATCTCGATTGGATTTTACACCTATTAAAATAAGTTTGCATTGTTCTTGTTCCGAGTAATATGCAGATAAAATGTTTCCGTAAGTTACATTAGCCCATCTAGTTTAGGATATTGGGAGAAACTGCAATTCCCTGCGATGTTTATAAAAATATTATTTAGAGCGCCATTTTTTCATATAAAATATAAAATAAAAAGTACATAATTTTTTTCTTGGGAAAATCGCTCGGGTATGTCAAAAGGTTCATAATGAATGTCATCTTTTGATTTATATATTTTTAATTTTTTTTTGGTTTTCACAAAGGTTTTCACAAAGCTATGACGTCATCAGTATTTTTCTTAAGTGGTGCAGAAATATTGTAGTTTTTATTATTTATAAAATGTAATAGTTTTTAAGTTGGCCTAAAAAAGGGCAGTTACTAAGGAGAAATAATAAATAATTATTATAAAAATGTTATGTCAAAGATAATAGAAAATAAATATGTTTCTATTCGAAGTCTATGAGTCTATATAATATAAATATTCAAGAAGTCATAATACAGTCCGCTGAAGAAGTTACATTGGTCCATCGACCCGATGAGATAACAAAATCCAAAGAAAGTAAGTCGAATAGTGTTTGCCGTATGCTAGCAGACCAGTGATCAAAGTTGACACAGCAAAGAAAATACTTACGTCAAGGTGATAGATATCAAATCCACTACGATTCTAATTATTACAAAAGGGTGCAGTGACTAGCACATATATAAGAAGGTATAAATTATCATATATAATTCATCATAACAGAGTTTGTAGAACATGGCTGAGGAATTAACTAATATGAAAAAGAAGCGAGGTAACATAAAAGCTAAGCTTACAATATTTGGTAAATATGTTACAAAATGCAGGCGCGGATTTATGGGGGGGGGTAACGGGGTAATTACCCCCCCAAGATTCTGTAAATCATCAACTTTTGTTTTAGAATGTTATGATTTTTGTTAATTTTGGGAAGAAAAATTTTTTTAACAGGGCAATTACCCCCCCCCCCCCCAAGAAACTTTCATTTTAAAATTTTATTTTTTAGGATGAAAAATTTTTTTGGATTTTTGCCCCTTGCTTTTCAAAAAAAATTTTTTTCGGATTTCTCCTCCCCCCCCCCCCGCGCATCAAAAAATTTTGGGTTCAGTGTTACGCCCCCCAAGCTCAAGGTCCAGATCCGCCCTTGCAAAATGTCAAAACGAATATGAAGCTAATAAGAAGTTAAGCGTTACTCAGATATGCGAGGTAAGTCAACGTAAGTATGATAAGGGCAGAACAAATTTTACCAATTTATGATGAATGTCAAAATATGATCGAGTTAACAGTAGATGATCCGACAGAGGAATATGTAGAAAGAGAGGTATTTGAAGATTCTTTTCATAAAACTAAAAGTGTTATTATTGTAAAGGTGAGCATTATTTATACAATTGTGCAAAATTTATTGATTTGCCTGTATTAAAAAGAATAGAATTTAGTAAAACTAATCGACTATGTATAAATTGTTTAAAAGGTGGCCATAATAGTAAACAATGTCGCTTTGGTGGCTGTCGCACGTGCAATGCTAAGCACAATTCTCTCCTTCACGATGATAGGCGCGGAGATCATGAAGGTTTCCGTTCTAATATCACATCAGGATCATCTCAGTCTAATGAAAGCGCAACCTACCAAGTTAATGAAGGAGTGTCAAAAGAAAGCAATGTGATCAACAATGCAATAATTTCGAGTCATGTACTAACCCAAAATGTTTTATTACCCACGATAAAGGTGCATGTAACTGATTCTAATGGTTATCAACACGTGGCTAGGGCATTATTAGATAATGGATCGCAATCCAGTTTTATGACAAGTGAACTATGTAATAAATTAAGTTTAAGAAAACTGGACGTGAAGTTAGAAATATCTGGTATTAACAAGACTATATCTAATATTTATCATCAATGCCTTGTTAATATAAAGTCAGTCAATAGTGAATACAAAGGAAATATTCCGAATATTAAATTTGAACACCACAGACTAAATATTCCTCAGAATATTAAACTTGCCGATCCCGAGTTTTACTTGCCAAGCAAAATAGATTTATTACTAGGTGCTGATATTTTTTGGCATCTATTATGTGTAGGCCAAATCAATTTAGGTTTGAACAATCCAATTTTACAAAAAACTAGATTTGGGTGGATTGTGTCAGGGCCAATCAATATGATTACTAACAAAATTAGTTGCAACGTTAGTCAAATTCAAGATCAGTTAATGAAATTTTGGCAACTCGAGGAATGTTCCGTACAGGTTCCGCGTTCGATTGAGGAGAATGCATGTGAAAAACATTTTTTGGAAAGTTTCACTCGTGACAAAGACGGACGATTCGTGGTGTCGATACCTCTCAAAGAAAGTTTAAATAAGTTAGGTGATTCAAAACAGGCTATGAGGCGATTTCTAAGTTTGGAAAAGAAATTACAACTGAAAGAGAGTGTACGTGCTGATTATGCGTCATTTTTGAATGAATATGAGGAAATGGGTCATATGACTGAAATTAAAAAAGATTCAAATACTGAATTAAGCTATTACATGCCACATCACGCAGTTCTACGCGAAACTAGTTTAACTACAAAATTGCGCGTGGTGTTCGATGCATCGGCTTCCACTACCACAGGTATATCATTAAATGATTTACAAATGGTTGTGCCAACTATTCAGAGTGATTTGGTGTCATTACTAATTCGTTTCCGAAAGCACAACGTTGTGCTAGCTGCAGATATCGCTAAAATGTACAGGCAGGTTCTCATTAAGCCTGAGCAACGGTCTTTACAAAGAATAATTTGGAGAGCCGATCCAAGCGATGAAATTAAAATATTCAAACTAAACACGGTTACATATGGGACAACCTCGGCACCTTATCTTGCGATTAGATGTCTCATGCAACTAGCCATTGAGAATCGATCGGTAAGTCCAGAAGTTTCAAAAATAATAGAAAATGATTTCTATGTAGACGATCTACTTAGTGGCGCCGAGAGTATAGAGAAAGCTATGACTATTCGAGATGAAATTTCACAAATTCTAGCCGAAGGTGGTTTTCAACTCAGAAAATGGCGGTCAAACAATATTAATGTTATAAAAGATTTTGATAACCATGATTCTAGTGAACAATTAGAGTTTTTCTTAAGTAAGGATTCTAATTGTAAGACTTTAGGTTTGCTTTGGTTCTGCGAATCAGATTATCTAACATATGCAATCAATGTAAATGACCGAGAGCCAATTAAGAAAAGATCAATTTTATCTTGCGTGGCACAAGTTTTTGATCCGCTTGGACTAGTTAGTCCTTGTATTATTCAAGCTAAAATGTTACTGCAAAAATTATGGGCCGAAAAAATAAGTTGGGACGAATCCCTACCTAGCGATTTAGACACAAGTTGGCGAAAATTTAAAAATGAGTTGTCTGTTTTAAATGATTTAAAAATCCATCGAAAAATTGTGTGCGACAACGCGATAAAAATAGAATTGCACGGTTTTTCTGATGCGGCGAATCATGCCTACGGTGCATGTATCTATATAAGATCATTTCATGATTCGCGAAATCAAAGGTAGCACCACTAAAACCGACTACTATTCCAAGGCTAGAACTTTCAGCTGCTTTGATTTTGGCTAGAATGATTACTAAAGTGATGAATGCTATTCAAATAAATTTTGAAAAATGTGTGCTATGGTCGGATTCTACAGTGGTATTAGGTTGGTTACGTACTCCAGTAAATTTGCTAAAACCATTTGTAAACAATAGAGTTGCGGAAATTCAAGAACTCACAAATTCTTATATTTGGCGGCATGTCCCGACCAAAGATAATCCTGCCGACCTAGTTTCTAGAGGTGTAAATCCCAAAGATATTTTAAAAAATGAATTATGGTGGTTTGGTCCAAAATTTTTGTTTCAAGATGAAAGCGATTGGCCAAATTTGACTTATAATTATGAAGAATTACCTGAAATGAAAGCAAACATTAATATATTTACAGCTTTTCAAAATACAGAATTATTTCCATATGACAGATTTTCCAATTTGACAGTGGCGGCTCGCGGTATTGTCTGCAGAGGAGGCTTGATATTTTGAAAGACAATTAGAGAAATTTCTGCAAGTAAAAGATATATTAATTTGCAAGATTGTAAGATATGTTGCTTCTTCCAAAGGGAGGCTCAGCCTCCCCTGCCTCCCCTGCCTCCCCTGACAAGCCGCCACTGCAATTTGACAAGGTTAAAACGTGCCTTTGCATATGTCATAAGATTTATTAATAATTGTAAAATGTCAAATGTGTCACGCCAGCTTGTAAGTTTAGGTGTTGTTGAAATTAACAATTCATTCAACCTCTTAATTAAAATTGTTCAACGGGATTCTTTTGCGAAAGAATACGATGAGTTATCAAATAAAGTCTCATTTAGGAAAGGTAGCAGCAATATTTTAAGTTTAAACCCGTTTATGGGTGCAGATGGTATAATTCGTGTAGGAGGACGACTAGAAAATTCAAATTTTCCATTTAATAAAAAACACCCGATTCTGTTGTCATGCAAGCATCACTTGACCAAATTAATTTTTGAATTTGAGCATAAGCGTCTTTTACATGCTGGGCCACAATTGTTATTATCCCATATTAGAGAAAATTCTTGGCCTATTTCTGACTAACTTTTCAAAGAAGATTGAAAAATTGCGTTAAATGTTCAAGGTTCAATGCTAATTGTTTTCAGCCTATAATGGGAAATTTACCTGCATCTCGTCTCCAGCCGGGGCCTCCTTTTGAGGTGACTTGGATTGATTATGCGGGACCTTTTCAAATCAAAGATAAAAGAGGACGCGGTTGTAAAAAGGTTAAATGTTGGATATCATTATTTGTTTGTTTTTCTACGCGAGCAATTCATTTGGAATTAGTAAGTGAATTAACTACGGAAGCGTTTTTACAAGCTTTAAAAAGGTTTATATCACGTCGAGGTAGGCCGACTCACATTTACTCGGATAACGGTACAAATTTTGTTGGGGCTAAAAACGAGCTTCAAGCTTTGGGTAGTTATCTTATTAATAGCTCAAAGGCTATTGTAAATGCTGCCGTAGCTGAATGTATTCAATGGTATTTTATACCTCCTTATGCACCTAACTTCGGAGGAATTTGGGAGGCCGGAGTCAAAAGTACCAAATACTATTTACGAAGAGTTGTAAGCGATGCTGCCTTAGTATTCGAAGATTTTTACACGCTCTTAGTACAGATCGAAGCGATACTTAACTCACGCCCTCTTTTTCCTCTGTCGGCCGATCCTAACGATCTGCAACCGTTAACCCCAGCTCATTTCCTGATAGGAAGATCGGTCATTGCTATACCCGATCCTGATTTAAAACAAGTCCCAGAAAATAGACTTTCTCGATACCAGAGAATATTACAACTTCAACAACACTTCTGGGAACGGTGGAATAAGGAGTATATCTCCGAACTCCAGCAACGAACGAAATGGAAAACGACCCAAACTACTCTTCAGAAAGGTGCCTTGGTGTTGGTAAAAGAAGATAATTTGCCTCCTATGAAGTGGAAATTGGATAAAATAGTGAGTGTAATAAAGGGAAACGATAACGTGGCGCGAGTGGCTTAAAGTAGTATTACTATGAGAAGATGCCAGCAAAAAATATGCGCAGAAACGAGTTTGTGCGCTCCATCATTCTAAACCAAAGAGAAAGAATTACGTGACATTCAATGTCAACACCAGTGGCGGCGGTGCCCTGCAGTAGAACGGCGGCGACGGTAATAATAATAATAAAACAACCCAGCAAACACACAAGCATCGGCCGAAATGCGGTTTAATGATGGAAATGATGGGGAATCGGTGGCATCAAATGCCAATTAAGTAACAACGTTTTTCTAACGGTGGCAAAAAGTCACGTTTATGGTAAACGTTGGCCCGAAATCGGCACTTGAACGGCAGATTGGCATCGAAATCAAACGTCTAGAATTAATCGCATATTTATTGGGATTTGATGCGCATTATTTGATGTCATTGGCTAGTCCATGTTCTGTGGGTATGGGAAAGATCAAACACGATCCCAGTAAACATAGCAAATCCGGCAAAGTGCCGGGCCAATGCATTTATTGCCGGGCAACTGTCGCTATTGATGAGTCATCAATACAACGACAAAGTTCGTGGACAAGGCGTTATTGGTTATTTTTTCGAGTTTTGAAGTTTTACTTGTTTATTTATTGAATAGTCTTTATTATCATGAAGAGGTAAGTAATTGATGGCTTTATAAAATATATGTTATGTTCAGTTTATGGATAAATTATAATTGTGCCATGATTTGCTTGAAGGTTATGTTTACAATTTTTCGATTAATATTTTAATTTTATATTTAATTTTCAAAACGAAATCAGGTATGATTTTCTATTTATTTTTATTTTAAGGTCTGTCAATTACACTTTCGGCAGGATAAAATTGAAATTGAGACAAGCGTGTGTACACAGGAAGGGAAAAGACTCACGGCTCCATTACGTCACCCCCCGTTTGATAGAAGGTTTGCTATACTAATTAATACTTAACTTCTTTTTAGTTAATTTTCTTTCTATCATGTGCGGTACCTAGTCAGTTTTCAAATTGTGTTCAGTATATGTCGAAGCCAAATAATATCCATCGGGAATATATATCCTACAGATGGTGTTGATTATACTGTTTTTCTAGGTTTGGCAGGTTATATCTATACGTTGATAGTGGTGATTGATTTGTTGGAATTTTCAGCAGACAGATGAGATAGTTTTTCAAATTAAAAAGAAAACTGAAGTCAACAAACATCTATTTCTATTATGGACAAGTGAGTATATATATTACATAACATTAGAATTACTTGCTGTAGCTTTCCCACGTTTGATTAATAATTTTTATTATGTTTACAAAACACACGTGAAAAATTTTCAAACATTACTCTTTTATCATGCCATTGAAAATTAATGACCATTACCCTATATTTTTTTGAGATGTTGGTTACCAAAATTCCAAAATGAGGGTATAATATGCACGAATATACAAGTAGGTACTTTAATTTAGACCCTCCAAGTGTTGTTTTCGAGGTGTTTTTTTTTTATTTCGGTTTTTACAATGGCCGGATCTACACTTGTGTATTGTATATTAAATTAAATTCTTTATTACCCATTATGTGATACATTACATGCATATTTGGTAAGTCAAAACTAATACAAAAGTAGTAAATGTGGGTAACATATTATAAGTATAGGTCATATAAATTGTAAATATTATAAAAAGGTGCAACACGGACAGTACGAATGTGTGTATAAGGTACAAAATATATTAAAATCACAATATGCATATTAAACAATTCCTAATTGTCTGAAATTTTGTTGCATAACATTAAAACAAATATTCTGAATCGTACTGCTTTGAACCTGTAATATAGACTACCTATTAGGTTTAGATGAACATGTTCACGGTTTTTAAATTTTAAGGATTTAAGTCCTGGAGAATAAAAATGTGGTTTGTTTTCTATCAGGTCAAAAAATAAATAAATCCCGAAATATTATATAAGAAAACTTGTTTCAGCTGTAATACGAGGAAATCCAATGGGAAATAGGAACTACCATAATAGGTTTGGTACGATCTCTTGCTAATCGAGAAGAGGAAGAAGATAATTAAAAGCAAAGGAGAACAGAAATAAGACCAGGAGAAGGAATATGAAATGTATTTTATTATGTTCAGAGAACTGCGTTTTGATGATTTTGAATGTTAACGTATTGAATAAATTTTAATTTTTTTCTTAGTAATTTGGACTAATGGACTCAGTTCTTAAGAAATAATGTGTCAAGACTTCATAGGAATGTACTGGTTTTCATTTTTTTAGAAGGGGCAAATTTAAAAACCACGTTATATTTATTTAATCAAAATTTCATTTAGACGTTCCCAAATATGTCAGTTGACAATTCTAATCAAGCAGTATGTGTTATGTGATGTATGTGGTTATTAACGTACATGGGTAATATGTAAAAGAAGTTTTGAATATAAATATGCATATGGTGGTAACTTAATTTTTAAACTAGCAAAAAAATTTTAAACAGAAAAATTCTATCTTGAAGGTTATGGGTCGTTACTTATGGCCTAATTAAGTTGCAGGTATCTCATATCGTTATGTTCAAATTTTGGGAGCATAGACTTAATTGTAAGATTAAAAAACAAAAGTGGTAGTGAGATTTTTATTCGTTTCGAAGTTACAGGCCTATTCAATTTATGAACAGTAAATAAATTAAAAAAAACTTAATCGTGGAAATAAATGATAAAAAACGAACCATTTGACCACGGATGACAAATGCTTTTTTTGTATTTACTGGTCAAAAATTTTATAGTCCTATAACTTCCATGTCTCGGAAACATTGCTATGATGAAAAATAAAAATTTTAAAAATGAGTAAGGTTTTAATGTCGTCCTCTGTATGTGCACTATTTTTAACTTGTTATTTTTAGTTGCATTGGTTGATTCACAAGTATTGTAGATTGGTTTGCAGATTATAATGTTGAAAACAAAAAATTTAAATGTAGCATATTTCTTTTGCATGGGTCACCCTCTGTGTTTTCAGATTTTTCCAAAAAAAATTGTTTTAAATACTGAACAAAAAGAGTATAATAATCCGAACAATAGAAACATTATGACAGTTTTTTAAATTTAGAAATATAATTTTCAGTGTGTCAAAATGAACACCTTATTTTTGTTCCGATTTTAATCTTCCGAAATATTTGAAAATATACGAGGCATTTCATTTTAAATATTAGTTAATCTCTAACTTTAGCTGATTTGTGTTATGTGTGTGTCTCTGTCTATGGAGGATCTAGTCTCGCGACTCTAATAGGCTTCTAGAGGAGCCATGGTTGCTTGAAGAACATTTCGACAGAATCATCGGTCATCTTTAGGTTCTCGCTGGTAGCTGCTTACTACGGACCATCGTTACATGAACTGAGAATTTCTGAACTAAGTCAGTTCAAATAAAGAGAAACCTCAGTAGAGTAAACAGCTAAATGTCTTTGGTTACGCAATTGATGTACATTGGCATTACATCGGTCTATACTTAAATAACTGAATCGTCCAGATTACTTTTGAAAGTCAAACCTGCATTGCACCATGCACTACCTAGGAAGCTCCTATATGGCTGTTTACCCCTGGAGCAGGGGACATGGTTGCTTAAACAACGTTTTTACATATGCCATCTTTAGGTTCTCACTTATATATCAGTGAGAACCTAAAGATGGCATATGTAATTCTGTCGAAACATTGTTTAAGCAACCATGTCCCCTGCTCCAGGGATAAACTGCTATAGGAGCTTCCTAGGTGGTCCATGGTGCAATGCAGGTCTGACTTTCAAAAGTAATCTGGACGATTCAGTTATTTAAGCATAGACCGATGTAATGCCAATGTACATCATTTGTGTGACCAACGACATTTCACTGTAGGCGAACCTTATTTAAACATTATGTGGTAGTACGTAAGTCCAGCATTGGTAGTCAATCGTTACTTCTTCGAAAAGTACATAACAACTGCATCTTGCCGGAAGGGGACCATTAAGTTTGATCGGAATTTAACGTCGGGCCGCTTAAGTCGTAAAAATAGTGGCCGCCGGCGCATTTTGATTCTGGAGATGCATTGGAAGCCAGCATCGTACCAACGTTTCGTTTTCCGGCAAGGTTATTCCCCCGACAGCGGCCCAATGTAAATGTGTTTGTTGGGAACTTTCTTAGGCAAGGTTTAGTAGAACTTACTATTCTTGCACTGCTCCTGAACAAAGGTTACTCGTCACAGTTGGCAAGTTTTAATCTACTCCATTTTCACAGTTCCTTGACCGCGAAACTTTTATTGCAATTACACATTCCTATACCCCAGATAAAGCTATGCCACTGGTAAAAATATTCGCGCATTTTGGCTCCGCCCTGGCATCTTCTCATAGTAATACTAGTCTACATAAAAACATTGGAAGGGACCATTAAGCGAGCGTTTTCCAAAGTATGTCCCTTGCCAGTAAATGAAAAATAATTTCGAAAGCTAGTCCTTTCAAGGCGGGGGGGGGGGCATGTAGAAATATTGTAGTTTTTATTATTTATAAAATGTAATAGTTTTTAAGTTGGCCTAAAAAAAGGGCAGTTACTAAGGAGAAATAATAAATAATTATTGTAAAAATAAGATAATAGAAAATAAATATGTTTCTATTCGAAGTCTATGAGTCTATATAATATAAATATTCAAGAAGTCATAACACAGTCCGCTGAAGAAGTTACAAGTGGCATCACCCATTTTTTCAGAAACAACTAAATTAACTGTTCGAATTGCGCTCCATTCGAAGCCTGACAGTAACTAAGACGACGGTTTTTTTTTAAATGTCTTCGGTGACAAGAGAGGGGAGAAGAAAAAAGCCAACTCATATCCGTTACATTGCATAATTTCAATAAAATAAAAACTTTATATGGGAAAAGCTACTAAGACTAATAAATTTAAATCGAATTCAAATTCACTATGTACAATGTACAGGGTGCCCTAACCAAAGGACATTTTTCCGGCGATAGAATCGTTTATAACAAAAACTAAAATTACCATTTGATGTATTTTTTCCGCCGAATCTAGAAGTTATAATAAAAAAACGAATATAAAATATGCTATTTCATGGTTCAGACTTCATGTAGCTGAAAAAAAACCCTGAATTTTCCAGGTTTTCCATGACAAAATAAATGTTTTTCAATGACAAATAATAATAATTATTAATATGTGGTGGTTTTTACTTTAATTTTCGATTTTATAAAAAAAAATAATTTGTTTCATAAAATTGTCAGCGAATGAATAGAAGGTTGCAATTTAAAAATAATTTAAAACAAGCTAAAAACGTACTCTTCGCCTGATCACTGAACATGAAACTGTGGGAGTTGGCGCATTTTTATTTAAGGCAGCACGCAAGGCCGCAGATGATCTCGGTCTCATATTCGACTTCAGGCGAGGACACAGATCAAACAAACCAGATGTTTCACTTATGACGTTTCATGGTTTAGATAATAAATCAACTCCTGGAAGGTACGAATTTGTGTAGTGATCTGCGCATATATCAAGCAGTCTTAACCAGCGAGTATAGTCACAGGAGGGAGCTGATGACACGTAACAATAATTAAAAGTCACCTAATAAATACTCAAAAAAAACCACTTAAATGTATAACAATAACAACTCTAAGCTTTAATAGAATACACTGCATTCCAAAATAATTAATATCACTGGTGTAGCTGATGACGACTGCCATGTCTGAGATTTCAGTACTAAACACTTCCTCCTGTGGCATTATACTCGCTGGTCTTAACTTCCATGTCAACCGCTAGGTTGCTCTGTTTATGTCTTCTGCGCAGAATCCTGGAAGGTATACGTCACACGACAAAAAATGAAACTGGTTACATAGGGAATACTATTAAGTGAAACATCTGGTTTGTTTGATCTGTGGCGAGGAGGCCGACGAGGTGCTGATCCAGAATCAGTAACTGAGCTGGCGCCAAATCGTCTGAAAGCCCAAATTAAAGCTGCCGAGCAGAGAAATCTGTTCAGGCAGCTGGCGCTTCTCCCGTGAGAATGTCGGAGACACGGGAGAACTGTCCAGCATCGAGCACGCGAAAAAAAAAAAAAATAATAATAATAATAAACTTTATTGTCCAAAAGACCATCCAGTAACATGGTGTGGGACACGTCGAAAAGATTGACCAAAGTCATCAATACAATAAAAAATAATTACAATAGGTGGAAACAGGAAAAAGTTCCGTAAATACCAAGTTAGACTTTGTTGTCTAATATCACAATATCAAAATACTACCAAACAAAACTAATAGGTATGTATACCTGATAATATTATATTAGATCAGTAGTAGAAATAACATATAGAATGTATTTAAAAATCATTGCTAGTTCTAGTATATTTAGTAAATGAATTTATGTATAATAAATTAATATTAAAAATAGGGATTCCGTGTCGTGTAATCAATGGAAAACACACTACTGATAAAACAAAATATTTACAGGGTTGCCAATCGCTTATAATTATTGTGTTAATTTCGCGATTGTGGGAGTTAGTGTAAAATTCAAATTATATATTTGTATGTGATGATTAGTTAGATTTAGCCAACGCCAACCGCCTTTGAACCAACTGCCCGAACTTTTGGGGGGAGGCTCCCCCCTACTCCCCTTGGGCCCGGCCCTGATTTTGATTAGCGAAATCAATTCTGCGAGTAACTGCCAGAACTATGCGAAAATGATAATAACTTTGTAAATAATTTTTCCTTTGTTTTCAATGGTCATGCCAATAGGCAAAATTGTTGTTATTGGGCTGCAGGGAATCCCCACTAGATGATGAAGTGTCATACTCAGAACGTTCAAAAATTGAATGTGCGGTGTGGGATGGTTGATGGAAGAATTCTGGGTCTATATTTCTTTGGCAATACCCTAACCGTTGTAAGGTATTTGCATCTTCTTCAAGGCATCTTCATCCCCGCACTGGTATCTTTGTATGCAGATCTAGAAGAACCCAATCTTCTGAGAAACGACTTCTTTCAATAAGATGGAACATCTGCCCAGTGAATCGCTCAGTGAATGTGCAAGATTTAAAGACTAGAATTCGTCAAGAAATACGGCGCATATCACCGGAAATTATCGACAACGTTCAAAAAGAGATTATTAACCGTCTTGGCTGTTGGCAGGATACGAATGGAGAGCCATTTGAATATTTAATTTGGGTTTTGGAAATTTCTTCATTTATACTAAAGTTGAAAATTTCCTCCACTTGGTCTTTTTTATTCATTTGTTTAACGTCGGCCTATTTACGCCAAAAGACGAGCTATCCCCAACCTGGAAATTTTGCCGAACCTCTTGTAAGAAGAGTAGAGTTTTTTACTTGCTTAACACCTGATAGACAAGAGGCAGACTGCTGTAGATCCCCTCCGAAGGATACTATATGCACTGTGCAATTTTCACCTTAAATTGCATATCTTCTGCGTATACACTGATATACAAGCCGCTGGAAGGTGGGACGAGATCGTTGTGTTTCCCAGGATGGTCACCCATCTAATAGTCTAAGAGCTGGCATTGATTTGGTAAGGTAGTGAGCTTCCGCCTTCCGCTCGGTAGCCTGAAAGTATTGGCAAAATAAACACTTTTTTTTATTAGGTCCTTAGCCCTACGGACAGTGAGTCATGGACAACATTTTTAACGAACTTCCGATCGAAATTGGTAGCACTTACTATACGCTGATCTAGCGAAAAATAAATGGAAGACACCGCAGACCTGTGGAATGCGCGCGAGCGAAGTTCAAAAAAAGCTAAAAAAAATTAACGAGCTCCTTGACTAAACTTGGCGGAAATTGTTCATTTGGATTTCTTTTCTTTTTTAACAATATTGCAGACAATTCTATGTAGCCATTATAATGTTCGCCAAAAATAAATTGAGTTCTCAAATTCAAAATGGCCAAAATTAGATTTAAATCCATAATTTCTGTCTTCCAATCTATTGGATGTGTTCATTAAGATGTCTAATTGATGGAAGACAATTATTGAAAAAAATGAACTTAAATAAAAAAATTTGCATTTCGAGCATTGGGACGTAATTTTTCAAGAAAGAATTTTACTCCCTTCAAAAAATCAAAATAAAAAAAAATATCCTTCATCAATATATATTGTTATTGGACATATTAATGAACTCATCCAGTAGATTGGAAGATAGAAATTATGGATTTAGATCTATTTTTTTCCATTTTGAATCAATTTGTAAATTTTTGCGAACATTAAAATGGTACATAGAATAGGTGTGGTTTAGAACCCTATATACAAAATTTAAAAACATGTTGATTTATGATTTTCGAATTAAGGCCCCCTAAAATTATATTTTTTAAATATTAAATAATTAATAACTTTTAAACGAATTGTATTTCGAAAGAAAGTCATTCTTCATTTTCTATTTAACACGTTGACTGCCATACGGGTTAAGACAAATTTCTCATAAAGCGCCAACCGGTAGCAACGGTTTAACCAAATAAAATACCCCGCCAGGCCATGAATATCATCGGCTAATACGCTATGAATTGACACACAATATTTTGAAAAAAAAAAAAAACTGACAAAAAAACGTCAAAAAAGGTCTCGGTCCTTTACTACGCCATTTCGTTCTATCTATAACGATAGAAGTGTGCAGAACCGAGTCGCTGGGAGATTCCGAGATCCCGAAAAGATCCAGAAGATTCAGAGATCCCAAAAACATGACTCGGTCTTATAGACCGAGTCGGCCCACAGGGCAAATATAAGTACTCGATCTTATGGAACGAGTTGGCCTCATAGACAATAAAAACCTCGGTCATATAGACCGAGATGGCAGTCAACGTGTTAAATTCACTTTTTCTACAACCTAGCGTCATTATACTTTCAAATTTCATGGCCAAGAATTACTTCCACATCCAGTGGAAGTATAGTAACGATAAAAATTTTTTTTTTAATTTTTATTTTTCAAATAGGCTTAGAATGTCATGAACGTCGAGATTTTAAGTTTGAGCGAAAAAAATTTTCTCTCTGTCTGTCTGTCTGTCTGTCGGTCTGCCTGTAACTTTTTTTGTGCGCACTTTTACTCTGGAACCGTTTGAGATATTGACTTGAAATTTGGTACACATATGTACTTTAACGAGATCTGGAACTAGATTATACCTTCATCTTATTCCGTCGAAGGGTAGGGGGGTAAATTGGGGTAAATTTTGGGTAAATAGGTAAATCAAGTAGGTAAGAGTCCAGAAAATTGGTATTTAGTATATACAAGAGAAGCTAAGGGCTCAAAAAAATTTTTGGCATTAGCCACCCCCACCCTATTTTTAAAGGGAGATGTAAAGAAAATGTGATTTAGTGTGTGTACAAGAACCAGAAACCTCAAAATATTTTTTTACTTTTTACTAGAGGATTTCAAATATATTATTAAAGTTCCATAAACAATTATTTCCACATACAAAATTTTTTCGTTGTGAGTGACTTGGATAGAAAATCTGGATGTGGAAGTAGTGATTCCTTGGGCAGCGGTTTTTTATTTCGAGCTAACTCCCTCCATTTCGGAGAAAAATAGCAAAAAACGTCTTGCATTTGGAAACCGAAAAAGTTGCTAAAACATGCAATCTTGGCACGTTCATATTTTTCGGAAAACACCATTAGGACGGCCGTATGATGTCGCGACGTAAAGAGGAAGTCTTCCAGATAAACCTGATCGTAAATTGCACGGCGAAATTCGAAAATTCGGCTCGGCACGAACGAATCAAAAGTGACATTTTGTGACATTTCAGAAAATCTATATCTCTTTTTGCAACATGTTATTTAATTTTTTACTCATTTTTGCGGTACTTATATATTGGTAGAATTGCACCTTCATCATTGATACTGTCTAAGCTATCATGGGAAAAAAATCAAGCTTTATGCAAATGATTTCACGAAAACTGTCGCTACCTCCCTGGCTATAAACTGCCAGTGCCTGCCAGCGAGTATAAAGGTGCCCGCGCCCGCTCGCTGTTGGCGGAATCATGTACTGTGACGTAATCTAGCCTCAGCCCAGATGATCGCGGCATTTTAAACTTGGAAGGACCATTTTTACTTCCACATCCAGTGGAAGTATAGTAACGACAAAAATTTTTTTAAAATTTTTATTGTTCAAATAGGCTTAAAATGTCATGAAACGTCGAGATTTTAAGTTTGAGCGAAAAGAAAATTTCTGTTTGTCGGTCTGTCTGTAACTTTTTTGTGCGCACATTTACTCTGGAACCGTTTAAGATATTGACTTGAAATTTGGTACACATATATACTTTAACGAGTTCTGGAACTAAATTATATTTTCATCTTGTTCCGTCGAAGGGTTGGGGGGTAAACTGGAGTAAATTTGGGGTAAATGGGTAAGTCAAGCAGGTAAGAGTTCATAAAATTGGTATTTAGTATATATAAGAGAAGGTCTCAAAAAAATTTTTGGCATTAGCCACCTCCATTACCACCCCCACCCCGTTATTAAAGGGGATGAAAAAAAAATTGTGATTTAGTGTATGTATAAGAACCAGAAACCTCAAAATATTTTTTTACATCATCTACCCCCACTATCACCCCCTATTACCACCCCCACCCCACTACCCATGTGGGGTATCGTTTTATGGGTTTTTGGGGTAGAGGATTTCAAATATTATATTATTAAAGTTCCATAAACAATTATTTCTACATACAAAGTTTTTTAGTTGTGAGTGACTTCGATAGAGAATCTAGATGTGGAAGTAGTGATTTCTTGGGCAGCGGTTTTTTATTTATAGAGATAATTTAAAAAAAAATACAGATATTTTTTAGATTTTTACGACTATTTATTACGAGAAAATGAGAAAAAAGGAAACTTCCTAATTAAACCATCCTATGGATGTTTATGAAATTGAATAGGGTTCTATTCTGATAGTAGATGGCGCAATTAAAAAAAAATGGAGCGGATCCGTTAAAAACTTCGACCTGTACATTCGTACAGACCAACTGGCGGAGACACGTATTTCAATTTTCAATAACAATTTTAGAACTTAGTATTCTATTCTATTCTGATAGTAGATGGCGCAATTAAAAAAAAATGAAGCGGATCTGTTAAAAAATTTCGACCTGTACTTGTACTTACGTACAGACCAACTGACGGAGACACGTATTTCAATTTTCAATAACAATTTTAATTTTAGAACTTAATAAAAGTTCAAATTAATCTAAAAATGGTACAGTTTTTTAAAGTATAGTAGAAGAGTATTGCGGAAGAAACTTATTAAAAAATAATTTAATCAGCAAAACGGAATGCTGGTGCGCTAAACGAAAATAGAGCGCAATAGAGGTATGCTATTTAATCAAAATAGTTAAATTCTATTGGTTTTTCATGCTTTCATGCTCAGTTGAGAAAGCTTAGTTTTAATCCTCCAATGAATGTGCAAATGAATGCAAAGGCGAGTGCAAAGGTCAACTTGCTTTGCAAATATTTGTGATTTTTCTTTTAAATCCGTACTGTATTCGCTTGGTTCTTGGTTTAGAAACATCCTGTATTTATTAACGTCGACTTGACTTAAGATCCAACCCAACGAAAGCAAACTATTTCTTCATCCACCCCCACTACCACCCCTATCACCACCCCCACCCCACTACCGATGTGGGGTATCGTTTTATGGGTTTTTGAGGTAGAGGATTTCAAATATTATATTATTAAAGTTCCATAAACAATTATTTCCACATACAAAATTTTTTCGTTGTGAGTGACTTGGATAGAAAATCTGGATGTGGAAGTAGTGATTCCTTGGGCAACGGTTTTTTCTTTGAAAAATTACCAAAAATATTAAATATCAAATAATTTGGAAACGAATTTTTTTCCGAAAAAAGTTATTCTTCATTTTTTGTTTAAAATTACTTTTCCTATCACCCACTGTCATCCATGCTTTAAAATTCGGCAATTAATGCACGAATAATTTACAGGGCTGGATGCTTTAAAATGGCCCTTGTAGCCCACAGAAATTAGCATTTCACCTAGACAAAATTAGTAAAAATCTGAATTTTTGCACAGACGTTCTTTGAGATGTCCCAAACCCAAATCCACAAAAACCACAACATGGCTACCCAAGATATTGAAGGTCAAAGTTTTTTGCAAATATCTCGCGTCCTATGCATCGAATGCTCATGAGGCCAATGTGAAAGTTGTAGAGAATTAAATTATCTACAATTTGTCTTTTTTATTTTTTAGTCTTTCAATAAAAGACAACAGGCCCGCATTGCACACACAGGCCGATGTGCCTGCAAGAAGGTGACGTCACGTCTACCTTGGGAACGTTTCTTCGTATGCGTTGAGGTGATTTCTATTACGAATAACTGAAAAATAAAAATATTTACAAATAAAAAAAATTTCTGATTTTGGTACTAGGGGCTAATGTACTTATGGTTTTCACTAACATTAACATATATTATTTTTTGTGGACATGCCATGCCCATTATTTCCCATGTTGTTTTTGATAAAAAGGAAATCCAAATGAACAATTTCCGCCAAGTTTAGTCAAGGAGCCCGCTTTGAAATTCACGCGCGCGCGCGCGCCACAGGTAATTTATTTTTTTGTCAAATAAAGTAAATGTTACCGAACATTTCGACTGGGAGTTCGTTAAAAATGCTGCCCTCTGCCCTACCCCATGACCCTCTGCTCGTAGGACTAAGGGCCTAATCAAAAAAGTGTTTATTTTGCCTATACTTTCACGCTACCGAGCGGAAGCCGGGAGCTCACTACCTTACCGAATTAATTCCAGCTCTTAGACTATAGTAGCAGTGTTGCCAGCATTGTATTATTTTTCGGGTTAAATCCTAATATAAGACTAAGGACCCAGTCGAAAACAGGCTCCAAGAGGAGGAACCCAATTTTTTTTGAGGGGGGACGCTACGCGAATTTTGTTGATGTACATCGCTAAAACGGACTAGATTTCGCAGCGTGGTGCTAACGTGCTAAAAGTTTTAAAAAGGGACTAGTAAAATTCACGAACGGGCTGACACTGGCAACAGTGATAAGTACTAGCTACGATGAACGTTATTGCTTTAATATATGTATCGAAATATGTATATACTTAGTCAAGACGCTTCTACACTCGTCCCACTTATATCGATATTTACCGTATTAGATGTAAAAAATATTTACTCAAATTCGGTAATAAAAAGTGGGGGTCGCCATATAAAAAAATGTATTGATGATGTCATAGCTTGGTGAAAACTTTCCAAAACAATTTAAAAAAAAATTTTTGTCGTTACTATACTTCCACTGGATGTGGAAGTAAAATATACCGGGTGTCCAAAAAGTCTGGAAACGGTAAAATATTCCGAGAAATATACATTGTATCCAAAAAAGAAAAAACACGTCCTTAATAATTTTAAAAGCGCTATCCAATGGTACCAAACGCAACCCCCCATCCCCACCCCTTGAGGTGGGGCGGGGGCAACTTTAAAATCTTGAATGGGTACCTATATTTTTTTATTGCAGAATCGGATTTTACGGCGAAAATTACGTCAAGTTTGTCTGAAACGTTTTTTTCGATTCGTGACAGATCGCGCTGTAATTGTAAAAATACTTTTTTCGTAATTTCTAAAAAATTCTACGGAAGAATGAAAAATAATAAAGTACGAGTTCATTTTCTTGAAAAAGCCATTCAATAGTGTTAAATTTAATAACCCCTCCCCCCACCACCGTGGGGGAGGGCAATTTTCAAATGCTAAATGGAAACACCCTCATTTTTTATTTTTCGTGAAAAAGGTTTAATTTTTAAGAAATATTTTTTTCCGTCAAAACGAAGAATTTTTTTTTTTGTTTGAATTAAATTGAATTGTTTGTTCACCAGACTCTACATCCGTCAATAAAAAATATGGGGTTCCGTTTAAGGTTTTATGGTTGCCCTCCACTTCCCCCATCATGGTGGTGGTGGAGGGGATATTAAATTTAATACCGTTGAATGGCATTTTCAAGAAAATGAACTAGTACTTTATTATTTTTCATTCTTGGATAGCCCTTTTAAAATTATTAAGGAAGTGTTTTTTCATTTTTGAATCCAATGTGTATTTCTCGAGATATTTGACCGTTTCCAGACTTTTTGGACACCCGGTATTAAAAGATGGCATTCAATATGAACCCTCTGTAGTGAGTATGCAATCCTCACTTTAAATTGCATATCTTCTGCGTATACGTTGATATACAAGCCGCTGGAAGGTGGGACGAGATCTCTGTGTTTCCCAGGACAGTTACCCATCTAATAGTCTGAGAGCTGGCCAGAGCTGAGCAAATACTTTGTAAAAATATTTAAATACTAAGTACTTTCAGAAAATTGAAAGTATTTAAATATTAAGTATTTTCAAAAGATAAAAGTATTTAAATAATAAATACCAAAAGTAATTAAATAGTTTAAACTTAGTATTTAAATACTTTCTGAATATTTAAATACTTTGATAACACTGAAATATTTCGAAGCAGAACATAAAAAAAAACGTGAAAAAAAATTTTTTTCATCTATTTTTTCAAAATTTTGAAATTAAGTCAAGCTAGGAAAAAAATAAAAAATACAGATGATTAGATCACATATTTATGAACAAAAAATGTCCTAACAAAATTTACCGCCAAAGCCACGGTTTTCCTGGAAAAAAATAATCAAATGTAACGTTATAACTCGAAGCGAGATACATGCGTGCGCGCGCTTGAATACGCATGTCTGTGACACCGACGCAGTGAATTACATGTTACTAAATCAGAATTTGTTCAATCTATATGAGTGTTGGTTCATTTAAAAGATTGAAATTGCAGCTTTCTGATGCTTTTTTGTTTTAAACAATACAAGCAAAGTATGGATGGGAAAAATATACTTATATATATTATCACGCCCGAACTCAATCGTCGCAATAAAAAAACCGCTGCCCAAGGAATCACTACTTCCACACCCAAGTCACTCACAACAAAAAAATAATAATTGTTTATGGAACGTTAATAATATAATATTTGAAATCCTCTACCCCAAAAACCCATAAAACGATACCCCACATCGGTAGCGGAGTGGGGGTGGTGATAGGGGGTGGTAGTGGGGGTGGATGAAGTAAAAAAACGTTTTGAGGAACAAGATGAAAATATAATCTAGTTCTAGATCTCGTTAAAGTACATATGTGTACGAAATTTCAAGTCAATATCTCAAACGGTTCCAGAGTAAACGTGCGCACAAAAAAAGTTAGACAGACCGACAGACAGAAATTTTTTTTCGCTCAAACTTAAAATCTCGACGTTTCGTGACATTCTAAGCCTATTTGAACAATAAACATTTTTAAAAATTTTTTTGTCGTTACTATACTTCCACTGGATGTGGAAGTAATATAGAAAAAAGTAAAAGCCCTTCAAAAAAATTCTTTCTTCATTGAGATCTGTTAAAAAGTATGTACACTTCATGATTATTATGGTTTATTAAATTGTAGTAACGTGGATAAAAAAAAGTACATTTTAAATCATTATAATTTCCTTGCTGGATAATTTTTTTGATAAATATATATATTGGAGGCTGTATCTTGCCGATAACTTGACCCATTGGAGAAAATAAAATATCACTATTTCGGAAAAAATGTATATTTTTCGAATGTTCAAACACAAATTCGTTTACTTGTATGCACTTTTTCGAAAATATGATCAATCAGATAATGATAAGAAATTTCGATTTTCAAGATCTTATCCTTATAACTATTAAAATATTTTTGATTGTTTTGAATAAAAATTCTGGAACTTTTCCAATACATTAACAAGTGTATAAGGAATCCATTGGATATTGCTGAAATGTGGATAGGTGTACCTGTAATAAATACAATACAGTAAAGGCACGTAAAAATTCATGCGAGCGATTCAGCGGCTATGTGTGGTATCTGGGTATGCGTTGATAAATTTGTATTTTCCCTCCAGACTCACTATTTATCCTCCTATTCACCAGGAATAATGTGTAGTCAGAAAGAGAAGAAAACTTTATTTTACTCGTTAGAACTGCTAACAATTTTTAGAGGTTACGTAGTATGCATTTAACCGTGCGCTTGGCCGCGCAAAGTGACAAGGTTATTTCATTATTTTTTTCCAGGAATACCGTGGCTTTCGCGATAAATTTTATTAGAACATTTTTTGTTCAGAAATACGTGGTCTATTCACCTGTATTTTTTGTTTTTTTTTCTACCCTGACTTAATTTAAAAATTCTGAAAAAATGGATGAAAAAAAATTTTCTTTCCCTTTTTTTTTGTATGTTCTGAGCTGAGCTGAGCTGCTTCCGAGCGGAATGTAAACTTTTTAGGATATTATTCTATACACTTTCACGAATTCATTGAAAAAAAATTATTTAGTTTGCAAGTTTTTGTGGGTTTCACCATAAAATGTTCTCCGTCATCTGGGCTTCTTCGCCAAATTGTTTTTTTTTTATTTTTGTAGAAATCAATAAAGACTTAGTATCATTGTCATTATTATTATTATATTAAATACTATTTGACTATTTGAGGTGTCAAAATTTTATTTTTCATGACTTTCATGAACTTCTACAATACTATCTAGTTGGGTAGTATCAGTTCTAGTTGGATATTGGACTTTTACTCATCCGTAGAGCTAGACCTTTGCGTCTTCTGCAAATACCCAAATAAAGCACAGAAACTACGGCACTAGTTTAACTGTTCTCTGTCACAATCACAAAACATATACATCGACAGTTAACACTTACTGTCTATGTCTGCTCTCAACCAACTTTCTTGGAATTAAGACGTGAATGAATGGAGACTGAATGATGCAATGTATTTATTAACTACATAGTATAGTACGTGTCTTGATACTTGACGAGTATCTGCCTGTCTCCCTGGTGTATTTGATTATATTTGTTGTATTTATTTAAATACTTTTGAGATTCAAATACTTCTGGAAGTATTTAAATACTATCAGAAAAGGATTTAAATACTTTTTTAGAAGTATTTAAATACTTCCCAGTTATTTAAATAGTTTAAGTATTTATAAATACGTTAGGATCATTTTTACAAATACTAAGTAGTAAATATTTCAGATAAAGTATTTGCAAGTATAAATACAAATACTTGCTGCAAGAAGTATTTAAATACTCGGTATTTAAATACTTTTTAGTATTTAAATACTTATGAGGTATTTGTAAGTACATATTTGCCCAGCTCTGGATTGGCATTGATTTGGTAAGGTAGTGTATACTCTACCGAATTTATCCACTACTTTACGAGAGCACTGTTAGATACTTAGACTTTACCTCGGACTTAGGCTTTAGGTGGTTTGAGGTCTCACAAAGATCAATCTAAACAATCAAAAATTTCTGTCTGTCTGTCGGTCTATCTGTACTTTTTTGTGCGCACGATTACTCTGGAACCGTTTAAGATATTGACTTGAAATTTGGTAAATGTACTTTAACGGGATCTGGAACTAGATTATATTTTCATCTTATTCCGTTGAAGGGTTGGGGGATAAATTGGGGCAAATGAGGTAAATAGGTAAATCAAGCAAGTAAGAGTCCATAAAATTGGCATTTGGTATATACAAAAGAAGCTAAGATCTCAAAAAATTTTTTGGCAGCAGCCACCCCCATTACCACCCCCACCCCATTATTAAAGAGGATGAAAAAAAAATCTGATTTAGTGTGTGTACAAGAACCAAAAACCTCAAAATATTTCTTTACTTCTATTTATACATAGTTTTAAATTTATACATCTCGCAAATTACAGATCCTGCTAGATCCGAGTTGACCATTTTTTTTCCTAATCGGTAATTCTCTTAGATTCTTTTAAAGCAAAATTTAATTGCAGACAAGTGCAGAGAGCTAAGATTTAGTATTTTTTTAGATATCATGTCCATTCAAAGGAAGTAAACCAGAAAAAGGCAAAAATCCCAAAAGTTTTGTGACCGGACCGCAAGACATCTTCTCCCCCCTTTTAGAACGCGGGGAACACGATGGTGACAATATTTTCCGATCTACCCTCCAACCACTAACACTAAACCGAAAAGACCCCCCCCCCCCCCCCCCCCTCTTTTCCGAATTTCCGGTGCTAGGCTTGCAAGGGCTTGTCGGATCGGATTTTTTTGGTCAATTTGAATAAAATGAGTGAATATTGACCACAGGTGACCTAACCCGCCCCCGAGGGTTGAAACAACCCTCACTCCCGTAATATCTAAATGCCCTGAAAACAACGAAAATCAGCTGGAAAGCAGTATACCCCCCATTTTCGAGTGCGGGGAATACGATGGTGACAATATTTCCCGACCTACCTTTCACCCACTACCCCTAAACCCTTTTCCGATTTTCTGGTGCTAGATTGGCGAGATTTATCGGATCGGTTTTTTTTTGTCAATTCGAATAAAATAGGTAACGAGGGTAAATATAACTCACCCCGAAAAAAAAATTGGTACTATATTTGCTGTCCTTAGACATAGAGATAAGTAATTTTAAAGATTGTTATGATCTCTCATTTATTTAGAGTTTCTGTAAGATTTAATAATTATTTGAGACACTAACATGTAATAAAAAACAATTTTTTGCTTATTTTCGAATTTTTATTTGCTAGAATCGGCTTTTAGCCCACTGTGCGACGTACTAAAAGGGCGAAACCGACAAGTGTGGCAAAGACGCGTAGCGTCTATAGGCAATCATTTAGCAAAAATTAATAAAAATGGACAAGACCGGTTTTTCGAATAAAACAAATTTGGATTTATCCAGCGGCTCATCAACTGGACGAGTGCGTTGGATAAAGAGTAGAATGCGATAGTAGGAAAACCAAATGCAGGTCTTTCTAAATGACAAAGTTATAGAGAAGATCGCTTTGTGCACAAATAAGACAAAAAGCCATTTTTCCAAAAAGATCCTCGAAGGCAAAGTCGTGTCACATATAATGAACCTATATAAGGACCGGTACGTCGAGAGACTGTCAGAAAGTTGTAAACTCATATATAGTTGAACTCATATTGAACTTCCGTTCTGGTGAATGATATACTCAAAATTTTTAAAGTAAAATATTTTTATATTACTTATTTCAAATTAGCCACAATAAAAACCCAAAAATGTTTTCATCAATTTCTAGGAAATTGTGTGAATCTTTTCTACCAAATCGATTGTTAGCGCACGCTCTCCATTGCACGGTAGCATTATGAAAATTCTCTAGAGGAGGCAGTCGACCTTGCTCTACTTGGGGGAGGCGATTCTATCCAAATTATATGATTTGTAAGTTAGGATATTGCATAATTTTAATGTACTTATTTTAAACCTAAACAATAAATGGTTTGTAGTAAGTCTCATCCCTCGAGGGTTTTCGTTTGCTAGACCGAACTTAAGTAAATTGGGTGTCTCAGGACCCCACAAGTTGATCTTTAAGCACAAAATCCATTACCATTAGGTAAATAAGTAAAATTGCATCGAAAGAAAGACCAATTCTTTTTGTTTGGAGAGAGCGTGGTTAGTAATCTACGGTGAGTGCAGCCTTGGGCTATTTCTGATCACATTACGGACGCTCGAGAGGGATCTTTTCGTCAAAAAAATTCAGAGATCTTTAAGCATAAAATCCATTACCATTAGGTAAATAAGTCAAATTTCATTGAAAGAAAGACCAATTGTTTTTGTTTCGAGAGAGCGCGGTTAGTAGGGTGTCCCTTATTTTTCGACTTTCATTTTCTTTTGTCTCACCCCCTAAAAAGTTTAAATTTGATATAAGACTTACAAAATTTCAGCCTCCTAGATCAACCCCTTCCCGTGCCGACGGGGGTGTGAAAAACCCCAAACTGGAATTTTTTCAATACCCTTAAATTATTTTTTATAACCCCAAATGACTGTTATTTGGTATAAAAATAAAGTGAAAGCAATATCAACCCCCATGATCCATATCATCACAGGTTTAAAAGTAAGTAAAAAATATTTTTTTATGTAGTATTTATTATTCAAAATGATTAAAATATTTGCTTTAATGTATCTTTCTTAGGATTTGGATACATTTTTCTGTGCTCTTGCACACATTGCAATACATATTGTATTTGCTTTTCATCCTTTGTTAGGAGACCATGGAAATCCTCCAATAATTTTACCGACCTTTCGACAGTGTCCAAGGAATCACTACTTCCACATCCAATTCTCTATCCAAGTCACTCACAACGAAAAAACTTTGTATGTGGAAATAATTGTTTATGGAACTTTAATAATATAGTATTTGAAATCCTCTACCCCAAAAACCCATACTCGGTGGGGGTTGTGATAGGGGGGTGGTAGTGGGGGTGGATGAAGTAAAAAATGTTTTGAGGTTTCTGGTTCTTGTACATACACTAAATCATAATTTTTTTTCATCCCCTTTAATAAGGGGGTGGGGGTTGGTAATGGGGGGTGGCTAATGCCAAAATTTTTTTTGAGACCTTAGCTTTTCTTGTATTACTAAATACCAATTTTATGGAGTCTTAACCTGCTTGATTTACCCATTTACCAGAAATTTACCCCAATTTACCCCCCAACTCTTCGACGGAACAAGATGAAAATATAATCTAGTTCTAGATCTCGTTAAAGTACATATGTGTACCAAATTTCAAGTCAATATCAAAAAAGTTACAGACATACCGACAGACAGACCGACAGACAGAAAATTTTTTTTCGCTCAAACTTAAAATCTCGACGTTTCATGACATTTTAAGCCTATTTAAACAATACAAATTTATAAAAAAAATTTTGTCGTTACTATACTTCCACTGGATGTGGAAGTAAAATTCCGAATCGATATTGAAACGACAAATTAGATCCATCTTATTTTTTTAATTTAATATGTCAATTGTCCTCGCTGAAAAATGAGAACAATTAGTAAAAAAATTACTTAATGATTATATTAACCCTTTCAGCCCCGATTTTTTGATAAGAAAGAAACATTTTTTTGGTATAGATTATTAAATAATACCCCGTCAATAACTGTTCAACCAAATTTAGACTAGTTTCCTCCACAGATTTATGAATAGTTGCAAATGCCTCCATCAGGTTAAGAAGAAAAAAAATAAATATGAAAATTTTATTTTTATTTTATTGTACATGGAAATTTTTGAAACAATCTTTAAATTTCGATAAACAAGATGCACGTTGCACTTCTCATACTAAATTCGTGAACAAGTCTCGAGTTTACAGTATTGCTCATGGCCATTTGTATATGCTAGCCAATGGCCAAGATTATCGAATCTTATAGTCTACTGAAGTGGACTGTGGTTTTTGACGTTTTATTGATACTGGTGAATTTCTATTACCACACCCAGACAGCACAAGTATATCCTATGTACGTCCTATGGATATCCGCATTGGACATGAAGGACCTAAAGCGGATATCCTTAAGGATCACATATGGACTACATAGGATATCCTATGGATATTCTTTTGTCACAACTTTGGACGTCCATAAGATATCCATCGTAAATCCTTAGGGATATCCATTGGACATACATAGGACGTATTTGTTATACAGTAAATGGACATAAAGCGGATATCCTTATGGATCACATATGGACCACATGGGATATCCACTGGATATTCTTTTGTCACAACTTTGGACGTCCATAAGATATCCATCGTTAATCTTTAGGTATATCCACTGGACATACATAGGACGTATTTGTACTTCAGTAAATGGACATAAAGCGGATATCCTTATGGATCACATATGGACCACATAGGATGTCCAGTGGATATTCATTTGTCACAACTTTGGACGTCCATAAGATATCCATCGTAAATCCTTAGGGATATCCACTGTATGTCCATAGACTATACGTTTGTCACAAATTAGGACGTCCATAGGTAACACATTTTGTGTCCGCTTGTGGACATCCACTGGCCATCCCGTGGACGTCCATTAACTGCAGGTCACTCAAAATAGTTTTGTTGATCAGAATTTACTTATTTAGTCAACATCAGCCTTAACAATTAATTTATAGGTTTAGGATTGACTATATAATTTTTGCCTTTTGCACCAAGTATATAGTCAATTATTCTTTGCTAAATAAATTAATCGTTAAAGCCAATTCTGACTAAATAAACAGGATACTCATCAGCAAAGCCCTTTTGGTTGACCTCTACATTTAATGGATATGTCTCACAATATGTGCACTAATTTCATTATTTAAATATCAAATAGCAAAAGCAATATTTCGTATATGGTGCTAAAGGAGAACTTATGCTTACCGTATGCATCATACCTATGCCAACGTTGTTTATAACTTATTTCAAATTGGCTTTAAATCCGTTAAAACTACTACTTTCAAATCAAATAAAAATAAATAGGTGGATAAATAGATTTAATAAATTTTATGTATTTATAACAACAATCAATTCAAATAACTGCAACACTTTTGACTGTTGATTAGATGTTGTTATTATATATTGATATATGTATGTTAAAATGTAAAAAAAAAAACGTTTTATTCTAAAATTAAATTATTTATACATCAGTTCCATTATGTTATCATATATATTTTATCCTATTCTATCTTTCCTCGTGTTTTGTCTCTTCTTGGCTCAACTTAATTAATTTGTTATTGCATCCACAGTGCCAGCGTTACGATGTATTTCTGCCGCACCTAAAAATTGTAAATTATGTAGGAAAATCTACTTAATTTCTGCATGATTATACTCATAGACAAAACTAAATGTTTCTCAAATATCAATTTTCTATTTTTAAGTTAAATTTATATTTGTTTACATATACAGGGTGAACCAAATTAGAATGGATTTGGGATTTTCTCTAAAATTATGGCAGATAGACAAAAACCAATATAGGTGTCCTGAGCTCGATTTTCGAGAAACAAACAATGGCGTAAACCGCGATCGTCTATCTTTTTCGACTATCAAGCCACATAGTGTTTTTGAAAAATTGGCATTTTTGGATGACCTCTATCTCAATTAACAAGTGTCGAGTAATGGAACAAAATTATTAAAAAAACACAAATTATGTCTATACCTCGAAAACTGAGGCATGCATAATTTTCTTCTTATCAGCAACGGATTCTACTCAAAAAAAATCGATTTCTGATTCGACACTTGGTAATTGAGATATAGAAATCATCCAAAAATGACAATTTTTCAAAAACGCTCTGTAGCTCGGTAGTCGAAAAAGATAGACGATCGCGGTTTGTGCCATTGTTTGTTTCTCGAAAATCAAGACACCCATCTATCTATCTGCCATATAGTTTTAGAGAAAACCCCAAATCTCATCTAATTTGGTCCACCCTGTACAGGAATGTAAAAGTTATCAATAAGCTACTCCTCTAAATCCCTAAAAAAATCATAGCAATTCAAGAGCACTCATGCCAAATGTATCACCAGATTCAATCATGGTAGGGCAACTCATTACCTGCCGAAACGTGCGAGAATGGCAGTTTCAAAATTATATAAACAAGTACGATTTCTAAAATCTATTTATTTTTTGCAACAAACATTAAGTGTGTGTCATACGAACTTTTTTGGAGATTTTTATTCTGCTTAATTTTTATTTAAGACATTTTTTTGGGGGGTGGGGAAGGGTTCATCTAATTGACAGTGATTTTTCAGGGGTTCATATAGTTCATACTCATAACTGAAAGAAACAATTAATGAAAGATGACTCCTAATACTTACATAATAAAATTGAATTTGAATTATTGTTTGCTGCAAGCATCGATGTATCGAATCGTATGTTGTTCTTCCGCCCGGTTGTATTAAGTCCTTAGTCTAAAAAAATTTAAAAACAATAAAAAAAATAGAGTAAACAAATTAAACTGGCAACTAATTACTTTTTGGAAGAAAGTGAGCCAATTCGCATTATTAGTTAACTGTATGTATTTGCTGTTAAAGAGTCTGATAAAATTTATGTTTATCGGATTTTTCAAATTTTCTAAAAAGTAATAAATAGTATAAATATGATACTTAGAGTACATTTACGAAAACAAATTTTATGCAATTAAGCGAAAAAAAAATGAGAAAGTTACGGGACCGGGGAGCGAAAAGGGTGGAGTAACAGTAACCTTTCCAACGGGGCATAAATGTGATTTTGCTTAAAAAGTGGAGTTAGCTGGTAAACATTTTAAGCCGGCGATATATGTGAAATATAATTTTATATAAACAGGTTGGAAGGTTACATAGGTAAATACAAACACATTTTCATAGATAAATGGAGATAAATTCAACTTACCACCAGTAGATTCAGGTTTTAAACTAGATAAATTGAAATCAGAGCTGCTTCTATTTGTTGAAGCCAAATTTTCTGTCTGCAGATGGAATCTGGGTATTTCACCAACATCAGTTTGCACTTTTAATGTAGAGATAAAAACCCTGTACGTGTTCCTTGTACATCACTATTATTATTGTCGTTTAAGCCACCAGATATTCCTATATTATGTAGAACAGAGCTAAACAAACACTTAGAACTGGAAGCATTGACATACATTAGGTCGATGACTGGAAGCCATTTGTAAACGTGACTAACGGGAGAGAAGTCGCTGGTCGCTGTTCATTGGTTCAGTTGACCAACTTGAGTCAATCAAATTATAAATAGCTATTTTCTTTCGTGCTGAACAAAGTGAACACAATCAGTAAGCAACCAATAGAGATCAAGGATTTTAAAAATACCTCGATTTGATTGGCTGTTTAGTGGTTGCAATCAGTTCGTTCAGCACGAAAGAAAACAGCTAATTTCCGATTACAAAGCGCGCGGTTTTTAAACATACGTGAGTTATACAAATACATAAATATGGTAAGAAGCTAATGGCTTTGATTGAAATATTCCAATCAACGGTAAACAGTTCGGCCGTTTTGGCCCGTGAAGAATAGTTAGCAATAGTTAGCATATATCATAGTTAGCATGTGGTAATACTTAAATTCATACCAATTCTTGCAATCCAGATAGACAATGAAACAAATTAATAAAATTGAAATTTGACTATATCTTAAAAAAATTAATATAACATAATGTTTCTTCAAATATAAAGTCCAAGTTGCTATATAACTTGTTTAAGTAGGTATGGCTTTTTGGGGGATATCCACTGTATGTCCAGTGGATGTCCAAAGAAAAATATCAAAGTTAATCCACAAGTGGACATCCAGTGGATATCCGTTTGTGGTACACGGATTTCCAGAACTTCATATGGACTTAATATGGACATCCAGTGGGTGTTATGTGCTGTCTGGAATCGACAATTTACGGATATATGTTGATGGATAAAAACGGATATCCAGTGGATATCTCTCGATGGACAAAATACGGATGTTTGTTGATGGATCACAAACGAGCATCCAGTGTATATCCCTTAATGGACAATGTACGGATATTCGTTAATGGATAAAAACGGATATCCAGTGAATATCTCTCGATGGACAATGTACAGATATTTGTAGATGGATCAGAAACGAGCATCCGATGTATATCCCTTAATGGACAATGTATGGATATTCGTTGATGGATAAGAACGGATATCCACTGGATGTCTCTCCATGGACAATATACAGATAGTAGTGAAAGGATCAGAAACGGGCATCCAATATATATATCCCTTAATGGACAATGAATAGGAATATTAGTAAATGGATAATAAATGGACATCTAGTGGATATCCCCCCATGGATAATGCATGGATATCCATGTACGGACATAAAACAGACGTCCATAGGATATCCATACTATGTCCTTGGACATGCGGACATGATATGGACAAGAATTGGATGCCGTATGGATATCCTGTGCTGTCTGGGAAAGCATAAGTATTTTTACCCCCTACGGGTTTGACTTTTCGTTATATACTCTTTGACTGATAGTTGCCCCTTAAACGGTATTGATTCATCAATACAAAGATTTTCTTCAATTACCAATTCTTCGCAACGATTTTCGAATAATTTTATTACTGGACGTACTTTCCAAAGCTTATCACTATCATCGTTACGTTCTTTTTTGAGATCCACAATTTGTAAGTTTTTCTGAGGGATTCAAATCTATTACCTGATATGGCAATTTCATCTAGAAATTTGATTCTTGTTGCAGGTGCCTAATACAATCTCGGTCCAGGAAAATGAAGCATGTCCATTTTAGCCCAGGAAGTTTAGCGTTTGACCTAGTATTAATTATTGTAAAGCTGAAAATTTGCAGGAATGTAGTTTTGGTCCAGGACAACACGTACCAAGTCCCCTACTCTCCCCCGTCGGCTTCCCTGTTTTTTCGGAGCAACAAGGGCCTAAGTCACAAAAATTGCAGAGCTGGCTATAAAGTGCAACACAAAGGTCGTTACTGGTCCGATTTGCATCGACATTATCATAAAAGATTAGGAGAAGCATATCCGTTCATATTTCAGATGTTCCATGCATATTTTTGTTCATAATTTTCCGTTCTAATTCTGTCAACATTTCAAAAATGTACAAAATTTTAAAAATTCCGAAATGGCGCCATTGCGGATAAATGAAGACTCGGAGGGCAAAACGTATCCCAATAAACATTTCTCTTCATACTTTGGGCTTTCCATTGGTATGTCTACCTTCTTTATAGCGTCATCCGTTACGGAGTTACGCTACACTGAGTGTCGCAGCGGCGGCACTCGGACATTTAAGTACTTTCATTGTTGCGTCTATCACGCCTAGTTTAAACCATCAAGAAGGCGCAAGACGAGTTATAACCTTGGTTCGTTAACTTTGGCAGTTCTCTAAGTGCATGCATTGGTTCATTGGTGCGCCAAAATTGAGTGATCTTAGTTAAGCCATGTAGCACAGGAATTTTAGTTTTTGACTTTGAATTAATTGTTGTAAAGCTGAAAATTTGCAGAATTGTTGTTTTGGTCCAGGACAACACGTACCAGAAAGTCCTCTACTCTCCCCCGTCGGATTCCCTACTTCTGCGGAGCAACAACGGCATAAGTCGCGGGAATTACAGAGCTGGCTATAAAGTGCAGCAAAAAGGTTGTTACTGGTTCGATTTGGGTAGAAAAGATCATAAAAGCTTCGGAGAAGCATATCCGTTCGTATTTTACATGTTCCATGCATAGTTCGTTCATAATTTTCCGTTCTAATGCTGTCAAAACTTCGAAAATTGAAAAAATTTCGAAATGGCTCCATTGTGGATAAATGAAGACTCGGAGGGGAAAACGTACCCGAATAAACATTTCTATTCATACTTTGGGCTCTCGATTGTAAGGTTTGGCTTCTCTGTAGTGTCACCGCGTGGCAGCCGCGCCCATCGTGTGTCCGGTGGAACTGCCCTGGCTGCTCTGATGAGACCAGTTGCGAATTCCTGTTTATATATTATTGGTGTTTTATAAGATTTATTGAATGAAATGTAACTTCTCAGACTCAGAAAATGACTTTATTCGGCTAGACAATTGACATTATTGATCTACTGGGAAGTGGGGTCGTCTAGATCATTATCCATATCCACGACTGACTGTTTGTGCAACTAGATCCTCTACAGCTTCGGCACATGTTGCTGCAGTTCAGACCAGAGTTCCTGCACTCGCACCGGGCACCGCAGTCCGCTTGCAGACACAAGAAATTAACCATAGCTGGCTATCAGGAGCTGGCTGCCTTGTGGTAGGAACAGGAATGGGAACCAGGCCCTGGAGTCCTGATTTCCACCCCCAGTCCTCTAGATGAGGAAAGGAGAGGGGTTATGAAGAATATTGTGAGGATTTGATCTCTCGAAAAGCTTGCAGCACTCATCTAATGTGCATGTTCCTACCACAAGGCAGCCAGCTCCTGATAGCCAGCTACGGCTAATTTCCCGTGCCTGCAAGGCGGATTGCGGTGCCTGTTGCGAGTGCAGGAATTCTGGTCTTAACTGCAGCATCATGTGCCGAAGCTGTAGAGGATTCAGCTGCACAAATAAAAAGTCGTGAATATGGATGATGATCCGGACGACCCTACTTCCCAGTAGATTAATAATGTCAATTGTCTAGCCGAATAAAGTCATTTTCTGAGTCTGACGTTAAATTTCATTTAATAAATCTTATAAAACACCAATAATATATAAACAGGAATTCACACCGGGTTTTATCAACGCAGCCAGGGCAGTTCCACCTGGCACATGATGGGCGCGGCCGCCACGCGGTGACACTCAAAGTGGCGTAGCTCCGTAACGGGTGACTCTACGGAGAAGGTAGACACACCAATGGAAAGCGCAAAGTATGAAGAGAAATGTTTATTCGGGTACGTTTTCCCCTCCGGGTCTTTATTTATCTGCAATGGAGCCGTTTCAAAATATTTTCAACTTTCACTAGAACGGAAAATTATGAACGAAATATGCATGGAACGTGTGAAATACGAACGGATATGCTTCTCCGATGCTTTCGTGATCATTTCGACCCAAATCAGACCAGTAACAACCTTTTTGCTGCACTTTATAGCCAGCTCTGCAATTTCTGCGACCTAGGCCCTTGTTGCTCCGCAAAAGCAGAGAAGCCGACGGGGAAGAGTAGGGGACTTTTTGGTACGTGTTGCCCTGGATCAAAACTACAATCCTGTAAATTTTCAGCTTTACAATAATTAATTGAAAGTCAAAAACTAAAATTCCTCTGCCACATGGCTTAACTAAGATCACTCAATTTTGCCGCACTAATGAACCAATGCATACACTTAGAGAACTATCAAAGTTAATGAACTAGGGGTATAGCTCGTCTTGCGCCTTCTTGATGGTTTAGACTAGACGTGATAGGCACAACAATGAAATCACTCAAATGTCCGAGTGCCGCCGCTGCGACACTCAGTGTGGCGTAACTCCGTAACAAGTGACGCTACAGAGAAGGTATACATACCAATGGAAAGCCCAAAGTTTGAAGAGAAATGTTTATTGGGGTACGTTTTCCCCTCCGAACCTTAATTTATCCGCAATGGCGCCATTTCGGATTTTTTTAAAATTTTGTAAATTTTTGAAATGTTAACAGAACTAGAACGGAAAATTATGAACGAAAATATGCATGGAACATCCGAAATATGAACGGATATGCTTCTCCTAATCCTTTGTGATTATTTCGACCCAAATCGGACCAGTAACAACCTATCGGTTGCACTTTATAGCCAGCTGTGCAATTTTTGTGACTTATAGGCCCTTGTTGCTCCGAAAAAACAGGGAAGCCGACGAGGGAGAGTAGGGGACTTTTTGGTACATGTTGTTCTAGACCAAAACTACAATCCTGGAAATTTTCAGCTTTACAATAATTAATTCCGAGTACAAGCGATATTTTGACTAAAATTCCTGCGCTATTATAATATGCAAGGCTACAAGTTTTTCTAATTTCACACTCATTCGTATTGATATTTTTTCAGTTTTTTCCGCCATTTCAGCAAATATTTCCTTTGGAAAGTATTTAGAGAAATACTCGTTTGACTGTCACGGGAATTTTCATTCTTATTGTCAGCTGGTGACAAATTTTGGTGGTGACGAAACTCATGTGTTCATCAGATCGACGCGACCAACTGATGATACAGATAATTATGTGCAAACGTTTTTATAAGGCACACTTGCTTTCACAACTCACTTGGTTTCTAAGGGGACGGTGTACCAAGTGTATTACCAGAAAAAGCATAACAAAATTAATCAGCTTTAGCAATTGAATGGAATGTGACCTATATGTGTTTTTACTTAAAAAATTCACTATTTTGCTTAGCTTTATGCTTCTGGTGGTAAGGGTAAATGTCAACCATATATATATAATTGAAGTAACGATTTGAAAAAAATTCCACCTTAATGTTTCTATTTAAAAAAATTGCTTTTCACGATCTTCTAGGTCCCGTCGGCATGGGAAGGAATATGTCTAGAAGTCTGAATTTTTGAGTGTGTGATTCTTATATGAAATGTAAACTTTTTGGGGGGAGAGACCGAAAAAAATCATTTTTTTTTTTCATCAAGTGTAAATAAGGGACACCTAGTGGTTAGTAATCTACGGTGAGTGCAGCCTTGGGCTATTCCTTATCTATCAAATATGTCTTATCTCGAATTCGCCTGGAAGTGGAAGACCACATAAGAACAAGGGAGAAAGCGACTGGCGCCCTTAATAAATAAATTGGTGTCGCGTTACTCAGACGCTGTGTGGTAGGTTCTTGTACAATATCACCACACAGATAATCTCTATAATAAAATCAAAGAATTTTGTTTTAGTTTAAAGCATTTAAAAGCTTTTCTAAATATTCTGATACTAATCATTTCTATTTAGCTCATCAGATATATTCAATGATTTCATACTGTTTAAACGCTGCTGGGGCTCTAAGTTCAATACATACAATCTGGGGAAATGGGGATATCCTGATAAAAAATTTCTAAAATAATAACAACCTGCTTTCAATTCTGTTACATCCTCAAAAGGTTTTGTGACACCGGCTTATTTCCTGCCGAAAAAAAAAAAAAAATCATTGAATGTAGTTATAGTCTAAATGTGCGTAACTATGAAATAATGAAGACAGCTTATTAAAATCAACGATTCGAAATTTTTATGTAACGCGGCTATTGTATTCCATGTTTCTTTATTCATACTGCACACCACAACTATCAACTGAATTGTATCAAATTTCACCGATCTCATGAACTATGCAAATTTCTATAAGCTTATTTAAAAGAAATTTTTATTAGCGGAAGAACAACCTCTAAGAGCTGATTTATCTTTGCTAATATCATACTTGAAATTCGCTTCCTAACAACAATAAAATATATAATAAGCGTAAATCCGAGCATATGAAAGTTTTTCACAGCTGGAAGAACTCGTATCTCATTATGTATTCATTAATTTTTTAAAATTATACACAATTGGAAATTGGAAATTTTAATAACAATATAACAAGCGTAGGTTGTATCCAATATTATACACCAATTCTTTAATATTAGATCCTTTGACACGAGATAATAGTCGGGAATAGGGAGAAACGAATTCATCAAGCTATAGTTTTGAAAAAGTACTGGAGTGATCTTGTGTATCTAAATGATTTTCAAATCAATGAATAGCCTATTCTTTCTATATTCAGGTGGTACCAAGTTATTCTCGAAATTTTTGTTATAGAAATTGTTTAAACAAAGTGTACCCGAAAAGTATACAGTGTAAATTTCAGCATCGACGCATTTTAAAAACTATTGCAAATAGATGCATACTTCTATGATATGATCTGCAAAAAAGAATGGAGCAATTTTTAGTGAAAGAATTACCGCGTATTATTCACAGAAGATACGATTATTTTTTTGTAGAGCACTGTCCTCGTTTTCCGCTGCATGTTTTGAGTGTTGTGCGATGTACATTCCAGGTACCAGACTGACGTCATTTTGACGTCATTTTTTAGTAACGTTGGTCGGCGACGTCAGGTGACGAAATTATGACGTCGATTTGATGTATTGGTGATGTAATTTTTTTCTTTTTATACGAATTTATGCATTACCACGTAGTTTGTTGCAGACGTTATTTCTAGATGGTACTACATACAAAACTTTGACATTAATCCGTCACTCGTTTTCTTATACTCTAATGAATTTATAAAAAATAAATTTTTGTTTGGATGGATCTTATAACGGTCAGGTTAAAAATCATTATTCTGTGGCTGGGTCAAGGTAGCATAGAAACCAGTGGCTGTTTAATCTATTGACTGTCCATTCATCTACACAACGCATTCTGTAACCAATCATACATTGGAAAATGGAGACCTCCTAGAGCCCTCAAGATTCACATGTCATTTTGCACCAAATTGGTTTATTCTATTTCTCAAATGTACATTTATACATTTGTTTTATCAAAAATAGCTTACATGTGGTCAGAAAAACGCCGCTAAATGACGTCAATTTACCGTCCCAAAATGACGTCTCTGGGCTGTGTTATAATTGATTACCTGTTTAGACAATGAGACATATCTAATAATTCTTTGAAAAACTACGACTGTGATAAATCTAGAAATTTTTATTGAGATTTGAAGAGTAATATATTTTTCTCTAGTTAATAACTATAAATATTTGTCGCACTGCAACTTTCGCAAATTTTGGGTAAATTTAAAAAATGTACTGAGAATTGTAGTAGTAGTAAAGCTAGGTTAGAATGTATGAAATGTTGCTATTGTGAGGGTAAATATATTAGGTGTTAATTTAATTCAAGTAGGTATGCATAATTTATGCACATTACTTCTACATTGTCATTTTTCATACACAAGGAGCAAATTTAAGTTCAATTAATTGCACGCCATTTTTTGTACGTCATTAATATTTTAAATTTTAATATAATATTTTTTGTTAGTAAGAAAATTAATTTTTAAATTTCTCTGTTTATTTTTTCATGAAAACAAATGATAATATTTACGTATAGGTAATAAGAATAATAAAAACGTATTGTAAATGTTTTGCATTCTGAGTATATTGTGGTGCAAGCTCCGATTAAAGAACTTATATCTAGATACATAATGGCATTACTTTGTGTGATCCCGAAAGATTCACAATCTAAGGCACTTCTTTCCATAAGTTCTTGATTGGCTAGTCGATCTGTTCGCGAGCGACTCGGGTACCATCGGTTCAGTTTGATTATCATAATCTCAGTTTGACACTTTTGACAGTATATCCGCCATTAATGTTAATAAGCGTTTTTCGTGTTTTTCGATCAAAATGTGGTGAAGAAGTCTTTTTATTTTAAATTGTGATTTGCTCAATACCTAAATAATATTCTCTATTCATATTTACACAGTTTAGCGACAATATATTTAGTGCAAATAAATAGTGCCGTTTGCAGAAAGCAGTTTAGAAAAGAAGAAAATCGATCGTTCCATAGTCGTAACATGATGAAGTTCAGTTTACAGTTATAAAGTAAATAGCAATTAAATTTTAATATCCTTTCAATACATATTTATCTTACTGTTTTATCTTACTGTAATATCGTATGCCTACATCACGTTATATAAAGAGCCGGTAATGCAGGAATTGCTGTCAGTTTAACATCTGTCAAAGTGACGTTTACTCCCTGACATCTGCCAGTTTGGCATCTGTCAAAGTGACATTTATTCCGTTTAACATCTATCAGTTTGACATCTGTCAGTTTGATATTTTCACGTTTGTTAAAAGTATTTAAGATAATAAAGATAGATTTAAGTAGTAACTATTGCGGAAATTGATTTCTAAGTAATTATTCTGATTAGAGTATATGGAAATAGATGCCCAAAATGTCGTATAATATGTTTCCGCAGGATATTTAAAATGCGGCGCATTTTTATATATAATGTTTACCAAATACTGCCCTATTAGCACAAAGGGCTTAAGTGTAATACTCCCAAATTTTTGTATTTTTACCTGAGTACTTTTTTCATGTTGTTCTCTAACTAGTGCTAACGGTTTTGAGGCCTATATGGGAAGAGAGAGCTCTAAAATTGCATTTAGTAAGGGCTTCAATGCACTACAAGATTCGTTACCAAGCAATATGGACCAACCTCTCGTTACTATCGTATTGTTCTTGATGTCAGATAAGCCCTTTGTGCTTATGAGGGCAGAATAGGCGTCTACGGAGAATCGTGATCAGCGACTCCAAAAACCCCCGAGTAACAAATTTCAGCCATAATCTTCAAATTTTGAATGGTTTTCCAATTTTTACATTCGCCATATTGGATCTGCCATCTTTTATTCAGGAATTTTCGGATTCGGACTTCAGATTCGTAATCAGCGACCTCAAAAACCCGCGGTAACAAAATTTAGACCAAACCATTGAATAGAAAAATATGTGACTCTAAGGGGTAAGAAATACCTAGGTCTGCAGAGGTGGTTTCAAGCCCCTTAAAAATAAGATTATATTATATTTTTTAGGTATATTGTCTGTCAACCTACATTTGTATATTTGGAATTACAATAAACTACGAGGCTATGGCTTTTCACATTGTTTTGCACTATAACATTCATTATTTGATCTTAGAGGTGGAATTAACCCCCTCGTAGAGGTGGGTATGTATTTAATTTGCATATATTTCTTCCTAATACTCAAAATCTTATTTTAAAATGTTTTCTCAAAGTATTTATAAATTGTTGCACTTCATTATAAAGCTTTACCGTATCACTCTATTTTAGGGGATGTTTTTGCGTTTTACTAAAAACTACCTGGGTAACCCATATTTTTGGCTGCGGATTCGGATTAGCATAAAATAATACACAAAATCTATGTATTCACGTCTCTGGTATAGAACTTTTTTTTGTGGGGCTGTGTAATTCTTTCACTAAAAATTGCTCCATTCTTTTCTGCAGATTTCACATCATAGTACCTATCTATCTAGCTATAATAATTTTTAAAATGCTTCGATGCTACTACAGTACACTTTTCGGGTACGCTTTGTTTAAATAATTTGTGTAGTGTTTAATAGCTATAATTTCGAAGAAAATTTTTTGCTTAAATATAAATCCTATTAGATTCACTAATTTCTAATCACGTGTACGGAAACAACCAATCAGAACAACATTACATTGAAAATTTTTTGACAATTCTAACAACCAATTAAATTTCGTCATTTCTTGTCATGTGACAAAAATCACCCAATCATTTTAACATTACACTGATAACACCATCCAGGGAAATTTTCAATCACTATGACAATAAAATAAAAAAAAACAATAACCAATCTAATGCTGCGTTAAATTTTAGTAACTGTACCTTTACCAACTGTACTTTTAATAAACAAATAATTGTTTTGGTGTGTCGCGACTTTTTGATTTTATTTTTTCAAAAAATATTCTGACCGAATATCCCTCGGACATTGACAAATGCCTCATAATTTTATGACAATCTCAAGCACGTTGCTTGGTAATTAATAGCCCTCCGCCTTCGGCGTCGGGCTATTACCAAGCAACGAGAATTTCTCATTGGGGTGACCCACCCCCCCGCAAACTTCCAAAAACCATCCCCTAACGTGTATTATACTAGTTTGAGGGACTCTTACTTGGTGATGCCCCGTTTTCGAGGATGCTGAACCGTGGTGGTGGTGGCAGAATTTCTCCTCTCCGCAAACGGCCAAAAACCAACCCCAAACGCGGTTTGATCATGTTTCACGGAATCTAACTTATGGATCCCCGTTTTCGAGCATTCCAATTATGGGGAGGACCCTGGGACGCGTGCTCGACACCCGCCCACCCCCTCAACGGCCAATGTCCACCCTCTAAAGTGGTGAGAGAGCGCTCTCATCATACCACTGGACAAAAAGCTTTCCCTCCCATTTTCAAGCACGGAGAGGTCCACGAATCGATTGCTTGACTCCCCCTCATCCCTCAATGCAAAAAATATCCCTTCGCATTTTCAAAATAAGTGTAACTGCACAGGTTCAAAGAAAGTAAAAAATAAATTTAGAATAAAAAAATAAATAAATAAATTTATTATTTTAATTTTTTCTTTCGAGTCATAGTATTTTATAATGTAAGAAAAGCCAGCGTAACAATGTATGCAGCAATTGTTTGCATCAATAAAAAATATTTTATATAATATATTGTAATTAAATAAATCAGCTCTTTCAATTATTATATAAACCTATTTTTTCCAAAAAATATGTACAAAAAATATAAGTACATTCATCTTTTTTCAGCTCCATAGTAAATGAAGATGACTACTTTGTTGACGAGATCGAGGTGACATCTTAATGTTTTTATCCTCAAAAGGGGGGGGGGCGGAGAATGCACCCTCACCCCTTTGGAGGGTTGTTATGGACATTTACGGGGGTGGGTCGCCCCGGGGAGCAATTCCACCATCACCACGGTGTTCAGCATCCTTGAAAATGGGGGATCACCTTCAAACAATTATCCCACTAAACAATGCATTATTACTTTAATAGAACCTCAATATTACAAAGTTACATGTAATGTTATGTAAAACAGATCATGAACAGTGTCGTAATGTAACTACAAAGTAATTTGTCATACTATTAAATGTTACTCTGTTACATTGTTAAAAAGGTAACATTGTGAAAATATTACTTAATGTTGATAACATATTGACGTAATAATTTATCAATATAACTTGTCATATTACATACTTATTTAACGTGTTACATTACATACTTATTTATATCTCACCATGAATATCATTGCTGCAATGTATGCTTAATATTCGAATCATGCGCGGATCTAGAAATTTCAATATTTTTTTCTCGTCTGTGGCGCATGGGACCCATACGAAATATGGGAAATAACATCTCAAGAAGCACTTCTCTAACGACCCCTAAAAAATTTTTTCAAAATTCGGTTACCCCCCAGGTCTAGGCACTCCTGTTTAAAATTATTTTTTTTTTGTTATATGCATTTTACTTTTCATAAAAATACAATTAAAGAAGCGGCTATAATACTATTGAATGAGGATAAATGCGTGTCGAATTGTTCCGTAGATGTTTGCACAACCTGGCTGCCGATGTTAAAAGAAGAACTTAACAAACTCATTTTTATGAAAAGTAAAATGCATGACAAAAAAAAAAAATTAAACAGGAGTCCCTAGACCTGGGGGGGTAACCGAATTTTGAAAAACATTTTCGCAAACTGCTTTTTCAAAATTGTTTAGTGGTCGTTACAGAAGTGCTTCTCGAGATGTTATTTCCCATATTTCGTATGGGTCCCATGCGCCACAGACGAGAAAAAAATTATTGAAATTTCTAGACCCCACACTTGATTCGAATACTAGTAAGGCAATGTAGTATCAAGATAAATGTAAATATTAAGGCAACATTAATTTAGTTCTGAATTAATATTGACCCAAAGTAACAACCTTGGTTGAATACTATAGTTGTCCCAGTGCCAGTTAGTATTAGAGGATTACGGACAGAAATATTGTGTCAAATTATGTGTTTCTACTCATAGGAAATTGTAAGATGTACTGTACAAATGAGTGGGGGACACATTATTCGACAGGCTGTCCATAATCCTTCAGCACTAACTTGCATCAGTTGAGGCATCTATAGTATTTAATAAATAATCACCTAAACCTAAAATAAAAAGAAAACATTTAATCAAAAATATATTTTGTTAAAAATATACAATGTATAAAAATAAATAAAAATAAAAATGCAAATTCTCAACAAGTGTTATAAAAAAAAATCCCATATTATTCCTTGCCTCTCTCGCTGTTTCCTTTGTTTGGCGAAACGCAGCCATCCAGCTACCACATCTTCGAATTGTTTTGCTGTGGTGGCTGAGAAGGTAATTTTGACAGCCTCTGTTAAAAAATGGAATATATTAATATCTGATCGAGAATACAGTATAGAAGTATCGTAGTTACTGACATAACATAGTTAATCATTATCTTTATTATGGTACAAAAACACGAGACCATAGGTCGAGTGTCTTTCAGTTATCGAGTTATATTATCAAAATGGCAACCAAGCTTAAGTGCAAATAAAAATGTATGCTATTCAAAATAAAAACCTCGAATAGTGTTTGGTAATTTGTTAGTTTTTATATCCATTAGCAGAGAAAAACATTGGCTGACGTGTACGTTGCTGATTTTCAGAAATATTCTCAATTTACTCCAAAAAATGTCAAAGTAAGACAATCAGTCGGGAATTTTGCCCTGCAAAATGTGGAGTAGTAATGATTTTGATATATGTTGTTTAAGTCGAGGCCATGATAAAAAACACAAGTTTTCAACCTTGGAGGTGGGGGAAAAATGTTGAAGACAAAGTTGAAGAGGACAAAATTTCCTACATTTTTTGTATATACATTTTTATTGTAAGTCTAATTTTTAAAAAGATACAGCGTTAGACAAATGAATTTGAGAAGAAAAATGTTTTTTATTATATAATGCATGTTTATAACAACATATTTTATAATATTTGTATTATTATAATAAAGATATATTATAATAATACTTGTATTGAAACTAAAAAAAAAATATTAAATTGACAGGATAGTATTACAGTGGCTTACATCATTCCTCGAAAATAGGAAACAAAAGTTATTAATTTTAATGATAGGTATTCAGAAAAATTGGCAAAGAGTCCGTACTTGCTTTTATACTCTTTTTGTAATTTTTAGATAAGAATCCAACATTTTTTAAGGAAAATTCAAATTATAAAATTTTATGTCCCGACTATTGGCTACAAAATTTTAAATCCCTTACAAAATCCTTACACACATTTAATCCTTACACAATTGCTTAGAGACATTCAATATATCAAAAATGTAAGTAATTATTATCAAATCAAAAACACTGCTCTCTAAGCCTGTACGTATTAAAGGTAGGACCGTTCGCGCAACAATGAAGTTTGAGCATTTTTTGAAAAAAAAAAAATCGTTAAACTTCATTTTCCCACCGCTGTATCTCGTTACCTATTAGACTTACAATAAAAATGTATATACAAAAAATGTATGCAATTTTGTCCTCTTCAACTTTGTCTTGAACATTCTTCTCGTAGGAACGAGCATTGCTAAATTATTTCGAAAAAACATTTTTTCTTCACTTCTTAATTATTAATAAGAAACGTCAGCCAATGAGAAATCAGCATTGTAAATTTCAGCCACTGTTTTTTTATGTGCTTTACAAACAAAGCTTCCTGCAAAGTGGTTGAAACAATAAAATAATACAGAAGCGTTTTTTCGCATTTTTGAAAATTCACCTCCTTTAAATGCAGCAGTACACAGGTGACTGAAGTTTGTTTTATTGTTTTTTACCGCTTTGCGAAACTTTTGATATATGGTACAGCGACAATAAAATCACTTAATTTTTAGTATATCATAAATTAATTAAAAAAATTGAATTACAAAAAAAACGCAGACACATAGATTTCAGCCAACTGCATTTATATCAATGTCATATTGACAAGCAACGTTTAAAACAACAGGCTGATACAATAAAATCATGTAGGAGCGTTTGTTTTTTTTGCACTTTTAAATAACTGTTAATTAAAAAATCAGCAACGCCGTAATGACTGAAATGGTTTTTCCGGCTTGTTATTATGAGATCTTTATACTTTTCGACTTCAGTCACACGATAAAATCATATAAAAAATTCTGCCACCAGCTCCCTAGCTGTTACGTTGGTCGAGCAGTCAACTTAAAATAGGGACAATTGATTTACTTATCGGTGGCCTAATATCAAATTTTTATTTTTTTTATCCCCGTGATTAGGACCACATATGCAACTCCGATGAGTAAAGCAATAAATAACTGACATAAAATAAGCAGGTTGAAACAAGAATAATATTTTAATGTTATATGTTTGTCAATAAAATGCAATTAGTGTGCTTCGACAAATAACACAGGTGTAAAAATACCGCAAATTTAAGGTAACTAAATAAAATTTAAAATTTATTTTTATTTTGTTGCTAAAAGTTTCCACGAATTTCTACATTACTGTAATTATCTACTTACCTTATTCTCGCTTTTATCACCCATTTCTGAAAATAAGGGCATTAAGGCGCAACACACTTACTCACAAGATATCAAAGATTTTAAGGTTATGTTCATACTATTTTAGGTGAGAATAGGCGAGTTTTCATAGAAGTTCATGGTAGTTACATAGAATAAACGTTGCAAATAATGTTAATATATGATCAAATGCATATTATTCATAATGTATGAGATTCATTCGTAACACATTTACAGTTATATATGTGAAATATTTTCGTGTAATGTTACAAGTTACATTCTTGTAATATAATATGCTTATTTTAATGGCAATATTAAAGATACATTGATTATAATATCTGACATACATTTGTTAAATATAACTTTTTATATTACGGAAATATTTTCGAGCTAATATTAACTAAATGTTTCTTCAATATTTTGCAATTTAACATTTCTCAGCTATACCAAAGTTAGGTTATTTTAATATAAATATCATATTGCAAGAAAACATTAAATATGTTACTTCAGTTTAATATTGCGTAATATTACGGATATATATTTTGTTTAGTGGGATAGTACGCGTTTGACAGCGTTTATGAGCGTTTGGGGGTGGTTTTTGGCCGTTTGCGGGGCTGGATCACCCCAACGAGAAATTCTATCACCACCACGATGTCGAGCATCCTCGAAAATGGGGGATCACCAAGTAAGAGTCACTCAAACAATTGTAATACGCGTTTGACCCCGTTTGGGGATGGTTTTTGGCCATTTTCGGAGGTGGGTCACCCCAACGAGAAATTCTGCCACCATCACAGTGTATAGCATCCTCGAAAACGGGGGATCACCAAGTAAGAGTCCCTCAAACAATTGTAATACGCTTTTGACCCTGTTTGGAGTTGGTTTTTGGCCGTTTGCGGGGGAGACATTCTGCCACCATCACGGTGTTCAGCATCTTCGAAAACGGGGGAAGAACTAATCTCATTAAATCAGACAATAGTCGGGTTCCCGTCCGACTCACACAATCCAGTAATATCTCAACTTGTCAAGCCAATTCCAAAATCTACGCCTAATTATTAATATGTGTACTTCTTAATTATTCCCATTAAATTATTATTATTATAGGTATAAACTAAATAATATGGGCTATAAAATCTTATAATAAAAATAACTATCAATATTTCCTTATAAAAATGCATAAAATCCCTAGTATTATACTAGTATACCTATCTTTTCAATTTGATTAGTCTTCAGATCCCTCAATTAGGAAGTTTCCTATATTAGGGTACGGACATGCCGAAGATGCTTAGTAGTTCAGTGTGTAGTTCACTACGATAGCCGCCATCAGTTTTTAGAACAAACGTGTACATTTAAATGGGACCGCATATGCCGAGGATGCTTGCAGCAGTTCATTCTAGCAGTTTACATGGAAGTCACCGCGGTAGCTGGCCATTCATAATTTTATGAGTAAAAACACACTAGGCGTTTTTCGCCGAGTCGGCAGCCGACTCGGCAGCCGCCTGTAACAACACACACGAAGCGGTTTAACTAGTTGTCGCAGAAAGCATCAAAATACAACGTTGTCAGTCCAGTAGTACAGCTAGGAGGAAGAATTAATTCTGTTGGGTTTATTATATTGTCAATCAAAAAAAAGAAAAAATAGGCGTATGTGGGAACATCCAATTGTTAAGGAACGCCAGACAAAAAGTTTATATAACACCTGTCACCCATTCTTCTCTGTTATTTCACGCAAAGTATTTGTAAACAGATTTGATTTGGCAAGCACGCATCAAATTTACGACTGAAACACGCAGCCTCGTGTGTGCGGTTACATGTAATACCCATATACGAGAGGACGAGCGTCAACGCCCCTCAACGAGCGGCCCATGGTCCAGACGATGTGCCGAGGCGTGTCGCCTAAGATCAAAATCACGTGTGTGCGTTTCTATGATTTAGTATAGAACCATGTGCCGAGTCGTCTGCCGAGTCGGCTGCCGACTCGGCGAGAAACGCCTAGTGTGTTTTTACCCTATATATTTGGTGTGAGGTACGGAGATCCCGGAGTTGTCTCGCAGCTAGAAGTTCAGCCCACAAATTCAGTCTATGCATCGAAGTCGTCAATTTGTAAAACAAACCTGTACATTTAAATGTGACCGCACATATCGAGGATGCTACCAGAGCAGTTTACTTCCGAAGTCTACCAGCATGTTCACCTCGAAACAAAATAGTTTGTTTTTACATGGTAGTAGAGAGGTAGACTTCGCGGGTGGCGAATATTTACCAGATTTTGAATAAATATTTCTATGCATATTTTTTTAAGTTATAGTCAACAACCTTAATTATTGCTTTATAATTAAAATATACAGTATGTCCGCGGATGGGGTTTACAATAGGTGTTATCGCAAATTTTTTTAACTTTTCGAGAAAATGTTATTCTTTATAAAAGTTTTTCCTTGTCTAAAAAATGGTAATGACTGAGAAAAATTATATTTTTTATACGTGGTGCGCAAAAATTACAAAACTTATAATTCCAAGAGTAAACTGGTTATATTTTTTATTTTGGAATAAAATGTAAAATAAAAAAGTTGTTTCAAATTATATGGTCTGTCCAAATTCAAAATTTCACTTGAATATTGCAATGTTTCGAAATGAGTGAATTTCTATTAAAATACTTGTTGGATTTTGTCAATTTTTTTTTTGCTTACTTTTATTTTATTTTGACAAATACTACAAGCCGTAGAAATTTGGAATCCTATTTTATGAACATCTTCTATAATTTTCGTAATGTTCTATTTGATTGTTAGGTGCGTTGTTACCTTACGTCTACATATCATGACATATCTGCATTAAAATTTTTTTTAAATGTTAACTGTCGAGCAAAGAATTATTTTAATAGAGTAAGTACTATGGAGACGATGGGAGTTCATACCGTTACGTTCTTCAACAATTTAGTGAGAAATTTCACAATGTGTTGCATCCCTTAATTTATAGTGGTCCTCTAATTTTATTTGTGTTTAAAAAAATAAATGCCCTGATAGACCCCAGGACGAGAAGCGTGTGACCCTGTTTTACTTCCACATCCAGTGGAAGTATAGTAACAACAATTTTTTTAAAATTTTTATTGTTCAAATAGGCTTGGAATGTCATGAAACGTCGAGATTTTAAATTTGAGCGAAAAAAAAAATTCTGTCTGTCGCGTCGGTCTGTAACTTTTTTTGTGCACACGTTTACTCTGGAACCGTTTGAGATGTTGATATGAAATTTGGTACACATATGTACTTTAACGAGATCTAGAATTAGATTATATTTTCATCTTGTTTCGTCGAAGGGTTGGGGGGTAAATTGGGGTAAATTTGAGGTAAATAGGAAAATCAAGCCGGTAAGAGTCCATAAAATTGGTATTTAGTATATACAAGAGAAGCCAAGGTCTCAAAAAAAATGTTGGCATTAGCCATCCCCATTACCACCCTTACCCCATCATTAAAGGAGATGAAAAAAATGGTGATTTAGTGTGTGTACAAGAACCAGAAACCTCAAAATATTTTTTTACTTCATCCACCCCCACTACCACCCCTCATCACCACCCCCACCCCACTACTGATGTGGGGTATCCTTTTATTTGTTTTTGGGGTAGAGGATTTCAAATATTATATTATTAAAGTTCCATAAACAATTATTTCCACATACAAATTTTTTTCTTTGTGTTGACTTGGATAGAAAATCTAGATATTGAAGTAGTGATTCCTTGGGCAGCGGTTTTTTCTCCTTTGTTGATCTTCAATATTTATTTTTTCATTGTTGACATGGGTTAATTGGAATAAATGGTTTTTAGGGTAGCGGTTGGCTGTATGGCTAGTGGCCAGATGCCAAAAAAGAAAAAAAAAACTCCACTACGGGTTTATTAATATAACTAAAAATAATGAGTAATATATAACACCCTCCATCCAATTTTTATTATAAAAATCAGACTATCAAATAATATGACAATCTATTAATTATCCAACATAGGAAGCTGACTCAAATTTAGGCCGCTATATTGGGCTGGCCATTTCGAGTTTCCAGTTTTATTAATTTTTTTGACAGTTTAGTACATCTACTTGCAAAATTTCATGGTCTTAGCATGCCTGAAGAAACCCAAGCAAACAGATATAGCCGTTATATGACTTATTAACTACGTCGAGGCATCTTGCGAACTAAACAGAGTTCCCAAGGAATCAACTACTAGGGAATCACTACTTTCACATCCAGATTTTCTACCCAAGTTTCTCATAACGAAAAAATTTTGTAAGTGGAAATAATTGTTTACAGAAGTTTAATAATATAATATTTGAAATCTTCTACCCCCAAAGCCCATAAAACGATATCCCACACGGTAGTGGGGTGTGGGTGGTGATAGGGGGGTGGTAGTGGGGGTGGAAGAAGTGCAAAAATATTTTGAGGCTTTTGGTTCTTGTACACACACTAAATCACAATTTTTTTAGCCCCTTTAATAACATGGTGGGGGTGGTAATGGGGGTTGTTAATGCCAAAAAATATTTTGGAACCTTAACTTCTCTTGTATACACTAAATACCAATTTTATGGACTCTTACCTGCTTGATTTACCTATTTACCCCCCATCTACCCCCCAACCCTTCGATGGAATAAGATGAAAATATAGTCCAGTTCCACATCCCGTTAAAGTACATATGTGTACCAAATTTCAAGTAAAAATATCTTAAACGGTTCCAGAGTAAACGTGCACACAAAAAAAAATTACAGCCCGACAGACAGACTGAAATTTTTTTTCGCTCAAATTTAAAATCTCGACATTTCATGACATTCTAAGCCTATTTGAGCAATAAAAATTATCAAAAATTTTTTTGTCGTTATTATACTTCCACTGGATGTGGAAGTAAAAGTAAATAAACTAATTACATAGAACAGAATAGAATGGAATTTATGTAATAATTTATAATTAGGCAATTTTCTGTAAATAAAACAAAACGCATCGAAATTTTTCTACCTGTGATAATTCCTATTTACAGGTAAAGAGTACCCATATTTTATTGCTTTGGCAATATATGCATTTGAATTCGTTCAGTCCGCATGAAGCCACACTATACGTTTCCTGTGCTCATATGTATTAAAAAAGATACACACGTATTATCAAACAGTTTCAGTTAATTTTACCTACTATTATGACCAGTAGAGAATGTAAAAAAAGATTTTTTGCATAAATAACGTTTGTTCTGGCAATATTTTGCAGCACAAACAGAGCACAAACTTGGAAATAATAGAGAAATGTTGCACAATAACACACTTCACTAAGTACGTCTATGAACTAAATAAATTGTACCCAAACTGTACCTACGTCGCCCGCACTGTTTTCCAAGGTTTTAAAAAACATAGAAGGTCGACCTAGGTACTGCTTTTGTTTTTGTGGTTGGAAAATGATGAAATCTTATTAGCGATTTTTTTTATTTCAATTCTGAGTACTCCGCTGGATTCAGCAACCCCTTAAATGGGTTTGTTCCAAATTTCGTGAAAAAAAACCTATTTTTGGATTTTTCCCGAAAGAAATAAAAATTATGAAATTGCCAATGAAAATCCACTTTAATTGTCAATTTGTGTTAAGTTTTAATTATTTTAATTTCTGATTGCAATAATAATTATTGTCATGCAACTTTCATTACATTTCATAATTTTCCACTCACAATAACAAACGCAGTAGGTCGACCTTTTTCGTTATATAAAATTTAATGTATCACAAGAATGAACTTTTCAGAGATCTACGTTAAAACAAGCCCTAAATCGGACCTAAAATACATGTTTTATGGTGATGATTCCAAACAAAAGGCAAACACACTGCAGAAATAAAAATATTATTTACATGAGATAAAAGCAGGTCAATCCCCCGAGAGACTGAACAAAACACTGAACTGGTGAACTGATTGATAAACTTCTTCGGCATGTGCACCCAGTATCGCGGCATTAATTGACTGAAACTTGCGAGCTGAACTTCTAGCGGCGTGACATCTTCGACATGTCCGTACCCTTAGAAATATCATGCACATTCAATCTCATTTAGTAGTCTTTCAGTTAACTTGTCAAACAAAAAAAAATCATCTCGATATCTGAAAAACTCACGAACTTATTTAATCTCTTATTTGAATACTTCGCGCTAGACTGTGACGTCACAGTACACAGCTCACTGTTATTTTAGGCATAATTACTTCTTCAAACGATTAAAACGTTAAACAAGCGCAACTACAAAAATATCTTAGGCTGTGTCCGGTAAGAATAACACTGAATGAACTAAACTTCCGGTGCCCGCGTCCGCTCGCTGTTGACGGTATGTACTGTGACGTCATCGAGCCTCAGCCCAGATGAGCGATAACTTTTTTATTTATAGAGATAATTAAAAAAAAAATTACAGATGTTTTTATACTTTTACGACTGTAGTGTACTACTACTCATTGGTGTATGTGATTTCTTATAATAAAAACATTCGAGCTGTTATGATATAACTGCTGACTCAGGACAAGGATTAGGACCAGGCAGTCAGTCTTTATATGATAGCAGAGTGAAGTACAACAGTAAAGAGTATATTTTATTTAAACAAATTTAAGTGATTGTTCAGTGGCGACGAGGATTAACCATATAAATAAAAGCGAGTGCGCCTTAATTCTTTAATGTGTAAATCCAGTGAAAAATAAGAAGGGACAGAGCATAAACTTTGTAAGGAAAAGTTCAACAAATATACATTGGGTACTAAGGAAACGGGCCTAGCACTATTATATCGCAATGTTTATAATATAATTAAGAAAACCAATTAAAACAACCCTTATCATAGGGAGATTTACAAGCATTTAGGAGGAAATAGAAATAATATTTGTCCGAATCATTTATGTTTTGAATCACTAGTATACCATAAAGTTCTTTAATTATTATTTGTCTTTGAGAATCAAAAAATTGTTGATGTTGGCGTTATTATTATTAAAATAGCGTACAGTAATTATTAACACAAAAAAGTGAATTTCATAAAATGTATTAAACGCACTCGCAAAACAAGGGACTCAGGTCCAAAACAAGGGACTCAGGTCTAAAACTAGGGACTCAGGTCCAAAACAAGGGACTCAGGTCCAAAACAAGGGACTCAGGTCCAAAATGAGGGACTCAGGTCCAAAACTAGAGACTCAGGTCCAAAACGAGGGACTCAGGTCCAAAACGAGGGACTCAGGTCCAAAACGAGGGACTCAGGTCCAAAACGAGGGACTCAGGTCCAAAACGAGGGACTCAGGTCCAAAACACGGGACTCAGGTCCAAAACGATGGACTCAGGTCCAAAACGAGGGACTCAGGTCCAAAACAAGGGACTCAGGTCCAAAATAAGGGACTCAGGTCCAAAAACAAGGGACTTAGGTCCAAAACACTAAGAAAGAAAGCCTCACGGAATCTGTTCGAATCGAACACGAGGTACAATGGGTCCAGAAAAAATGCTACAACGAATGAACATACGCGGGGGATACGAATTGGTGCGTGGTCATTCAGCGTTGGAAATAATAATAATAACTAATAAATAAGTGTGCCGCTTGCAAAGTCTAAAAAATAATAATAGTGATAATAATAATAATGGGATGGGTTTGATGATTTCCAGTTTCAGCTAAGAAAGCGTGTCGCATAAATCTAAAATTCTTAATAATAATATTAATAATAATTCTTATATCCCAATCATAGATACAATTAAGTAATAATCATACAAGTGGCAATAAGGAGTGCGTCACAAATACATACCATAATAAATCGACTAAACATTACATTAGTATAACAAAATGTAAAATATAAAATCAAATTACACGTAAAAAAAAATTGTATAAAGGAGCACACAACACATACATTATAACAAACTGCAAATGAAATAACACGTAAAAAATAGTAAGACTAAATGAAATTTATTGATACAAATTCTTTATCGTCCTTTTAAAAATAAATGACTTGGAATTTTATATATCAGTAGGTAAATGATTATACATTTTACATTCATTATAAAAGACACTTTTTGATACAAGTGATGGTGAGGAATTAACTGATCTTTAAATCTTAAATCCAATAATAATAATAATAATAATGTAATGATGATGATAATATTGGTGATAATAGCAACTAGACTGGCTAAGCCGAGGAACTAAATTTTTGTATCGTATACAGGATGAGACGAATAAATATGAGCTACAAATGGTTGGGTGGAACAGCATTGGAACATTTCGATTGCGAAGGAGATGTCTGCTCAGAATGCTTGCGATAGGAAAAATCAACGTACGCGTGCAAATGAACACGATGCTTTTTAAGTTGATAGAGCAATCGCGCACTTGAAAATCACCGCAAAACGTTTCCGACTTTTTGACAGAAGGATCACTTAAATTTAAATACTCTGTGTATTATTTTTCTAGGGTATGGGACTGAACCACTCGCATTTCGTTGAATGAATTAAATTCGAAAAAAAATATATATATTTTCGTTTATTTTGTAACAAGAAAACTTACAATATTTTATTAATCACAGTAGTTAATTACACTTGTTAATTAAATACACATCTGTGTAAATTTGCCGTTTTGTAGTCCGAGGTTTGTTTGTAAATAGATTTGATGATTCGGAGCGAACTGTTTTACAACTGTGTCAGGCGTTTATATTAAAAGTTGTTAGTTCTCTAATATTCACGACATGCATCCGAATAGACCAGAAAAGATCTCGGCGTGAAACGATTCGAACGGAAGCATGGGCGGAGAACTGAAATATTTCTATTTATTTTAAAATTGAAAATAAAATATTTAATGAATTTTGTGACTGTTAATATTTCGGGAATTGATTGTATTAATTATCTACTAAATTTTCATTATTAAATTATTCACAAATAAACAATTTTCAAAAGGTCCTTTGACACAAACAGCGAGTATTGAGGACCGGTAAAAAAAAAGTATGAGCGGACTGTGCTTGCAGGAAATATATTTCAGTATTCCAGGAGCGAGGAGCGTACGTAGAGGCAACAGCTGAAATAGATGTATATCAAGCTACAACTCACTATTCACCGAAGGTTTGTGGTCGACGTGGAAGCCACAAACATTCCTCTTCAAGTCAAAAGTGTCCGGCCTTAAATCAGACATGCAATAAGTGTGGATCCCAAGGACATTTCAGGTTACAATATAAGACACATGCAGAAAGAAAAAAACGTGTGAGAAATAGTCAACCATATGTAGAGCCTCCTAGAAAATTCAAGAAGGAGAAAGTTGCGAATGTGCATTCCATACAAGAAGACACCGATGAAGAAGAAACAAACTAAGTCTTCCACATCGATAATGGCGAAACAATAACCTACAGTTTAGGAGGAGTTGAGATAGATATGCCCATTTATTCAGGTAGCAAGACCCAAGTAACAATCTTAATTTTAACATACTCTATAAGATATTCTAAAAGCTTATTTCTGAGACTTCTTATAAACGTAAATGATCTGGAAAGACTCTATAAAACTGACTTAAAACTCTTATACAGGATATAGGGGTCCACCTAGAGAAAGGCCTACATATTTCCATTTAAAACTACTTTTAAAGCTTTAATGAATCATCTAAATCTCTGCTCGTAGAATATCTGAAGGGTATTATAAAACTATACTTTGTTTAGAATAAGTACTTATTAAAGTTTAAAATGCACACACAAATGCTTGAGAGAATGTTTTGTATTTAATAAAGTAAATATAAAAGAAAATGTATGGGACGCCATGCATATTTATAAAATGAACATATCGCAAGTACTGAGAAAAATTACTTATAAGTGAAGTATTGAGAGCCCTCGTAGTGGGCTAAAATTTTCAACGAGGCTAAGTTTACTGTAAAATCTAGTTAGACAGTTCTTACAAAATTCTTGCGCCCTCCAAAAACGCAAATTTAAATAACTATATGGATAAATTATTTTTCTCCTCGATGACTTAAAAATAAATAAATCAGTATCATCTTTCCATAATATGATTCAATGTTAATAAATTCTTTCTAAAAAACATTTCTCTTACAAAAAAAAATACATTTCTTTGTTCAATCTGGAACCTTCCCAGTGTGGCTGACCGTTGGTTATTTCTTGCCCTTTGGAAGTGGTGGCAGCTGTGTGCATCGACCATATTAGTTGTGAATAATTCTACTTCAAACGTGTCTTCCCAAGCAGCAATTTTAGTAGTTTCTACGTAATAGTTGCCATTAGGGGAACTTTAAAGGTTTCCGCAACTAAGGACTGTTACGTAATGGGAACCATCCTTCTACCAAGTATTCACCAAAATGGGGAATAATAATTACGTAGCAAATTACTATTCCGGTACTTCTACCATTACCGTGTTGAAGACTAGGTTATTACGTAAACGGGACGTAACCAAGTAGTAGAAATGACTAACTTTTGGAACAGCTCAGCTGACCGAAATGAGAGCGCAAACTATATATTTGGCTCTCTGTTATTCGAATAGCAAATTAATGACTTACTGAGTTTAAGCACATGATATGTCCAAGGTCCAAGTTAAGGTGATTATGTACAACATGCATAAGCATATATTATAAATCATGATGTTTTGCATTTACCCTGGGTGTGTATATTAAAACCACCACTTGTTTTCTGTAAAATGTTATCATGATGCTTCGATAAAAAAGACGCCCCCTCGAGAAAATGGTTTTTTCGGAAAAAAAATTTTTTGCAAAAATTATGTGTACAAGCAAAACTGCAACATTTTTTATGGAAAACGTTTTTTTTTAATTTTATATATTACAAAGTAATAATCTATTTAGAAAACATATTTGTAAATGACTATAATAAAAAGAAATTTTTTATTGAATTATATTTTTATTCGTGTCAATATGGCGTCTTCATTCAACAACAGAAAAATGACGATTTTAATTGCAGTAACTTAGTGGTTGAAAAAACCAAAATTATTTCCCTACAAGTTACATTTACTATAAAGTAGCAGATGCCACCAACGTTATAGTTGTTGTTACTTTAAAAGTGGTGACGGCAACTGCAACAATTTCACTGTGTAGTTATATTTACCTAGATGTAGCAAATGGGACCAATGACGCTATAAGATCTTAGTAACTGTTGCTACCAACTTATTTTCATGTTGGTAGAATTGCCAGAATCGATATAGGTAATTTTTTTTTTTTTAATTGGCAACGCGGTAATAACTGTTAAAGTGTCACTGTCACTGTGTGCGATGGGAATATGTGGATTATTAAAAATAACAATTATTATACTTTTTAAGTACTTTTTATTATCTGATATTATTTGGAAAGAGCACATATCGAACAATATTTGATGGATGCCCCTGACGGTGAGCATCTTATGTCAGAGGTAGGTGTTTTTTACGATCTTGCTTTTATATACCTATTTAAATGTTTGGGTTTTTTAGGTTGCATTGATAGCGGTGATGCGGTGCCTGCCGTTGCGGTGAACTGACCTTCTTAAGCGTCGAAGATATGAGATAAAGAATAATATCTATATATATCCATACCAGATACCAAGACGAATAAATCAAGAAGTTTCACAGTTTTAAATGAAAGATTTTCGGTGAACCCACTTCGATTCGATTAGGAAATATGTCTTTAAGACCGCAAAATGTGTCTCACAAAAGATTTTTCGTAAATTTTCAAAAGGGAAAGTGCACTGTCCAATGCGTTGGATTAAATAAGCTCTCAAAAATTCCAAGAATTGTAGCTGATTATTTGCCTGATGTAGATTTGTATACTGGCCATAGCATGCGCCGTTCCTCATCAACTCTTGGCCAATGCTGGGGGTGACATTACCACCCTTAAACGTCACGGTGTGTGGAAATCATCCACCGTGGCGGAGGGTTATTTGGAAGATTCAATCTCAACAAGATTGTTATTGCTAAAAAAAATCAGGGAGAGCAGCACGAGTCAGGCAATACAGACGTCGTTACTAGTATAGAGAAAAATTGTGTACAGAAGAGCAGTTTTCTTTGTGAAAAATCGAATATGATGACAATAAATGTTAACATAAATATAAATAAGTGTTAGTGCATGGATTCTTTGTTTTGTTAATTTTCCATATAATGGAGACAATAAATAAATTCCTTTGACTTTATTTTATATTAAAATTACTCTTTAGTGACTAAATCACTTTACCTCACTTTAGCTTACTACTTTATCTCACTAGTGACTTATGGGTCACTTTATACCTTCAAAGTCTTATGAATAAAGATCACTTTATATGAAAGTGTTGGATAAATATATTTATTAACGTAAGGTGAGTAATAATGGAAAAAATACATAACAGTTTTCATATTTATTTAGTGATCAGTTTACATTTAATTTCATTCAATTCAATTGTACATAAATAATGTCTTATGCCGTTATACCGACATTGTCCGTTCCCCATCGACACAATATTCATTAAATTTGGAGTTTTTAATCGGCAAATTCATTTAATATGCTCAGAGGATCACTAACTGAACTAGGTCAATCTGTGTGTTAAAGACAAGTTGTAATTTTCGAGCAGTACACAGTGTCATTAATCACTACAACTGTTATAGTTTTCGATTACTCTTCTTGTGTTGATGGGAGCACTTTTGCACTTGTTGCCAAAGATGATGGTTTTGCTGTGGCGAAATAATCTTTCATGTTTGCATCATATTCTGAAGAATCACTATTTCTCTACTACTATTTAACTGTTTCTTCAGTTTTCTATAAAACGTGGATGAGTGCTGATAAACTTTATTTCGCTTTCACTGAGCATTTCAGATGCCGCCATTTTATTCAATGCCAATAATTATATAAATTGTCTTAAAAGTTTACTCGAGATGTCACTAATAAGTTAGACTACTTTCAAGTGGTACTTTGGTAAAGCTGTGCAGTCGGCATTACTACCAATTTTCACTTTGCAGTTGAGGATGCTTCAAAGTAATGCAGAGTAGTATCCGCGACGTTGCAGATTCTCCAGCAGTTACTTGAAAGTGTTATAACTATACAGTGCCTAAATTCAGTAGTAAATGCATACCACAAAGTGAATATTACCCTGAAGTCGCAAAATTAGTAACAGTTATGTTATTCCTACTATATTAAAGTTCCGATGCCTCAGATGCCAGTTCCCATCACTTTGAATGCTGCTTGGGTTATCTTAAAATGCCTACAAAATAACCAATTGCTCTTTAAGTACGTCGATTTATTCTTGTAGAAGTATGTTTTAAGTCCCATCGGTCTTAATATAGTTATTTCTTAAAACTTGTAGGCTATTTTGAAACCTATGCTAAACTGAGGAGTTAACACATCCGCTTTAAGACATGTACGTTTTATGGCTCCTTGTATAACCTAACCAAAAAATTCAGTTTGATTTTAGTACTTTATCATTTTTGGAAAAAGTGAGTGGTAGAGCCGCTTGCTATTATTATAAATTACCAAGAGCAGGTATAGTAGCGCAGCGGGCTAAGGCGTATTAGGGCGAGCATGCTTGGTCACACTCTCTATTGGGTACTGGATTTGATCTTCATCTCCGACACTAGCAATGTCTGCTGGTAATGGATATTGTCTGAGCTTCTTCAAAAGAAAAAAGGGAAATATTACGGCGACAGGAAGCGAAGATCAGAAGAAACCCCATTAGAACCAAGGTGTACGTGAAACACCTAATAAAGGAAAACACAACTTGCCTCAACTTTAATCAAAGTACACAAGTAATGAGTAAGGATAGAGTAGACATACAAATTAAACATGATGAAACAGGCCAAAACTACAGAAGGAACATCGTGCATCTAAAGAAGATCGAGGGAGAATGGGCAGTGTATGTTTCAAAATAAGTACATGTGACCGACAAAAAACAAGAGTCAGATAATTACTGATATTTCGTAAGCCTAATTTACTTTAGTATCGTCGTGTGACATGCGTTGTATGCTACTTTACTATATTGTTATATGTATATGTGTGTATATGTGTGTATATGTGTGTATATATGTATATATGTATATATGTATATATGTATATATGTATATATATATATATATATATATATATATATATATATATATATATATATATATATATATATATATATATATATATATATATATATATATATATATATATATATATATATATATATATATATATATATATATATATATATATATATATATATATATATATATATATATATGTATATATGTATGTATGTATGTATGTATGTATATATGTGTATATATGTTACAGTAACAGATGAGTTGATCCAAGGCAGGTCCATGTCCACGTGATCGACAAAGGATCAGAGGCCGTAGACTGGTATTCTTCAAATTTGCACCTTCCTTTGGTTATGATTTTTATATTAATATATTTTGCTATATCATATTCTTATATTGTTCTATTATTATATAGTTAAGTAGGTATATTGTTATATTTGGTGCACCGCCATAACTCACATGGTGGACATTATTGTTAATTTCATTAACACTGTTGTAAAAGGAAAAGTGGATGTAGTGTACTACTACTCATTGGTGTATGTGATTTCTTATAATAAAAACATTCGAGCTGTTATGATATAACTGCTGACTCAGGACAAGGATTAGGACCAGGCAGTTAGTCTTTATATGATAGCAGAGGGAAGTACAACAGTAAAGAGTGTATTTTATTTAAACAAATTTAAGTGATTGTTCAACGACTATTTATTACGAGAAAATGAGAAAAATGGAAACTTCCTAATTATTTAAGGTAATAAAACTTTTTAATTTCATGCTACTATTACGGACGAACGGACAGACAGACAAACATACAAACATACGAATCAAACTTTTTTGGGTCGGGGGTTAAAAACCGCTGCCCAAGGAATCACTACTTCCACATCCAAATTCTCTATCCAAGTCACTCACAACGAAAAAACTTTGTATGTGAAAATAATTGTTTATGGAACTTTAAATAATATAATATTTGAAATCCTCTACCCCAAAAACCCATAAAACGATACCCCACATCGGTAGTGGGGTGGGGGTGGTGATAGGGGGGTGGTAGTGGGGGGTGGATGAAGTAAAAAAATATTTTGAGGTTTCTGGTTCCTGTACATAAACTAAGTCACATTTTTTTTTCATCCCCTTTAATAAGGAGGTGGGGGTGGTAATGGGGGTGGCTAATGCCAAAAATTTTTTTGAGACCTTAGCTTCTCTTGTATATACTAAATACCAATTTCATGGACTCTTACTGGCTTGATTTACCCAATTTACCCCAATTTACCCCCCAACCCTTCGACGGAACAAGATGAAAATATAATCTAGTTCTAGATCTCGTTAAAGTACATATGTGTACCAAATTTCAAGTCAATATCTTAAACGGTTCCAGAGTAAACGTGCGCACAAAAAAAAGTTACAGACAGACCGACAGACAGACAGACCGACAGACCGACAGACAGACCGACAGACAGACAGACCGACCGACAGACAGACAGAAAATTTGTTTTCGCTCAAACTTAAAATCTCGACGTTTCATGACGTTTTAAGCCTATTTGGACAATAAAAATTTTTTTAAATTTTTTGTCGTTACTATACTTCCACTGGGCGTGGAAGTAAAAATTGAAAATTTTTAGAAACCCCCGATCAATGTATCTAATCGTACCAGTTTCATATGACCGAATCAAAATGAGTCCGAAATCATATTGGGCTACCATAATTGTCTGCACATTTTCAATTTTACTTCAATCGGACAATTTCTAGAGAAGTTCAACATGGCGAATTCAAGATGGCGACCAATCATCAAAATCTAATAAGGTCTAAAACCTCCTCGACGAAATACTCTTTCAAATAAAGAAAGTGCATCAAAATCGGATAACCCGTTGAAGAGATATGAAGCTACAGACAGACAGACAAACAAACATGCAAACATACGCGTCAAACTTCCTCTTTTTGGGTCGGGGGTTAAAAAATAACTAACTTCAAACTTTTGGTTATTTTTTGGTGGTGCGTTAATTTCTTGGAGAAGTGTATGTATATTCATTGCGTCGTTCCTATCCTCGACGAAATACTCTTTCAAATAAAGAAAGTGCATCAAAATCGGATAACCCGTTGAAGAGATATGAAGCTACAGACAGACAGACAAACAAACATGCAAACATACGCGTCAAACTTCCTCTTTTTGGGTCGGGGGCTAAAAAATAACTAACTTCAAACTTTTGGTTATTTTTTGGTGGTGCGTTAATTTCTTGGAGAAGTGTATGTATATTCATTGCGTCGTTCCTATCCGATATAAAATTTATAGTTTAAACAGAATCGTTCACCATTTCTTAGAATGCAACGTATGAGCGAATACACTATATGATCAAATTACAGTGTTAAAACTAAAAAAATTTGTCCGCCATCTTGAGGCGTCCGCCATACTGAATTTAGTGTGACGTCATTTTATTTTCGTATTCTTCTCAGCAAACCCTTTCGTTTGCACCCCCATATCATGGGGGTGCATAAAAAATAACTGGCCCGCCATATTGGATTTGGAATGACGTTACTTAGCTAACCATGCACTGTCATCCTAAACGTGTAAGCAAGATTTCAGTTCAATCGGTTGGGGATAACTGTTTTAAAATTCAGTTGCGTCCGCCATATTGAATTTAGTGTGACTTCATTTTATTTTCGTATTCTTCTCAGCAAACCCTTTCATTTGATATCATATCATGGGGGTGCATAAAAAACAAGCGTACTCTTCGCCTGTTCACCGAACTTTTTATATAATTGTTACACATTCTATAGGATACTCTTCGCAGTTTTTTGTAAAAAATGTTAGTTTTAGACATTTTAAATTTTATAGTACGAACTGAGTTGGTAAAAGATTCAGTGTGAAATTAAGTAATAATAAAAAAAAACTATACCAAACCCCATTTGGGTTTCGAACCCGGGACCCTTGGATTCCGAGTCAAAAGTGTAAGAACTACATCACCAGTTTACACGTAAAAAAATGTAAATTTTTACATTATAAGACACGAGCTAAAATCATATTTTCACGGTTGTATATTAGATTATGAAATGTATATTTGAAAAATATATAAATATTTAGAAATTAAAATGAAATATCATTCCACCAATTTTCTATTCAATTACAAAAACATAAAAATAAAAAAATATATTTTTCGAATTTAAATCGTTAATAACATTTTTATTTATCGATCGATTTTGTTCAAAAACGATAAGCTTTTTCCTCTAGCTAGCACTAACTTACTGTCCAGATTTCAGTACAATCGGATTTTTCTTTCTTGAGTTGTCATGCTTACAAGAAACGTGACGGACGGACGGACGGACAGACGGACATTTTGAAAGTTGTTCAGAATTCGTTCACTAACATAATGATATAAAAAAATTTTGTCTGCGAGCGATATTTACGGTTTTAGAAATGTGCCGATCAAATGCAATATACTCTTCGTTTTCGTATTTGTGAAGAGTATAATAACTGGTCCGCTATCTTTGGGACTCCGCCATATTGGATTTGGAATGACGTCACTTAGCTAACCATGCATTGTCATCCAAACTACACGTGTATGCAAAATTTCAGCTCAATCGGTTGGGGATAACTATTTTAAAATTCAGTTGCAAAATTCGACCCATAAGAACAAGGCAAGTTAAATATAAGCTTGTAATCAAGTTGGCGATAAAACATCAAAATCTAATATGGCGAAAACCTTCTCGACAAAATAATCTTTCAATTAAAAAAAGTGCATCAAAATCGGATCACCCGATATGTGAGAGCGATTTATATATATATATATATATATATATATATATATATATATATATATGAAATAAGATTTGAAGGAAACAACTACTCAGCGGGCAAATACCCCGACCTGCATTGAATTACACCTTCAAATCGTGATCAGTAACCAAGTATCATTTGTCTGTTCCTAACCAGACATAGACCGGTTTCGAATTTATTATGTTCTCCTCAGTATGCCATAGGTCATGGAACAGACAAATGATAGTGGTCAACTTGCTAGTCTTATACAAACTGAATCAAATGAAGTGACGGTGAGAGGTAAACTCTCATATGGTCAGATGCTACTATACGTAGGACAAATGTCACTGGCGTATAGCGACTTGCTTTTTTGCAAGTACCAAGAGCGGCGACCTCTAGCCTCAGTGGGCTATACTCACTGTTTTATGAAATAAGATTTGAAGGAAACAATTACTCAGCGGGCAAATACCCCGACCTGCATTGAATTACACCTTCAAATCGTGATCAGTAACCAAGTATCATTTGTCTGTTCCTAACCAGACATAGACCGGTTTCGAACTTATTATGTTCTCCTCAGTATGCCATAGGTCATGGAACAGACAAATGATAGTGGTCAACTTGCTAGTTTTATACAAACTGAATCAAATGAAGTGACGGTGAGAGGTAAACTCTCATATGGTCAGATGCTACTATACGTAGGACAAATGTCGCTGGCGTATAGCGACTTGCTTTTTCCATGACCTATGGCATACTGAGGAGAACATAATAAGTTCGAAACCGGTCTATGTCTGGTTAGGAACAGACAAATGATACTTGGTTACTGATCACGATTTGAAGGTGTAATTCAATGCAGGTCGGGGTATTTGCCCGCTGAGTAGTTGTTTCCTTCAAATCTTATTTCATAAAACAGTGAGTATAGCCCACTGAGGCTAGAGGTCGCCGCTCTTGGTACTTGCAAAAAAGCAAGTCGCTATACGCCAGTGACATTTGTCCTACGTATAGTAGCATCTGACCATATGAGAGTTTACCTCTCACCGTCACTTCATTTGATTCAGTTTGTATAAGACTAGCAAGTTGACCACTATCATTTGTCTGTTCCATGACCTATGGCATACTGAGGAGAACATAATAAGTTCAAAACCGGTCTATGTCTGGTTAGGAACAGACAAATGATACTTGGTTACTGATCACGATTTGAAGGTGTAATTCAATGTAGGTCGGGGTATTTACCCGCTGAGTAGTTGTTTCCTTCAAATCTTATTTCATAAAACAGTGAGTATAGCCCACTGAGGCTAGAGGTCGCCGCTCTTGGTACTTGCAAAAAAGCAAGTAAGTCGCTATACGCCAGTGACGTTTGTCCTACGTATAGTAGCATCTGACCATATGAGAGTTTACCTCTCACCGTCACTTCATTTGATTCAGTTTGTATAAGACTAGCAAGTTGACCACTATCATTTGTCTGTTCCATGACCTATGGCATACTGAGGAGAACATAATAAGTTCGAAACCGGTCTATGTCTGGTTAGGAACAGACAAATGATACTTGGTTACTGATCACGATTTGAAGGTGTAATTCAATGCAGGTCGGGGTATTTGCCCGCTGAGTAGTTGTTTCCTTCAAATCTTATTTCATAAAACAGTGAGTATAGCCCACTGAGGCTAGAGGTCGCCGCTCTTGGTACTTGCAAAAAAGCAAGTCGCTATACGCCAGTGACATTTGTCCTACGTATAGTAGCATCTGACCATATGAGAGTTTACCTCTCACCGTCACTTCATATATATTTATATATATATATATATATATCATGACAACCGCTGTCACTATATAAACTTTTCCTTATACGTGAATTCCTTTGTATCGAAGGTAAATCCCTACTAGTCTAGGTGCCCGTCGACATAATTGCAATTTATACATATCCTCCTAAAACTTCTTGTACGGCATAATTACGCCTAGTTTATCACTTTTTTCCTCTGCGAATATTTTCGAAAACGCGGCGTTCCTCGGCATGAAAAAGACGATTTCCACGCGTCGGACTGGAAAATCGGCAAATATATTTTGTCGGACAATTTGAGAATTGGATTCTACATATATATTTCATATATTTCTACAAACTTTCCGACAAAAATTTGGGAACGTTAAGGGTGTCTACCACGCTAAACATAACATAACATAATGTAACGTGTTTCCGCCCTTAGGAAACCACCCCTTGCAAATTCCGTGGGTTCCAAAAATTATAACAAGAGATGTCCACTAACACACTTTATTAAATATTTACTGGATACTTCACAATACTATTATTAATTTAAATACACTTTACTGACTAAAATCACAATGTTTATCCTTGAAGTCTTAACCTCACTTTCTATACTTTTGAACTTTCTGAACTACTCGCTGAGAATGCGGTCGGTCTTTTATACCTAAAAATGACAGATCTCGATTTTTCTGTGATGACGCCACCATTCTCTAGATCATTCCAGATGTCACCAGAACTAACTTCTTCTGGTAGGTTTCTCGAGTAGGTGCAAATACACTACTTTTTAGTAACCAACATAACCTTAAATTTTAAGGGGTTGCAACATATTACACTGCCCCCTCCTTAAGCCTGAACGTCCCGGTCAGGCAATTCAGCCTCTTTCACATACTTCGCCAGTCTATCCAAGTGTACGATCTTCATCTTGGACTTTTTGTTTCGTTGAATACGATAGACGACATCATTAATTCGGGTAATAACAGTATAAGGTCCTTCCCAAGGAGGTTGAAGTTTCGGTGACTTCCCTTTCTTCCGCTGTGGGTTGTACAGCCAAACCAGATCTCCTGCCTTGAACCCTTCTGAACTACCCTTACGGTCGTATCGAGCCTTCATTCGGTCACTGGCTATGGTGATTTGGTCTCTAACCAGCTCATGAACATTTCTTAGCCGTTCACTCATTTCATCCACATAGCTGTTCACAGGAAGCTGTTCTCCGCCTGGTGTTCCGAAAATCAAATCACACGGCAGTCTGATCTCATGACCAAATACTACACGGGCTGGTGTTTGTTTCGTAGACTCATGGATAGCAGCTCTGTATGCCATGAGGAAGAACGGTATGTGGAGATCCCAATCGCGTTGATTCTTATGAACCACTTTAGAGAGATGTTCTTTCATGGTCTTGTTATGTCGTTCCACCATTCCATCTGATTGCGGGTGGAGGGCTGTTGTCCGTGTTTTGTGTATCCCCAATAACTTGCAGATTTGCTGAAACACCCCTGACTCAAAGTTCCTCCCTTGATCTGAGTGCAGCTCCAGGGGTACACCAAACCGACATATCAAATTATCTACCAAGACTTTGGCAACAGTAACTGCTTCTTGGTTTGGAATTGCATAGGCCTCTGGCCACTTACTAAAATAGTCCATGGCAACCAGTATGTACTTGTTACCTTCCTTGGTTACTGGGAATGGGCCGGCTATATCGATCGCAATCCTCTCGAAAGGAGCTCCGACGTTATATTGTTTCATTGCACCCCTACTTCTAGTCTGCGGTCCTTTACTTGCTGCACAAATTTTGCAATTGCGACATCAAGCTTCCACATCCTGACGACTATTTACCCAATAAAATCGTTCTCGTACTTTATTCAGGGTCTTATTAACGCCGAAGTGTCCACCGGATGCTCCATTATGCACTTCCTGAAGTACTTTCGGTACTCGACACCTGGGAATCACTAGACGCATAACAACTTCCTTGCCATCCGGGCTTTCCCAAGCTCTCTTTAGCAGCCCGTTCATAACTTTGAGTGAATCCCATTGGGCCCACAAAGCCTTCAATCCAACTGCCTTGTCCGAAACTTCCTTCCACGCTGGTCGAATTCCTTTCTCCTTTGCTTTCAATATAGCCCCAATCTCTGTGTCATTCAGTTGTTCTTGTCTCAGGGCTTCATTTGTCCAATCATCAGGAACCTCTATTTTAATAGTGTTGACGGCCACCGTACCCTGAAATTTCTCAACGTGGCGGCAGTGCTTGCAATCTTCCTTGCACGGTCTTCTAGATAAAGCGTCTGCGTTCTTATGAGATCTTCCAGGTCGATGTTCGATTTTGAAATCATACTGTTGCAGCCGTTCTATCCAACGAGCCAGTTGGCCTTCAGGGGTTTTCAACTGCAACAGCCATTTTAATTCAGCATGGTCGGTGCGAATCTTAAAATGTCTTCCATAAAGATATTTATGAAAATGGTCCACTGATTTTACGATGGCCAGTAACTCTTTCCGGGTTACACAATAATTTCTTTCCGGTTTGGACAGCACCTTGCTGAAGTACTCGATCACTCTTTCCTGCCCATTCTGGATTTGGGACAGTACACAACCGACCGAAGAATTGCTGGCATCCGTGTCTAAAATAAAAAGTGCTTCCCGTTGTGGGTATGCTAGCACAGGACCAGTACATAGAGCTGCCTTCAATTTTCTCCATGCCGTTTCACATTCCGGTGTCCATTGGTACTGTACTTTCTCTTCTGTCAGCCGGTGTAATGGCTTCGCAATTTCGGCAAACCCTTCCACAAAGCGCCTATAATAAGTGCAGAGGCCAAGGAAGCTCCGTACTTCATGAACGTTAGATGGTCTTGGCCAATCTCGTACAGCAGAAATTTTGTCAGGGTCTGTTTGTATTCCATCCGAAGACACCACGTGACCAAGAAATTTGACTTCTTTCTGGAATAGCAGGCACTTCTTCGGGTTCAACTTCAAATGGGCATTCCTGACTCGCCCAAATACTTCTTGAAGATTTTTTAAATGTTCTGTAAAGTCCTGTCCCATAACAAGCACGTCGTCAAGGTAAACCAGGCACGTCCTCCAGGTTAGCCCTCGCAGTACGAATTCCATCAATCTTTCAAAGGTAGCTGGCGCATTGCAAAGTCCAAAAGGCATCACGGTAAATTGATAAAGACCACTGCCTGCTGAAAACGCTGTCTTTTCCTTATCATCCGGATGAAGCCCCACTTGCCATTATCCACTCCTAAGGTCTAACGTAGAAAACCATCGTGAGCCTGCCAACGTGCTTAACGTGTCGTCAATTCGTGGTAATGGGTAACTGTCTTTCTTCGTGACATCATTTAATTTTCGATAATCGACACAAAATCTTAATGTTCCGTCCTTCTTGGCAACCAAAACTACTGGCGATGACCAGGGACTTGTTGACTCCTCAATGACTCCATCTTGTAGCATCTTGTCTATCATTGCCGAGGCATCCTCTTGTTTCGCTAATGGAAGCCTCCTAGGTGGTTGTCGAATAGCGGGTGAGTTGCCAGTATTTATCCGATGCTGGACTATGTCTGTTTTTGTAAGGGCCTCTGTATTCTTGGCAAATACTGAACTTTTTTCCAGGAACTTGATTGCCTCCCTTCGTTCATCCTCAGATAAATGCTCCAACTGGGTACTCAGCAAGGTCAAAACTTCCTGGTCTATTTTCGTAGATGAACTTCCCTCTGTTTGTTCCTCGCACCTTGCTACCCATGAGACCGGTTCATAGGAGCCAATCGGTTTGCCTTCCTTAATTGTCACTGAGTGGGAATTTAAATTAACGACTCTAATTGGGATTTTGTCTTTAGTCCGGGTTAAAGTTCTCGCCACAATAATATTCGGTAGGGACTTAATCGATTCGTCATCTTCAACTAGGCCAACACGGTACCCTCCAGGATTTCCTTCTAAGGCAGCATCGATCATTTGTTCTGAATGAGCAGGAATCTTGATCGTCTGTGTTGTTAACAATCTCGCTTTATGGAATTGGTCGTCTGCGGTTGCCAGAATAAATTCCTCATTTCCAATTTTTAAGACTCGCTCCCCTACGTCAACAATAAATCCCTGCTCTCCCATGATGTCCAGACCCAAAATGAAATCATCCATAATGTCAGCCACAATGACCTTGTAATTGAACCTCAACCGTCCAACCTGCAGTTCCAAGTTGATTTCTCCATGGACCGCAGCCCTGTCCCCCGTGGCTGTCCGAATGATTACTCCATTTTGCTTCTTGTCAATCAAGCCTGATATAAACCCTGGCCGCACTATTGATGACGTAGCACCGGTGTCAATAGTAAACACGCATTTCCTTCCATTCACATATCCTTGCAACAACAGACTGCTTGGAATTCTTTGGAGCTGGGAAATCTTTATTTCTCTGGGGGCACCGCATTCCCTAGCCAGCACAGCCCCCTTGGTGCTGGCTATCTTTAGTTTTCCTGCTTCTCTTCAACATTCACAGCATTTACTCGACTCTCCGAGTTCTGCTGTCGACAGTCTCGTTTCATATGTCCCATCTTGCCGCAGTTGAAACATTTAATACCTCCGCTCGGCTTTCCTTTATTTTGTTGTTTTTCCTGATTTCCGAGGCCATCCAATTTATCGCATAATTTGGTGAATATTTTCTGCATCTCAGTCAGCAAGGGGTTCTGGCTCATTTCTGGTTGCGATTCTTCAAGAGTCACAGCTCGCACTCTCCTTGGAGTATCCCTGTAAGCGGCTTCTACTTCGAGTGCACGCACCAAAGCTTCGCTACTACTTTGGTGTCTCGTCAGCCTCAGAACTCGCCTGACCTCTTCGTCCCTTATACCATCTAAAAAGGCCCCCACGGCTAATTGTTCCTGGAATTCTTTAGGTGCACTCGGATACGCCAGGTGTGCCAGTCTCTCTATCGCAGCTTCAAATTCTTGTAAACTTTCCCCAGCTTTTTGCATCCGGGATTTCAGCTGAGTCTGGTATAATTGGGCAAGGTGTTGATCGCCATACCTCAAGTCTAATGCAGCTTCCAAGACTTTAAAGTCCCTTTGTTTCTCAACTGGGATGGTTTGGAGTAACTCTGAAGCTTGGCCCCTTAATGCTAGAACTAATGCCATGGCCTTTTCCTCATTATCCCAATTGTTCGCACATGCTGCTGCCTCAAACTGCCTCTTGTACGTTGTCCAGGAACTTTGGCCATCAAAAGAAGGAGGTTTTAGTCGCTGTCCTGATGATACCACCTGCTGGCTTCCTCTTTCTCTCAACTGTCGTTTAAGCCGGTCTATTTCTCCCTTGACTTCTTCTTCGAACTCACTCATCTTTTCTTCAAACTGATTTACTTTTCCTTTTACTTGACTGACTTCTGTCTCGACTACTCCTACTTTACCTTCGACCTTGTTTATCTCTTCTTTGACTTCACATTTTAGTACTTCATTGGCAGAAATTATAGCGTCCTGTTGTATTTTGATTTGTTCATTTAGAATTTTCCTTAATTCTTCCTGGCGTCTTTCTTGCTCCTGTTTTTCCTCTTGTTGTCGTATCTTCAGGTCTTCCATAATTTGTCTCAATTCGTCTTTCTCTTCTTGACGTCTTCTTTCTTCATCCTCTTTTTCTTTCTGACGTCTTATTCCCTGATCTTCCATCATTTTCTTTAATTCGTTCATTTCCTCTTTTTCTTCATGACGTTTTTTCTCCTGTTCTTCTTTGTCTTCCTGCCGTTGCTGCGCCATCATTTTTTGGAATTGTTCGAATAAGTCCTGTATTTGTTTATCGGATGCCATACTTCTAGTTTTTATAGGCATAAGATTATGTTAAAATAAAATAAATTTAACTGTCACGTCAATATCGGTAATGGAACTTTCCAGACAAATCTCGAAATAGCACGAAAAAGTCTTATTCAGAGTCTTTTGTCACTATCCAGTTTAGAGAATTTACTAATCTCCACTAATGTCCAAATAGAAAAGTTCTAGAAATTTTCACGCACTAAATGAGTCTTTTTCAGTGTCTCTATCACTTCTCAGTTCAAAGGAATTAATTATCACACTAATGTCCTAATAAAATGTTCTACAATGTCTCAAAAATGCACTTAACACTATTTTCCTGTTCGAAAATAACCCTCGAACAATGTCCAGTAAATGAGTCCTCCGTGTTAGCACTAACCCTCGAGAATACTTCTCGAACACTCCAGCACAACTTCAGAGCTCCTCTTGTCATAAAATTCCGCTTTCTGACACCAATTGTAACGTGTTTCCACCCTTAGGAAACCACCCCTTGCAAATTCCGTGGGTTCCAAAAATTATAACAAGAGATGTCCACTAACACACTTTATTAAATATTTACTGGATACTTCACAATACTATTATTAATTTAAATACACTTTACTGACTAAAATCACAATGTTTATCCTTGAAGTCTTAACCTCACTTTCTATACTTTTGAACTTTCTGAACTACTCGCTGAGAATGCGGTCGGTCTTTTATACCTAAAAATGACAGATCTCGATTTTTCTGTGATGACGCCACCATTCTCTAGATCATTCCAGATGTCACCAGAACTAACTTCTTCTGGTAGGTTTCTCGAGTAGGTGCAAATACACTACTTTTTAGTAACCAACATAACCTTAAATTTTAAGGGGTTGCAACATATTACAATAATTTTAAAACATTTATTGATAACCAGCTGATTCTTTCAAGATTGCTTAATAAAAATATGTAGAATCCAATTTTCGAATTGTCGGACAAAATATATTTGCCAATTTTCCAGTCCGACGCGTGGAAATCGTCTTTTTCATGCCGAGGAGGAACGCCGCGTTTTCGAAAATTTTCGCAGAGGAAAAAAGTGATAGACTAGGCGCAATTATGCCGTACAAGAAGTTATACGAGGATATGTATAAATTGCAATTATGTCGACGGGCACCTAGACTATACTGGGTTCATTTGTTTGATTTTCGCTCATTTCGTAACCTAAAAATCAACATTCGTAAAGGTTACCAACCCAAATGTTTTTGACAATGTCAAAACTTATTTTTGTTGTTTTTTTTTAAAGGTAATAATGGTTTATAGCCGTGTTCGGATATTACGTCTGATTGATGGGACGCATCACAATCGTTCGTTTAATGCAAATCGAGCTAACCGAGCTAAATCTGAAACGTTCGAATATTAAATTAAGGCCTCGGATGAAGCTCGACTTGTTCTCACCTTTTTGATCGAGCAGGAAGATTTTAATTTGACGCATGCGTAGTCTGCTTGAATTGTCCATAATTTTATTGACTTGTTGAGGTTAGAATGTCATTTGGGCTAAATTCTGTGATATTTTTTTTCACTGTCTAATGTTCTACAAAATCTTCGAAATGTTATCTGTTAATACCCTTCCTTATAATATCCGGCAATTGATTAACGTGCAACATAAACAAACATGAGAGATTATGGTTTAACAGATTGCTTGTAGTCCACTTCAGTTCGTTCGATATTTGTTCATTAAATAAATGGCTCCATAGTCACGTATAATTTATCTGTTTGCTCAGTGCTCTGATTTCCGATGTAATATCCAAACACAGCTTATAAAAATCCACCGTGTGGGGAGGTTCCAGCCGCTGCCAGTAGCTGCCGATTTTTTGTATTTAATTTTTTAGCGGGCGCACTAGGCGATTTCAGGGAGAAATACAAAAATTGAAATAACTTTTGAACCTTCAACAATTGGATAACTACATATATGGTTACGTTGAATGGAACTGATATATTGATCGTCCACTTCTGGGACACCCTGTATATATAATTCAATAAACCGGTGAAGAGTAAAATCTGTATACCTAGTTTTTTTAATGGAGGGCTGTTCCAATTATTTTTTTATTTTTATAGAGTCAAATAGACACATATACTTAAATTTTGTGGCAGATATTAAGTTTGGTTTTGGATTACTAATGAAAATAATACTTAACATTCTTGTGTGTACAATATTGGTTACTGGCTAAAGTGGCAAAAAAACTTTTACATGTGAATCTCAATAAGATTTAATATTAAATTTGACCCTGTTACTTGCAAATATAGTTATCAATGAGAATAATTGCGGCAAATTACTTGCCCATAATTATTTACCAGTCATTATTTAACACAAAGATCCGCAACACGTGTAATTCTAATTAATTATTTAGATAAGTAGCCTGCGTTGTAGCTATACTTATTTTCAGGGCCGTGCCTAGATGTTTGGCCGCCCTGTGCATAATAAAATTGGCTGCCATCCCCTCGAATAGCAGTAAAGGGGGGGGGCATGAGGGTGTTATCCGGAGAAATAAAAATAATGAATTGTGTCAGAGCCATTTTAACAGCGAATTCGAGCTCGAAATGAACTAGGGACTAACAATATATTTTACAAGAAGACTGATAATGAAGAATTTATTGGTTAAAATGAAATATAAATTATGAGTGTAGGAATTTAGATAAAGTTTATTGCATAAGTAACATAAACATGCAACTTTTTATGTAACAAATAAAATAATATACCTATAAAAAATAAAAAAATATTCACTTCGCGGTTTCGCTGTCCCCCAAAAAAAGTCAGTAACTGTGAATTGACCGCCCCTAAGAGATCGGTCGCACTGTGCGACTGCACGCTCGTCCTTTAACACGGTCCTGCTTATTTTCTCACAAAAATCATTCGAAAACACATTAAACACATTTTAAATTATAACCAATGCAAAATGCAAAATGTACTTTGTAATTTGTGGTTTAGTAATTAAATATGTGCATGACTTTGAGAATCCCCATTATTTGCCTCCCGTATTAGTAGGAGCGCGCTGGCAGACAAACTGGTGAACGATAACAAATAAAAATTCACCGATGGGAATTAATTAATTAGATTTTGGGTATATGAAAACCGATTATATGCCTTTCGAAGGTAGATATATTTATAGTCTGTTCGCTGATAGAGTCCGGGTGTGACGTCACGAATGTCTGAACTAAGATGCCGTAGGCTCGTTGGTGTTTTCGAATGCACAGTGGCGTCGCTTTGTTTCATATTTTACTTGATGTATTTAACTGGATTTATTTAAAGGGAATTGAATTATAAACATATATAATACATCCATTGTAAATTTATAGTAATTTAAGTTAAATAAATAAATTATAATATTGAATTGTTTTGGTTTCAAGTAAAAAATATGATAGAGCAAATATACAAAATAAATACACTTAACTAGTTGCAGTTAAATCCTTTTTATTCATTAATAGATTTTTGTCAAATAAGTATATGTAATCTTAAAATAAAAAATTGCAATTAAAAAAAACCTTTTAAAAACAAGCTTTTAAAAAATAACTGGTCCGCCATCTTTGAGAGTCCGCCATATTGGATTTAGAATGACGTCACTTAGCTAACCATGCATTGTCATCCAAACTAAACGTGTATGCAAAATTTTAGCTCAATCATTTAGGAATAACTGTTTTGAAATTCAGTTGCAAGATTTGACCCATATACTAAAAAGGCAAGTTAAATAAAAGCTTGTAAAAATATATTCTTAATACCAATTACGCCGAACCCTATATAAAACAAATATGGCAGTAAAATACAAATACCTAGTATAAGATAAATAAATAAATTTAGTTTTCTTCGTCAATCTCTAGTCCTCATCGTCGCTTTCATTATTAACACTTATAATGAGTGACATAACTTATTCAGTATGAACCTCTCGATGATATGTCTCTAAAATCAATTTATTTGTGTCACTTGGACCAAATTGAGCTCGACACTTGAGATAAAGCCTCATTCCGCATAGCAAGAACGGCTTCGTCACTAAAACCATCTTTCCCATGTATTTGTCGTAATACTCCTTACAAATTCCCCAAACAAGTTCTATTGGGTTGAACTGACAGTGATATGGTGGAAGCCGCAGTACTTCATGTCCATGCTCTCTAATTAAATTGTCGACAACATAGTGTTGCTCTGTTTTGTTCGCTCTAGCTATTTGAAGCAATTCAATTCATTAAATGGGTCGGGTTGGTTGTTTTTCTTCAACCCGAGAGTGGTACTTAGCATTATCTAAAACAATAATGCTTGGATTTTGTAACCCCGGCAAAAGTCTCTCTGTCAGCCACTTTTCCAAAATTTTCAGAGTTCAAGTTGTCATGGTAATCTGCTGACTTATTCTTAGTGGAGACAACTAAACTCGCATCTTTAGTAAAGCCATGAATAGATCCTGCATGTACAACTATAAATCTTTTACCTGCTGTAGCTGTACGACGCCTTTTCGATTTACTGGAATCATTTTGCTAAGAACGTTTTAATTCGTCTAAGAACACTACATCTTTGGGGTCATTACTTTTCAAATTTTGTACGTATTTGCGTAAACACTCTAGCCGTTTTAGATAAATTTGTGGTCTTTCACACAGTACTTTTCTATTGTCATCTTTCTTAAAGAAAAGGCTAATTTTTTAATCACTTTATATAAATTGGTACGGCCAATATCAACTATTGCTCTAGATATTAGCTCTTCTAAAAGAATAGCAAAGGAAATACGTTTATGATCAGACACCATATCGTAAATAACATTTTTTATTTCATATTTTACAGCATCGTGTAATTCTGTTTTGGACTTTTTACGATTCCGTTTAACCGAAGCTTGAGGTTCCACAGTTTCTTTGTCGTCTTTAGCTATTTTCCTTACAGTCTTTTCATCGATTTTTAAAGCCTCGCCCACTCACCTTTGAACAGCTTTTATTGACAATAAAGGTCCACCATTTTCATTTTCCTTTTGAAAATATTCCAACAAATTCAAAACTAACTGCTGTGATTGCGGATTTAAAAATTCATCAGGATGCTTGTTTACTATTTTAACAATAGAACAAGACTAAAATTGCCCTCTTAGGCACTAATTGAAATAAGTGCACTATACCTCCTATACCCGACTTCCGAGAAAATCGACCCGCCTCTGAAATCGCCAGCCACATTCGACAACGACACGCGTTACACAAATTGGTTTGCTGTCTAACAATAGAAATGCCGCACGTCGCGTCGGTCATAACTTGACCACAAAGATTAAAACTTACGTTACAGATTAGGTTACAAACAATATTTCAATAAAGACAAGGAAGGATAGAGCTTCGGACGATATTCCTTACACTATAGGACCGGGATTCTATCAGCGAACAGCCTTTAAAAAGGGGTGATTTAAGGTTTTGGTGAATAACATTAGTCAAGAAAAATGTTTGCATGGGTGACTAATATAGCTGGTTTTCTCCTTGGCAGACAATTTCTCTGGTAGTTTTATCTAAGCAAACGACTCTGAAAATGGCAAAAATTACATTTAGGTGAACTACACTGCTTTCGTAAAGTAGGGAATAAATTCGATAAAAAGTGTACAATTTTTTTTTTTGAGAAAATCGCTCGGTTATGTCAAAAGGTTCTTATTAAATGCCATCTTTTAATATATATTTTTTTATATTTCTTTGGTAAGTTTTCAGGAAGTTATGAGGCTATTAATATATTTAAAAAATTGCAACATCTATTTTTTGTTACGGAATTTGAAAGAGCGCACTTTTATACATGCCATACGGTGAATGTCGATGTAGGTTGAATGAGGAAATTTTTAATAAAAACCGAGATAAAAACTATCTTGAAATTTAAAAAAAAAATAAATGTAAAAAAAAATCCTTTTAAATAAGCTTTTATTATTATTTAGGTGTTCTAAAACGAAAAAAAAATAAATAAATAATAAAATTAATTGTCTTAAAAGCTTGTCGTATTTTTTTCCATTCACGCCACAAACTTTTAAGACAGTTCGTTTAATTTTTTAAATTTTTTTTCGTTTCAGTAAACATAAATAATAAAAGCTTGTTTTAAAAAAATTTTCCTCATGTATGTAAAAATATGCAATCTTTCAAATTTCATAAAAAATATATTGATAACGTCATAGTTTCCTGAATACTTTGCAAAAATTTTTTAAAAAATGCCATTAATAAACGGCCATTCAATGTGAACGTTTTGACATACCCGAGCTATTTCTTCCAGAAAGAAATTATAAACTTTTTATCGAATTTATTAACTACTTTACAAAAGCATTGTAGTTCACCGAAACGTGATTTTTGCCATTTTCAGAGGCGTCTGCTTAAATAAAGCTACCAGAAAAATTGCCAGCCTAGGTAGAAATGCCATCTGAACTAACTAATGCACAAATTTTTCTTGATCAATGTGTACACCAAAACCTTAACACCCCCTTTTAAACACCCCCGCCCCAGGTTATTCTTCCATTTTAATAGATAGACGATAGTTTTTGACATACCCAAAGTCCAATGAATTCCAATCAATGAAAGTTTTTATCATTATCGTTCAATGTATTGTCTGCCAGCTCCCCTACTATATTTGATTTGAATAATTTACGTATACAGAAGGAAATACTGCGCATCGAAACGGGTTTAAAATTCTAAATAAAAATGTTATGTATAATATTTCTGGAAGTTCATAAAAAAAATTAACTAACCATCCGTAATGATCTCGAAGATTTGTAATATAAGCAAATATCGAAGCAGCATAGAATTGGTACTCAGGTCATGGACTACTAACGACAACGCGAATATGCGGGATTTATGCTGTTGTTTTAGAAGTTTTGGACGATTTAAATTTTTTTACAAAAGTGAACAAAAGTAACAATGAATTCTGAAGATTATATAACTAATATTTTCTCTATTTTTTGTTATGACGTTAATTTAAATAATATTTGTTATATCAGATGATAGTAATAAGCCACAAATTATAGTAATTACCTACTAATTTAAATTTTACTAATGATATTAAAATTGAGGAAGTGTTACGTTAATGAATATTTATTGTTAGTTTATTTTTGCTTACTCGGACAACTTTAAACAGTATCCAGTTTAGATAAATAAACTGCCACGCAAAACTTAGATACCACTGAAAAATGACGCAGATTTCAATGGCGATAATGCCGGTATTATTCGACCAATTTCATCATTTTTTTTTCCACTGGTAACCCGACGTGGTCAGGGCAGTGTTAATATTATAGAACACAGCAAAATTGATAAAAAAATTAAAGAAAATTCAAATTACCTTAAAAATCGACTGAAAAGTTTTCTCTAAAGACGTTATGTCGCCCGTTGAGATGATAATGTTTTACATAATTTATCTATGTGACCATTTTAAACCATATTCTAAGATGATTCCTAGCAGGTTAACGTTATTTCCACAAATGAAAGTATTGTTAGAGGAAAACATTATTTTGTGAAATTTTTCTCTATTCATTTTGAGGTTCAGTGTAAACCATTACTCCGCCTTTTCCTCAGCTGGAGTCAGGGGCGGACTGGCAAAGGAAAGGCCCGGTTCGGAGGCCCGGCAGGTGCGTGCTAGGAGGCTTTAAAGGGCCCGAGAAAATTTCCCGATTTTTTTCCCTCCAAAATGAAAATAGATAGATAAGCGGGGGGGGGGGGGGTATCGGAAAACAAAATTTTTCACAAGCAAGCAGAACTGGCAACATTAGAAAAATTTTACTTGTGGAGGGCCCGAGCAGCACGCGCTTGAGGCCCGGTGGGACATTGCCTCTCTGCCCCCCAGCCAGTCCGCCGCTTGCTGGAGTAACCAAAATAATTAATTTTTCAATGTTCCCGTGAGATGCCAAAATAGATGAATCATCAGAAGCAAAGCAAATGCAATATTACACTAAAAAATGTAAAAAATATCGCTGAGGTAAGTTATAAATAAAAGCGACCCCAAAATCGATCCTTGTATATATATCCCGTATATTTTTTACTAAGGCCCGGTACTTTCATCTCCAGTTAAGTCTATTCTATAGATAGCTCCCATGGAAACAATTATTGAGACAATCGTATCCAAGGAAATTATCTGGAGAATAGACTTAACTGGAGATGAAAGTACTGGGCCTTATTCCCATTTCTTCGTCAGCAGTAGCGTCAATTATATTATCTATCAAATATTATTTTTCTTCGTCAGATAGTTTTGCATGTATATGGTCAACAGAAAGACATACATATTGATTAAAGTGAAACTTGATAATAAGCTAATAGTTAATAGACCAATGCGGGACTTTTTACGGGACGTTCACTTTACAGGACATCTCGAAAAACAGGACTGTCTTGCGTATGCGGAACGAATGATAATATCGATTGAATTTAAATAACCCAATTTTCGAAATCTACGTAGTCTGAAACGTAAAGATCTTAAAAAATTTCGGAGAATGATTTCTTCACTATGAAAATACTTGGTAAAAGAGGGAAGTAAAAAACAATTATTGTTTATCCGTATCTAATAGTAATAAATGAAATAAGATATATTACTAATATTACATTTACTCTACGAGATTACAGCCCATATACGCGGGCCTGTAATTAGTAATTACATATACAGTAACCTTGGCCAATATATAATTTGAATAAAATGAGACAAAGTAGATTACAAACTTTTTTTTGTACTTTTTATCAGATAAATGAAAGGTTATACGAGAACAACCTTACGTTAAACAGAGCTCTCTGCAAAATATGAATAAAACATGAAGTATGCATAAACCACCAGAATTCCTGAATGAAACGTGTTATTCTGTAAGCCTTTAATTACCAGAAAAAACAATGTATTGAAAGTATATTTATTTTTGGTATTTAATTTAGTAAATCTGCACACATAAACATTAATTAAAAATGTTAAATTATTCTCTGTAAACCGTCTATTGTTAGTCGAAAACAATAACTTGTAGCGTTATAATTTACGTTCCTAATTATTTTATTAATTTTAATGAATATTTTTTTACATCTAGGACAAAGATGTATCCAATAAACAAAATTAACTCATTAAGACTGAAGACATTGTAAATCTATAATTCTCCTCAAGAACCTAGGTCTAGATATGAGTTTATGTTAAATACCCGTTGTATAATAAATATCTTTTTTATTTTGAAGAAATTGAAATTATTAAATTTTGCAATATTTTGCAATTTAGAAGATAATATTTGATTCAGTTAATATCTAAGCAATCCTTAGACAATGTTTTTACAAATTACTACTAATAAAGTTTATTTTAGTAATAATAATATTATATGGGGAGGAGGTCGGAACAGTTTTTAATATGTACTTTTGTCCCCTTAATGATTTTTGAAATTTCGTCTTCGAAATACTAAAATACACAAACACGTCCTTTTGTTAAATTGGCGTTAGGGAGTTTAAAATAAATGCTCCAATTTGACAAATAGTTTGAAATGATTAAACGAGAATGTTTATTAACACCACGGAAGCATTTAAACAATCGACTTTTTATTGTTTTTTAGCTGTTAATATAAGTATTTCGATTTGAAACGCAAAGATGCTTATTATCAGGGCTCGGGAATTTCATCTCTGCGCCAGATACGGCTCTCATATAGACATAATATTATATTGCAAATATCTACTGAAACATTCAGAAAAACGACGAAATGGTGAAATATTCATCATTGCCAGCTACAATGTATTTTTGGTAATAAATTTAACTGAAACATGTAATACATATCTAGAAAATTAAAAAACAATTTTGAATCAAGCACATACTTTCCTGTTCTGTTTAATATGTATGAGAGTTCGAAATGAGGCGCATAAATTTGTGTTCTAAGGCCCTCCGCACACGGAGCTACTCATTAGAAACGGTAACTGGTTTGTGACGGAAATAACTGATCGCTAACTAGTTAGTAACCGGGCTCCGCACATGAAGCTACTGCCTCTGCCACTCAATGGGGTCAAAGCTTGAAATGCCCATCTTTAGGCAGTACGGCCGTTTTTAAGGGGCGAAAACGGCAAAAATTAAATTTTTTTATGTATTGTGTTTAATTCTTGAACAGTCTCCTGAGTTGTTATATTATTGAGATACTTTGCATGTGTATGTGTTTTTTGAGTCTATGTGTGAGTTTGTATTTTTGTATGTGTGCGTGTGTGCGTGTGTGCGTGGGAATACATGTATGCACGAATGAATGTTTGTTGCATTTATTAACTACAATATACATAGATACGATAGTTGCGATTCATGCATTGCCCATGTGTGAATACAATCTGGGACTAACCTAACCTAAAAAGTGTGACCCCCCCCCCCCCCCCCCCCCCTAAGTGTGCCATTAATACATGTATTAATACATGTTTTAAAAAAAGTAAAAGCTATATTAAAGCTATATATTAAGTAAAGCTATATTAACATAAAAAAAGAATATTGAATATAACACAACTGTTGAGACAGAGAGGGTTTGGAGTCATATTAAATACCGCGAAGCTGACGACTCGTGGGGTCCTTATCTCTGTCAAAAACATTATACACAAACACACAAATAATAAACACAATAAAATCGTGCCCACAAACATTTCTAAATAACAAAAATAATAATGCTTTGATTACTAAAAAGACGCAAATCTATATTTATATATGACTACATTTTGTTAAAAATCAGAACATAAAAACACTTATATTACATTTTACAAAAAAAAAAAACTTAAACATTTTTAATTACAATGAACAATCGGCCCTTTTCAGGGCCAAATAATGTGCAAAATCCGACTTGACAACCTCCTCGTGGTGCACATTGGGTGACTCTTATGTCAGCGGTAATACCATGATCTACTGGTTTATGTTAATATAGCTATATACTTTTTTTAATACATGAATTAATGGCACATTTAGGGGGGGGGGGGGGGGGGGGGGTTGAAATGTCACACTTTTTAGGTTAGATTAGTCCCAGGTTGTGTTCACACATGGGCAATGCATGAATCGCAACTATCTTATCTATGTATATTGCAGTTAATAAATGCAACAAACATTCATTCGTGCATACATGGATTCCCACGCACACGCACACATACAAAAATACAAACTCACACATAGACTCAAAAAAACACATACACATGCAAAGTATCTCAATAATATAGCAACTCAGGAGACTATTCAAGAATTAAACACAGTACATAAAAAAATTGAATTTTTACCCTTTAAAAACGGCCGTACTGCCTAAAGATGGGCATTTCAAGCTTTGACCCCATTGAGACTTTTGATCAGGGATACAAAATAAACCATTTTCCAAATTTTCAGTCAATTTCACCGGAAGACCGATTTCCATATAAAACGTGCGGGGTCCTTTACATTCAGTTGCTCGTTCATCTTGAAATCATCCAAAAGACAATTGTGAACACACAAAAAACTCTGTAATTACTTCCCGAAACTCGGAAACTAGACACAGAAGTGACTGCACGCAGGGTTTCTTATAACTGATTACCAACCGATTACCAACTAGTTACTAACTAGTAGCGCCGTATGCTGCACTCGACAGAACGTCATAGGAAGTGACTATCGAGTGATTGGTTACTAACTGCACTGCAGTCACCAATCAGTTTCTTTCGAGTAGCCCCGTGTTCGGACGGCCTAAGACTCTAAGGCCCTCCGCACATGGAGCTACTCATTAGAAACGGTAACTGGTTTGTGACGGAAATATAAACTGATCGCTAACTAGTTAGTAACCGGACTCCGCACACGAAGCTACTGTATATGCCACAAAATTCACATTCAATTGCTCGTTCATCTTGAAATCATCCAAAAGACACTTATAAACACACAAAAACCGCTGCACGAGGAATCACTACTTCCACATCCAGATTTTCTATCCAAGTCACTCACAACGAAAAAATTTTGTATGTAGAAATAATAATTTATGGAACTTTAATAATATAATATTTGAAATCCTCTACCCCAAAAACCCATAAAACGATACCCCACAATGATAGTGGGGTGGAGGTGGTAATAGGAGGTGGTAGGGGGGTGGATGAAGTAAAAAAATATTTTGAGGTTTCTGGTTCTTGTATACACACTAAATCACACTTTTCACATCCCCTTTAATAATGGGGTGGGGGTTGTAATGGGGTGGCTAATGCCAAAATTTTTTTTGAGACCTTAGCTTCTCTTGTATATACTAAATACCAATGTTATGGACTCTTACCTGCTTGATTTACCTATTTACCCCGAATTTACCTCAATTTATCCCCCAACCCTTCGACGGATCAAGATGAAAATATAATCTAGTTCTAGATCTCGTTAAAGTACATATGTGTACCAAATTTCAAGTCAATATCTCAAACGGTTCCAGAGTAAACGTGCGCACAAAATAAGGTACAGACAGACAGACCGACAGATAGACAGAAAATTTTTTTCGCTCAAACTTAAAATCTCGACGTTTCATGACAGCCTATTTGAACAATAAAAATTTTTTAATTTTTTTTTGCCGTTACTATACTTCCACTGGATGTGGAAGTAAAACTCTGTAATTACTTCCCGAAACTCGGAAACTAGATACTGAAGTGACTGCACGCAGGATTTCTTAAAACTGATCACAAACCGATTACCAACTAGTTACTAATTAGTAGCGCCGTGTGCGGCACTCGATAGAACGTCATAGGAAGTGACTATCGAGTGATTGGTTACTAACTGCAGTCACCAATCAGTTTCTTTCGAGTTGCCCCGTGTGCGGACGGCCTAAAAGAAACTGATTGGTGACTGCAGTTAGTAACCAATCACTCAATAGTCACTTCCTATGATGTTCTGTCGAGTGCCGCCCGCACACGGCGCTACTAGTTAGTAACTAGTTGGTAATCGGTTTGTGATCAGTTTTAAGAAACCCTGCGTGCAGTCACTTCTGTGTATAGTTTCCGAGTTTCTGGAAGTAATTACAGAGTTTGTTGTATGTTTTAAGTGTTTTTTGGCTGATTTCAAGATGAACGAGCAATTGAATGTGAACTTTGTGGCAGAGACAGTAGCTTCGTGTGCGGAGCTCGGTTACTAACTAGTTAGCGATCAGTTTATATTTCCGTCACAAACCAGTTAACGTTTCTAATGAGTAGCTTCGTGTGCGGAGCATCTAAGTTTCCGCATTGTCGTGGCCGGGTTGCGTATTTGTAAAATGTACCTCCTCACAACTCTGTCCACGCCCACAACCATGTTAAAGTAAATATACGCGGCCACAACGCCGTCGTGTAATCTATACCCGCCCGCAACACTAAATAATATTATTTTATACTTGTTGCAGTGTTGTTAATTTTTCAGCTACATACCATACCTCTATTAGTGAGTGAGTTTTTATAAATCACAATAATGGATGACATCAAAAAGAAATTATTAGCAATCTGTGACAATCAGTGCGAATTTTCGGATGAAATGTTTGTTAATGACAGAGATTTTAGTGTGTTAGTACGAACGAAATATAATCTTGAACGATTTGAAAGTGACTATAGTGCATTTTGCGATCATTGGATTAACCAATAGGAGCTTCTAATCTCGATTCTCGATATCAGTTCTGCATGATGCTTTGTTTGATTGTGTACTTAATATTTCTGTTTCTGTGAGGTTAGAAAAGCCGGCAATCTAATGATGGCAAAATGCATCATAGTCACTTTCAAATCGTTCAAGATTATATTTCGTTCGTACTAACACCCTAAAATCTCTGTCATTAACAAAGATTTCATCCGAAAATTCGCATTTATTGTCACAGATTGCTAATAATGTAATAATTTCTTTTTGATGTCATCCATTATTGTAATTTATCAAAACTAGCACACTGATAGAGGTATGTATCTAGTTAAAAAGTTAACAACACTGCAACAAGTAAAAAATAATATTATTTAGTGTTGCGGTCGGGTATAGATTACACGACGGCGTTATGTCCGCGTATAATTTACTTTAACACGGTTGTGGGCTTGGTCAGAGTTGTGAGAAGGTATATTTTACAAATACGCGGCCGAGTTGCTACACCACACCGGCGCGCGCGCCGCGTATGTGATAGCCAGCCTGATCACCATTGTATACAGTAATTTCTTATTCGTCCTGTTTAGTCCGCTACCCTTGGCCAGGAGTGGATACAGACTCCTGGACATGGAGTAGACCTTGCGTATAGTTTCGTTTATGTGTATGTTAAACGTCAGTCGTCAAGTTCACCCCCAAATTCTTCGCGCACCTTTTAATTGGAATTTGGCAGCCCTCGATCGAAATTGGTGTTGAGATGCGGTTCTCAGTGAACCGGCGCGCGACTTTTCAGCGTTGATCCGAATCTTCCACTTGTCGTAGCGCGGGCCATGTGCGCCTTCAGTAGTATATTTGCTGTTTGTGCGTTGTGCGAATGCGCGTATATGGCCGTGTCGTCTGCATACAAGGTTCGTATTCGGAAACTCGGGGAAGTGGAAGACATATGAATTGTATAACTTTGGTGACAGGCACGACCCCTGGGGGATGCCCGCGCGAATTTCTCGACGAGTTGAAAGCTTGTTGTTCACTCTGACCTGCAGTGATCTGCCTGTCAGGAAAGAGTGAATTAGTTTGGTGATGTGCATCGGAAAGTCCAGCGTGTTCAGTTTGTGGAGTAAAGCCTGGGATCCATACTGTATCGAAGGCTTTCTCAATATCGACCGACACCATGACGGTGCTCTTCCCGCGGTTCCACTGTCATTCACGATCCTGACGACCTGGTGCACAGTGCCCCTGCTTTTCCTGAAACCGAACTGGCACTCATCGTCGACGTGGAGTTCATCCTGAGCAGCGTCTAGTCTGACCTTCTCCACCAACTTGGAGATCGCCGACAGTAGCGAAATCGGTCGATAACTGCCAGTGAGCCACGCGTCTTTGTTCGATTTCAGGATCGGGATGACCACGGCGCATTTGCATTGGCTAGGCCAGTGTTGCAGTCGCAGGTTCGTGTTGATAATGTACGTCAATTGTACAATGCCTTTCGCTGTATATATTTGAGTAGCTTATATTCGATAGTTTACTCCCGGGGCCTTGTTGTTCGGTAGAGTCCAGACAATGCCCGCAACTTCCGAGGGCTTGGCCATGACTTTCGAAAATTCCCGTCTTGTTAATTGGATGTCATGACCAATCACTTCGTTTATGTCATTTTCGATGCGGTCATGTTCTGGATTGTTCGGTATTAGTCTGTCATTATATTTGCAAAATGGTCGGCTGATTAAGTCTTCCGCATCAATCATCATAATAATAATACAGTATCGGCAAGCGTTTGAATTGGTGCGGCAATAAGAGCAAGCGAGAGCGAAGCAAGCAAAGATGTACATTAAGAGGCGTGTCTGCTTTGTCTCTGCTAGGGTACTGGTAGACGCCTTTATTGTGGGCAGTCGATTAACTCGTTGAAACTATGCAATACCTAATCCAGAAATTGCCTATGTTGTATAATAATAAACACCTGAAGTAATACGCCGCCCTTTATCCTTGAAGGCTCTGGAGCCTTGCGCGGGAGGCTCTACAATTTAGAGACAAGGGACACACACCCAATATCCGAATATACTGGGATTAATTGCTTCTTCAAAATAAACCCCAATGCCACGGTCGGGAGTTTGCTCGCCTCTCAACCTCAAACAAGCAGGGATATATATTTACTTTCATTTTAAGTTAACTTTTATTTTTTAACTTTACTTTAACTTTCCTAATTGTTAAAATTTGGATAAAAGGAAAACTTATTACTTCATAAATTTACTTTTTTTTAAATTTTTTTACAATAATGCAATAAAATACGAAAGACACGTAAATGATTTGATTATTATATTAATAATATTTACTGAATAAGAATGCAAATCAATTCACCTTCAGTTAAACAATATGGTATCATCCATCTTTAATATTATATAAGACTTCATAATATTGATGCAAATTAGACAACTTTTCAACTAAGTTGAAACAGAGAACGTATAATTTTAGGAATAGGTCAGACTATATATTTGTATAATTTTTGAAGTTATACGAGACTTTCTATATTACATTTCATTTTGTTTAGATAAAAATTGAATGAAAAAAAAGGAGGGTCAAAGAAAATTAATTTTTGAAAATTAAAAAAAAAGAATTCTATCCCCCAAAAGTACATAAAATAACGTACAATCGAAAAAGACAAAAAGGGAAGTACAGTGCCTCCTTGATAATTGACGAAGAATTAAAAATTTTATTTCGTGCGCCATCTTTGACCGTTCTATTTGACATACGGCGTCCGCGATTGATGCATTATATTTGACCATAAATGCGTTTTATTTTTGCCACCTTTGGTGAAATTACTCCCTTTCATAGAAAAGATATTCAATTTTGATTTTTATGGCCATTTTTGGTGTTTTCTATTTTTTTTTCGAGATGGCGGATTGACCAATACATATCTGGCAGGTCTATATTTTTTAAGAATTTTATTTCAAATAAGCCAGTATTTTTAACATTCCCATCTGATTACTAGTACAAGATATATTAAGCAGATAAGTTGAAAATCCGCGAAAGAGCGTCAAAAAGTGCATATAACTCTTGACGCACAAGGAATTTTTGGGCGCAAATATTTTTTTCGTAATCAGGAGGTCATAATACATAAGAATCAACAATAAAATTTCAGGTGGAATGTTGTCGCCGAAAAAAATCAATTCAACTGCACTAATAATAATCAGTTTGGGTTTTATAAACGGCATGATACCAAATTTATGGAAAAGGTCCTTTACAAAACCTGTTTATAAATCTGGCAAACTCACAAGTAAGTAATTAATTAGTAATATTATTTCTTTAATCAGCAATTTAGCTTAAAATTAAAAAAAAAATTAAAGACCAAAAGCTTTCCAGGATAAAAATAAAATTATATCCTGAAAACCATTTGGTATTAGATCGGAAGTGTCAGCTAAACTTATCAAAGCAGTTGTCTAAATAACAACAAAAAATGATCTTGATTTAGCTAGGGCATTTGACACAGTGTGTCACGAAGTATTAATAGAGAAAATCAAATTGATGGCTATTTGTGATGACAACTTTTTTAAAAACTATATTTCCGACAGGTCCACACGAGAAAAAAATACTAGTAACAGGCACATTAAACTACTTACGTTTTTTTAGACCGGTCGTAAATATTATGAAAATCTGGCGAAGGCGCCAGTATTAGCTATATTATGATAACACTGAAAAACCTACAAAAAGTATCGTCTCGATGTCTTTATTGGTTTGAGAGAACATACACAAATCATACACAAATAATTAAATTTACACACTAAACAATTTGAGAACATTCCTTTTTTTTATTTCTCATAGAATACCGTCAAATTCAATTTCAGTCACTCCAAACAATATCTCAAGTCGTCGCTACCAGAAACTAATAGAATTAACTTTACTTCGTATATAATTAATTAATATAAATGATGATAATAATTTCAATAAATACCTACTTCAAAAATGTCATTGGCATGCGGAAACTACTTGCAGAGGCCTACTTTCGACACTTTTTTCTATCAAATTGATCCGAAAAAAGTGTTATACGTTATGGTTGTAAAATAAAAGATTTATTAAGGTTGCATAGAGTTTGGTATGTACCTATATACATAATTTACTTAGGTTCAAAATACAACAATATATTTACATTTTTACATTTGTGATTTTATAATTACTTTAATACCGTTTCGATTAATTTAATTAATTCATCTTGTCAATTAATGTAATTTTTTTGTAATAAAACCAATTATATTTCTAGTGTTTATTAAAAAAAAAATATCTTTTCCCACTGTTGTTATCATTTTTAAAATGCCTAGATAAATTTTAATTTTGTGAGTATGGAAGAAAATTATGTATACCCACACGTGTGATGAAAAGTTTAGAGCACATAAGAAAACGGGAAACACTTTCTTAATGATTTATGTATACAAATAATTAGCAGAATATGTAAGTTTACGGTATTAATTGATTTCATTTCGTTAAATGTTACTTATCGTGGGTTATTAACCTGAAAATGGTGGTAACTGTACAAACTCGACTTTTTATGAATCGTATTCAGTAAAAGTAATTTCTTTAAGTAACTACAAGCAAAATGTACTTTTGGTTATCTGACAACACTCAAAAATAGAAATTTCAATTGCGCAAATTATTTGCATAAACAATGACGGCAAAAAGTAACAATATTTTTTTACCTCTCTAAATGAACCATTACACATCTACTGACTTTAAATTTTGGACTTTCTATAATTATTTTTTTAAGTTTTTAATGTAGTACATGCACTGAATGTCTTAAAACTAGTCACGAGAAAACATGGTGCCTTTTGTTAATAATTTCATGATATGCCTATGAACAATTATTGATCCTCATTGCAATTCAAAATTTATAAAAATTTCTGTTCTCTACAAGTTGTAATCACCATAAAAAAGTCGGGTTTAGAGCTGATTTTGCACCAAAAAATTAAATATATACAAAAACAACCAACCAAAAGAACAAAAAACTGGTGATTTTCACGTATTTTGGATCTTTATCTATGGTAGGAATTTGAACTACGTTAAATGTATATTGTTCGTCGTATCTTCAAATGTTGAAGTTTGAAAAAATAATAATTTTTTATCTTGCTTCGAATTTAAAAAAAAAGTGCCGTTGTGGAGGCCAAATAAGTGCCTTATCGCCACCCCTCCTTTGCCTTTTTATTGTCCGGATTTGATAATCCGGACAGAACTAAAAAGTTAGTGATTCAGAAATTTTCAATTCTCAAATGATTTCCATGAGAAACCAAAGTTAGGTAGTCCTTTAAACGAATCGGAAGTAAGCCCGAATGGAGAAGGGGAAAATTTCCAATTTACTTTAAAATTGAAAATAAAATACTTAAATAATTTTATGGGGGCAAATATTTTGTAAACCGAATGTATTACTTAATTATTATTTACTAAACTTTTGATTATGACGTTATTCAGAAATAAACAGTTGACAAAAGGTTTTTCGAAGTAACAGGTCTTGGCATTTGCAAAAGACACTGGACACTAACAGTTCTCATTCACTAACCAAACAAAATTAAAAATTGCAAATATTTTATAAAGAAAATAGTTTCATCCAAATTATCGAAACAATTGCTGATTTTAATTACTCAATCAAATAATTTAACATAACCACAAATATTATTACTACATTGAAAAAAAAATCTTTTTAACTAATATCTAATTAGATCTAGTCTATTTAACTTCAACATACTTATAAATTCTTTTGTTCCTATAAATCGGGCGCTCTTGGACGAAAATTATATTTACACGAACAACTTTTTTCGTATATCATATTTTTTAGTTGTTCTTTGTAATTCTTATAGATGGTTACCTAACGCATACATATTAATTTAATCGCTTTAATCTACACGTGTCATTAACTGCTTATGCATGGTTGATTTCATTTGGCAACGATTATCTTAATATTAAAATTATACCATAACATTTCTACTTATACATACATATTGAACGTGGGTACTTTTTCTTTGCCGATTTGATTGTGTTATTAATTTTTTAAAAATATTTGTTTATAATATCTTGCGTGCCCAGCGTTAACAATTTTAAATTAGACAATTATATTTGTCGAATTAACTTATATTTAATAATTGTAATTTTCAATAAAAAAAATTATGTAATTTTTTTAAGCAATTGATTAAACTTATAAAATATAATAAAAATAATTTTCTATTATTCACCGACTATACGAGGAATACTCTGCTTTGGTGAAAGTACACCGCACAAATATACATATAAATTTGCAAAGGCGTCAGACAGGGCTGTGTTCTGTCACCAATCCTCTTTAACATCTATAGTGAATACGTGACAAGTGATGAATTATTGGGTGGGCGGAGTAGCTATAGGCGGAACCAAGACATATAACTTGAGATTTGCAGATGATACCATGCACCTTACCTAGATCAAGCGAGGATGAAATCATACGCCTGCTGGGCAGGCTTCAGTCAGTAAGCTTTGATTATGGTTTAAGTGTAAATTATAATAAAACGAAAATTATGTTGTATCAATAGGTGACTGTGAGATAGTAAAACAAGAGGTAGTAAACAAGATGAATATACCTTGAGGAGCCCTTGTGCACAATTGCGAATATGAGATTCAGTGAAAAATCCGGATGACAAGATCAGCAATTTGCAGTTGAGGAAAATTTGTCTTGACAGAAATATCACGAAAAGCTCATAAATCAAACTTGTTAATGTAAAAGAACCTAGCACACATCATCTGATGAACGCGACACCAATTTATTTATTAAGGACGCCAGTCGCGTTTTCCCTTGATTGTGTGTGGCTACTTTCACTCTCAGTTGAGTTCTATATATTTATGAGATGTTTGATAGACGAGAAAGGTAAAAACTGTACTGCCGTAAATTGCTAACTGCCTTCTCTCCAAAATTGGCTTCTCTTTCGATGCACTTTAGCTTATATTTCTAACGCTGTAATGGATCTTATAAATCCTTTAACTACTTTTATAGAAAATTCCTCTTGAGCTATCGCGATCAGATCGGTGTTTTGAATTTCAGACTTGCGGAACCAGGAAACAACCGATATTCATTGCCGACCTAACACACAAAAGCCCTCGAGGGAAAAGATTTAAAGTTAATCATTCAATCAGTGAAATGCGATAGTTCAACTAATACCATTTATTGGTTTGATCCAAAATTAATACAGATAATGTTTATTTATGCAATAAAGAAAATATATTTGAAACAATCGTCTCCCCAAGCAGGGCACGGACGACCGCATCTTCTAGAGAGCGTTTATTGCCACCATAAAATGGAAAGCGTGCAACAGTAATCGATTTGGTAAAAAGATTCCGAGAACTTGCTTAGAAGTTTATGAAGGCACTTTGGTTTTGGGACTCACGGAAAATGATAATATTTTTCCTACGACTGCCTTCGAAAACGATAAATAACACACGGTAACCATTCACACTCGAAACTGTCTTTTTTCACACGATGTGTGCTAAAATCCAAGAAACAAAAAGTCGTGTCATGTTTTTCACAGTCCTGTCGAAAATAGAACTTTTATTTGTATTTTTTGAAGTAGGCTAGCCTATTCACTATTCAGGTTCATAGCAACCGACTTATTTAACAACCAAACATCAGTTTTTAAGTCTTCAGACCACATCACTTTTAAAGAAGTTTATTAAAAATGACATTGATCTGTTTATCTGGGTATGTCACATGACCTCGCTTTCGAGCAAGTTTCAGTACGTCGCGTCGCCTCGTTAAAATTTTATTGTCATTCTTTTGAATTATATCCACAATGACTATGTCTCCAATTTCATCCCGTCTCATGGTCAAATTTCGGCGTACCTTTGAAAAAGAGTAATATATTTTTCCCCTGCCCAAAAATATATTTTAAGTTTAATACATTTTCCCATGACCAAAATATACTTTTTTCTGAAATCGCTCGACAATGTCTACATTTTCGACGCGATTTCAGATCGAAAAAATCGGCAGCTACTGGAAGCGGCTGGAACCTCCCCACCCGGTGAATCTTTGAAGCCGAAAAGAGCACTAAACAATATGAACGATGTCATTTAATTATATTTATTAAGTTGAAATATTTTTTTCGTATTAAATCAGAAAAAAGTCTTGCGTTCGGTGGGATTTGGACCTAAGAATTTGAGTATTAAATTTATATTCTGCACAACATTAATATTTTATTCAATGTTTTTAATACAAATATATGCTTCATCGGATCCTAGCCCGGGGCCAGCCAGACAACCACGGTGAACACCGCCGTGGCGAGTGTGAGGCTGGACGGGGTAGGTCCGGTTTGGCTTGGAGAAAAATAGAAAAGTAGCTCCTGTCTTCTGTAGGCAGGCTTAAAGACTAGGTTAAAATTATAATGTGTCCACATGGACCTAAAATTAATATAAAAATAAACACAATTCTATAAAAACGTTCGTAGGCAAGAGCACTTAATAATTTTGATTATTGATACGGGAAACAACTAAACGAAAAAACCTGTTCGTTGGTAATGGGGATGGATGGCAGGGATGGCCATCTTTGGAAAAAACCATATAACTCTTGGTGGACAGCTTCCCTGCCAGATGTAGCCAGGGTAGTATTCATGGTGGCTCGTTTAAGTTTGAGTTGGTATATCTTGTTTTATCTTTTGGCCTCGACCAATTTTTCACTAAATCGGTCGGGGAAGTGACAGCTGTCAAATTTTTGGTTCCAATGTTTCTCTGGGAATTTGGTTTTTGAAAAATGTTTAGGTTGGTACCAATGTCTTAAATTGTTTTTAGGTTATGTAGTACTATTTTTAGGTTATGTTGCCGGAAGAATTTCCGGCGGGATGCCGGAAGTAGCGGAAATAGTTTTTAAAATATAATGTCACTGTCACTTTTAAAGTTTTATTGGAAAAAACTCACCGAAAGCGTTCCGGTGGGGTTGCTTTACACTTGTAGGGCTTGTAAGCGGTTCAGGATGGCCTCTCACACCATCCGTGGGCTTTATAAACGTCGAAAAAACTTGTAATCTCTCGATGCACTTGACACGTCAAAAATACTCAGCATACAGTCTGCACGCTTTAACACACTGGCAGAGAACTTATACCACAAATGGACCCGTAGTATTTTTTGGGAATTTTCCTTTGAGTCTATTTAATAAAATTTGACATTTTTCTGAAAATTTGATATTTTTCTGAAAAGTGATATTTTTCCGAAAATTTGACATTTTTCTGAAGTGATATTACTCCGAAAATTTGACAATTTTCAAACATTTGACATTTTTCTGCAAGGTGACATTTCTTCGAAAATTTGACGTTTTTTCGAAAATTTGACATTTTTCTGAAAAGTGACATTTTTCCAAAAATTTGACATTTTCCCGAAAATTTGACATTTTCCTGAATTTTTGACGTTTTTCTGAGAAGTGACATTTCTCTGAAAATTTGACATTTTTTCGAAAATTTGACATTTTTCTGAAGTGACATTATTCCGAAAATTTGACAATTTTTAAACATTTGGCATTTTTCTGAAAGGTGACATTTCTTCGAAAATTTGACGTTTTTTCGAAAATTTTACATTTTTCTGAAAAGTGACATTTTTCTGAAAATTTGACATTTCTGAAAAGTGACATTTCCCTGAAAATTTAACATTTTTTCGAAAATTTGACATTTTTCTGAAAGGTGACATTTCTTTGAAAATTTGAGGTTTTTTCGAATATTTGACATTTTCCTGAATTTTTGACATTTTTCTGAAAAGTGACATTACTCCGAAAATTTGACAATTTTCAAACATTTGGCATTTTTCTGAAAAGTGACATTTCTTTGAAAATTTGACGTTTTTTCGAAAATTTGACATTTTTCTGAAAAGTGACATTTCTCCGAAAATTTGACGTTTTCCTGAAAATTTGACATTTTCTTGAAAATCTGACATTTTTCTGAAAAGTGACATTTCTCCGAAAATTGTATATTTCTTGGAAATTAAAAAAAGAAAAATTTCGTGACATCTTGTAGAAATATTTTTTTGATATCATCATCAGTTCGTTCGCCTGTTATAAGAATTTTATGCCTTTACGACGTCATCAGAACGTAGGTGTATTTTTAATTCACTCGTATTCCATCCATCTACAATATTTCCACCTACGTTTCAAACTTTAATTGGATGTTTCCAGTTAAGTCGATATCTGCACCAGTTTCTAAGAATTTTTCTTATTTGTGACGTCATGTGACGTAGGTGTATTATTAATTCACTCGTAATCCGTTCGTCTACAATATTTATACCTACGTTTCAAATTTCAGTTCGATATCTTCAACCGTTCCCGAGTTATCAGCCGAAATCACTGAACACCCCTGTCATTATTAGAATATCACCCTGTACATTGCACTGCTTTGAGGACAAAACGAGTGAAATTTTTGTTTTTTAATTTTTTTCACGGAAACCAAATCGAAAAAGTGCAAGTGTGATATATCGTTGAAATCGGAATTTTTACTGCTTTTCAATGGTTCAATTACAAATTGTAAGTAATCATAAAATAAACAACTTGTTGTGCCAAAACGGCACTAAACGTAATCCAATCTCAACCAAAACCTTTTCAGATCTTCTGGAGCACTAAAGAAACCCTCATGCAAAGTTTCATCCAAATCCGTTTAGTAGCTTCGCCGCTATCGTGCTAACATACATACACACACACACATACACACACACAGACATTTTTCAAAAACAATTTTTTTGGGTTCCTGGGACCTCAAAACGTAAAGATTTGATGTTATCTCAATTTTCGATTTTGGACTAATTGTAGTAACCTCCCACAATTTTATTGTGGGGAGGTTAAAATGTACAATTCCGATATTTTAGTGCATTGCTAAGAAGAAAGAAACTATCAGAAAACAGACCGGAAAAGATCCGTTGCCAAGCAACGATCAACAAAACCGCACGGGAATAGTAGATTGTACCTAATACAAGTGTGGCAAGGGCTTCATTGCAAAACGATGTATGAAAGTAGGAATACGAGCGCACGAGTGTTCCTATCATACGAGTTTTGCAATGAAGCTTGCCACATGTGTGTTACATACTATTTTTTCTTCGGTTGTGAAATTATTTCCCTTTTTTAAAGTCTTTCCAAAATTTTAAATTTGCTGCCTGTCAGATTTTATTTAAAGTGACATTTTCCGCAGTCATTCTGAAGTTAGAAAATTTGACTTTGTAATTGCAATTCATGTGTAATTAATGTGCATTTATAGAATTTAATTGTTATTACTAGTAAGTAATATAAAATTCTTTAAGGTAAACACACTATTTTATTCCGGTGTGTGAAAATGTAATCAAGGCGTGTGGCAAATTCTTTGCCGCACGGCGTGCGGCAAAGTGATATTTTCTGCAGTCATTTTGAAGTTAGAAAATTTTGCTTTCAGTACAATCGTAGAAAAAGTAACATTCCCGTACGGTTTTTTATGTATAGTATATTTTAGACAGTAAATAAATACATGCAGACAAACCAACTCACATTAAAATTGCATTTATTAGTAAGCAGTTAGATTATAATGAAGAAATGTTATGCATTAATTCAAATTCCTTAATTTGTAATAATATTGATTGTTATTTCAGAAAAAAATAGTATGTGTACTTCGGTGTAAAGCACATTCCCGGACTTCGATGCTTGTTAGCCTCGGCTAACAATTTGCATCGTCATCCGGGAATGTATTGCTTTCACACCTAAATACACAATATACTATATTAGTCTTACCCTGGACATAAACATATTTTTCTAAGTGAAAATTCGATGCTTCTTCGAATTTTCACTTTATTGTGCATTACGTCTCTACGGACGTGTTTAAGTTCTTCTGTGTCAGTCTTCGGCGCTGATGCCTTTAAATATGGTTGGTTATGCTCCACAATTGTCTTTTTAATAAAATTTTCGTTAGTCGAACTTTTTATTTATTCTTCAACTTAGGTGGACCCTGGCAGGTTCTACAACATTAACACCCTAGTTTCATTTTTGTACGCCGCGCCGCTAAAACATGGATCGTTAGGGCGTATTAATGCTTTCGAGATATGAGTCTGGAGACGTTTGTTACGAATTCCCTGAACAGACTATCACACTAATAGCTCGATTCTTCAAGAAATACGTCCCCAAAGGATGCTCTCTGGCATCGTATTCTCCCAAATCCTCTCATTTCTTGGCCACATCAAGTGGAGAGAGGACAATATAGAACGCATGATAGTTCTGAGAAAACCAGATGGCAAGAGACGAAGAGGACTACCTCCAAAATGTTGATGTCACCAAGGAAGGAGCTCTAGTAAGGCTGTTCGCCTGACAGGCAACCGCGGCAGATGTAAATGGCGTGAATATGAAAACGGAGGCCAACTAATTCATTAGTTCATCTGTCAAACTTACACTTTTGTCTTCCATAATGAAAAGTGCATCCAGTTCATTTTTTGACGATTTGTTTTTTTTTAACTTAAACTGTATCAGAGCTACATCAAAACAGAGATATCGATGGATTCCTAAAAAAGAGCTAGTACTTTATGGAACCCTTATGGTATATTTTAGGAAAGTGGCCAAAACGGGCAAAAAGTGCTTTGGTCGTTTTTTTTTAAGTTTAATTCAATTCATTTTTTTAGTCTTATACCATTCAAACGAAGTTAGACTAATCATGGCGTTCTAGATTCAATAAAATTGATTCTAAAAAATCGAGCGAGCTTAGTAATCGCCAAAATCTTCCCTTACGAAAATTCCAAAAATCTGTACCTACTTATGTTTCATGTCAAATACAAAATTTGGAGAAAGTCGGATAGGACAAAATTAATCTTTTTTGGTATAGATTATGCCTGTCGACGTACCACACAATATTTCTGCATTAATTGATAATTTTTTGTTGATCATTTTCTATAGTACTAAACGCTTCTTATTTTTATTTCTTCATTCACAATCGTCGAACAAAATTCTTAAACTGTAAAACTTTCTACATATCTGAATGTTAATTTTATGATGTGCTATAATCTGTGTAAATCAATTTACTTTTGACCATCTTACATGATCTGTTATGCAATGGTGATAATTAATTCAGATTTAGAGATTTCCAATCGGAAATTACTTTGTGATGTTTATTTTAATCAAGCTATTTGTTCGCTGTACCACTGAAAACTAATGTCACCAATGCCAGAATACGTTTTGAACTCGTGAAATAAGGAGAATGGAACCGACACTTTTGGATGCCTTAGAGAATAATGAAACATTAGTATATCGCTCACGTTCTGATTTGAGGAACAATTATTTAGTCAGAAGTCTGAATATGGTATGCGGAGTTAAAATATTAAAATTGTAATTTTTGGTCATTTCGGCGTTAGAAAAATTGTTGAATTTGCGGCATATTAAATAATTGTTTAAAGTAATTACATAATTGCGACAATTATATTAATTTCCTTACAAAATCAATTTAACAGATGGCATGCGCCTACTCATAAACTATTACTTCCACATCCAGTGGAAGTATAGTAACGACAAAAAAAATTAAAAAAAATTTTATTGCTCAAATAGGCTTAGAATGTCATGAAACGTCGAGATTTTAAGTTTGAGCAAAAAAATTTTGTCTGTCGTTCTGTCGGTCGGTCTGTCTGTAACTTTTTTTGTACGTACGATTACTCTGGAACCGTTTAAGATATTTACTTGAAATTTGGTACACGTATGCATTTTGACGAGATCTGGAACTAGATTAAATTTTCATCTTATTCCGTTAAGGGCTGGGGGTAAATTGGGGTAAAAGGGAGTAAATGTGGGTAAATAGGTAAATCAAGCAGGTAAGAGTCTATAGAATTGGTATGCGGTATATACAAATGTCTCAAAAACATTTTTGGCATTAGTCCATTATATTATTATTTACACATGAGTTGTAGTTTATAAGCTACTTTACAAAAACCATATCCAAATATGCTGGATTAGGCAATCGCATTTAGCAACTTGTCAAGTATAACTTAAAAATAATGACGATGTAATAATTTCTTATAGCTTATTTTTATTTGTGAAGAATGCAATAGCTGTTATATCGGACAAACAGGAAAGGCATTATATAAGATCCACGGAACATTTAAAATCATTTCGAAATTCGAAAAATTTTTCAGAAACCGGCCATATTTTTCCGTCAATATATACATTGTTCAACAAATTCTAGTAAACTAAATATATTAGAAGGTATTGAAATGTTCAAACATTGGCATCCCAAGCAGCACAATTAGTTTATATTACCAGTTTAAAGACACATTAACCTAAGATAGTTGATATAACGTAATTGCAACCATTGCTTTCAACTTTGAAGGTATATGGACTCAATAGTAATTTAATAAGCAATATTTAGGTAATATTTTCTTATGAAATGCCTGATAAAGTCACACTGACTTTAGTGTAATTTACAAGAAATATTTACGTTACTGTTCCTTAATAATTTAGTCTAAAATTATATAATATTTCCTTACACATAGACCTCAATATTGAGGTCTATGTGTAAGAAAATATTATATAATTTTAGACTAAATTATTAACTTTGGAGTCGCTGTCTTTTGTCTGAATAAAAACAGGGAAATTTTACCAATTTTTTACGTAAGTATAACCTGAGTTCTGTCTTGTCCTTGTAGTCAGATTTAGGTTATAACTGTAACCTCATGGTCACAACTAGTTCCAATTTTAGGTAAAATTTACCCTAATTTTACTTCTCCACTAACCTAGCATATGTGTTTAACCTAAAGGCAAATATTACTCCATAAAATGTCCTGAAAGTTATTTTTATTTAAAAAATAGAATTAGGTCCCTTCCCTGGAAAGCAAAATTACGTTTTCATTGTCTAAATTACTTCAAAGGACTATAATGATTGTTTTATGTTGATGCTCTTTCCAGTGTCAACTGTACTTTATTAGAGGGATAATGACCTAATTTGTAGCAATTTGTGGCAATTTATTTTGTTGTTGTTTGGGTTTTCTGTTTTCGTGTTTTTAAAAATAAAATTGGAGGTGTTTTGTTTTAAATGCGAGAAAGTATTCTACAGCCAGTCAACCTTTAGTCGGCACAACTGAAAAGTGCATAAGCAAATAGGACATAATTATAATTATATCGAATATGCGGTGTACTTAAAGATACTTGTAATTGTATTTCAACTTTTCTATTACCGACTTGTTTGCATTCGAAGTAATGACTACATTATATCAGGTAAAACAGTTGTTAATCTTTCAGAGAGTTTAGTACAATATAACTATTTTTTTTCTCTAGATTTCAGTACTTAGTTTGCAGAATAAAAAGCTAAGTGAAGTTCAGTAGTGTACCTGAGTGACTTTATTTGGATTGTATTCAGTGTTCCTGAATATGTACTCACTGAAGAGAAGTTGTAAAAATGGTTTATGGCCCTATAGAAGGTTTAAACCTATACCTATGAACAAATTTAAGTTGATAGATGGGGAAGTAGTAATTAAGAATTAAAAAACAAGTTTCATATTATGTGTTTTCTGTTAATACATTTATTCAAATAAAAAATAAAGTATTAAACTAACCAACAAAAGATTAATTATTTTACCTGAAATATTTTTAAATTCCAAATTCACCGAATCCGTGATGTGATCATGTTTTTCTATCAAATGCAAACGCAAGTCGTTATTAAAGTTAAAACACAATTTGCACTCTAAGCACTGTAGATTTGATATAAATAAGTCGGATTTGTTTATTTATACACAATTCTGTTGTGCCGATTTAACGCTGACTGGCTGGAGAATACTTTCTCACATTCAAAACAAAACACATCCATTTTTATTGACAAAATACAAGTGAAAATTGAAGGAATAAACCACAAACTCACAAAACAACAATTGCAGCCAAAGAAGTTTGAGGTTAGAAACAGAAGTGACGTCACTCAATTTACCGGCTTCTCTAACCTAATTTGAGAAATATGACCAATTTAGTTCTGCATGAACTTTAAAGACTTTACAATTTTGAAGACTACAAAATTATTTTAACCTATATTGGTCCCATTTAACTTTAAAGTAAATAATATAAGTTTTAACATTTCGTCTCAAGGAAAAACGTCAATGAGGCTTAAAATATTGGGAGAGAATACTTCGAAGTCGCATGGCACTATGTTCGCCATATTTTTCAACCAGCTGTAAGAGGCCATTTTACAATGAAATTTTGATGAGTATTTAATTGAAAAAAATCATTAATATAAGGTTATTTAACAGATACAAAGTACAATATTATAATATTTTATGCCCCAGGAAAGTCCTGCCGGGCAATTGAATAGGCTTTTACAAATATTTTTAAAATACATTTAAGCTAAAAAAAATGTTTTTCTTCAAAAACGTAAAATACTTGAGGCCCCTTTAATATTCCGAGGCAGAATGGATATATTTTCAATGAAAATTGATTGGCATTAAAAAACACACAGAGGGGAAGTGGACACATTATTTCACAACTACGTATGACATTATATGATGCACTCCTACTCCATCATTATAATGGAGATGTCTGATGGTTTCTAGTTGTCTTTGCTGCTTATGCCTCGTGACTTATAAGTAAATCATTATTGTTGTAAATAAAATCATATTAGTTATTTCTGAGAAAGAAAGATTGCAGTTGAAAGAGGATAACTGATTTGGTAAATATTACCTATCAGCGACCACAATTAAACAAAATTTTTACGTTTAAATTACCTGTTCAGGGAAATATGTTCTATAACCAATAGGTCATTATAACTGAGCAGCCTTATTTAAGAGGTATTGATGACGTCGTCTCATTCCCCATTTACTTATATTTTACGTAAATTTTAAGTCAATTAGGTTAGGTTAAACGGGAAAACGGGACCAAAACGAGGGCTACATTACGTAATTCTGACTTAAGGTGCTACTTGGGATAACTCGAATACTACCCTCTCAATGACCAATTAGATAGATATCCCACTTTACTTACCGCCCTGTTATAACAATGGGCCTGTTTAATTACTTTTACTTAACATAACCCCTTGCAATGTATTAATATTCGACAATTTAATCTGTATATTCACTGTTAGTCGGGGTGCCCACCCTAGCTGTATGTGAACCCCCCCGATCATTGCAATGTTTTTCATAAAGATTAAAACCTAAGGAACAATTTTAGATATCTCCCCAAACAGAAACTGGCTCTACTTTCAAAATGGCGCCCATATTTAAAAAAAAACTGCTGCTATGTTGTTCTCATTTAACAAAAAACTAAAAAAGATGGACAAAAAACAGAAAACAGTGTGCATAAAATTTTTTACAATTTTGTTTCTATATAATATTTTGATAGGAGTTACCATTTTCCAGATAAATGAGTCCAAAATTAGGAAAACATGGAAATTCATATATCGGTAAATCATTTAGAGGAAATAACTTTGACAATTATTGTAAGGCGTATAATATAACTTTATATTATTGACATAACAAAAAATAAAATAAACTGAAAAAAAATAATAATAGCATTAATAAGATCAATATTATAATTTGCAGACATTTTATCTCGGAAACGGTAACAATGTTCGGCATTACCTACTTGGTCTGCATTCATTTACTGGATGCGACTCAGTCAGCGCCTTTAAGGGAAAAGGAAAGACCCCTAAAAATGTTACTTTCTAACAGAGTTATATTATCAAACAAAAATTTTATGTTACACTCCTTTGGATACACTCAAAGAAAATAATAGGTAAATTCAACCAAAAAGAGCATATGAAATCGCGCCTATCTAGTTGCATAGTTAAATCAATCAGAAAAGAATAATCATACAACTTTATTTGTTTTCGTAAACAAATAGTAGTTTAATAATCATATCTTCTTGCACTGTTGCCAACTCTGTTAGACGAGGAAACTGTAGATAAGCAAAAAAAACAAACTGTAGAAAACTGGGAATTTATTTAGTGAAACTGTTAATCTACTGTTTTTTTTTACCATACAGGGTCCGCCACTTAAAACTCCCCAGACTCGTAACTTCCTTATTTTTTAAGCTACGACTATGTTCGGCACATCAAATTGTAGATATTTTTAAGGCCTTTAAATATGCATACAGAGTGATTTAAAAAAAAATTATTGAAAAAATTATTACTAAAAGAAAATTAATTTCCTTGAATATTTTTTCCCTCACCCTGTACATGAACTGTGTTAATGTTTTCTTATAGAGGTTTTAATTAGCTTCAATTTATGTTATTAAAAAAAAAATTAATAAAAATTTTGCAATTTCCTATTATTTAGTACATTTTAATAAAGTTTGTTTTTAAAAATATTTATTTCTTTTGTTTCTTGTTGCTGTTCTGTAACGTTGAGTATTGTTTGTGATATGCCTTTTACAAATGAAGCATAAAATTATTATTTACATTTTTTCAGTTATTTAAAAAAAATCAGTTTGGAATCGGAGTGTTTTTAATTTTTTTCTCTAAAGCGAAAGAGAATATCGAATAAGACGTGATAACATAAATTGAAGCTTATTAAAAACTTTATAAGAAAACTTTAACAAAGTTCATGTACAGGGTGAGGGAAAAAGATATTCGAGGAAATTATTATTTTTTTAATAATTTTTTCAAATTTCTTTTTAATCACTCTGTATGCAAGGCCTTAAAAATATCTACAATTTGATGTGCCGAACATGGTCGTAGATTAAAAAATAAGGAAGTTACGAGTCTGCACCTTTCCCACTATTTTTTAACCATCCACTAAATCTTTCGTCATTTAGTCACGAATCAATAAACCTTTGCTCATATTTCGTATATTTTTTTTTTTAGGTGTACCATGACTAGTAGACGCTATATTATCGGAATTAGAATCGCTGCTCATAATGAACAATATTTTATAAGAACTAAACGATAAAAAATATACGAATTACCGGCCTGGGTTTCACTGGTCATAAACAACGAGTTCGAACAAGACTGCGTAATCATCGTAATGGGTTTCCAAACTAGAGTCAAAGATTAGAGAATTAACCTCTAATCTTTGCTAGATTGTGGATTTTACAAGTAGCTACAGCGCTAGCGGCATCTAACGACTATTACGAAACCTACTTAGAAATCGTCAGCGATGATCTAAAATTATTTCAGTGGGTGCGGCATTTTTTCTTTTTGGTGGACTTTAAAAAGTTCAGGTAATACCTTAATAAAATAGTTGATCCATATGCAAAAAAACTGCAGATTTAGCAGGTCGGACTAAAAACTGGGAAGAAAACCAAAAAACGGTAGATCTACTGAAAAAACTGTAGGGTTGGTCTTCTTGTAACAAATTAAATAGTACAATGACATTTTTTTATGTTCACTAACCATTTTCAATTTGGTCTACAATTAAATAGTACAACGACTTTGTTTTTGTTCACCAACTAATTTTTAGGTTGATCTACACTTTCTTGTAAGATGAAGTTTTTTTTGGTTAGCCAAAATCTCAGTATTGAGACTTCAGACCACCCAAACCAAAGATTAGAGATCGTTTATAAGATCCATCCAAATATATGGATGATCCCTGAGAGAATTTGAACATTGCAATCATGTTATTAATTTTCTATAAATTCATAAGAGTATAAGATAATGCTTGATTGATTATTGTCAGTGATTTGTATGTGGCGTCATCTGGGAATAATTTCTGTAATAGACTACGTGGTAAGCAAGCAAATTTTATGGTAATTCTTTTAGAACTTCTAGAAGACGACAATAATATTGGTTTGTCTACCAAGTACAATAATACAGCGAACTAATACTGGGTTAGAATTACAATTCGATAATAGTTAAAAATAAAATATACTATTATCTAGTTTAATTTGACAGAATTCAACAAAATAATAGTCAGACGAAAAAAATAATAGTCTTATTCATCTATCTTTTAAGTTAATGTTTGTTTTGTTGTACGACAACGTTTTATTAATTAAAATAACAATCACCTCTTGTTTAAAAATACCATCAATATAATTTAGTTTAACAAAATTAACGATATTGTTAGTTAACTTTTTTGTTGAATTTACCCATACTATTTCTTTGAGTGTAAGGACAGACAGTAATAAAAGCCATAAAAACGTGGTCAGGGTCCTATAAGAAATTTTAAATGTTTCTTTATACAGTGTGTCCCATTTTGCTTGGAACCACTCCCATAAAAAGTTCATTTTAAGTTCCATTGCAGTTTTCTGGGCGGAAAATAAAGAAATTTTATTAGCGTTTTTTTAGATATAGAACAGAAAAAGGCAAAAAGCCCAAAAGTTCTGCGACCGGACCGCAAGACATCTTCCCTCCCGTTTTCGAGGGCGGGGAACACGATGGTGACAATATTTTCCGACCTACCCTTCAGAAACCCCTAAACCGGAAAACCACCCCCTTTCCTATTTTCCGATACTAGGCATTTTTTTATATATTTTTTATCGGAAAATTTTATTGACAAAAGTTGTTCAGAGTTGTCCAAAAACTCTAAATCCAAAATTTAATCAAAATTAAAAAATATTGAAATTTAAAAAAAATAATATCCAAGTCCAAAAATAACATGTAAATGGTTTTTTTTTGTTTAAAAAATTCATGACATTTTGTTTGAAATTAAACCAAGCTGTCAGGTAGTTTTCAAGTAATTATTAGCTTTTTTTATATTTATTTAATTTATCATTTTTTTCAATTTTTAATTTTTTAAATTTTGATGAAATATTGGGCTTACGATTTTTGGACAATTATGAACAATAAAATTTTCCGATAAAAAATGCCGAGCATCGGAAACTCGATTTTTCGGTTTAAAGGTAGTGGATGGAGAGTAGGTTCGTGTTCCCCACCCTCGAAAACGCGGTCCGGTCGCAGAACTTTTGGGGTAAAAGCTTTACCTCAAGGGACTATGGGTACTCTGCAACTTCAAATGGTTGTGTACCAAATTTCGTGAAAAAATTTGAATCTCTTGCGCGACACTACTGTGTTCCGTTTTGCTTGAAACCACCCCCATAAAAAGTTTATTTTAGGTCCGATTTAGATCGGGTTATTTTTTTAACGTAGATTTCTAAAAAGTGCATTCTTGTGATACATTAAATTTTATAAAACATAAAAAGGTTGGCAAGCTGCAGTCATTTTTAGGGGTGGAAAATGAAGAAACCTTATTAGCGATTTTTTATTTCAAATTTGAGGTCTCCCCTCAAATGGGTTTGTACCTTTAATGTTCGCCTTCTACTCCTAGTAACATAATATACTATTTCCGAGACGTTAAAAACTCTCACTTTAATTTTTTTCTAATAATGATTTAACATTTTTGTTTCAGTTTATATATTTTTAGGTGTGAAAAATTTTGTACTAGTATTAAAAAATTAAATGTAAAAAAACTTTTTAAAAACAAGATTTTATTATTATTTAGGTGTACTAAAACGAAAAAAATAAGTTATGTTGAATTAATTGTCTTAGTACAGTAACTTGGTGATCTCACTTCGGACTAATTCTATAGCAGTTTTAAATTATTTTTGGATAGTTTGATTCAAAATGGGTGAATATGAAATATTAAAAAAGAACTAGAGGAAGCATTATACTCTTCGCCGATTTACTGAGCTTTTTATATAATTGTTACACATTCTATAGGATACTCTTCGCATTTTTCTTGTAAATAATGTTAGTTTTTGGACATTCTAAACTTTGTGATACCAACTTTGTTGTGAAAAAAAAAAATATATGAAAAAAAATATCACGATGTGAGGGATCGAACCCGGGACCCTTGGATTGCCAACAACAACAACAACAACGAGCATTTATTAATATTCACATACAATAATGCGTCATTCCAGAGTCCGGCCCGGAGCCAGCCAGACAACCACGGCGAACATCGCCGAGGTGGGTGTGAGGTTGGGCGGGGAGGGTCCGGTTTGGCGGTGACGAAAATTAATTGAAAGTTAAAACTCCTGCCTAATAGGGACAGGCTTAAATTTAACAGTATCGTGCAACGTAGTACTTAAAAATAATTAAAATTAAAACTGTAAAACTATCGATTTCGCGCACACGCGAACACTTACAAATTTTGATTGCTGGCACGGGAAAACAAAACTCAACGAAAAAACCCGTTTGGGACAATTCCACCCTGGTAGTCTTCCTGACGCCAGGAAAGTGTCATGGATAGTTAAAAGTGTGTAATGTTATGTGAAATTGTTGTTTGTTAAGAATTTATTGGTCGAGAACTGAATTTAGAGACAAAAAATGGGCAAGGAACAAAAAAGGTAAAAACAAATAGGTTGAATAGAGAGGGGTGGGGAAAGGAGAAGTTGTCATAGAGGAAAGTGTGGTTAGAGAGGTTGCCGAAAGATAGGCAACGCCTGGTATGGTAGGGGGTGTCGGATATCGAAAAGGATCGCATTATGCTGTCTGATTCGTGTTATGTTGCGGGTTAGCGGACTATCGCCCAGCTTGAATTGATAGAATTTTTGGGAGATGTCTTGGACGTAGTCCGCTAGTGGCGTTTTGGATTGCCAGACGAAACTCTTGCCGCTACACCACCATTTCTTATTACTAAAATTGTTAATGAGTGTAATATATACCATTAGATAATTTATTGTGATTATTAGGAAACACACATTAGTAAAATGTATTAAAAAAAAAAATAGTGATAGGAAATAACATTTCGCAAGGTTTCTATTTATTACAAACCATAAAAAAATGTAAAAAATATTTTTTTAAATTTTAAATTACTAATAACTTTTTTATTTACCAATCCATTTTGTTGAAAAATAATAGGGTTCTTCCTCTAGCTAACACTAAGTTACTCTCCAAATTTCAATACAATCGGATTTTTCTTTCTTGAGTTATCGTGCTTACAAGAAACGTGACGGACGGACAGACGGACAGACGGACGGACAGACGGACATTTTGAAAGTTGTTCAGAATTCGTTCAATAACATAACGATATAAAATTTTTTTCTCTACGAGCGATATTTACTGATTTAGAAATGTGCCGATCAAATACAATATACTCTTCGTTTTTGCGAAGAGTATAATAAGGGTGCTTTTTCGTTGGGGATGAGTTTCACCCGAACTCGGGAGTTTCCAAAAAAGAAAAGTGACCACTGGAACATGTAGATCGTCGTCTTAAAAAAAAATCTATAACGTTATTTTTGCTTTAATACCCGCTGAGTTACAGGGGGTTGAAAATGTTGATTTTTAAGCAAAAAAACACTGATTTTTAAGCAAAAAACACTGATTTTTCAAAGGTTTTAAGCAAATTACTCAAAGAGGATCACATTTTCGAAAAAGTTTATCATAAAAAAAGTTAGCTTATGAAATAACAAGAATAATACATGAAGTAAAAATTTGTTTAGGCTCATTGTTGCAGAGATACAATTAGTGTTAGGTTCATTTGAATGTAGCCATGAAAAGGTCACGCTCTTCAAACAGTCATAACTCTGGTTTAAAAAACTTTTTAATATTTACCTTGAACCAAATTAAAACTTATTATACAGTAGCTTCAAATTTTCTTTTGGCAAATTTTGATACCTGCAAAATCAAAAATGATACAAGGAAAATAAAGTCAAAATTTTTATTTCTTTACACAAAAAAGTGCCCGTTTTTTGGTTCCAGTAAGTTCCAGAATGAAAAAAAAATCCAAATCGTGTTTTTTGTTAGTCCTAACTATTGTGTATACGCTCAAATTTTTGTGACCGTGATGGATGCATTACCTAAAAGATTTTACACTTAGGTAATGTATTTTGAGAATTTTTGAAAACATGAATTTTCTTGGCTTCAAGGTTAAATACTTAGCAGGGAAGCATCTTAGCTGAATATTACTAGAGAAAAAATGATGGCAGTAAACTAAGGAAGATACTGCTTTTTATTATTTTTTTGATAAAGATAATAGCTTAGGAGATAGAAGTGTTTGAAGTTAACTCTTAACTTTTTTATTTCTAATTGACGTATTTAAGATGAATATAGAAAAACTGACAACCTCTGTACTGTTTTGACATACCTGACTTTAAACAGGATTAAGAGACCTTCAAAATGGTTTTTTGGATGATTTTTAGCGTTAATTGCAAAGGAGATTGTGACCTAAATAAGAAGCGCGCCTCGTTTTAGCAAATTACGAAATTGCTCGTTTGGCGGTAAAATCTCACAATATTTTCAATTACAAAGGAATCATCATAGTTTTTATACTTTTTTGATATTCGCTTAGAATGCAACGTCTAAGTGAATACACTATCCGATCAAATTATAGTTCAAAAAGACTAAAAAACTAGAAAAACAGTTTTTAGTACCATATCATTGTATTGTACCAGAACTGTATGCAAAATTTCAGCTCAATTGGACGTCGTTAAGTGGTTCAAAAATGAGTTGCAAGATTTGAACTAAACATCTAACTAAACTTTAAATATTTTTTCAGAAAGTGGCAAGATGTACACAGAAAAAATTGTTTTAAATGGTTTTATAATTGTAAAAAAAGTGAATTGTTGTTCAAATAGGGACAAGAACAGTTGTTTTAGTATTAGCCACATCCAGTGGAAGTATAGTAACGACAAAAAAATTTAAAAAAATTTTTATTGTTCAAATAGGCTTAGAATGTCATGAAAAGTCGAAATTTTGAGTTTGAGCGAAAAAAATTTCTGTCTGTCTGTAACTTTTTTTTTGTGCGCACGTTTACTCTGGAACCGTTTAAGATATTGACTTGAAATTTGGTACACATATGTACTCTAACGAGATCTGGAACTAGATTATATTTTCATCTTGTTCCGTCGAAGAGTTGGGGGGTAAATTTGGATATTTAGCAGGTAAGAGTCCAGAAAATTGGTATTTAGTGTATACAAAGGAAGCTAAGGTCTCAAAAAAATGTATGGCATTAGCCACTCCTATTACCATCTCCACCCCTTTATTAAAGAGGATGAAAAAACAATGTGATTTAGTGTATGTACAAGAACCAGAAACCTCAAAATATATTTTTACTTCATCCACTCCCACTGCCACCCCCCTATCACCACCCCCACCCCCCTACCGATGTGGGGTATCATTTTATAGGTTTTTGGGGTAGAGGATTTCAATGATTACATTATTAAAGTTCTATAAACAATTATTTCCACATACAAGTTTTTTTCATTATGAGAGACTTGGGTAGATAATCTGGATGTGGAAGTAGTGATTCCTTGGGCAGCGCTTTTTCTGTAAATTTTAACATGTCGTAGGATATTATATCACAAAATTGCGCATTGGACGCAATATCTAATAAATTCAAAACGAACTATATATTTAGATCTTTCAACCGATACCCTACTTGCCTGGATCAAAATTTTATTTTTAAAAGACCGCTATTTTGACTCGCAAAAGAGAGTAGGAACATATCTTTGAGGCATCGATTCATAAGCTGCTTGCGGAACGCTAAACTCTGCATATGAAATATGTTTCTAACTATAATAACTGCTGCTATGAGAGACAGACGGACGGAAATAAATGATCCGTTTTTTACTTTTAAGTAAGGACCCGAATTAGTAGGCAATTCACGATTTGTCGTGGTTATTGATTAATATACAATGTGTCCCCGTATGGGGTACCGCACTCTTGAAAACTTTCTTATTTTTTATTTGCTGAGAAAAAGTCATTCTTTAGCAAAAAAATTGCTTGTCTTAGGAAGTCATAATAGTGGGGTCGGTTAGAGCTGTATTTCAAGATTACCGTTACTTGGCGGATAAAAGCACCAAATTTGGTATGAAGGTATGTTAGGGTATACTAATAAATGTTAGCCTAGGTGCCCTCTGGAATATCTAAAAATGTTCATGTACAGCACTAAAATTTAAAATATTAAAAAATATATATCAAAACTTTTTTTTTTTAAATTGTAAATTTAGTATAAAGAGATGGTAGACATTATGTATATCACTTTCTTCGTAATTTAAAGATCTAATTAAATAACAGGTTGTCCCATAGGGGTTCCATTTAAAAGAAATAGTTTTCGTTGAAAAACCCATATCGTTGAACTTAATGAAGAATAAATCGTGTTTAATGTTAGTATCTGAAGAGATAATTGGTAAAATCGCAGCCTTCTATTATTAAAACAAAAAATTAAAAAACCTATTTTTTGAAAATCAAAATAATATTTGAGGGTCAGATCATATGCCTTTTTGGCCAGCAGGATCCAAATATGCAAAAAAATACAGGTTGTCCCATTTAAAAATTTAGTTTTCGTGTCAATTACATCGAAACCGGAAGTCAGCCATTTTGGTTCTTTAAATCATATTAATGAAAATTTCATTCCATATCACTACACCAAATTTGAAAAAAGTTAGATGTACCTAATTTCTTTTTTAAATTAAAGGTAAGGAGCCCAACCTTTCGATTAAAATGGGTCCGAAAAGGGCCACGTTAATAGATGTTATTTTATTTTAGTTTAACATAAAAAATGCGCTAGCAGCGGAAACGCTGTCAACGACTATATCGCGGTCAACTTCTATGTTAGATGTACTAGGGACTTATCCCCTTTTTTAAATTAAAGGAAGAGTCCACTTTTCGATTAAAATCAGTCCGAAGAGGGCGAGGTTAATAGATCTTATTTTATTTTAGTTTAACATATAAAATGCGCTAGCAGCGGAAACGCCGTCAACGACTATTTCGCGATTAACTTCTATCATAGTTAGATGTACTAGGGACTTAATTTTTTTTTTAAATTAAAGCCACCCTTCGATTAAAAGTGATCTGAAATGGGCCAGACTATTCAATTTTTGTTTATTAACATATTACTTGAGAAATTACGCTCTAGGAGCGAAAACGCTGTCGTCTGTTTCGCGGCTAACTTATATGGTATGATATACTAGAGACTTAATTTTTTTTAAATTAAAGCTAAAGAGCCTACCTTTCGATTAAAATCGATCCCAAAAGTCCAGGTTACTAGTTTTTTTTAATACGAGTTTTACCTGAAAGATACGCGTTGGTCGTCAAAATTATTTTGAGAATTTGAGCCTTCTTATTAGCTCTTGGGTCATAATTTGTAGGTAAAAGTGTTGATATTATCATTACCTACGAATATATGTATTCAAAAATGCAATCAAAAAATTTTTTTTCGGTGCTAGTTTCGTTGCTAAAATCAGTCTCGTCAATAATGGCAATTGTCTTGCTGAATAAAGTCATTTTCTGAGTCTGACAAGTTAAATTTCATTCAATAATTCTTATAAAACACCAATAATATATAAACAGGAATTCTCACCAGCGCAGCCAGGGCAGTTTCACCAGGTGCATGACAGGTGCGGCCGCCGAGCGGCGAAACTCGGAGTAGCGTAGCTCCGTAACGGGTGACGCTACAGAGAAAGTACACATACCAATGGAAATCCCAAAGTATGAAGAGAAATGTTTATTCGGGTACGTTTTCCCCTCCTAGTCTTCATTTATCCGCACTGGCGCCATTTCGGAATTTTTTCAATTTTTGAAATTTTGACAGCACTAGAACGGAAAATTATGAACAAAATATGCATGGAAACATCTGAAATACGAAAGGATATGGTTCTCCGAAGCTTTTATGATCATTTAGAGCCAAATCGGATCAGTAACAACATTTCTGCTGCACTTTATAGCCAGCTCTGCAATTTCTGCGACTTAGGCCCTTGTTACTCCGCAAAAACTGGGAAGCCGACGGGAGAGAGTAGGCAGGGCTGGCTCCAGGTATTTTACCGCCCAGGGCACAGTTCTATTTTGCCGCCCCTCTCTTATATAAATAACAAATGACATCTTTCAATTTTTAGGTTGCTTAGAATCGATCACATTTAATGAAAGATTGGTATCATATGTAAAAATGACAGGAAAAACTATATTTTTTTACTAAAAAGTACCGTTAATTCGTTAATTGATAAACAAAAATAAACAGTGTCTCATTTTTACCCTCTGAGTGGGGTAAAAAAAAAGACAGTGGAGGGTAAATAAAATACACGTGATTTATTCCCATTCTTATTGACGTCGTGCAAATGGAAGTGCAAAAATAAGACAGAGGAGGGTTTTTTCTTTTATATGTAATTTATTCAGATTTTTTACTAAACAAGAAGGGGCTTGCAGAAGGGCTAGCTTCTCCTAAATTAGGAAGCTGAAATATGCCTGCTTCAGTCTGAACATTTGGTCTCTTTAGTCTCTTTTTTACGCCGCTTTTAATTTTTTCGTTAAAATCAAATTTTTGATTATTTAAAACTAGCAGATTAATAAACTTGATCACAAAATGTGTCTAGTTGACGTCTGCCAAATTCGGACAATGCAAATAGAGAAACTATAAAATCCTCAAAAAAGTACTAAGGTGCGTTAAAAATTTTTTAAAAAGTGATTTAAAGAGTTTACTGAATAATATTTTTTCCCGCATTAACAGTAGGCATAGGACCTGATTGGATAACATAAAACAGTTCCGAATGTACAAAACAAACTTGAATAAAAAATTAAGTTTAATTTATTTCAATCTGGGTTGGATATTACCTTGTCTTTTTTTTACCCCGCTACCTGTCTGTCTCATTTTTACCCCGCCTGACCTTATCTTTTCAGTCCTTTATTTTTTATAACATTTTAAGAGTCACCTACTGAATATTCTTGATGGTTTGTTTTTTTAGTTATAAGGTTTACAGCAATTTTTGGATTTTCAGCAATATGATTACTGAATTTAAAAGGGTAAAATAAAATAATTGAAAAAATTAACCGTATTGAAACTTAAAAAAAATACTCCACCACAGAAATTAGACAAGAAATAAAATCACTATATAAGAAACAGAATGTATGCATGTAACCTACTTTATATACAAAAAAAAATAACAATAACAAATTATTTATATAAAGTTAACATTATACCTATTATTACTATATTAGTGAAATAATTGTTTCCTAGCTTTTTTATATTTTTTGGTAACTGTGGATTTGAAGAATTTGCCGCCCCTAGAATTTTGCCGCCCCGGGCAGCCGCCCGCTTTGCCCCCCCCTAGAGCCAGCCCTGAGAGTAGGGGACTTTTTGGTACGTGTTATCCTGGACCAATACTACAATCCTGCAAATTTTCAGCTTTACAGCGATTAATTCCTGGTCAAAATCTAAAATTCCTGGGCTACATGTGATATTTTGTCGTATTTGTCGGCCATTTTGGATTTTAGTGCTGTACACGAAAATTTTTAGAAATTCCAAAAGGCTCCTAGGCTAATATTTATTAGTATACTCTAAGGTACCTTTATACCAAATTTGGTGCTTTGTCCCGTCAGGTAACGATAATTTCAATAAGCCACCTCACTATAAGCAGTTGTCTAACTTAAGATAAATTGTACAGGGTATTCTAAAAATTAGAAGACATGAAACCGACTTTAAGCAAACTACCTTTTTTTTACATTTTTATTGAAAATTTTATTCAACAAACTTTTTTCAATTATGAAGAAAAGTTCATATACACAAAATAAGTATTCTAATCTTTTTCTAAATTCTTCATGGACGGATGAGATTACATCAAGTAATGCCATGAATTAATGTCAGTGTAATAGATATTTATTTGTATTTTGTATTTTCTATAAAAATGTTAATTACTGATTATTGAATTATGCTAACCCTGAAACAACGAATTGGTCAAATGCTATGAAATCGGAAATGTTTCTTATACATACGCAATAGAAGTGTTTAATGAGAAGTGTCCAGGTGTTAAAGTCACTCGCAAAGTAGTACATAAATTAATTTATAAATTTGTCTTCACTGGTGATGTAAAAAATAAAAAGAACCCAAAAAAACAATTAAATGAAGATGACGCTACCATCCTTATAGTTTTAGACTCTATACAAGAACACCCAAGATGGTTGTTAAGGAAAAGATTAATCATCTTAGGTATTAGCAAATCTCATATTCAATAGATTTTAGCCAACAACAAATTTTATGCATTCAAACCTAAATTATTCACAAACTTCAAGTTGAAGATGATGCTCGTCGTTTGAACTTTTGTTTAGCTATGGGTGAGATAATTTTGGCAGATAGATCATTTCATTGAAACATTTTATTCACGGACGAATCTACTTTTACAACTAATGCGGTAGTCTCTTCTCAAAATTGTAGGTACTGGCTCAGGGAAATCCTAATTTACGAATTGCCACTAACATTCAAATGTTTAAAAAAGTAAATGTTTGATGCGGCATGATGCATCACAGAATAATCGGTCCTTATTCCATGGACGGAAATTTAAATTAAAATACTTATTTAAAAATTTTGAATAATTTTTTTTTTGTCGAACTGGGCTGGGCAATGGAAATTTAGAATTTAGAACAGGGATTCCCAACAGGTGGTCCGCGGACCACTAGGGGTCCGCGGACGATGTCTCAGGGGTCCGCGAAATGTCACTGAGATATTCTATTGTTTTGTATTTTACTTGACTTGCAGTGGTAGATTCTACATAATATTCATTTTAAGAAGAATTTAAGCTTTTAAGGGGTCCTTGTCAGTATAGCGACCGATGAGAAGGTCCTTGAAAAAATCTTGTTGGGAATCCCAGATTTAGAAGAAAACTAATTGTTCAGCAAGATGGATGTCCAGCACATTCTACAGTTCTAATTAAACAATGGCTAGGCAATCATTTCCACGACAGGTGGATTGGCCGCTATGGACAAACAACATGGCCAGATTATTCGCCAGATCTAACCCCGTTGGATTACTTCTTATGGGGGTATTTAAAGCAAAACCGCTGCCCAAGGAATCACTACTTCCACATCCATCCTCTCTATCCAAGTCACTCAACGAAAAAACTTATGTGAAAATAATTGTTTATGGAACTTTAATAACATAATATTTGAAATCCTCTACCCCAAAAACCCATAAAACGATACCCCACATCGGTAGTGGAGTGGGGGTGGTAGTGGGGGTGGATGAAGTAAAAAAATATTTTGGGGTTTCTAGTTCCTGTACATACACTAAATCACAATTTTTTTTCATCCCCTTTAATGAGGAGGAGGTAATGGGGGTGGCTAATGCCAAAAATTTTTTTGAGACCTTAGCTTCTCTTGTATATACTAAATACCAATTTTCTGGACTCTTACCTGCTTGATTTACCCATTTACCCCAAATTTACCCCAATTTATCCCCCAACCCTTCGACGGAACAAGATGAAAATATAATCTAGTTGTAGATCTCGTTAAAGTACATATGTGTACCAAATTTCAAGTCAATATCTTAAACGGTTCCAGAGTAAACGTGCGCACAAAAAAAAGTTACAGACAGACAGACCGACAGACAGACAGAAATTTTTTTTCCGCTCAAACTTAAAATCTCGACGTTTCATGACATTTTAAGCCTATTTGGACAATAAAAATTTTTAAAAATTTTTTTGTCGTTACTATACTTCCACTGGACGTGGAAGTAAAAGTATACGGAAACGATTTCGAAGACGACGTAGATTTATTAAAGCAAACAGTTGTGGATACTCTTGCAATCATAAATGATGTTATCTCATCTATCTATGAAGAATTTAGAAAAAGATTAGAAAATGTGTACTAGTAGGGGGTCTACATGTGGAATAATTTTCAGCTTATATATATTTTTTTAAATTGTTATTTCCTCATTTTGCAGCTGAACTCCGCTTTTCTTCATAATTGAAAAATTTTGTTAAATAAAATTTTCAATGAAAATGTAAAAAAAGTTAGTTTGCTATAAGTCGATTTCATATCTTCTAATTTTTAGAATACCCTGAACAATTTATCTTAAGTTTGATAACTGTATATGACTTCCTAAGACAAGCAAAACTTTTTATAAAGAATTACTTTTTCTTGGCAATCAAAAATAAAAAAGATTAGGGACCTTCAAACGCCATCCGGGGACCCATTTTATGTATGAGACACTTTCAAAATTATTTTTAAAACTGAAAATTATATCCCAAGTTTTTTGGAGTAGTTGGGAGCTCCTGAGCTCCCAACCGCAAATTATCCTATGAGATAAAAAAATTAATAAGCAAGCCACGATTCTATTATACGCTGCTGGAATCTGTCGTGGCGATTGATTAATATATGTATACTATTTTATGGCGAAAAAATGCAATGAAAATGGTACAGCGCAAAACGAAATTAGACGAAGTATCAATGACATACGAAAATACGCGGGAGAAATGGCAAACTATATAAACAGCATAGAAAGCAAAAGCACCTTTATTATTCCTCTACTGTTTGTTAGTGATAGTGTTTGTTAAGTTTATTGCCATGACTTTGACAGTAACACTGGTAAGTGGATACTAGAGTTAGTTTTAGATGAGTGCATAAATGAAAGTGAAACTGTTATACTACCACATAAAAGATAACTTCGAGGTGCTCAACTATCATTCGTGACGAATGATAGTAATTTTAGGCGAGTTTGTGACTTTGTGTAACGTTTGAGGTTTAATAAATTTTTGGAAATATATAAGAAATCGACGACAATTTTTATACGTGATATTTTTGAGTATGCACACTAATTCCTGGATTCTGATCTTGCTGGACTCAAAATTTATTTGAAATAGATTCGACTATCAAAAATGTTAAAAATCATTGGTAAAGTGCACACCCCACCCCGTAAGTTGCTTTATCCAATGGGTAAGGTCCCTGATTTCCACAAAAAAAAAATCACTTGAATTTTAGTTCGTTAATTAGTCAAAACGACAACAAAAAAATGAATGAACAAGAAACAAAGAAAAAAAATGTTCTTTTTAGTTTGTCGGCGCTAGTAGGTTTATTGTGAGTTTTGTTAAATATCTGCTTACGACAATTAAACTACAAAGCTGACAAAATTTAATTGCAATAGGACTCTATTCTGATAATAGACGAAGAGTCTAACTTTACATCGTTTTCTGCTTAGTTTTTTCCGCGTAGGTGTTCTCGAGGACGGCTAATCCTAGAAAAAAGTTTCAAATAAAAGTTGCGTCCATCTTTTATCTATATTTCTTCCCAATATTCTTGCTATTTCGAAAGATAAAAAAGTTTCCCGATTGTTATACTTACCCCTGCAAATTCTCACATTTTATCGACATAACTTAGAAAAAATACATATTTTCTACATTTATTATAATTTGACATTCATATTAAAAAATTTCCTTGACAAATATGTAGTGCTAACACGGTAAAAAATTGAGAACAATTTATTGGTCTTTTTTTTAATTGGAGCGAGTTAAACAAAACATTTTTTAAAATTATTTGTCCAATAGACGGCCGAGAATGAGATAAATGGTTCGCGAAAACTCGTGATGGTGTTAAATAATTATTTATAATAATTAAATTACTCCAACGATCATTATGAAATTCAATAAGGTTCGATTCTTTGTAGAATGAACCAATTAAAAATTACTTTTATCAACGAAACTGTACGCTAGCACGCTGAGCGGCAATAGAGCACACATTCATCTGAGTGTGCAATATGGCATCGTATCAAATATTAGATCTATCGAGATTTTTAATTTTTCGTTAGATGTACTGAATAGCTGTCATATAGTTATATTTAACAAGTTTCCCGTAAAAAATAAACACCACCTACATAATAAGAGTGAGCTATCTCTTATTATGTAGGTAGTTTTTATGTTACTTCCACATCCAGTGGAAGTATAGTAACGATAAAAAATTTTTAAAATTTTTATTGTTCAAATAAGCTTAGAATGTCATGAAACGTCGAGATTTTAAGTTTGAGTGAAAAAAAAATTTCTGTCTGTCGGTCTGTCTGTAACTTTTTTTGTGCGCACGTTTACTCTGGAACCGTTTAAGGTATTGACTTGAAACTTGGTACACATATGTACTTTAACGAGATCTAGAACTAGATTATATTTTCATCTTGTTTCGTCGAAGGGTTGGGGGGTAAAATGGGGTAAATTTGCGGTAAATAGGTAAATCAAGCAGGTAAGAGTCTGTAAAATTGGTATTTAGTATGTACAAGAGAAGCTAAGCTCTCAAAAAAAATTTTGGCATTAGCTACCCCCATTACCACCCCCACCCCATTATTAAAGGGGATGAAAAAAATTGTGATTTAGTGTGTGTACAAGAACCAGAAACCTCAAAATATTTTTTTACTTCATCCACCCCCCTATCACCATCTCCACCCCACTACCGATGTGGCGTATCGTTTTATGGGTTTTTGGGGTAGAGAATTTCAAATATTATATTATTAAAGTTTCATAAACAATTATTTCCACATACAAAATTTTTTCGTTGTGGGTGACTTGGATAGAAAATCTGGATGTGGAAGTAGTAGTGATTCCTTGGGCAGCGGTTTTTTATGATGTCAAAAATATTGATTGTTTACAATTCCAAACTTGTTAAAGATAACTAAATAACAGCTATTCATTAAATTTAACTAAAAAGTTAAAACCTCCATATAGCTCACTGGTACAAATGTTTTAATACTGCAGCATGTCGATTAAAATTGTTGTGTCTTGCGCAGAAAAGACAGTTTAACTGCTATTTTAATTTTTAAAGTTCAACGTCCTCTATATAATACGTTTTTGAAAGTCAAACGTACTAAAAATGAATTTTAGATTAAACCAGAAATTCGTATTCATTTTCAAACATTTTTTGTCATTTACAACTATGATATACCTACCGCTTTCCCGTTGACACATTGTATGATGTAACATTATTAACTAGGATTATCTCTTGTCAAACTTATAGCCAGTTTCACATTGGTTGACTAACCAGGACCTGAAAGTTATAATTATTAGTAAACACAACTTAACCAGACATTCTTACCCTTATAGTAATAAAACATTGGTCAAATCCTAACTATTAATTAACCAACAATTGTAAAACTGGTTGTTAATGTCACTGATTTGTCTAATAAACTATTGGTCAAATCCTAACCATTAGTTAACCAACGATTCTGAAACTGGCTGTTAGAGTTTTACTCCTAATCAAATTATATTACCAAGAAAACAAATTGTTTTTAAATGTGCCAAAAATATATTGAATTGTACGCCAAGACTAACTCTGATGTATATCAAAATAATTTGATAAAAATCAATAAGCGGGTTACTTTAACATTTTTGGGCACTATAAACCACTCAAGAATTGAAGTGTGTCAGTAGTGGTGTTTTCCCGAAATTTTTTGTCAATGCCACGTTTTCATTCAACACTCTGGGCATATCATTCTGCACAACTTAGACCAATTTGAGTAGGGTGATGTTCAAGTGAATAAAATTTACTATTGATAGATGCAAAATTTACTAAAATGCATCCAGATTTTAAACTAATTATAAATGCTCTACTTCAATTTCTTAGTAATTTAGATAATGTTTTAAACTGGAAATTTTACGCAGATTTTTATTTGAGAAAAAAATAACTCCAATTTCTAATACATCATATAGATGGCTCATAACTCTGTTGCGACATATCCCGGGAGGCTCAGCCAATAGGGACACTCTTGTGACTTTTAAATGGGCGAATGCATTTTTTTCAAATCTGGAGTAGTGATATGCAATGAAATTTCCAGGTATGATGTAAAGAACCTAAATGGCCGACTTCCGATCTCGATGCAATTGACATAAAAATCAAATTTTTAAATGGGACAACCTGTATATTTTTGCATATTTGGATCCTGCTGGCCAAAATACTTATAATAATCTGACCCTCAAATATTGTTTTAAAATTTTAAATTAAACAGAGTAACAGCAGTTATATCTACTATTGTTAGGATATTCAGTAATTATTCAGTGGTAATACAATAGGCATTTCGATAGTATCGGGTTATATGTCGATAACATGTTGCACAATAATAAAGAAGTGTCAATTTGACAGTTTAAATATTCCGACCGTGTAAAACTGGAGGATTATTCTCTCAAACTAACACGATGTGGTAATGTGCAAGAGGTTTGACGTAGAACCCGAATATTTTTGAAGTACGCATTATATTATATTTGATTATATTTTGAACAAATTTCAAAACACTAAATACAAAATAAAGACAGATCAGTTATTTATTGCCTATAGCGAAGTTACTCTAGTATAATCAATTTTGTATTATCGAAGTTATACAATATAACTGAATTAAAACCAGCCTTCTGATTGGTTGATATCGGTATAAAAAAAAAATTGTATAATATATTTTCATAAGTTTAAATTCTACGTATGGCTATATTTGTATTTAGAATTCGCGTTTTAAATATTGCGTTTTGTATTTTTATTTTATTTTTGTGACTGCAAGTCACTCCGATTTGTCCTATGTCATTTGTTTAGTCTCTTGGAAAATACATTTTACTTTACTATTAACATTTTTTGAGCTATTTGGTATAACTCAGTATCGAGAAAAAAGGTTACGTTTTATTAATATTGGTGTATACTTTATTGAAAATTATAAAGTAATAGAATTTATTCCCAAAAAAATGTGGTTAATTAGCCTATGTACATATAACACCAGATTATTACTAACAGCAATTGAAGTCTTTCTTGGTACGAACAGTTAGTGTTATCAATATGCATCTTTACTCGGAGTCCAGAGTAATGCTCAGATCACAAATAGATTCTACTCTCAAAAGTTTTTTCTATTCACAAAATATTCAAGTAAAACATTAGTTTTTCTTCTCAGAGGACGTTATTATTTTGCAATTTCTTAAATTTCAATCATAAAATTTATCAATATCACAGTGTAACTTTTCGGGGTCACTTGTAGTATCAATGACTGCAAACAAATTCAAATCATCTACAAAAAGTAGGATTTTCACAAAGTCAAAAACGTATTGAATGTCATTAATAAAAAGTGAAAATAGAATATGACCACCTTGTGGAACTCAAGTCGTTGATATTTCTTGATTTATTTTGACCTATTTTCACAATTTTAATTGTGTCTGTGATTTTACCCACTACAATAATGCAACATTAATACCATATAGTAAGAGATTTTGCAGGAGGATATTTTGATTGACATGATCAAAGAGGTTTTACTTCCACATCCAGGAAGTATAAGTAACGCAAAACAAATTTTGAAAATTTTTATTGTTCAGAGAGGCTTAGAATGTCATGAAACGTCGAGATTTTAAATTTGAGCAAAAAAATCTGTCTGTCGGTCTGTTTCTACATTTTTTTTTGTGCCCACGTTTACTCTGGAACTGTTTAAGATATTGACTTAAAATTTGGTATGCGTGCGTATTTTAATGAGATCTAGAACTAAATTATATTTTGAAATTTTGATCTAATTCCGTTGAAGAGGCAAATTGAGGTAAATGGGTAAATCAACCAAGTAAGAGTCCATAAAATTGGTATTTAGTGTATATAAGAGAAGCTAAGGTCTCAAAAAAAATTTTGGCATTAGCCATTAGCCATTATTAGTCCCTTGAGGTAAACCAGAAACAGGCAAAAAGCCCAAAAGTTCTGCGACCGGACCGCAAGACATCTTCCCTCCCGTGTTCGAGGGCGGAGAACACGATAGCAACAATATTTTCCGACTTACCCTCCAACCACTACCCTTAAACCGGAAAAACCTTTTTCCGATTTTCCGGTGCTAGGTATTTTTTATCGGAAAATTTTAATAACGAAAGTTGTTCAGAATTGTCCAAAATCCCTAAATCCAAAATTTAATGAAAATTAAAAAATATTGAAATTTTGTTTAAAATAATGTCCAAGTTCGAAAATATCAGTTAAATGGGTTTCTTTGTTTAAAAAATTCTTGAAACTTTTGTTTGAAATTAAACCAAAGCTGTCACGTAGTTGTCAAGTAATTAGTAGTCTTTTTTTACATGTTTTAAATTTATCATTTTTAAAAATTTTTTTTTATTTCGATGAAATATTGGGCTTATGGTTTTTGCACAATTCTGAACAACTTTCATTAAACAAAATCCGATAAAAAAATGCCTAGCACCGGAAAATCGGAAAAGGAGACGGTTTTTTCGGTTTAGGTGGTTCGAGGGTAGGTCGGAAACTATTGTCACCATCGTGTTCCCTCGAAAACGGTCCAGTCGCAGAACTTTTGGGGGGTAAAAGCTTTACCCTAAGGGACTATACCACCCTCACTCCATTATTAAAAGAGGTGAAAAAATAAAATTGTGATTTAGTATGTGCAAGAACCAAAGCGCTTAATAATTTTATTTTTTTTACTTCATCCACCCACATTACCATTAAAATTATCATCGAACAGTATTAGAAAGTAAAAGTGAGTGCTAAAGTTTCAAGTACTATCAAAAATAATTTAAAAAAATAAGAACAAATGTTAAGAATAAGGGTTGGTGAGAAAGTGCCATCGAGGTGCATCCAACCGAGACCGACATATTAAAGCACTTGGATTAAAATAAAATAATTAATAATTTATAACGTCCTGCCACATTACGACAGTAATTTCAGATTCACTTATACATGATTACCTATTTCTTTTATCTATTACAGTTGGAGTGAAATTAATAACATCCATATGAGAAATAATATGATTAATACGAACTGAGTCGGAGAAAGCTATCGGTTAGACTATATAGAGTAAAAATGTACATAAAGAGAAAATCGATACTGATATTTTAATTAAAATTAACAAATAGAATATATAAAAGTCGACTGTGTTATTTTAAAGTGCTGTGGATAAACCACATCGTGCGACTGAAAATAAAACCTATTTTATAAATTTCCTTGTTGGAATATCTTCGTCTGGTGTGGCTTTCTTTGGCATCAGATGACGCAAATCATATTGCACGGTGTTCTACATACTCGTACGTCTAGAGATTGAGAGATACAATTTAAATTTCTTTTAATATTTCATCAGAAAACGGCGCCGGAGTATGATCTGTCACATTTAAGGTGCTTATGCAATCTAAGTTGTAAAAAAATGTTACGCCCAGTTATATGGTACATTGATTGATTTTGTAACATAATACTCAGCAGGGTATTATAAATAAATTATTAGGTAGTTATTTCATGGGTTCATCATTCATGTACATCATTCTTGGCCATGCATGTCTATTTTGAGCCAACTCTTCTTTGGCTATCTGAAACTCACGCAGTAACCTTGGATGTGAGATATAATCTCGGACTCATCCTGCTCCAAACATGTTCTATTTACTTTAAATCCGGAGATTTGGCTTATCAAGAAGGGACATTTGCATATCTCAGTAACGTCCATCATATATGGACGTGTGTTCATGTTGAAAAATGTTAGTTTCCAACTTCTCCATCATTATTGTAATTACGACGAGTATTTCATCTATATATATATATATATATATATATATATATATATATATATATATATATATATATATATATATATATATATATGTATATATATATATATATGTATATATATATATATATATATATATATATAAATAATGAAGGATAGTCACGTCCGACTAGTTAAAGAACAATCTAAATTTAGTAGGGCTTCGGACAAATATATATATATATATATATATATATATATATATATATATATATATATATATATATATATATATATATATATATATATATATATCCTTCTCTATTTAAAGTACCTACAAGCTGGTTTAGGCTCTACTCTGTTGCCTTGGGATTTTTATACTGTATGACGTTCTAGAGCAAACTGTAAATTTTTACATTATTAAACAGAATTATTCGATAATACGTACCAAGTCTTTAGCTCATTGAAAAGGAATAGCCATCATACAGAATGAAGATAATGGATTCCAAATGATTTCAATAATAACAATAAGTGATCCAATAATAAAATTGGATTACTAGAACTCGCTTTTGATCATGCGCAAGAGGGTATTCCTCTAAGGCCTGAGAAATATAAAAGAAAAAGATAAAATCGTAAAGGCAGAGCATGAAAACCTACTGAGACGCCACGTGGACAAGCCGATGCACTCTGTTTTTTATAAACATCTACGAGATCAGTGAAAATGTCTAATGAGTTGATGTTTGCTTTTCTCAAGCCGGCAGGTTTCAGACCGGAGACCGAGGATTTTGTATTGGCGCCTGCATTTCACATCCTGAGACCTTGATGCATATAGATTCGGCAAATGTAGTTTTATATATGCACCCTTAGCGCAACGAGTACAAAACAGAAAACAGATAAATTAGAAAAAAATGACAGATATTATCCCACTACAATGCGCGGTTAGAAGCGATAGATACCGATGCCCTGCATTTATATAGTGGTATACGGATTTATTATGCGAGTAAAAAACGTCGACGCCTTTGATCTTTACCGCACCATCAAACACGCCGACATTTTTTACTCGCACAACAAATCCGTAGACAACTATACACGACAAAGTGATAAAAATAAGATTTCATGAAGTGTGAAAAGTGCTGGGAGCAGTACCTCCGTTGCGTCGTTCTTTTCCTAATTTATTTGTTTTCTTTCTTGCACTCGCTTATCTCAGGATATAAAACTACATTTGCCGAATCTGTATCCTCTCGGCATGTTCCACTCATGCAGTGTCATCCTATATCACAAGGCATCATTCAGTTCTTAGAGTGCTCTACTATCACATTAGCATGCTTATGGCATTGGCGAAGATCCCATTGCGCCATATGTGCCTCAAGAAATCGAGTCAGACGCAGAGAACAACAAGCGCACGATATATTATTTCACCCCAATAATCTGAAAGCTGGATGCCACAAATCCAAACATAGTGCTTTTGAATTTAATTGAACAAAGACTGCATGTTATCGAGGTCTGTTCGGTAGAAAAAAAAAGTTAAAACGACAGAAATCCAGAGGAAAGATAAATACTATACACATTTAGTACATTGTACCCAAATTTGTATTGAAATTGGAGATCTTGATAATTGGCAGTCTTGGAGATTATCAGACTTTCTTTTCTTGGAAATCTCAATACCTCAGACTTCCTGCCTGTAGATCGGTCCCCACGCCATTGGTGGCTAAAATGCAATAGGTATTTCTGCTGGGTTCACTCTGTATTGTGAGGTCGCACGAGGCTGCGTTACGATTGTTGTAACAATCGTAACTTTGAATGTTGATCTTGGATCAAACTGAACTTCAACTTAGTTAGTACAACTCGCCTTAAGAGGCGTCAACACTGTTCTGAGCCACTGTCTCATATCGCCATGTTTCGGATAAGATTAGAAGGCTGAAATGCCCCTACTACTTTGATATGATTGTCATAATGACATGATTTTAATACATGATTATAACGATAACAAAAACCTCTATTATAGTACCAGAAATTTCAAAATACGCCCTTCCACTCAACCCTCATTTTTTGTGAAACATATGATAAAAGGAGAATATATAATATACTTAATCTAAATTAACTACATTATTTAATGACACCAGTTAAAGACACAGGGTAAGTAAATGATAATAGCACATTTAAATAAATAAAATAACGTCATGGTTGAACGCACCCAGCCAATACTCTACCTAAACTCCATCTCAGGTCCACAAATCATAGCCCTTTTCACTTCTCATACTATTTTTCTATCTTGCAATGTCTAAGCTTTCAAAAGCATTCAGCTGTCGACACTAGACTTTTCGCTTTTTCCACTTTTAAGATGGATTATGTGGTTCCTATATTCTATTTCGAAATCATATAGATGTGAAAAGCAGAGGTCCTAAAATGGACCCTTGAGGAATACCTAATACATACCTAGAACCTGATACTTCTCCTTTCAGCCTCGCAGATATTAGTAACTTTAAGCTCACGATACACATCCCACAGAACTTCAGAATTGCAAATCAAATAGTGAGATTCAAGGAACCGAAGGCATTGCTGAAGTCTACCAGAACCGGTGTTTAACTAAAGCAAAACTCACACTAAAATTCACAAAGAAGCTTCGAATATGTTTTTATTTTATACAATTTCTTTTTTTTAAATATGTAAATATTGTCGTTAAATGTCGACTAAATACATAAAAGTAAATACCACATATAATCAACTATATATATGAAGGAATCTCTGTCCAAGACGCAGTGAGAGTATCTTAAGCATTTGGAGAAAAAGGATATACATACACACTATCTGAGGACCTCGGATATATTTTTCCTTAAGAAAACATTCCAGGAGTCGAATTCGGTATACGTGGTCCTAAAGAAAATGCACTTTCTTCACTAAGTACTTTTTTTGGATACATACTTATATTAAGAAGAGCTGATTAAAGTGACTGAATTTTATATTTTCGTTTTAGCTCAAATCAAGTGAAATATAAACCAACGAATAATAAACTTCATATAAAGAGATCTTTATAGTAAGTTTTATCCACAAAGACAAGGCCAGCTTGAAATTGTTTTGCAATTAACAATTCATGATATAATCTGCAACAAGAACCAGAAGTATTTACTAAGATAATGAAACAGACTTACAGCTGTAAAAATTAGTGTAAGAATTAATAAACGCAGCAGACGTCAATAATTAGCAAGGTCGCAGAGTCATTATAATTGCAAATATGATAATTTAATAATAACAAAAGATTCTCTCAAACAATAAATACCACAGTCTGTAGGCTGGAAGCTTTACCAATATTATAATAAGTAACGTACGAGCAAGTAATATTAATGAGACTTTAACAAATATAGATTCCAATCTATATTAGTGATTGTAATTATATTTACCAACGACACGCCTATTTGCATGTTTATGTTGCTATAGCGAATACTTTTTTAGGAGTGCGGTTTATATTTTGGTTTAGATTTCTCAGATTAGTTTTAAAATGTCTGTTTATAAAATATAGGCGGTACATCTTTCAACTTTTGATACACCATATTTCGACTCAAAGGTATAGTACGTCGAAATTATATCCACAGGGTAATTCACTCGAATTGAGGTTATGCACAAAAGCAACTTACTGGATTAAGGACAATTGCAAATTTTGTCCCATAAACGTTAGATTTAGAAATGCCATTTTTGATTCTTTTCCGTCAACACCTAATTTGTTTTACTTTTTGAAAGACCTATTAATCATGGCGACAAATTCTGTTCTTCTAGTTCCAACAAAGTCAAACTTCAAGTCTCTTTCAAATCGTTTCTATTATTTAATTGAAGCAATATATGGCCAAATATGCAGATCTTCTGTAGTGCAACATCTTTTCCAAAACACGTACATTTCCAGACAGCAAACCAATTTAAGACAATTCCACGAATAACTACAATTTGCCGTGTGAGAGAAGGCAGATATCCGTATTGTAACGCGTTTCCACCCCTAGGAAACCACCCTTGCAAATTCCGTGGTTCCAAAAATTATAACAAGAGATAACCACTAACACACTTTATTAAATAATTTACTGGATACTTCACAATACTATTATTAACTTTACTGACTAACAATGTTTATCACTTTATTTTCACTTTGGAGTCTTAACCTCACTTGTCAAATCTACTTTCTATACTTTCTGAACTACCCGCCGAGAATGCGGTCTTTTATACCTAAAATGACAGATCTCGATTTTTCTGTGATGATGCCACCATTCTCTAGATCACTCCAGATGTCATCACTTTAGAACTTCTGGTAGGTTCTTTCTCGAGTAGGTGCAAATACATCTGAATTAATTGAAGGGGTTGCAATTCATCACACTGCCCCCTCCTTAAGCCTGAACGTACCGGTCAGGCAATTTGGAATCATCGGTGTATTTTGCCAGTCTATCTAAATGTACGATCTTCATCTTGGACGTTTTGCTTCGTTGAATCCGATAAACGACATCATTAATTCGGGTAATAACAGTATACGGTCCATCCCAAGGAGGTTGAAGTTTCGGGGTCTCCATTCCTTCCGCTGTGGGTTGTACAGCCAAACCAGATGTCCCACCTTGAATCCCCCTGTACTGGCATTCTGATCATAACGAGGCTTCAATCGGTTACTAGTTTTGTTCATCTGCTCTCAGTCATTCTTCGGCTGTTCTCGACTTTCATTTCTGTAGTTGCTCATGGAAAATGATTCCCCACGGGCAGCACAATTCTTACACTTTTCTACACCAGGCCTCCACATCCTGGTGACTATTAACCCAATAGAACTGTTCCCGTGCTCTACTCAATGTCTTGTTTATGCCGAAGTATCTTCTGGACGTTTCATTATGTGCTTCCTGGAGTACTTCTGGTACACGACACCTGGGAATCACTAGACGCACGGCAACCCGCTTCCCATCTGGGCTTTCCCATGCTCTCCTCAAAAGCCCATCTACGACCGTAAGTGAATCCCATTGTGACCATAAAGCCTTCAGCCCCACTTCATTGTTGGAAACATCCTTCCATACTGGACGCGTTCCCCCTTCTTTTTCTCTCAACATGGGTCCGATTTCTACATCGCGCAATTGCTCTTGCCTCAGAGTTTTCTTTGACCAACTGTCTGGAAGATCGACCTTGACAGTGTTGACTTCAGCCATGTTCGGCAATTTTCTCACCTGAGGGTAGCGCTTGCAATCTTCCTTGTCTGGTTTTCTGGATAATGCAGGAGTCTTGACTACCTGCGTTGTCAACAGCCTGGTTTTCTCGCATTGGTCGTGCACTTTTGACAAAATAAATTGTTCGTTCCAAATCCTTAAGATTCGCTTTCCTACGTCAACAATAAATCCATACTGTTCCATGATGTCCAGCCCCAAAATGAAGTCATCCGTGATGTCAGCCACGATGACCCTGTGGTCGAACCTTAATTGTCCAATCTGCAAACCCAGGTCTACTTCTCCATGAACCGTAGCCCTGTCCCCCGTAGCTGTCCGGACAATCACTTCATTTTGCCTCTTGGTAATCTTTATACCAGATATAAATCCTGGCCGTACTATTGATGACGTAGTACCTGTGTCGATGGTAAATAAACATTTTCTTCCATTCACATATCCTTGCAACAACAGACTGCTTGCAATTCTTCGAAGCTGGGAAATCTTAATTTCTCTGGGGGCACTGCATTCCTTAACCATCACAGCCCCCCTGGTGTAGTTTTCCTGCTTCTCTTCGACATTCACAGCATTTACTTGACTCTCCGAGTTCTGCTATCGACAGTCTCGTTTCATATGTCCCACCTTGCCGCAGTTGTAACATTTATTACCACCACTCGGCTTTCCTTTGTTTTGCTGTTTTTCCTGCTTTCCGAGGTCATCCAGTTTATCGAATAATTTGGTAAATATTTTCTGCATCTCGGTCAACATGGGGTTCTGGTTCGTGTCTGGTTGTGATTCTTCGAGAGTCACAGCTCGCACTCTCGACCTTGGAGTACCCCTGTAAGCGGCTTCTACTTCAAGTGCGCGCACCAAAGCTTCGCTACTACTTTGGTGTCTCGTCAGCCTCAGAACTCGCCTGACCTCTTCGTCCCTTATGCCATCAAAAAAGGCCCCCACGGCTAATTGTTCCTGAAATTCTCTAGGTGCACTCGGATACGCCAGGTGTGCCAGTCTCTCTATTGCAGCTTCGAATTCTTGTAAACTTTCCCCAGCCTTTTGTGTCCGTGATTTTAGCGGAGCCTGGTATACTTGGGCAAGGTGTTGGTCGCCATATCTCAAGTCCAAGGCAGCTTCCAAAACTTTAAAGTCCCGTTGTTTCTCCACTGGGATAGTCTGAAGCATTTCTGAGGCCTGGCCCCTTAACGCCAGAACTAATGCCATAGCCTTTTCCTCATTATCCCAGTTATTCGCCGATGCTGCTGCCTCGAATTGTCTCTTGTAGGTTGTCTATGAGCTTTGGCCATCAAAGGAGGGAGGTTTTAATTGAGGACCCGATGATGTTACTAGCTGGCCTCCTTTCGCTCTTAATTGTCGTTTAAGTCGCTCCACTTCTCCTTCGAACTCACTCATCTTCTCTTCAAACTGATTTACTTTTCCTTTTACTTGAGTGACCTCAGTCTTGACTTCACCTACTTTGTCTTCGACCTAGTTTATCTTTTCTTTGACTTCACTCCTTAATTCTTCGTTGGCGGAAATGATAGCGTCCTGCTGTATTTTCATTTGTTCATTCAAGATTCTCCTTAATTCTTCTTGACGTCTTTCTTGTTCCTCCTTCTCCTCTTGACGTCGTCTTTCTTCCTCTTGACGTCTTTTCTCCTGTTCTTCTTTTTCTTCGCGATGTCTTCTTTCTTGTTCTTCTTTTTCTTCTTATCGTCTTATTTCCAGGTCTTCCATAATTTTTCTGAATTCGTCTTTCTCTTCTTGACGTCTTCTTTCTTCATCCTCTTTCTGACGTCGCTTTTCTTCCTCTTGATGTCTTCTTTCCTGCTCTTCTTTTTCTTCTTGACGTCGCTTTTCTTGTTCTTGTTTTTCTTCTTGACGCCGCTTTTCTTGTTCCTCTTTATCTTCCTGGCATTGCTGCGCCATCATCCTTGTGAACTCCGCAAGCAGGTCCTGTATTTGTTTCTCTCCTGCATTACTTCTTGTTGTTATGGGCATAAGATTATGTTAAAATAAAATAAATTTAACTGTCACGTCAATATCGGTAATGGGACTTTCCAGAAAAATCTCAAAATAACACGAAAAAGTCTTTTGTCACTATCCAGTTCAGAGAATTTAATAATCTCCACTATGTAAAAATAGAAAAGTTTTAGAAATTTTCACGCACTAACACAAATGAGTATTTTTCAGTGTCTCTATCACTACTCAGTTTAAAGGATTTAATTATTACACTAGTGTCCTAATAAAATGTTCTACAATGTCTCAAAAATGTACTTAACACTATTTTTTGTTCGAAAATAACCCTCAAACAATGCCCAGTAAATTAGTCCTCTGTGTTAGCACTAACCCTCGAGAATACTTCTAGAACACTTCAGCACAACTTTAGAGCTCCTCTTGTCATAAAATTCTGCTTCTGACACCAATTTGTAACGTGTTTCCACCTCTAGGAAACCACCCTTGCAAATTCCGTGGGTTCCAAAAATTATAACAAGTGATAACCACTAACACACTTTATTAAATAATTTACTGGATACTTCACAATACTATTATTAACTTAAATGAATTTTACTGACTAACAATGTTTATCACTTTATTTTCACTTTGGAGTCTTAACCTCACTTGTCAAATTTACTTTCTATACTTTCTAAACTACCCACCGAGAATGCGGTCTTTTATACCTAAAATGACAGATCTCGATTTTTCTGTGATGATGCCACCATTCTCTAGATCACTCCAGATGTCATCACTTTAGAACTTCTGGTAGGTTCTTTCTCGAGTAGGTGCAAATACATCTGAATTAATTGAAGGGGTTGCAACACATCACAGTATTAACCAGCATACAGCGTGTCCCACCGGGAACTGCAGAATTTCTAAGAAAATCGCAAATAATCACAAAATTCGTAAGTTAAACCCCTACAATTTCTACATGGGGAAAAAGGGGAATTTAATTTTACATAATTTAATGCAAAAAAGTTTTCTCGGTTTGAAGATGACAAAATGTAACGTAAACAACTGAACATCTGATATATTATTATTGAATATCTTTAAACAGTAGAGCGTAGCTCACCTTACGGTCTTTCTGTATGCCAAAAAGCGAATGAGAATCTCTTACAAGAAAAAAGTTATAAAGGTTATTGCAAACCGTTACATCCGTCAAATTTATAAAATGTCAAATATCTCTATAACGGCTGAGTTTAGGGATAGAATATGTTACATGTTTTCAATTAAGATTTTTTCGCTCTTTTCGAAAACTTCGAGATATATAAGGTGTTCCATTTAAAATAAGCAAGTTGGCATCGACTATAAACGGTATAAACGGAAGTGCCATAAATACTTGTAATTATTTTCTTTGGATTGACCATACTGACATTCCCTAAATTTTCAAAATATTCTGGTGCCTACTTCTCCCTACATCGATCGATGCAGTGCCTAGTGGGATGCGCTGTATTATATATTAGGGTAGGCTGAAAAACACGAAAATTTGAATTTGCAGATATCATAGTTTCTAATTTATTACTATGTATCTAAAACTAATTCGGGTACATTTTTGGTCAAATCGGTGAATATCTAGCCGCGCCCCCACGGCCTTGAAAATGAAAGAAAGGGTCAATTTTTCGATTTTTAACATTTTTTAAATTGACATTTGAAATTTTTTTTTGACTCATTATTAATGTCTAAACGCGTGTAGCAAAAGTTTTCCGTATAAAATATTTTTCAGTTCCAAGGAAATTAGAAATTTTATACAGAAAACCTTATTTTCGTCGAATTCTACGTTTTAGTGACAAATTTCTAATTTCCTTGGAACTGAAAAATATTTTATACGGAAAACTTTTGCTACGCGCGTTTAGACATTAATAATGAGTCAAAAAAAAATTTTCAAATGTCAATTTAAAAAATGTTAAAAATCGAAAAATTGGCCCTTTCTTTAATTTTCAAGGCCGTGGGGGCGCGGCTAGATATTCACCGATTTGGCTAAAAATTTACCCGAATTAGTTTTAGATACATAGTAATAAATTAGAAACTATGATATCTGCAAATTCAAATTTTCGTGTTTTTCAGCCCACCCTATTATACATACAAGAACAGAGGATATCAGAGAGTGATAATATTTTGGATTGGTATAGACATTCTGTTTTATCATTGGACTACCTTCAGGAATTTAATATAAGGATACTCCCTACTACTAGTATGATATCGCATGATTAACTGCTTTTAAAAAATTCAGGCATATCGGTCCATTATTCAATCGCGACATTTAGGATGCCCTAAAAAAAATAGTGCTCTCCACGAAAGAAAGCAGTTCTTTTCAGATTAGATCCTGTAGTTCTTCCAGCTGTAGAAACTGCTTTCCGAAATACCCAAACCTTGACTATACGTATTGGTGCACAGTTGCATAGAATATAAGTTTCATCCTCCACTCCACACACCCGACAAGTAGGATCTCTTTCAACCTCACTGTATGCAGGTGCTTATTCAGAGGAGTGTACTCTTACCAGGCCTACTCTCTGTCTCAAACGTTCTATATCGAGCCTAAGCAGCCACTTTACGGTTATCTCAGTGAAAGGCGCCTTTATATGAAGCCTTGACTGTCTCATCCCGGGGTCTGAGCCCAATAGTTGTCAAACTGTGCCATAGCCCAATCTTGCAGCTTTAATTGAATCAGGTTTCTTGGCAGACCGAAGGCTGGCCCCGAGACACAGCAAGGAGTTTCTGCTTCTTGCCCCGCTCAGTCACAGTGTTTCGACAGTTCAGCACCAGCTTAGGAGCAGGCCTGTAGCTAGAAAGTGCTTTCAGGGCGGGCAAACAATTTTTCAGGGCGGGCCCGTAAAAAAGTCCGAAAAATTTTTTGATGAGCGGGGAGGGAGAAATCCAAAAAAATTTTTGGTAAGCGAGGAGGGAGAAATGGACAAATCCGAAAAATTTTTTTGGAGAAATCCAGAAAAATTTTTTGATCCCAAACATGTTTTAATGAGCGGGGGGGGGGGGGGGGGGAATCCACAAAAAAAAAATTTTATCCGAAAAATTTTACCAGGCCTACTCTCTGTCTCAAACGTTCTATATCGAGCCTAAGCAGCCACTTTACGGTTATCTCAGTGAAAGGCGCCTTTATATGAAGCCTTGACTGTCTCATCCCGGGGTCTGAGCCCAATAGTTGTCAAACTGTGCCATAGCCCAATCTTGCAGCTTTAATTGAATCAGGTTTCTTGGCAGACCGAAGGCTGGCCCCGAGACACAGCAAGGAGTTTCTGCTTCTTGCCCCGCTCAGTCACAGTGTTTCGACAGTTCAGCACCAGCTTAGGAGCAGGCCTGTAGCTAGAAAGTGCTTTCAGGGCGGGCAAACAATTTTTCAGGGCGTGCCCGTAAAAAAGTCCGAAAAATTTTTTGATGAGCGGGGAGGGAGAAATCCAAAAAAATTTTTGGTAAGCGAGGAGGGAGAAATGGACAAATCCAAAAAATTTTTTTGGAGAAATCCAGAAAAATTTTTTGATCCCAAACATGTTTTAATGAGCGGGGGGGGGGGGGGGGATCCACAAAAAAAAAATTTTATCCGAAAATTTTTTTTAGAAAAATCCAAAAAAAACTTTTTAATCCGAAAAAATTAAAAAAATTTTACCCAATCTCTTTCAAAATATTAAAAAGACTGTTAAAATTGCCCCCATTACAATCACCGTAGGTCGGGCGAAACTTATTCCAGGACGGGCCTGCCCCCCCCCAGCTACAGGCCTGCTTAGGAGTCATCTAGCTTGATGAAAGAACTCTCAAGGCCGCTTGACTATCGCTGCATATATAAATGCTTGTCAACGAAGCTTTTTCTAAGATTTTCATTTGCGGACAATAAGATGGCATATACATCTAATTGAAACACACTAGAGTACAGTTATCTCGACTTTAAAAAAATAATTACTATATTTTTTTATCATTGACGTATTTTAACTGTATATCAGTATCTTTATACAAAGTTCCAAAAGGTTCCGTAGAGATTATCAAAGATAGACTATAACAGTATAGAACAGACACACTGCCTCTTGTGTACTGGGTTCGATTCCCAGCTCTATCACTGGCAATGTAAGTGAATATTGTATGTTGTCTGCACTTTTTACAAGTTTTTATTTAACTTGCTTTGTACGTATGTTAATTTGTTTAGGAGGATTCTTGCAAGTCAATTTTGAATCAATTAATGACGTCCAGTTGAGCTGAAATTTTGCATACACGTGTAGTTCTGGCGACAATACAATAATATAGTACCAAAAAGCGTGTTTTTTTGTATCAGCAAGAATAGTGTATTCACTCAGACGTTGTATTCTAAGAAATGGCGAAGGATCCGATATTATTTTAAGTAAGGAAGACGCAATGAATACAAGATTAATAAAATTAAACGTTAAAAAAAATCTTTCAAAACAAGCTCTTATTATTTAAAACGGAAAAAAAAATTAATTATCTTAAAAGTTTGTTGCGTGAATATAAATAAAAAAAAACTTACAATCTCTGTCAAACAGAAACAATGCCGGTATGCAATTCTAGGGCGCGACAATTTTTTAAAACAAATAGTTTTTTGTTTTTTAAATTTTAGTACACCTAAATAATAATAAAAGCTTGTTTTTAAAAAGTTTTTTTACATGGTTCAATCGTGTAACCTTCTTCTGGACGACCCATCGCTTTGGATTTGGGCTAATATTGGTGGTCTGTTTAGTTATATATTGATGTTCCGACAATTATGTATGTTTTGGATAGATCCAATAATAAATCAAGGTTTTCATAAGAAGGTTAGAGAATAATCTACGCACGTAACAGTGTCTACGACTTACGAATCATAGACACTATTTTAAAGATTACTTAAAGAATATTAATTCAGAATACTTAATAGCAGTGGCGAAACTACACGTCATGGGACCCCAGGGCAAAAAATTGTTGGGGAGACCCTATTATATTTTCTTAATACCTAATCCTAATACCCAGCCTCACCCAGGCGCCGGCTGGGGCCCTTGGTCTCCTGGGCCCCGGGGCACTGCCCTGGTTTGCCCTGCCATAGTTACGCGTCTGCTTAACAGTCGGAAACGCGGAATTGAAATCGGGGAACTTGGAAAAAGGTTTTAACTTCCGGGCTTTATTTTACGAGAAGGAGCTGTCGAATATAATGGTTGCAGAGTGAGAAATGAAAATAAAAATCGGCAGCTACGGAAAACGACTAGAACCTCCCCACTCAGTGGATGTTTGAAGCCGAAAAGAGCACTAAAGAATATGAACGTTCTCATTTAATTATATATTGTTTATTTATTTTTAAAACCCATATAATTCTTTGTGGAGTCTCTGCCAGCTGTGGCCGGTGAAGTGTTCATAGTGGACCGTTTCAATTTAAGCTGATAAATATTATTTTTATCTTCTGGCCTCGAACGATTTTTAACTAAATTTGTTGGGAAAGGTTGTTGTTTGGTTGCTTGTCATTAATGTCAGGTGTCAAACTGACAGCTGTCAAATTCTTTGTCGCTAAACTTTGTTAGTTCTAAATCTGTCAAACTGACAGCTGTTAAAAATTCTGGTTCTAAACTTTACTGGGGGATTTTATTTTTTGACAGTTGTCGAAAATTTTTAAGTTGGTATTGCACTTGGTTTGGTTTTTAGGTTATGTTAATGTTTTTTAGGTTATGATTGCCGGAAATGGATTCAAGTTTCTCAGACTTTTAATGTTACCGTCACTTTTAATAGTTTTGGGCAAAAAACTTACTTTGGGCCCAGCTATATAATATTTTTTCACCGAAACCATATCGAAAGGGTACAAGTGTGATATATCGTTGAAATCGGAATTTTTACTGCTTTTCAATGGTTCGATTACAAATTGTAAGTAATCATAAAATAAACAACTTGTTGTACCAAAACGGCACTAAACGTAATCTGATCTCAACCTTTTTAGATCTTCTGGAGCACTAAAGAAACCCTCATGCAAAGTTTCATCCAAATCCTTTTAGTAGTTTCGCCGCAATTGTGCTAACATACATACATACACACGCGCACACACACACACCAAGTCATTTTTCAAAAACCACTTTTTTGGGTTCCTGGGACCTCAAAACGCAAAGATTTGATGTTATCTCAATTTTCGATTTTGGACCAATTTTAGTAACCTCCCACAATTTTATTGTGGAGAGGTTAAAATGAAAAGACACACCTCAGAAAAAATAGAAAGGAGAAAACTAAAATTTCTTGGACACGCGAAGACAAAAATTTTGAGTCAACTTAGAACAAGTTGACGAGATAACATAAAGAAAACACAGTTACTTAGCAGAGGCGGCGGGCAGTGGTAATATAAACTTTTGCAAGTTGGGAATTACACGGCGGCGTTAGTTAAAGAAATTCGTTATAATATAGATACTTGTAGAAATATTTAAAACGGCGAAAGGTCAACGGCTTTAATAACAAAGCTTTGAAGGAATCATATTATCCAAACAGGAAGTACCGTACTTGATATAAATAATAATGAGACCACTCCTTGGTTGTTTATTTTGCTTTTTATAAAAAAAGAAATACTGTATATTAATTTGGTGACATGTGCAATATGCACTATGCAATAACGGTATAAATTGTATCAATTGGCCTTGCTAGATTCCTACTCACAATAAAGTAAACGCGTAAAATTTAAAGGCGTAGCCCTAATACCTACCGTGATTATAGATATTTTGTCATTAATAAAACAAGCAGTAGAATAATCATTGTCACTGATCATGTCACTTATTAATGTAAGTGGATCATGGTTCAATCAGATAAATTGCAGGTGTTCTAATGACATTAACAACTGGTACTTGATTTAAAAAGTTTTACCAGGTGCATTTTTTTGTTATTTTCAAAATGCATGGTAATTGCTTGCAATATAAACCTACATATATTTTTTTGTAGCGTCTAGAATGAACACATTATTTGTATTAGTTGATTATCATTATCATTAAGAATTTAAATAAATTTATTCACGGTGTAGTTAACCACATATATGAAACTTTAAAGAAAAGTTAACTGTATAAGTAAGTATAACCATGTAAGACACGTCCGTAATCATCATTTGAATACCCCTTCAATTTTTCACATTTTTTATTTACTTCCTTCATTGATTTTTCCAACATTATTCTCCTTCTTTTTTCGTATTTCTTTCTTTTCTGTTGTTTGTTGTTCATTTATCTAAACCATTTCAGGATGCATCTGCCTTTATCTTTCCAAGAAAAGTACTACAACAACTAATTTCCTGCACATCATTTTAGTGCCCTTTGTAATGCAATGTACTTAATGTTTTATTTTTCTTTCAACATAATACAATGTATAGGAATCGTCTTTTGGTTTATTTTGTGCCGATTGAGTTTCTTTTTATAAACTGTCTGATCACATTTATGTACTCAGTACAGTTTATTTTTCACAAGTTTTTGTAAAGGTATCCGAACAAATGCATCAAATCTATGATTGCGCTAATAGCCAAGCTTGTCTTTCGCTCTGATGTCCCTGAGGTCGATTTCCGACCGTGGCACAGATTTTTTCGGAGAAAGAAATTAATCGTAATGTCTTCAGGAATAAAGGGGGTTGTAATACCAGTGATGTTATCAAGAAAATTAAAGGGTGGTTCAAGTAAAAAAAAAAAATGAAATTTAGTTTTTGTACACATACTAAATCACAATTTTTTTTTACCTCCTTTTATAATAGGGTGGGGGTAGTAATGAGTGTGGCTAATGCCAAATTTTTTTTTCAGACATTACCTTCTCTTGTATATACTAAATACCAATTTTATGCACTATTACCTGCTTGATTTACCTATTTACCCCCATTTACCCCACAACTTCAACCGAATAAGATGAAACTATAATCTAGTTCCAGATCTCGTTAAAATACATACGTGTACTAAATTTCAAGTCAATATCACAAACGGTTCCAGAGTAATCGTGCACACAAAAAAGTTACAGACGGACAGAAATACGTTTTTTCTGAAATCGATCGGGAATGTCTACATTTTCGGCGCGATTTTAGAGCGAAAAATGCACAATTCCAGTATTTTAGTCCGTTGCTAGGAAACTATCAGAAAACAGACCGGAAAAGATCCGTTGCCAAGCAACGATCAACAAAGCCGTACGGGAATGTTACTTCCCGGCCTAGGCCGGGAAGTAACATTCCCGTACGGTTTTTTATATATATTTTAATATGTTAATATTTTTGATTTTTATACGTTTAAAATAGTATTGATTGTGATTTCAGAATTTTTTTTTTAAATGTTTATATTTTTGATTTTTATACGTTTAAAATAGTATTTATTGTGATTTCAGAAAAAATGGTATGTGTACTTCGGTGTGAAAGCACATTCCCAGACTTCGATGCTTGTTGACCTCGGCTAGCGCCTCGGCCAACAATTGCATCGTCGTCCGGGAATATATCGCTTTCACACCTAGATACACAATATACTATTGTTTGTTCACTGGATGTGGAAGTAAAAGAATGTCGTTATGCAATGATGTTTTTTTATAAGCGATTTTTGTCATAAATGGCATCTTCTTCATATTTGCTTTTACGCTATGATGATTTAGGGGTGCTAAATCGAAAAATTTGTTTGAAAAAGTAATGCTAATTAGTTTTACTTCCTCATTCAGTGGAAGTATAGTTACGCAAAAAAATTTTGAAAATTTTTATTGTTCAGATAGGCTTAGAATGTCTTGAAACATCGAGATTTTAAGTTTGAGCAAAAAAATTCTGTCTGTCGGTCTGTCTGTAACATTTTTTGTCCACACGATTGCTCTGGAACCGTTTAAGATATTGACTTCAAATTTGGTAGTCATATGTATTTTAACAAGATCTGGAACTAGATTATATTTTTATCTTATTCCGTTGAAGGGTTGGGGTAAATTGGAGCAAATGGGGGTAAATAGGTAAATCAAGTAAGTAGGAGTCCATAAAATTGGTATTTAGTATATATAAGGGAAGCTAAGATCTCAAAAATGTTTTTGACATTTTGACATTATCCACCCTCATTATCACCCCCACCCTATCGTTATTAAAGGAGGTGAAAAAAAATAATTGTGGGTTAGTGTACAAGAATCAAAGGCCTCAATGCACCCCCACTAGCACCCCCTTCCACCACCCCACTACCGATGTGGCATATCGTTTTATGGGTTTTTGGGATAGACGATTTCAAATATTATATTATTAAAGTTCCATAAACAATTATTTACACATGCAAAATGTTTTTCGTTGTTAGAGACTTGGATCGGAAATCTGAATATGGAAGTAGTGATTCCTTGGGCACCGGTTTTTGAAATTTAGTATATTCGTCTTTGGGGTTGCTGATTATTAATGTAAAATCAATTAACAATTAAAATGGTTAAAATATAGTGGATGGAAATGGGGGTAAAATATAAAAAGTCGATTGATTTCGAATTTTAATTTATGTACAAACGTTTTTGATGTCACTGATTAAGAATCTGAAATTAAAATTGAAAATTGAAATTGACGGCTCCAGTATGGTGGATGAAAATGAGGCAAAATGTAAAGAAAAACTCGTTGATATATCATTCTAATTTACAGATATGGATTTTTTGAGGTTTCCGATTACGAATATGAAGTCTGAATTTAAAAATTCAAAATGCAGGTAAAATGCAGTAAAAAGAAATAAGACAGACTTCTTTTTTTACTTGCACTTCTAAGATATCCTATTCTTTAACTTGCATATATGTTGATACAGAAATTTTCGAGCAGAAGCTGCACCCTATTGTGCATAATAATTCTCACTTTCTACAATTGCACGCTTTTTCACAATTTTTTTTGTAGTTGCAGTAAATATAATTTTTAATATTCCTTACGGAATTGCAAAAAAACAAACATTTTACGTGTTTTTCAAAAATATCATGCTAGTTTAAAGTGCATCTAGATTATGCTATATTCTAACGAAAAACAGGATTTGGCTAACTACAGTAACAAAATGGCGACATTTTTATTAATGAAATGTGAAGACCCACCTTGTTTTGGTCATAACTCCTGGTATTTCATGCTACAGAAAAAAACTATTTGAAAGCATAATTAACAATTTGTTATTTTGGTCGTTAGCATTTTTTATGTAAGTGCCATAGTTAGAGATGTTTAACGTTTAAACTAAATACTTCGTCTTACAAACGTTCGGATGCTATCTTTAAAGTTCCATTTCTTCGAAACTAACCCTTTAGAAATTTAAATGAAATCGAATTAATTCTCAGCTTTCCTTTTGATTCCCAGCATTTTTTTCGATAAATGTGATATTTTTCGAGTTATTAGACGAAAACCATTTCGAGATACTTATTTACGAGCTAAAAACCGCAATTTTTAAGTCGTTATAACTTAAAGACTATAAACTTATGAAAAATTGTATAGAATATTTTTTATCAAGATTTGATTCCTTTCTAGTTATTTTTTGGCTATGTTTTATATCACCCCCTGAAAAGGGCATCCACACCTGTAAAATGGCAAGTTCCCGCATATAGAAACATTTTCTAGATGCACTCACTATCAAATTATCAGCAAAAAAAAACGTTTATTCCATATGATAGTTCTTCCAATTTAAAATTTTTAGTCAGGTACTGTATTACCGCAGGATAGTAGTTTTCAAACTATACACTCTCAAAAACCCCCCTTTTTTGCATTTCCACTTGGAAAATCATACTCATCAAATTACTCACACGAGTGGTCTCAGAGAGTAACTAATGATTTTTCTTGCAGTACACGGTTTTATAATACGATAAATATATATAATTTCAATGTTGTTTCAATATATACAGGAAGTACAGAAGATGTATTATTTACTTGTTTATTTATTTTATCTTATAATATTATAGTCATGCAAGCAGAAAAAAATGAGCCTTATCTATATATCTAAATTCAACTTAACTAGTAGGCTGTATATTATTATTGCTAGCAGTTGTTCGAAATGCTATAAAACAATTATAATAATTTTATTTTTATTATTCTGGTATCCCGCTAATGTCTGTTATAAGTTTTGAAACAAAGACCTAATTACAGATAATAATTTAATGAAGTATTAATTACATACAGCCATAGGTATACAGTTTTTAGATTTCTTAAAGTAATACAGTACTGGAGGTTTTAATTTAGAAAAATTGTCTTAATGATTGTTTTTTTTTCATTTAGTTTTCTTTGCACCTAAGAAACTTTTCTATATTAACGCTTCTATGTATGGGGTGGATATCACCTTCTTTCAGGGAGGTGCAAAAAAATAACTATTGGAACCGAAAGGGAATCAAATTTTGAGAGAGAAAAAAAAAAGGTTCTATACAGTATTTCAAATTTATAATTTTAACGACTTGAAAATTGCGAATATAGCTTGAGAATATAGGTATCTCAAAACAGTTTCCAATGAATAAGTCGAAAGTATCACTTTTAGCGAAAAAATGCTAGAAGACCAAGAAGAAAGTCTATAAACTGAATGAATTTTGTTTCTTTTATTTCTGTAGGATTAAAAATTTCAGAAATATGGAACTTCAAAGGTGGCGTCCGAACGTTTATAACCTCAAGTATTTAGTTTAAATGTTAAATATCTCAGTAACTATGAAGCTTACGAAATAATAACAACCGAAATTAAAGACTATTAATTGGTTGTTTTAATGTTTTTTTTGTTCCTTGGCTTTAAAAAATAAAGAAGCTAGACCTGAAAAAATGTGCGCCTTCATATTCTTTTAGTGAAAATTATTTCGCTATTTTATTACTGTAATCAGCCAGTAATTAAAAAAAATCAAATTCTATTTTTCTTTAATATGTTTTATACTATCAGACGTACTATGCAGGAAAGGGAGGCACTTAGATAACACATCGATCACACTGTCAAGACGTTCTGAATAAGAAGAAGATAATCGCGAAGTTTAGAACCTGTGACATGGATATGCCTAGAACCTTCCCCTGAATTTCAACATTCATTTAATGACAGTTTAATCAAAACCAGTTTAATGGTTCCAGAGATAATCGAGGATATACATACACACAACCAAACCCGACAAAACATAACTTCTTATTATACTTTATAGTATATTAAGTATCAAGAACAGTAAGGGACGTTTACTGGCAATGTTTGGAGGCTAAGCGATACAAGGTTTTTTTTGTGAGAGTTTTGTTTTTTCCAGGTTTAATAATCAATGACCATCACAAAAATATTTTTTTATCTTCATCTCGCAATTGATTGGCGTAGAGAAACGAAATGGCAAAAACTTATTTTGATGTTCTAGCCTTGGGAGAGGTATTTACCTCCCTCCTCCCCCATATCTACGTCATTGGAGTGATAGCGAAGACTCCAATTTTATCGGAGACAGGCAAGTCCAACTTGTCAAATATTATATTTGTATTTTCACTTTCCGTTTATTTAGTAGAAATTAAGTTATTTTAACTGAAGTGTAATTTAATACGGTCGTGCAGATAATAATGTTATTCTACTTTAAATACATAGAAATTTTCCAGAGATGGGTAAACTCCCGGAGTTTTGATTACTCCGAAAGTTTCCAGGAAGCTTTCCTGGAAACTTTCCATTGGGAATATTCAGAGTCTATTTTATGGTGAAATCTGATTCGTGATGATCTTAGCTTCATTTTGATACCAAATAAGTGCATATAAATATATTATTTACATTATTTTTACAGACTTTTACCAAATAACTGATATTATATGACACCCGCTATATGTGCCCTGTGCTATATGAAGAATATGGAGCAATTGGGTGGTTACCCAGTAATTTGTTTTGTTTGAATTATTAAATAATTAAATATAAATAAAACAATTTATAGAACGTGATAACTATGAGGATTATAAAATTAAAAATTAATGTAAATGTCATATATCGTTAACTCCTATTTTGTGCAGAAACGGAAATGTAGAAGGCGAGACAGAAATAAGATCTAAATATCATATCATAGTTATACCTATTGACTTAAAAGTGTAAAACAAATAAATAAAATAATAAATAAATGTTTGATTATAAATTTGAACACTTAAAAAAATAATAACAAGAAAATAATATCAATATAAATTAAACCATCCACTATAACACAATATAACATTCATCATAATTTTATTAAAATAAAACTAAAACTATTAAATATTTTATAATTTGTAAAAAAATAAGAGTATATTTTTTTTAATCATTTAATTTTAAATTTGAACACTTAGAAAAATAATAACAAGAAAATAATATCAAAATAAATTAAACCATCCACTATAACACAATATAACATTCATCATAATTTTATTAAAATAAAACTAAAACTATTAAATATCTTATAATTTGTAAAAAAATAAGAGCATATTTTTTTTAATCATTTTCGTTTTTAATGTAACAGAAAATAATGCTAGATATTATTCATCGAGAAGCGATAGTGCGGGTAAACAAATAAACGTAACTTATCATATGTCTGTCAACTCATCCTTCATCATAGCCAATAGCACGAAATTAGAGAAATTCTGTGCCAATAGTAATAATCCGAGAGGTGACCATATCGTCGTCAAACATCCGATTAGTTTTTGATAATTTCGAATATCAACAAATTAAAACTGGATTTCTGGCGTTTGAGGTTATGTTAGATCATCGTGGCGGCAATTTCAAATTTATGAGAACAACTGTAAATATTCGTTAAAAATTTGGAAACTTTCCCGGAGTTTTGGAAACTTTCGGAATATTCAAATATTTTAAAGGAAACTTTCATTTTTATCAAAACTCCGTTCCGGAAACTTCCGAAAATTTCCTGGAAACTTTCCAATGGAAAGTTTCCTTGACCCATCTCTGGAAATTTCTTTATTTTTTGTCCTTATTTTTGTGAAATAACATAGGTATAAATTATATTAATTTTACTTACCGTTCAAACGTCGCACAGTGGAGCAGGAGACCCGAAAATCTGGCAAAAAATCTAAAACTTGGCTAATGATCCAAAAGTAGGTTCAGGTTTATAGAAAAATTATTTAATAAAATCATTTCTCAAAAAGGGGTGGGTCTCGGGGTGGGTTATAGGGGATGGAAAAATTATTTCAACAGAAAATTACGAAATTTTGTATTTTTATGTATTCTGTAATGCTAGTGATGGGAAAAATATTTTACAAAATCTAACATATAAAGGTTTTATAATTATCGAAAAAAACATTCGAATATATACTTGTTAAAAAGCGTTTCAAGCTAGAAATAATTTCAATTTTAAAAGTAAATTGCAAAATAGTGCATAAATTTCAAACGTAATATATTTATTTAATATATAAAAAATACACCCATTTAAAAAAATGTCTTCGTCGCACTTGGAACCAAACTAAATGTTTCATTATTACTAAGACCAATTAACATTTTACATTGACGACTTTAAATTGGCATTTACAAAAATATTACTGCTTATCAAAAAATTATAAGTACTAGAAAATGTAATACACAACTCTGTTACATATTTTGATTTTTTTGGGATTTTGGGGTCTCCTGCCCCACTGTGCGTTGGTAAGTAAATTACTTACCGACGTGTTAGGCCTAGAAATCAGTGAATATAACCTACCTTCTTGGCAACAAAAAGCTCGATCGTGCAAAATAATATATTAAGGTCAGTAAGTGTTCTTTATTGGTTGAGGATATGTTTGGAGATAGAGACGAAGTCGAGATCCCCAAAACATCCGAAACCAGTAGGTAAAACATTTAATGACCGCCGTGCTTATGACTTTTTTGCACGCTCAGTAATTGAATAACTTTAATTAAAATTAAAAAATTTAATATTTTAAAAATATGTAAAACAAACAAGTCGTACATCAAAAAGTTTTCGAAGATAAGATTTTTACCACAACTTAAGATTCTTGTAAGTTATGATTCAGAAGAATACATTTTAATAATTGTTCGAATTGTCATTTGTCTTTAATAAAACTTGATTTTTAAATTTCTACATTTACTAGTTTATTTACCGCCTCCTGATCGGTAAGTAATTACTTACCAATCCCTAATTTGTAAACGTCACTTACAAATGTCTTAATCAATTAAGTAAAAGTGTCAAATTATCTGAGCGTGCAAGAAAGTATTTAATGTCTTTCCTTGAATACTTTTTGGTATAGAATGGTTTTAGATATTAATTTTTCTTAGATGCATAATGTTTTCTTATATTTTTTTTGTCATAAGGCTCATCGCACCATTTAGAAAGGTAATAATTTTGCAAAATATGAGTTTATCTTTCTCTTTAATGGGTAAAACCAATAATTCTCTATTATTCGTTTCGATTATCACTTTCGTGAATTACATGCAAATATTTATTTCTTTCTAATATATCAAATCAACAATTTACATTTTCATACTTTTACTTAAAAACGAAAGCTATATTTATATATAAATTATTAAAATTTCTCATCTCAAGGCGGTGATATTATAAAGGAGTATTCTAATATAATACTATATTATTTCATCCGTCTGCATTATATAATATTAAAAAACTTGGCACGAAAGAATCATAAATAATATTATTTAATTCGTTAAAGATATGATTTAATTGACTTTCATATAAAAAGTGGCGAGTGTTGTATTTATGATGGTAGGTGGTCTAATTCAATTACCATAACTCAAGAATTAATGCGAAAGAAATGGGAGAAAGTGACAGCATTAACCTACAGTCTCCAAGTTCACTGCTATTTAGAAATATACTACAAGGAGAAGGGATATTATAAAATTATAATTAGATATTTATTGTAGCTAGTCAAAGTCAAAGTCAAGTTAAAATATTTGCTGTGGCCAGTATATATCATTCTTATACAAGAGCGTAATAAATCATACTTTTTAACCGACTTCAAAAAATTTTAAAAAGAAGGAGGTTTTCAACTCAACCGTATGTTATTTTCATGTGTTCAATCATTACTCTGAATTGGCTTAAGCAATTTCTATCAAATCTTTCTCAATCTGCAAGATATGACTCGGCGGAAGTCCCATAATAATTTCTTCAAGACGTCTGGTGCAGGGTGAGAAAATATTGGAAACGAGATTATTTTAGTCGAGAATTTGGCGAAGGTGCCATTGTAAAATTTCATCGGAATTGCATTAAAATTGATTTTAGGAGTCGTTGATACGGAATCTCGTCTTAAAAATTATTAATTCATAACGGTGAATCCATCTGGCTGCAGTAATTGCAATATTTTTGCAGATTAGATTTACTTGATATTTGATATAATAAGGAGATTTCAGAATTCTCTGATAACGTGCCTGAAGTTAAAAGGACCCCGCAGAATCGTAAAAGGGTGATCGTGCCGGGCTTGTTCGGGGGAGACCAGTTTTGAAATGATGAAAATTTGTATTATACTCCGCCGCTTGTCAAAAATGTTTTTGGGATGTGTCCCCCATGCTCGTTAAAAATGTTTTTAGGATTTCTCTCCCCCTGCTCGTCAAAAATATTTTTGGGATTTCTACCCCCTCCCCTCCGCTCATCAATTTTCAATTTTTTTTTCTCACCGCATCCGTATTTTGTGTTTATCGCCTTGGTAACAGGTTAAATAAAAAATAAAAAGTAGGTCAGTCAGATCAGGATTAATTTCTGGTTACGCCACTGTGTAGAGCAAAAGTTGTCAAGGGCACTAAGTTGAGATATAGCCATGAGCGTTGAGTGAAAAGTTTACCAAGAGGCGCAACCGTGTACTTGAAATCGTAGCCAAAGCAGGGTCTGATATACAGTACGGCGCAACCGGCATTGGGGTCTAAGATCTTAGTCAGTTGCACAAACATCAGTTAGGTTGATGGCAGGCACTCGTAGGGTTCGCGTCGCGTAAATCGTCGCTTTTGATAAACAAGGAGATTTGTCTCTGCGCCAGAGACGGCTGTCATATAGACATAATATTTAAATGAATCATTCAGAAAAACGACGAAATGGTGAAATATTCATCATTGCCAGCTACATTGTATTTTTAAATTTAACCTAAAAACGGTAATGATTCTTACAAAAACATGTAATGCATACCTAACAAATAAAAAACAATTTTGAATCAAACACATACCTTCTTGTTCTGTTTAGTGTGTGGCGTGTTTATTATGTTTATTTTCATAACAATTAAATATAAAAACCCAATGAGCTGCTGGCAACATAAAACATTTTTTTCCCAGTAAAATAAACCATTTTGATATAATATTAAATAATACATAACAAAGAAAATTAAGTAAAAGTTCCATGTACCATGTGCATCACAAATGCGCACAACGTGATAAAGTGAATTTTATTACTTTCACATCCAGTGGAAGTATAGTAACGGCAAAAATTTTTTAAAAAACTGTCATTGTTCAAATAGGCTTAGAATGTCATGAGACGTCGAGATTTTAAATTTGAGCAAAAAAAAATTTCTGTTTGCCCGTAACTTTTTTGTGCGCATGTTTACTCTGGAACCGTTAATGATATTGACTTGAAATTTGATACACGTATGTATTTTAACGAGAACTGGGACTAGATTAGAAGGGGGGGTAAATAAGTAAATCAAGCATGTAAGAATCCATAAAATTTGTATTTAGTATATATAAGAAAAGGTAAGGGCTCAAAAAATTACTCCCATTACCACCCCCACCTCACTATTAAAGGGGGGTGGAAAAGCCTCAACATATTTTTTACTTCATTGCCCCCTCTACCACCCCCTTCCACCACCCCCCACTACCGATGTGACATATCGTTTTATAGGTTTTTGGAGTAGGCGATTTCAAATATTATGTTATTAAAGTTTCATAAATAATTTTCACATAGTGGAGTGCAATTTTTTTCTTCTTTGTGAGAGACTTGGATAGAAAACGTGGATGTGGAATTTTAAGGCTAAATTGATACCAATGTTTCAAGGATAGATGAGCATATAGCAACGCGTCCTTGCGTGTGTATCTAGCTTCTACGATTTTCAATTAAAATACCATGCAACCTGTTCGGTGTTTCTATTATTTTCTTTATTCTTTAATAAGTGGGTTACCTCGAGTAGTATATAGATGCGCAGTGGATTTCCTCGAGTACTATGGATGCGCGGTGGCTTTCCTCGAGTACTATAAATGCGCAGTAGGTTACTCCAAGTAATATGAATGCGCAGTAGATTTCCTCGAATAAAATGGATGCGCAATGGGTTACCTTGAGTAGTATGGATGCGTAGTGGGTTTTCACGAGTCAAATAGATGCGCAGTAGGTTACCTCAAGTAGTATGGATGCGCATTGGATTTCCTCGAGTAACATGGATGCGCAGTGGGTTACCTCGAGTAGTTTGGATGCGAAGTTGGTTATCTCGGGTGGTATGGATGCGTAGTAGGTTTCCTCGAGTATAATGGATGCGCAGTGGCTTTCCTTGAGTAGGTACTGTTGATGCGCAGTAGGTTACCTATACGGATACGCAGTGGGCTTCCTCGAGTAAAATGGATGCGCAGTGGGTTACCTCGAGCAGTATAGATGCATTTCCTCAAAGAAAGTGCTTGAGGTAGATTACTTCCACCGTGTAGTCCACGGCACATTATGATTGTTTATATTTTTGTCATGCCATTTTCTACGTATTGCTCCCACTTCCAGTATAAGTGTAGTAATTTTGAAAACATTTATTTAAATAGGCTTAGAATGTCGAGATTTTAAGTTGAAGCAAAAAATAATTTCTATCGCGTCGGTCTCTGACGTTTTGGGTGCACGATTACTCTGGAACCGTTTAAGATATTGACTTGAAAATTGGTACACATATGTATTTTAACGAGATCTGGAATTAGGTTATATTTTGATCTTATTCCGTTCAAGGGTTGAGTGGTAAATTGGGATAAATGGGGGTAAATAGGTAAATTAAGCAAGTAAGAGTCCATAAAATTTGGAATTTAGTTTATTATTATATAAAAGAAGTTAAAGTCTTAGACAAATTTTTGGCATTAACTACCCCCATTATCACCCACTATCGATGTGGCATATCGTTTTTTGGTTTTCATTTAGAAAATTTCATAAACAATTATTTCCACATGGTGGAGTGCAAATATAGTGTTTTCGATTTGAGAGACTTGGATAGGAAATCTGGATGTGGAAGTAGTGATTCCTTGGGCTGCGGTTTTCATTTTAAAATGTTAAAACCGCTGCCCAAGGAATCACTACTTCCACATCCTGATGTTCTATCGAAGTCGCTCAAAACGAAAAATATTTTGACACTATATTTGCACATGTGGGAATAATTGTTTATAGAACTTTGATTATATAATATTTGAAATCGCCTACCCCAAAAACTCATAAAGCGATATACCACATCGGTAGTGGGTGGATGAAGTAAAAAAAAATGTTTGAAGCCTTTGGTTCTTGTACACACACTAACTCACAATTTTATCCCCCCCCCCCCCTTAATAATGAGAGTGATAATGGTTAAATTTTTTGAGACCTTGACTTCTCTTGTATTTACTAAATACCAATTTTTGTCGTTGTTATACTTCCACTGGATGTGGAAGTAAAAGGCATATTGACATTTTATGATGAAACTGTTATTTTTAAGATATCACAAAATTATCCATTTTGCACCTTTCTTAATCGTCTTCACCCTAGTAAATTTCGAATATTTAGATGACATTTTCCATTACTACTGCCGCAAAAATATTACATGTTGCAATATTTTTCGGGTTTACACCATTCCTTTCTTTAATTCTGCTGAACTGTAATAACCAATTTGTACAAAAATATTTTTTATCCTCTCCCAAATATACTGCTACTGCAGTGATGGGTTCATTAAAAGTCATTTATTTGTTTATAGGTTTTTCTCTGTAATTGCTTTTTTTAATAATTAAAACGAAAAAGCGATTTTATTGGGAAACAGAGTAATAATTAGTAAACATAATAAAAATTAACTTAATTTGAATATCTGCGGAAAGACTGGTTAATTTTTCTTTTATTACAAGTAGGTATTACTTTTCCGAGAGCATAGTTTTCGAGGCGATAAAGTATCGCACAAATGGTACACTTCTGAAATCGCTTGCATTTTTATTCTGGTACTAGCAAAAAAAATATTTTAGTGCGATTTCATTGAGTTCGATGGTAACAGTATTTGTGAATATTTCAAGACCTCCCAATTTGCTTACACGATTATAAAAAAGTATATTGAAATTTCGAAGAAGGTATTTTTTGACTTACACAGCAAGAACGATAATAAGTATAACGAAAATGCACTTTTTATAAAGCATCGATTTTTGTACAAAAAAGTCCCTGAGAGAATATTTTTATCTATTATAGCTCACATGCCAAAGGCGCCCGCGCGCAAACCTCAAAGTAACTGTTTTTCGCGCTGTTCTCCAAGCACCCCGTTAAAGCAGTTAAATATTATTTGTCTAATGAGAATTTGTGGTCGATTTTTTTATTTATGAATTTCTGATCGCTCTGCACGATGGCGTCCTTCATTTTTCTTAAATATGCGTTTTTTAATGCAAAAAACATTTAAAAAATCGTACATTTGAACTTTTCCACCTTGTAGGAAGTAATTTTCTTTCTTAAAAAAATGTATTTATTGTTGACATATCATTTTATTTTTATTTATCACATATAAACAATTAATGTTAGGACCGAAAAGTGTAATTTTTCATTTTCATCGATTTTTATATAACTGGAACTTGCCGCATATTTTATTAATTAGTGTTTTTTCTGTACAATTGTACATACATTTCAATAACACAAAGAATATTTAACTATTTTTTTATTTTATTTCAACATTTTTTTAATACTTGTAACTCCATTATTAATATTATGCATCGTATAAAAAACAGTTTTAAACAAAAGTTACTCATTATGTTTTGTGTAATTTAAATTTTGACTATTAGCATCGCCGTTTTCTTAATTTTTTGTTTGTTAATTAAGTCGCCAGTGCCACTTGCAGAGTAGCGTAAAAACAGTCATTTTTATGCTTACACGTGAGCAGTGAGCACCTGTAGCTCGAAAACTATAGTAGATAAGAATATGCCCTCGCGGACTTGTTTGTAGAAAATTCCATGTTATACAAAAAAAAGTGCGGTGCATTTTCGTATTTATTACCGTTCTCGCTACGCAAGCGCTGAAAGATCAAAAACACCATCCTCGACATTTGCATATTCTTTTTTCTAATTATTTTAAAAAATTGGGAGGTCTTAAACGTACTCATAAATACTATTCCATGAAGCTGAACCGAATAGCAAAATAAAATATTTTTAATTTATCACATTTTTATAAATTTCAGAAATTCAAAATTGAACAAAAATCTCAAAAAAAACATTTTTTGAACCCCAAATGGGTCTCGAGGACAAGGAACAATTGCAATTTCGAACAAAACACGATTGTTACAGCGCACAACGTGGCGACTTAAAAGATGAAATGCGACAATAATTGATAGTTAAAGGTTTCTCTTGTTTTTGAATTTTAAGTGAAACTAGTGAAAGAATTATTTGTCTGAGATTTCTGTTTGTAAGTTTTTATTAATAAATTTGTCCTAACAGTAGTAACTTGTAAATGTTTTTTATCAGGGCGGCAAGCAACTGTTTGCTACAGGTGCCAAATGCCCTGACGCCGGCACTGATTGCGCCGGTCTACAACCTGCGTGGAGAATTTATAACTTTTAATAAATATATTATTATGTACCCTCGTTCGCTGGATATCAACGTCCAGTATTTCTATTCGCGGTTCGCGCAAAATAACACCGCGCGGTGGCACCACAAGTCAACGAACAATATGTGGATAGGGACGTGTGGGAGAAGCGTGATGAGCGAGATGAACATATAGGAAATAGGAACCGTTTTGGCCGTATAGTTGCATATCTTATAGACTCTTCAATCAACGCCATGAGATATGCTGCAGAATTCACGTAAAATCCAACTTCTATATCTCAAAACCATGAGTTTTTAGGACTTAGTACCCTTGAGAACTTTCAAAGAGTTTGACCGAAAGCCATTTCCCATAAGGATTCTGCGGGATCCTTTAAAAATTAAAACGATGGATACGTTCGGGGTCATTAAAAAAGGTGAAAAAAATTTTTCAAAATAATTAAACCGTCTTCAAAAAAAATTAAAATTATGAAATAAAATTTCACCGTCGTTGCCCATCGATATTGAGGCTGGTGTAAAAATAAACGATTAACATATCCAAACGTATTTTTAACCGACTTCAATAGCGATATTATAGTACAGTACCTAGAGTTAAAAAATATGCAAAACTTCGGAATAATGTCATATTGAACGGATTTCGTTCATATTTGGCAGTATAATAGTAAATGCTTCACAGAAATCTTTCTATATTGTGCGGGGGCTTGCTGATTTATAGGGGGTGGCGCTTAAAATATATATATATATATATATATATATATATATATATATATATATATATATATATATATATATATATATATATATATATATATATATATATATATATATATATATATATATATGTATATTTATTGGAGCTGAAGTAGAATCAAATGTTAAGAAGAAAAGGTTCTATGCAATTTTTCACATAAATTGATAGTTTTTAAGTTATAACGACTTCAAATTTGCGATTTTAGCTTAAAAAGAAGGTATTTTCAAACGGCTTTCGTCAAATATCTCGAAAAGTATTACTTTATCGAAAAATTGTTACAGACCAATTACAGAAAGTACAAATTGAGAATTAATTATATTTTTTGTTTATTGATGTAGGATTAATAATTTCGGAGATATTTAAGTTTACATTTGGCATCCAAGTGTTTATAAGATAATTATTTAGAGTGAGGGTTAAATATCTCAGAAACTGTGATACCTACGTCAAGGATGCTAATACGTAGAATAATAGGTTATTATCTAAGCTTTCAACTATTTTTTTATTTGTTTCTGTAGCGTAAAAAACAAAGAAGTTATGAGCGAGGCAATATGCGTCTACACATTTTTTTAATAACAACGTCGCAATTTTGTTATTGTAATTAGTCAGTAATTAAAAAAAAGGAATTTCAAACACTGTTTCTCATTAATATATAGCATGACGTAGATGCTCAAATTTTTTGGTTTGTATACAGCACTTGCTTTAGAAAAAAATACAGTTTAAATTATAAAGGTATTTTCGATAAAACGTAAGTTTTTTTCCTTTTCCAAATATTTCAATAAATATTAGTTTTATTGAAAAATAGGTAGAGACCATAGATTTAATAGTTTCGGAGATGCAAGTTTACAAATGGCGTCGGAACGTTTATAAGACAAAAAAGGCAGTTTAAATGTTAAAAATCTCAGAACTTGTGACACCTACGTCACGCATGCTAAGAAATGAAATTAAAGACAATTAATTGCGCTTTCAATCTATTTTTTACTCGTTCCTGTAGCATAAGAAATAAAGAAGTTATGACGGAAAAATATGCGTATTTATATTTTTTTATATAAAAAGGTCGCCATTAGTGGCTTTAATTAGCCAGTAATTCAAAAAAATTATCTCAAATACAGTTTTTCGTTAAGATGTAGCATTACCTAGATGCTCAAATTTTTTTGCTCATTTAAAGCACTTGCTTTAGAAAAAAATGCATTTTAAACTTTAAAGGTAATTTCGACACACGATACCAAATATCTCCGAAATTATTAATCCTACATCAATAAACAAAAAATATAATTAATTCCCAGTTTGTACTTTCTGTAACTGGTCTGTAACATTTTTTCGATAAAGTAATACTTTTCGAGATACTTGACGAAAGCCGTTTGGAAATACCTTTTTTTTTTTAAGCTAAAATCGCAATTTTGAAGTCGTTATAACTTAAAAACTATCAATTTATGTGAAAAATTGCATAGAACCTTTTCTTCTTAAAATTTGATTCTATTTCAGCTCCAATAAATATATATATTTTTAAGTGCCACCCCCTGAGAGGGGGTGACATCCACCCCCTATAAATTAGCAAGCCCCCATACAATATAGAAACTGTTCTGTGAAGCATTTACTATTATATTGCCAAAAATGAACGAAATCCGTTCAATATGACGTTATTCCGAAGTTAAAACCTCTAGTTACTGTACTATTAGGTAATATGTTAAAATTCAATTAACTGGGCGACGCACAGTGGCCCTAAAATGACTTTTTTTTAAATTAGTCTTAATACTTAAGCTATCGGATTTTTTTTTTAGTCTTCGTGTTCTAATTGCCTATCTTGCAAGCCAGATTTTCGATTTTTGTTCTTGATTTTTCAAATTTTTTATGAAACTTATTTGAAAAATTTTGAAAAATCAGGGGCAAAAATCGCAAATCTTGTTTGATAGATCGATAGGCAATAAAAAAACGACGATCAAAAAAGAAAAAATCTATTGCTTAAGTATTAAGACTTGCAGACTGATTTGGGGCCACTGTGTGACGGTGAAATTTTACTTCATAATTTTTAGCGACCTCTTTTAAAGGCCATTCAATTTTTTTTCAAAATGTTTTTTTCGTTGCATTGTATGTATTCACAATAACCTAAAAGATCTGAAGAACTATCATTTAATTTCATGTTTAAAATTTCCAATAACTGATAGATTTAGTAGCATTAGAGATGACACATTACATTAAAGAGACTTTATGTTTTATACCATTATTAGAAATCGCAAAAATACCCCATCCTCGAACGGATTGTAGTATCAAATTTAAACACTATTTCGCTTTTTTTTTTAGTAACGTAATATTTTGCCGAACTGCTCTATACATTTCCTATATATATAAGACATGAAAAACCAGACTGCAACCAACAGCTATTCTCCGGATTAATGCCCAACCGAGCGCTGGATTACTTACAAGCCTGGCCGCGTTAAGTACAATAACTATGTGTTGCCACAAGATGCCAAAGCTTCGATTGCATTAAACACTAGCCGAAAGGAGCTCTCATGCCAGCCACTCCACACCACTTGAAGACTGCAGTTTCGAGCTGTTGACTCTCGTCAGTGTAAGGTAGGTCGGGAATGGCTATAACGCGACCCTTGATCACTCTTGGTACACGACGAGATTTATAAAACCACGACATGCAACAAAAATGGTAGGATCCATCTAACGGCCGATGTCCATTGTAATCGAAGTAACAGTTAGTAGCCGTGACGTAGGCATAGTTAGTAGGTATGCTTTTAGAGGGCGGAATATTTACTAACGTAATACTTTCTCGAACTCCTATATACATTTCCTTAAATATATAAGGCACGAGAGCTCATTTGAGTAGGAATAAATCTTTCGGCTAGTGTTTGTTGCAATCTAGGCTTTAGCGTTATGTGGCAATACATAGTTATTGAACTTTACGCGGCTATTCATATGCAAAACAAAATATATTTTTCTGTATTTATCTTTGTCGAAATTTTCAATAATATCGTATTATATATTTGCGCATCCGTTCTCAATGGTGAGCTTGCCTAAATATGCCCGTTAATATGCTCGATTCTATGCCCTCCAAAGCATCGGATTGACGTCACCAAGGAGCCGATATGAAAAGCCTTGATGGAGCTATGCGCCTAACAGACAATCGCGACAAATGTTAGATAAATAAATAAACAGATGTGGTGATGCCATCAGACGTCCGACTTAAGACATTCGTATTCGGGAGAATACAATGATGAAGAGTCGCTTTGGGGACGTATTTCTTGGAGAATCGAGCTGTTGGTACGATGGGGGAGTCCAGAGAGTTCGTATCAGACGTCTTCAGACCCACATCTCGAAAGGATCAATACGTCATCTGCATCCCTCCCTAGCGGTATTTTCTGTAATCCAGTAGTACACTTTACATGAACGAGTATAACAACTTACAACAAGTTACATAATTTATCTTCCAAATACTATACGCCGACTCACTGGTTAAAAGAGTATGTTTATCAGATGATAAACTTACAGTCAAGGTAACATCAAGCTATTTAATGTTAAATTGGATGGCTCTATTCCGAACGCTATTGTCAAGCTTATGGTCAAATAATTCAGTTTTTATGTCGATACATTTACCAATATATAAAGGTAGATGAGTATTATCACACTAAACATTTAATTTAATCAGTCTGAGATGGACTGAATTTGGTTTAAGGTCATCCGCTAGATAGTTAACATTAAACAGTTATGATTTTATATTATTAAATAACCTAAAGAAGCGGCCCAAGAATTGAACTTTGTGGAACTCTTGTTATGGAATATATAATTCTATCTTAGAAGAATTGGTCGTTTCTTACATATTATGTATAATATGCATGATACATGAAGATTTAATACAGTAAAATTTACCTGATATCTCTTTCAAGGGCGGATCTGGACCTTGAGCTTGGGGGGGTAACACTGAACCCAAAATTTTTTTATGAGCAGGGGGGGAGGAGAAATCCAAAAAAAAATGTTTCGCTCTAAAAATTTTTTGAAGAGGGGGGGAATCCAAAAAAAATTTTTCATCCCAAAATTTTTTTGAAGAGCAGGGGGCAAAAATCCGAAAAAAAATTTTCATCCTAAAAAATTTAAAATGAAAATTTCTTGGGGAGGGTAATTACCCTGTTAAAATTTTTTTTCTTCCCAAAATTAACAAAAATCATACCATTTTAAAACAAAAGTTGATGATTTACAGAATCTTGGGGGGGGGGGTAATTACCCCGTTACTCCCCCTCCATAAATCCAGGCCTGATCTCTTTTAACGACCTCGGATTTTTTAAGTTACAAAAACATGTAAAAACCGAATCTCGGAGACTCGGTAGGTTGTAAAATATTAATTTCTAATATATATTTTACCAACCAACAGAATTTAAGGTCAAATGATGAGTCGTATATTAGATTGAAAATATCTCATTTACTTCGATCGAGTCATCTGTAGACAGTCTCGGAGACTCGGTAGGTTCTAAAATATTAATTCCTATTACATATTTTTATAACAAACAGAATCGAAGGTCAAATCAAAAGTCATTTGGTTAAAAATATCTCATTTGCTTGCTGAATTTAAATACATCTTTAAAAAAATGTATATATCTTCAAAAAAATTTATACACCTACCACATTAATAATAATTCATTTTTTCAATTAATAGCTTTGGACTTATCCATTGAGACACGACTTGCAACATAAGGAAACTATTCATTTAATTCAATTTGTTACCTGAAGCATGAAATGACTTTAGGCCCCACAGAAGTCAGTTTGTAGGTACAACTTCATTATTTGTCTTTTATTTGTAATTTTCCATTCACTATCATATTCTATTGCCCGGATTGCCAACTTGCTGCTTTACTTAAGTATTTGGGTTGTGTTATTAATAGACTTTTCAATAAAACAGAAAAAAAATAGATATTAATGTAGAAAAGACGTCAGTTTTAGCAGAATTATCAATTACCTACTACTCTCAACCTCCCTTCAAACTAAAATTTAAGATTATGACGGGAATGAAAAACAGAATATTTAAATAAAATTTTTCAGAATTCTATGATAAATCATGAATTTATTTAAACAAAAATTAGTTCCATTTGATTACCCCAAAGAATTATCACATTACTTCCACATCCAGTGGAAGTATAGTAACAATTTTTTTTTTTTTTTTTTTTAATTTGTATTGTTCATATAAGCTTAGAATGTCATGAAACGTCGAGATTTTAAGTTTGAGCGGAAAAAAATTTTCTGTCTGTCGGTCTGTCTGTAACTTTTTTTGTGCGCACGCTTACTCTGGAACCGTTTAAGATATTGACTTGAAATTTGGTACACATATGTACTTTAACGAGATCTGGTACTAGATTATACTTTCATCTTGTTCCGTCGAAGGATTTGGGGGGTAAATTGGGGTAAATTTGGGGTAAATACGTAAATCAAGCAAGTAAGAGTCCATAAACTTGGTATTTAGTATATACAAGAGAAGCTAAGGTCTCAAAAAAAATTTTGGCATTAGCCACCCCCATTACCACCCCCACCCCATTATTAAAGGGGATGAAAAAAAATTTGATTTAGTTTGTACAAGAACCAGAAACCTCAGAATATTTTTTTTATTCACCCCCACTACCACCCCCACCCCACTACCGATGTGGGGTATCGTTTTATGGGTTTTTGGGGTAAAGGATTTCAAATATTATACTATTAAAATTCCATAAACAGTTATTTCCACATACAAAATTTTTTCGTTGTGAGTGACTTGGATAGAAAATCTGGATGTGGAAGTAGTGATTCCTTGGGCAGCGGTTTTTAGCAATAATAAGGGAAGCTTCTTATAATATAAATATCAGATCAGATTAGATCGGTATATAGAAAAATGGTTATTTTCTTGTTTTTTTCTATATTTAATGTTAGATATTAAGTGTGTGAAAGAAGTGGACAAGATGTTTCGTAAGGGAGATCATCAGTTTTGGATCAATAGTATATAAGAAAAGAACGAATATCTGCTGAATACCCAAAATAATGTTTTTCAATAATTGTAATAAGCAGAAATAAAAGAAACTGCTGCCCAAGGAATCACTACTTCCACATCCAGATTTTCTATCCAAGGCACTCACAACGAGAAAATTTTGTATGTGGAAATAATTGTTTATGGAACTTTAATAATATGATATTTGAAATCCTCTACCCCAAAAACCCATTAAACGATACCCCACATCGGTAGAGGGGTGGTGGTGGTGAAAGGGGGTGGTAGTGGGGGTGGATGAAGTAAAAAAAAAATTTGAAGTTTCTGGTTCTTGTACACACACTAAATCACAATTCTTTTTCATCCCCTCTAATAATGGGGTGGGGGTGGTAATGGGGGTGGCTAATACCAAAAATTTTTTTGAGACCTTAGCTTCTCTTGTATATACTAAATACCAATTTTATGGACTTTTACCTGCTTGATTTACTTATTTACTCCTTTACACCAATTTACCCCCCAACCTTTCGACAGAACAAGATGAAAATATAATCTATTTCCAGATCTCGTTAAAGTACATATGTGTACCAAATTTCAAGTCAATATCTTAAACGGTTCCAGAGTAAATGTGCGCACAAAAAAAGTTACAGACAGACCGACAGACAGAAATTTTTTTTCGCTCAAACTTAAAATCTCGACGTTTCATGACATTCTAAGCCTATTTGAACAATAATAATTTCTACAAATTTTTTTGTCGTTACTATACTTCCACTGGATATGGAAGTAATATTTGTATTTAAATATTATCAATAATAACTCCCAAGTGATTAACACAAATGAGAGAAACATATTTTAAGATACCTTATGCAGAAGTTTTGTCAACGCAGATAAAACTAATTCTAACCGAAAAATAAATCGTAGTCCGGGGTTTAATTAAATTTGGGCTAAAAAATACTCTGCAGTACAAAAGAAGAACTGCTCTTGCAACACACCATTTTGAGACGTCAAAACATTGATTGAGTCATTTGTGGCATTTCCTAAAAATCCCAACATATTCTCTTTTTCACCCCGTGTACATTTTAAACAATTTAACAATTAAAAAACAGTAAACAGTTTAACGATGAAGAGCAAACTGCAAGTATTTATTAAAGGAATAATACACACGAGCCTGTTTGTCAAACTTCTTTTTGTTTCCACAGCACACTTCTTATTTGCATTATCATTTTGTTAACAAAATGAATGTTTTGAATCTATACCTTGAAAGGAGGATAGTAATAAATGAAGTGCTTGCAACAGATTCTATTGGCGTTTAAATTTGGAGGGGGTGTAATTCAAAATATTTTTTACAAATACTCAATGACGTGCCGCTTTACACTATTGTCAGTTCAATTCCTCACTATCATCCTTTCTGGGCTAAGATTATAATTGTATTCAGTTCCACGACATACGTACTTGCTAAGGGTATTTTCTCGATTTTTTAATTATTATTTATTAAAGTAAAGTATTTGTGTATTTGGGTAGATATCAAACCGATTTTCGATTTGAAGTTATCAATGGATTTATCGTGAAAATTAGTGTTTATAACTACTGAGTGTTGCCGTTTGAAAAAGTTGACTTAATTATAAATTAGTGATTTCGGAAATGTTGGTTAGTCATAAGTACTAAACCAATTCGAAAAACCTCACGTTTACATTTTTCTCTTATCGTTTTGGTCCATTTCATTGATTTGACTGCAGTCACTGCACTCTAGATGCAAAAATAAAAAGGGCCCTAAAAATGAAGAAGTCTCAATTTTTTTTATAAAACTATGCAGTTATACTTAAAATTGTCTCTGCAATTAAAAAATGTGAAAATATACAGATACAGTGTTCTATTTAAGATTTCAAAGTTGAGGTAATTTCCGGGGAAATCGGAAGTGAGAGTGTCAAACAATGAAAAATTGTCCATTTTCGGTATATATTACCCTTACCAAATGTGAGTCTTATACCTTGAAAACTCTGGAAACTATGGCGTGTCTAATTATTCATTTGACACCTGGTATAGGAAACGATCATTAAGTGAAATGATAGTAATTAAACAACATTATTATTATTAACACTGAACAATAAACAAACCCTGGATAATTTAAGCAGAATGTATAATTAATAGAAACATTTGTTAAATTATAGTGTTGGTAGAGTGGCGTTATTGCCTGGTCTAACTATAAATAAACAATCCAATCTTGTGGAACATCACTTAGTGTTTTTTTGCAATGTTTGGACACACTCTGTAGTTTCGAAAGGTCACACCATCCCAAGTTACATCGGAAAGTGAAAGGGAAAGAAAGAAATGAAAACGAAAGCATTATTCGTCAAATAATAAACTAATATATACATAAAGCATTTCAATTAGCATTATTAGCATAACGGTTTTGTAACGAACCATCTTCTCCAATACACTTCGATATCCAAAAGGTGATGCTTGTTTGTTTAGATCATTATGCAAACAGGTCGTACTTTGATTCATCAGTTTGTTTATGTTCCTAATTTGAATAATTTGTAAGCAAAATAATAAATAATAGGCTCATCAATGGGAAATCCATTAGCTGATTTTATTACTTGCATAATTTAATATTTGTCTTCAGTACATTACCATAAATGAAATGTGTCAGTTAAATAACAGGAAAATTTATAGCTTGTAAGAAAAAAAATACAATGCCTATTTAAAATCGTAGAGCGCGGATTCGTGACAATTTAATTAAAAATAATCTGATCATCTGGCAGATGTTATTATTTTTGATCATACGATCCAACTTGCTGCAGCCAACTTTGTCGATATGCTTTGAAAATTGCTGGAATTTTAGAAAATTATTATTAAAGAAGTGCGTGCGCGATGCTGGACAGTTCTTGTCTCCGACATTCTCACGGGAGAAGCGCCAGCGAATTATACACAGCCACTCCCCACATCTCTCAGGGTAGTAACTGTAGATTCCAGATTCGTGTGCCCTAAGAAGACGGAGGGGCCACAGGATAACTGCCTACTGCATTTGGCCAACCACTCGGCTGACTATTGACAAGCTGGTATGGTCTTTAATTCCGAGAGCAGTGTAGGTCTCATTCCACCAAGTACACCGATTTTCAGGGCGACCATCTTGACCGAGTAGTTTGGGTATAGCTCTCGGAGCCCATACCGGAGATTTCGGTATTTAGTCCGTTTTCCCAGTCCTTCAAGATGATGTTTGTCTCGGTAGGTGCCGAGAACTCCATGACATTCATCATCTTGGTTTGATGGTCGAGGAGGACTATGTCAGGCTTGTTTGCTTGAATCTGCCTGACCGTCGGGAATGAGTAGTTCCAATAGATTCGGCACTTTTCGTTCTCGACAACGGACTCGATCTCTCCTGGGAAAAATTAACAAAATTATTATTATTATTGTCACTTTTACGAGTTCTCAGAGAAATTTTCAAGGCATAGCAACACGGTTTGCTTCAGCAAGTTGAATCCTATGTGCGGGATAAATTTTTGAATAAAGTGAAATATCGGCTAGCGCTCGGCGATCAGACACTTTGCCAATAATAATGGCGGTATACTGAATTTTTAACATTCACATTATTATGCCATTGATGAAAAGTATGATTATTTTGCCTTTGCCTTAATTTATGGTAGTATACTGATATATTTACAGACATAGTTGGAGAAGAATAGACACAGCAAATGGCAAATTTATGTATACTTTACATAATACAGAATAACTACACTTGCGAGCAGATAAATCGATCCACATCTCATTTCTGACTTTGAATACATTTTATCAGGCAGCAAGTATCACATTTTAAAAAAAGCATGTCGTTGGAAAGACCATTTAATAATAGTCTTTAAAATAAGTAAAAATTTTGTAAGGTTCCTTCTTTATTTTCAAGTAGGGAATCCCTTAGAAATACTTTGAATAAATCATCATTTTTATAATAAAAAAAAATATATCGAAATTTGAAGAAATTAAACAATACAGTACCTTAGCAATTCTTTATTTTTTAGTAACTTGTATTACCTCCCTTGCCCTAATAGCAGCTTGTACATGGTTAGTCAGAGACCTAATTAAATTGGCTATGGTTTTTGTGGGATACCATTTCACTCCTCTTCAACTGCTATCATTAGCTCTGCGATGGAAGTTGCAGTAGCAACACTGACCCGAACTCTTCGTTTGCTTTCCTCCCACGGATGTTCTATGAGATTTAGGACGGGGCTGTTTGCTGACCACACCTTCTGTCATATACGGACGATTGTCGCGGAATATGGTCTAGCGTTGTCATTCATAAATATGAAGTGATTTCCAAGAAACTCGACCTAAGGTACCACATGGTCTGTCAGAATTTCTTCGACTTACCTTACAGCTGTCAAACTCCTGTTGCGTCCGCGGCCCATCCCAATGATGAAGACAGGTTTAATCATGCTTCCAGGTAGATTGCAGCCCATATCATACACAACCGCAGCAGTAGCTGACACGTTCGTCAATGCAACACTGAGCAAATCATTTTCCGGTTCGTCGGTATACTCGCTGTCTTCTATTGCTATCGTAGATACATATCCTGGTCTCATTGGCGAACCAATGCGGGTCTGCCCCATTGGCTCAAGTTCCAATCCAAGTGTCCCGTTGCGAATCGAAGGCGTGCTTGATGATGAGCTGCAGCCAGTTTTGAACCAGTTGCAGCTCTGTGACTTGTCAGAATTCTTTCTTACAACCTTCGCCTAACTGCCCCGGCGAACCAATGCGGGTCTGCCCCATTGGCTTAAGTTCCAATCCAAGTGTCCCGTTGCGAATCGAAGGCATGCTTGATGATGAGCTGCAGCCAGTTTTGAACCAGTTGCAGCTCTGTGACTGGAGGCCATGAGCGAACGTAGAGAGATACTGGAGACGATTGAGGAAGGGACAGGCCTCGCTGGGATGACCAAAATCCTGGATAAAAAGTGGCCTGAAGAAGTATTTAATAAAATAAAAATTGAAACAGGAAATCCTGCAATGGCCCCACCGGACTATGACCTGGTGGTCATTCTGGATCCGAACGACACCGGAGAAAAGGGTGCGCTAAGCCAAGTGAGGAAAAAGCACCCAGAGGCCTATGAGCTAGCAAAGGAAGGACTACGGGCGGGTCAGCTGGAATACCTAATCAAATCAGTAAAGGACCTTGACAAGCAGAAATCAAGAAGACCATGAAAACAAACAGCATGTATACCTGTGCCCACCAAAATTGAGGAAAATGGCATAATCGACTGGCCTGAAGTATATAAGTTAGCTGAAGACTGCAAGAAGGAATTGATCCTGCAGGGTCGAAAAAAGGTGCTATTTGTAGCTACTGAGGGACTGGACAGGAACTACTACAGAAAAATTCTCGAATACGTTTTTGCTAGCGACCGCATAGTTTTAGACATGGAATTAAAACTCCTGATACCCATGAGTAGGCAAAGTACCGTAAATAAGCAAACCCTACCGAAAACACAAGCGATCATTGTTCAAAAAGTTGACAGAGAATATGCAGACCTGCTGAAAACAGTTAAGGAAAATGTAGACATCGGTAGATTGGGTGTAAAAATCAAGACCATCAAAGAAACAGGAGGGGGAAACCTACTGCTCAGGGTTGAAGGAGACCAAGCTCGAGCGGCGAGCCTAAAGGAGGAAATACAAATGCAGCTGAAAGACACAGTGGTACATATGGAACGAAAGGAAATGACACTTCACGACTCAGACATTGACCCTACTGTTACAGAAGAGGAGATAAAACAGGCTATCACGAACAACGTAAAAACAGATTTGCGGGACATACGGGTAACATCACTGAGACCTAACAGAAATGGTAATAAAACAGCTACGGTTATATTGCCTAAGGCATCAGCAGAAAAAAAAAGAGAGAAGGTTCTTATTGGCTGGGTAAACTGCAGAATCAGAGCCAGAGTCTCTATTCTTAGATGCTTAAAATGTCTGGAATTCGGACACAGTCGTGGAGCGTGCAAAGGAGCAGACCGAGAAAATGAGTGCCTTAAATGCGGAAAGAAGGGGCACAAAGCTAAAGACTGCCAAAATACCGCCTACTGTCCGAGTTGCCAAGAACAAGGACATAGGGCGGATTCTACCAGATGCCTTAAGTACAAAAAGCTAATATACGCCGAGGCAAAAGCCAGGAGCAGGCGGATACCACAATAAACCGTCTATGAAAATACTACAAATAAATGCAAATAGGTCTAGGGCCGCCCATGATCTGGCATTCGCGACAGCGTGCAGAGAGGGGGCGGATATAATCGCGGTTTCCGAACCTCACCGAAATCTGGTGAAAGAATCAGGCTGGTTGACAGATAAAAGAACGGATGTAGCTGTGTACTTCAGAAATAATAAAATCGAGGTCTCAAAGGTCTACGAACACAGAGGATATATAAAGATAAAACTCGTTAAATTCGCCTTATTCTGCGTATACTCTTCGCCAAATATTCCGACTGAGGAGTACGAAAACCAAATGACGGTACTCATGGAGGATGTCAGGACTACAAGGGAAGCTGTAATTGTGGGCGACTTCAATGCCAAAGCCCCAGAATGGGGAGCACCTCTGCAAGATACCAGAGGTGAAATCCTGACAGAATGGATGGCGACGCTAGATCTGGTGGTCCACAACACGGGGGATCCAACTTTTGTCAGAAAAACTTCAAGGTCCCATATTGACGTAACCTGCTCATCTCAGAGCATGGCGAGGTATGTAAGAAACTGGAGAGTCCTTAAGGAGGAATCTCTAAGTGATCATCTTCACATATGTTTCGAGGTCGCTGTAAACGCTCCGGCAATGAGGGTCTCATTTAAACCCAAGGTTATTATAGACAAGGATGCGTTCAATAGACACATCACGACACAGGCCCATAGCCTCCGGGAAAATGACATTGATGTCGAGACTTGCACAAACATCATCAATGAAGCCTACAGAAAAAGTTGTCCTACAAGAAATGGGATACCCGAAAACAAACCATATTGGTGGAATAACCTCATTGACAATAAAAGACAGGAGTGCGCGGCGGCCAGGAGATCACTCACCAGAACTAGAAGAGACGATGCGGACCTAATGGCCCAGAGACTTGCCTCATACAAAGCGAAGAAGAAAGAACTGAAAAAAATCATCAGAGATGCTAAACGCAAATCTTGGGACGATCTATGCAGGAGGTTAGACGAGGACATCTGGGGAGATGTATTGTAAGGAAAACAATTACGGGACTATCCCTGCCTTTCGCTATCACAACGGAATTCAAGGAAGAAATACTTGCGGCTCTCTTCCCAACGGTGGAAGATGCTTGGGCACATGATCATGGGGCGACAGCACCCAGAGATTTCTCTCTGGAAGAACTTAAAATAGCTGTCGATAGAATTAAAACCGGCACCGCCCCCGGACCTGATAAAATTCCTCCATGAAGCGGTAAAAGAATTCGCAACGTCCCACCCCCAGCTGGTGCTAAGAATATTAAACAGACTTCTGAGGGAACATTCCTTCCTAAAAACGTGGAAAAAAGCAAGAATTACTCTGCTCTGGAAACCAGGCAAACCAAAGGAGAGCACATCGTCCTACCGACCAATATGTCTAATTGAAATCATGGGAAAGTTATACGAGACACTAATAAGAAACTGACTGATCGCTGAAATTGATGGCGGGTCTGTCGGAGAATCGATTTGGCTTCCGCAGGGATAGGTCAACCATTCTCGCGGTGGAGAAAGTGCTGCAGACAAAAAGACTCTCAGTAGAAAAATATTGCCTAATGGTAACACTAGACATCAGAAATGCGTTGAATACCGCGACCTGGAGCATGATTATAGAGGAGCTGGAGATGAGGCAAATTTCTGGCTACCTAATAAATGTAATAAGCAGTTATTTTCAAGACAGGAAGATACACATGGGCAAACTACAAAAGATACTAACAACACAAGGTTCTGTACTGGGGCCAACTTTGTGGAACATCCTATATGATGGAGTACTTAGAATCGACCTACCCCAGAACACCACGACGGTGGCGTTCGCAGACGACCTAGCAGTGCCGGTAACAGCCAGTGACCTGTCCACCCTAGAGTTCAGATGCAATGAGGGGCTAAGGCGAATAGATGTATGGCTGAGGCACCAAAATCTGGATCTAGCACCGGAAAAAACTGAGGCGATCTTCCTAAAGGAACGTCCTAAAAACGTCGCTCTATGAATAAACTTGGAGATGAGAGGACGACACATCGAACCCAAGAGGAGTCTCAAGTACCTTGGGGGTCCTAGACTGGCATGGAACGTTCGGTGAACATATTAAATATGCTTGCAAGAAAGCAAACGATCGGGTTGCGGCACTGAATAGGATCATGCCAAACATCGGCGGCCCTTCTAGCAGGAAGAGAGCACTTCTGTCCAACGTGGTTCACTCAGTGATGCTGTATCTATCTGGGGAGGGGGACTTCAGGTAAAGACGTACGCTAGATTGCTGGTGAGCACCCAAAGAGAAGCTCTGCTAAGGGTTATTAGCGCATACAAAACAGTATTGGCGGCAGCTGCTCAAGTAATATCTGGGACGCCCCCCATACATTTGCTTGTAGCAGAACGTGAATATATTTTTCAGAAGAGAAAAGAGCGGGACATAGCTGCAGAAAAAGAGGCGCGGAATACCACCATAACCAAATGGGAAAGGGAATGGGAGCGAACCACTGAAGTGGCACAGTAGACGAAACGGTTGATTCCTAATATCGACAGATGGGTGCGATGTAAGCACAGAACCACTGAATATTTCCTAACTCAAGCGTTGACGAACCATGGGACTTTCGGAAATTATCTCAAGAGAATCGGGAAAAGAAACGAGGACACTTGTAATTACTGCCGGGAGCCTGATACGGCGGAACACACTCTTTTTCACTGTCCCAGATGGGAAGTGAAAAGATTGCTTGTACAAAGTAAACTGGGGCTTCAGCTAACACCGGATAACATGACACAACAGATGACAGATAAAGAAGATAACTGGAAATTAACTCACCAATGGATCCGAGAAGTAATGGAAGCGAAGGAAAAGGATGATCGTGAACGTCATGGGTAAATGAATTTACCCAGATCATGGAAAATATTAAATCGAACACCAAAGACAAACTTTATTCCAACCGACGAATGCCAGAGATGGCGGTACCGGGAGGAATATCTATGATTGAGAAAAAGGGGAGGGGTTTTAGCGGGTTCAAGTCCCGCACTACCTGTTGCGATAGATACTAAGCGCAGGTGCTCATGATGAGTTTCCCCTCTCAGAAAAAAAAAAAGCTCTGTGACTTGTCAGAATTCTTTCTTGCAACCTTTGCCTAACTGCCCATTACATCACTTATTAAATAGCATTAAGTCGACGGTTCCCGTAACATCGACATTACAATAAAGTAGTCGTTTCACTCCGGCATTTACCAGTCCCTGGTCGCTGATTGAGGGAACCATTCCCTTCATATTGTTGCTGTTAACATTTCGAACTGCCGACTAAAGGCCCAGTGACGAATTAAAGTATTTTCCGCTTTACGCAAATCCAGGACTGAGGAGAACGATACACTTCTTAAAACTTATTATTGATTATTATCAAATCCTAAAAATAATGTTAAGCCGGGGTCCCACGGCGTGTGACTTGGCGAGCCTGGTCTGAAGTTTGTCATACCTCGCGCCATGGGAACGTAAATACTCGTTATTGCTCGAGGTGACTCGGGACGGCTTGACCTTTCCCGTGAAATGTCGGTAAATTTTCGAACATCAAAGGCTTGTGGATCGACGGATGACAAGCCTCAGTACGTCTCGTGCATCCGTTCCCACAGCCTGTTGTGGATTATGTAGCGAGATTTGAGTGGCGCAGTGGTGTATTGACGAGAAGTGATCGACTCGAGGGTAGTCGAAATTTGCCAAGCCACGCGCCGTGGGAATGCGCGTGGTTTGGAATTCGACCGATCACAAATCCACAGATACGAACCTCGAGTAACTCCAGGTTTGCCAAGTCACAGGCAGTGGGACCTCGGCTTTAGGGAAACCGGAAACAAGCAGGCATCTAACAATTAGGTCAAAAGAACTTACCGCGGAGCCGCGCCGCCTTGATGAACGGCACCTGACAACCGATAGCGGCGTAATAAATGATGTCCAATCATATGTTAAAGTAAACCTCGGATTTAACAGGCACTCAAAAAATGTCGGCATCTTTGCTTTGCGATGCGGTGTGTTTGATGTCAAAGGCGCCGACATTTTTTGAGTGTATTAAATCCGAGGTTGACTATACAAGTTACAAAGTTATAAGACATGCAGTTGAGCGAACTATTTTTATTCTGATTTTGCCTGGCCGCCCCTAAAAATCTGCCGCTTTACGCACGTGCGTAATTAGCGTATAGGGTAATCCAACACTGTAAAGGTCTAAAATAAAATTAGAATGATTATAGACAAGTACTTTGTATTCGCTTTTCTGGTATTTACAAAACAGTGCTTTTACAGATTGCAACGGAATATGCTTTTGCTCCTGTACCATAGAAACTAATTATGGGATCCGAGGGGAATTCATCTTTAAAGTTTCCCAAAATCGATGGACCCTTCGGGATATTAAATATATTTCCATCCTGATAGTTTGAAGTATTAAAATTCTGACGGACAACTTATATGACTTTATAATAGATAACCGAGAGAAATTTTATACTTTAAACTATCAGGATGGAAATATATTTAATAGCCCGAAGGGTCCATCGATTTTGGGAAACTTTAAAGATGAATTCCCCTCGGATCCCATAATTAGTTTCAATGGTACTGGAGCAAAAGCATATTCCGTTGCAATCTGTAGGTAGCGAGTTAAAAAAAGACCACCTTATTGTTACTTTTTAAATAATATTCATTTGTTTATTGCGATATTACCATATTGTGATACTACCATGTAGGTATCTAGGCACTTTTATATATCAGAGTTTATGTTTTTTGTTAAGTAAGGATGTTGATTTTTTAAATGAATATTTAAGTTATAAGTTGTTCTTCCTTTTGTTAACGTAAGTTACTGTTATCAATAAGTCATTTGTAGGTTCCTCACAGTATAGCCGTATGTGATAGATTGATATTTTTATGGCTATACATATTATTTGTTACTTTTAGATTATTATTTTCTGAAAATAATGTATTTTAGGCTTTTTGTTATGTTATTTTTTTAATTTGTATAGAAGTAATAAATCTGTTGTTTAAAGTCAAATTTTTATTTTTGTTTTATTCGCACAGGAAATATAACGAACTGTCACTGATTTTTTGTATGCAGAGGAATTCTTTGTTTGAAAACTGCTTGAGCACAATCGATCACAGTTTCATTTCTTTAGCCCGTTTAATATGGGGTGGGGGTAGCGGCAGTGACTGATGTCCAAAAAAAATTTGAGACCTTTGGTTCATTTAAATAATAGGGTGGGGATGGCTGATGTCAACAAATTTTTAAGCCCTTGGTTTCTCGTACATACACTAAATCCTAATTTTATTAACTCTTATTTGTTTTCTTTGCCTATTTAACCCTATTTGCCCCCAACCCTTCGACAAAATAAGCTTAAAATATAATCTAGCTCCAGATCTCGTTACAGTACATAGATACACCATAAGTCAATATCTTAAACAGTTCCAGAGTAATTGTGCGCACAAAAAAGGTTACAGTCCTACAGACAGATTTTTGTTGTTCAAAATTAAAATTTCGTCGCAACATTCTAAACCTATTTATATAAGAAAAAAAAATTAAAATTTTTCACTTTGGCAGCGTCAGCTAGGAAAATGCTATCGATTTTTTCGTGTGCCGATTCGTTATTTATTGTACCAAAGATAGACGAATCGAAAGACGCAAACATTATTTTTGATCACCGAAACGTGATTTTTGCCACTTTGACAGACGTCTGCCATACACATAGCTACAAAAAAAATCGTCTGCCCGGGTGAGAATATAATCTTGAGTTGTTGTATTTATCATTCCTTACATAATTTTTCTCGATAAATGTCGTTCATCAAAATCGGATCTGTCACTTTGACAGCGTCTGCTAGGGCGATGCTACCGATTCTTTCGTTTGCCGATTCGTTATTTATTAAACCATAAGTAGTAGACAAATTGAAAGACGCGAAAATTATTTTTGAACAATATAGTTCACCGAAATGTGATTTTTTGCCATTTTGAGTTGCGTCTGCTATGATAATGCTACCAGAAAAATCGTCTGCCTGGATAGAAATGCCGTCTAGACTAACTATATTAGCCACCTCTACAAAAATTTTTCTTGAATAATATGGTTCACTAAAACCTAAAATCTTTTTGAATACACCCCAAGTTAATGCTTCCACTTTGAAACGACGATCGGTTTTGACATACCCAAAGACCAAAGAATGGACTGCCATCAGTGAAAATTTTGAATATTATCGTTCACCATAATGTTTGTCAGCTCTCCTACTATACCGTCTATAGTGGTTTCCTGATAAACTAAGTTGCACGATGATCAAATGGCTTAATACACAATTTTTTACATTTTTATAGCCACCGACATTGATTGCCTCGAGTGTGCCCTTGATTTTTGTTAAGTAGGTATTTATTCGTTTGGCTCATTGATTCCAAATATTATTTTCCTTGGTCGTTTCTTGACGAATTATTTATTATGGTGACCATCCTGTATACTTTATATTAAAAGTATGGCAGGTTTCCTCCTTGGTAATTCTTCGGATTAGGGCTTAACTCCTGGCATCAATTGTTCTTGCATGGGAAATAATTTTAGGAAAAATAATAATTTTTTATATAACCGAACTTGAGAATTCGATGGTTTAAATTATGTTTGATTTGCTTTGCTAATTAAATTTGGGAAACTACAGAAGAACAAATTATTGTTACAATTTGTTTAATAGACGTATACTAAATATAGACATATACTAAACGTGGAAAGAAATAACTTTCTCTTTGCCGTATAATCACATTGAATTATAATTAAAAATCAACATTATTTAAAAACAGGAATTCGTTGCGGTGTTTTATTAAAATTATTTTATATACTTAATGCTTTTAAAAAGTGTTTCTTATATTACAGTTGTGTTTGCTCACAACTATATTATGCAATCACAGTAGCTTAAACGTGCATACTCAACTACCGAGTAATTTGTTAAAAAATATCCTACTTTACAGGTAATTTTTATTATGGCCGTGTTAAGAAATAGCTGTGTTAATCAATATTAATTTCTATTTTGGACAAGATTAAATATTAAACAATATGTTAGAACACAGGTAATCATTTTACTAACAAAGGAGAAATTATCAACCGCCTATTTAGACCATACATTGTGCCAATTACATTTTAAATATTATTTTCCTCCGTCGTTTTCTAATTATTTTTAGCTTTCTTCCTTGACAATTGTGGTAACTATGAACCAAATATTATTGTCCTCCGCCACATTTATTCCATTAATTACACAGGTTTACAAAAAAAATTGTCCGACCAATGGGATTCCATTACCGTACCCCAAAGGTTTTTGACGTGCTGAACACGATGCCGTAGTCCGTTTTGAGGCATCACGTCAGGATTTCGAGAAAACTTAACCTAAAAGTGCTAAAAACACCTATTTCATCTTCGTTCATGCACAAATTAATTCACTCAATATTTTGGCCTGAATTTTGTTACTCGGGAGTTTTTGAGGTTGCTGATCACGAATCTGAAGTCAGAATTTGATAATTTCTAAATTCAAGATGGCGAATGCAAAAATCTAGAAATGTATCAAATGTTGAAGATTATGGCCCAAAAATTGTTACTCGGGGGGTTTTTGGGGTCGCTGACCCCGAATCTGAAGTCAAAATTTGAAAATTTTCAAGTCCAAAATGGTGGATCCAATATGGCGGACCTTTCTGAGGCTTACATGTTTTATTTCAGTATTTGTTATATCTAACTTTTTACTCTGATCACGAATCTGAAGTCAGAACTTGAGAATTTTCAAATTCAAGATCTTGTCTGTCACCATCGGGGTGCTTTATTTTGGTGAGTCCCCTTGCCTCTCATCATCGGGGTGCTTTGTTTTGGTGAGTCCCTAACCTCTCACTCTCGGGGTGCTTTATTTTGGTGAATCTCCTTGCCTCTCACCATCGGGGTGCTTTGTTTGGTGAGTCTCCTTGCCTCTCACCATCGGGGTGCTTTGTTTTAGTGAGTCCCTAGCCTCTCACTCTCGGAGTGCTTTATTTTGGTGAATCCCCCTGCCTCTCACCATCGGGGTGCTTTATTTTGTTGAGTCCCCTTGCCTCCATCATCTTGGTGCTTTGTTTTGGTGAGTCAGCGACCCAAAAAAACCCCACAGTAAAAAGTTTGATATAATAAATACTGTAATAAAAAATGTAGGCCTCAGAAGGGTCCACCATATTGGATCCGCCATATTGGATCCGCCATTTTGGATTTAGAAATTTTCAAATTATGACTTCAAATTCGTGATCAGATCAGATCAAAAACCCCCGAGTAACTATTTTTGGTCCATAATCTTCAACATTTCTGGATTTTAGCATCCGCCACATTGAATCCGCCATCTTGGATTTGATAATGGATAAATTTGGATATCAGCATCGTAATTAGTGACCTCAAAACCCACGGTAATAAATTTTGGGCCACAATCTTCAAATTTTCATGAATTTCTGGATCTCTCCGAGTAACAAAATTCAGGCCAAAATATTCAGTGAATTAATTTGTGCATGAACGAAGATGAAAATGGTATTTTTAGCACTTTTAGGTTGTTTTCTCGAAATCCTGACGTGATGGCGCAAAACGGACTACAGCATCGTGTTCAGCACGTCAATAACCTTCGGGGTACTGTAAGGGAATTCCATTGGTCGGACATTTTTGTAAACCTGTCATTTTTATTAGAAGTATGTCCAATTTTCTTGTTGGTAATAGTGTCAACTTCCCACCTAATACTAGTTTTCTCGGTCAAGTAGTTTTATATATATGTATATAGCGTCAAGACAGATAGATATGGACTGAGAGAGAGAGAGAGGGCGGGGGGGGGGGGGGGAGGAAGACAGACAGACGGAATTGAAATACCTTAATTTTCGTACGCTACATACTCTGAAACGTAAAAATCCGTGGAAATATTGGATAATGATTTTTTCACGATTACAATACTTCACTGCAGAGAAAATAAGAACTGAAAGGTAAAGAATGGATATATGTAATGGATGAAAAAGGGTGGCTTATGGTCTTAGCGTGGAAAAAATCTGTAAAAGTATTTACACAGAACTTGTCTCATTATTTGTCATTGTGTATTTATTAACATTTTTTCTTTTGGGTGACCACCCTGTATGTTTTCTTCATTAAAGTATATCGAATTGTCTTCTTACATGCCAGACATTATTTTACTCCGTCGTTTCTCAATTATAATTTTTCGGTAGGTTTCGTCCTTGGCAATTATTGTGTTAAGTATTTGCCAAATATTGTCATATTTTTCCATTTTCTTTCTTTTATAATATAAGTATTTCCTTGGTAATACCGACAACTACCTGCCAAACTTTTTTTTTGTTGTCAAATAGTCTAATAGGACAATGGTTTAATAGGACAGACAAATTGACAGACACACAGACGGACGAAATAAAATAAAAAGTCCATTCTGAATTGAAAAACCCAAAAAGCCCGATTGTATTGAAAGTTGGACATTAAATTACTGTTAGCTAGAGGAAGAGACCTAATGTTCTTTAACACATTCAGCACCATGGCGGACACCGATGTCTGATAAGCTATAGTTAGATCAGGCCATAGCGGTCACCACCGGTGTCCGCCTTACTTAGCCATTAGCATTGGCCAGCGGACACTCACATTTGAATAGTTTGTATCATTAATTTCCGACCATGACCCTGTATAATGGCGTATATGTTATGGGTTCTTAATAAAAAAAACTTGAGTCAGACACCGGTGTCTGCCGAGCTTGTCTTATGGGTGGTCCCGTGCGTAGATTCAACAATATTAGCTTGGCGCTGAATGTGTTAAAAAGAGAGAATCGACAATGGTTATGAAACGTTGAAAAAATATAAATGAAAAGTAGGATATTGAGGAGCATCTTGCCAATCAAGCTGGTGTCATCAGCAGGTGATTAAATATACAAATATAGCAATTATACCTAAAGAATTAACCTACTCAATCTCAGAGGATTGCACTACAAAATGTTCAATCTAATATATAAAAATCTCGTGTCACAGTGTTTGTTATCGAACTCCTCCGAAACGGCTTGACCGATTTTTATGAAATTTTTTGTGTATATTTGGTAGGTCTGAGAATAGGTCGTAGGCTATTTTTTATACCCCTAGGTGATAAGGGTGGCTCTATCCAGAAATTTTATTTTTATCTTTTTGGACAAAAATTTATAATTTATATGGCAAAACAACGTTTACTGGGTCAGCTAGTAATTATATAAAAGTTCAATAAATCGGCGAACAATATAATGTAACTTTATCTTATCCACAGACGTTTTGAGATCTATACATTATTCTAGTTCTCCATCGTTTGTTGTATAGCTCATTTGACGGCATCGCGCTATCTGTCGCGGTTACTTGTTTGGTGCACAGCATCTTTTTAATCACCTCCTTGCTAACATCAACACAACGTTTTGGAGCAATCTGGTATTTCCTGAACTATGAACCGTTCTACATTGTCCTTTCTCTGATCCCCAGATAGCACAAGAACGTACTAAAAACGTCCAGGGGACGTTTGCATAGGACATTAGAGATGTCTTAGGGACGTCCGCTTTAAGACGTAAGGCATACAGAAGACGTCTTTGGGACGTCCATTGTTACAAATCAGCATGTCCCTGGAACGTCTTATTCTGGTTCGTTCTAGACCCAAGAAAGACCTTCAAAAAGTTTCAAAAAGACCTTCATGGGATATATCGGTTTTATAAGCAATTAACTTCTATAAAAAACCAACTAAAACTTTTTCGCAATTATTTTAACGAAAAAAAAAAAAACCGGAGTGAGGGGATAGAACCGCATTGTAGGTCAACCGATTTGTAAGTCAACTCAACTCAACTCAACTCGACAAGATTTTATTCAGAGTTTTTTCAATATATCATGTCGCATCAGATCCTAGCCTCGGAGCCAGCCAGACAACCACGGCGAACGTCGCCGAGGTGGGTGTGGGGCTGGGCGAGATAGGTCTGATTTGGCTTAGGAATAATTGTAAAGTTAGCAACACCTGTCTGCCATAGCTAGACAGACTTAAGAGCTAATTAAGGTGGGAACATGTGCTCTCATAGGCCTAAAACTAATTTAAGAAATAAACACTATAGATGACTAAACGCACTAGGCGATGCACTTTACGAAATTTTTGGTTGCTGATACGGGAAAACAGAATCAAACGAAAAAACCCGTTCAAACAAATGACGACTACCTTCCTTGCAGTCTGACCGCCGGCAAGGAAGGTAAGGTAAAATAAAGTTGTAGTTTAATAAATTATGATCTCGATGAATTTTCGGCCTAGAGGGAATTTGGGAGAAACAAAAAGGATAAAAATAACACATTGTACAAATATAAATGTGGGGGGGGGGATAGAAATAAAGTCGAGGGAAGATAAAGACTAGGGTGGAGGTAGATTATCGTAGGAAGTAATGTGGCTAGGGGAGTTGCCGGAAAATAAGTTTTCTTATTATATACTTAAAGACTGTATAGTTAGAAGTAGCAAGTCAGCAACTCGGCTGTATTCTATTGTTATCATTAATCTTTCATTCTCATCTAATTTTATTAAAGGAATTCGATACCTGCACAAATAAGCAGCCGGATCTTGGACTAATGTTTAATTAAGGTTTCATATTTAAAACTGAACTCGATCATTTTTATTCGTGGAAATTCTTATTTCACGCAAACAATAATCCATTTAGATATAAAATGTATTATTTTCCAAATCCAGAGAATATGAAAATGACAGGGGGGCCTAATAGGGACGTACCAAAGATGTACATTCTTTGACTTCCCAAGGACGTACCGCTATGGACGTTCTAAGAACGTCCATGTTAGGTCTAAGGCGTTCAGACCGCATGAGGATCAATACTGGACGTCTTTGGGACGTCATGTGCTATGCGGGTCAATGTGACCAATAAATGAGAAGATTCGGGATAATCGTCACCGGAGAGGAGCTTTTTGGGACGCATTTCTTGAAGAATACAGCGATTGACTGTTTAGGGAATTCGTAGCAATGTTTACATCTAGTTTTTATCGTTAAATTTAAACTATTGTGACCGTTTAAAAGTAAATCACTTATCATCTGTTATATTTTGATTCAATAGAAAATTATAACTCATAATATAATTTACATGTTTAGATTAGAAAGTGAAATAAACGTCTATTCACATTAAAGAAGATATGAGTGGAACACTTGTAATTTTTTCCGCATGTTCGACGCAGTGTAGCACATCTATTTTTTACATTAATATGTAATACGTAGTTTTCCTTTTCTTCTGTATAATCAAGTCAATAGACGGTCAAGGTAACGAGCCATAGCATTTTGGTGTTTATATCAATCACCATAGATACTTTTTGCTAATACTAAGATTTAAACGATTTAAAACGCGCATATTGAGAGATCCTTAAAGCATGAAATTGAACTTTTCTTTATTCCTTTCCTTCCTCATTTCCTTCAATTTGAGGAGGTATATCTTTCCGGAATTCCTACACGAAAAACTAAAATAATAATTGTACATTTTTATGGCCTGCTACATTTTATTGTTTAAAACCAGTAGAATATATACAATTAAATTAATAGCACTACTTTCATTCACATAGCAAATTATTACACTAGGAAATAGGAAACAGAACAAAACAGTTTTATAAAAACTGATTTTAATCTACGATATACATTTCTTTAAAATCTTTGTGCAACTTATTGGAATTACTTGTTGGAAAACACGTGGAAGACTGATCTTAGTTTACTATAATTTGATAACCTTGCATTCTTCATTATTCATTAAAATAATGAGCATGTTTAGTTCCCATTTTTATAGTACGGGATGCCGATCCAATAATTTCTCAATGTCGTTTGTGTAAAAAATTCTCGTGCAAAACAAGTTATTAAATGAGTCAACAATGTTAGGTACTCATCTTCTGATCAAACACATTTTGCACATATTTCTGGAACTTAAACAAAAACTTAATTTCATAAAAAAAAAATTATAAATTATTCAAATTACTTTAGTACATGTTTAAAGCGACCACCATTTCCCCCAATACATTTTCATAAACGTTTATCAAAAGACTTTCTAAAAAAAGTTTCTGGATTATCTTTTAATAATATTATCAGCTTCATTAAATTTTATCCATAACCGGTGGACAGTGTGGAATTTACGGGTTATTTAGGTTAAATTCGACTCCTTTGTAATTCAACCCAAATCAATCTATTTGGGCTCAAAATTTTCGTAATACTGAGTGAGCGCTTTAATGAAGAACTGCAAAAATTGCGATCCAGCTTATTTTTGATACGTGACAGCTGCCAAAAGCCTGTAAAAAACGTGAAAACCCTATAAAGGCAGAATCTAGACACTGTTATTATTTACTATATATAACTCCTTAGAAGTCCATTAATATCATATTTTATCGTGATTTTTGACTTTCAGAATCTGAATTTCAAGGTTGAAAAGGGTCAACAATGAATAAATGAATACTATATTAGAAGAAACTCAAAAAATTAAAACCTTAAACATTTAACGAATCTTAACAAGGTTATTCAACTTTCTTTCTGATAAAATCAATAATGTAACTTAAGAGGGTTCCGCTCCAATACATGTGTCATATTTTAAAACTTTATAGAATGGTTCAAGAAATTCATTTCATTTCTGCCTTTATAGAGTTTCACATTTTTTACAGGCTTTTGACAGCTGTCATGTGTCAAAAATAAGCGGGATTGTGATTTTAGCAGTTCTTCATTAAAGCGCTCAGTATTACGAAAATTTTGAACCCAAATAGATTGATTTTGGTTGAATTACAAAGGAGGAGTCGAATTTTGACATAAAAAACTCGTAAATTCCACACTGTGCGACGCCATTATCGACAGAGTTTTTTATACACTAAAGACTTCATGTATCCTCAAAAGTAAAAATTCAACGAATTAAAGTCTGGGCTAGGAAATGGCCAACTAAATTCTCTCCCACCCAATTCAACGTTGTAGGAAGAGTAGATTTAAATATAAATTTTGTCTTTGATGGTGGCTTGTCCAAGGTCCAGTGGTGTCTTTTTTCTAATAATTCTGTTCTTTCTTCTTCTGCGTTCCTTTTTTCCTTCAGTTTCTTGGTCCAATGTTGCAGATATATCTTCAGTGCATATTGTTGCTTCTTCTATATCTAAAGGTTTAATAAATGCTGTGCTGATAGGAATAGGAAGCGAAAGGGATGGACACAAATATTGTTATCTTTCATCCTTTAATTTCCAACGAGAAATAGACAAACTTAAATAAGAAAATACAGAGCGACTTATTGCCTGACTTATTTTATTATCTCAATCAATATTTTAATTGTAGAAAAAGACAACATGTACATTTAACAAATTGTGTTATTTTCTATTCACTGCATACCTACCTATTACCAGATAAATAAGTAAAAATAATTTATGGTTTCGTTTATAATAACCACATCTAATTGAGCTGTTTTTATATAACTTTTTCAGTTCGATTCAGTTAACATAAAATTGTTAATACTTATGGTCTCGGTATCGACAGCATTTATTAAATAACAACCAAACATTAGAGTACAGGGGGAACTGAAATTAAAATGACAATGTGGTTAATATTGACATTACTATTTTTCTGTTACTTGTTGGGATGCTATATTATATTATAAAAGTGTTTGTGTGTTTGAGAAAGGAAACATTTTTGTTCTTATTCATTATTTGTCAAAAAAGCGCCCTCCTACTGCTCCTTTGACGTAAAAGTCACAGGCGTAGAGATTATTTTTCAGTAAAATACTGGATAATTGTATTGTTTTATAGATTTCACGGACATTGTTTAGCAGAAAATACATGAGGCAGAGCATACTAGTAAGAAACACAGAAAAATTAAGAAAATTCCACAACCAATATTTAGATAATATTGCATTACTAAACACGATTAGCTAGTATCTGATATTGAATGACAGCTTACAAATTTAAAAATGACAAGAGCAAGTGTGTAAAAACTAAAAAGCAATACATTATCTAGGAATGTAAGATCTATATGCCTATGGATTTTGCGTTATTGTATAAACAATATTAAGCAAGGTAATGCCTAAGGGTGGTTCAGATATAACCTAATATTACCTTATTATGCTCGGCAATTCAAAGATCATTAGGTATAAAGTGCCACTTAGATTATCAGAGTTAAGTTCTCTTTATCTTTTTTTCTGCAGTACTTGAAAAATAAGGAAACCTAAAACATCTAATGATCAATATTGTTGCCTCACTGGCCATTGGCGTATAGAATTTAAACTAATATGAGCTTATACTTATAAAAATGTATGTAGGTAGTAAGTAAACTAATAAAAAATTAATGTAGGTAATTAAAGTAAGTATGTTAAAATATAACAATGTTAAACCTTCTATACAAAGAAAAAGTAGATCTGGGAGTACCTCAAGACTCAATGTTGGGACCTCCTCTTTTCATGATATACGTAAACGATCTTCATCTATCCACTGGTCAAGTTACTATATTTGCAGATGATACCTCAATATCTGTTTCAGCGTCGACTACACAGTAACTCATTTTAAAGTCAAATCGCGCATGCGACGAATTACTTTGTTTCTCGAAAACTAAACTCAACTTTTTATATTTTAAATAAAATCCAGCGTAGATAGTGAGGGATTGTTATAGTATGACTAGCTGACCCAGTAAACGTTGTTTTGCCATATAAATTATAAATTTTTGTCCAAAAAATAAAAAGAAAATTTCTGGATAGGGCCACCCTTATCACCTAGACGTATAAAAAATAGCCTACGACCTATTCTCAGACCTACCAAATATACACCAAAAATTTCATAAAAATCGGTCAAGCCGTTTCGGAGGAGTTCGATAACAAACACTATGACACGAGATTTTTATATATTAGATATAGTATATGTTACTCGCTAATATAACCATATGGCAAACAATATTGTAATCTGGAGAGTTGATAGTGGCATAAGCAGAGTACTGGTGCACCAGAAAAGATTAATTCGGAACATTTTCAAACTACAGCCTATGACTAGCTGTAAAGAATATTTTAAAAGTATAAATATATTATATACAGCGTGTCCTACTTTTAATGCCACCCCTCCTCCACATCTCAGTTATTAGTCATCTATCCAATTGCAACCAAATTTGGATGTCCTTTTTGAATAAAATAAAACTTATTTCAGTCATTGGAGTGCATTTTTAATAATAAGAAAGTGGTCGATTTTTCTAGAAGTCATATTAGACATTTATTTTCTGAGAAACTGACGAAATATTATTGATCAGCATCTTTATATCTAAAATTGAACAATATTTTGATTTATGGTTTTCGAATATGGTCCCTTTCAGATTAAATTTTTTAAACAACATAATCAATAACTTGGAAACGAATTGTTTTTCGAAAAAAAAGTAAATCCTCATTTTCTGTTTAAATTCACTTCTTCTACCATCCAGGGTTACTGACGCTGTTAAATTTCTTAGGCCAAGAATTTTTACTGAAAAATTACTACAAATTTTGATTCATCAGCCCTGTAAATTGTCGATAACATGGAGGTGGTGGAAAAAGTGAATTTAAAGAGAAACTGAGGACTAACATTTTTTTCTAAAAACGAGTAATTTCCAAGTTCTTGATTATTTAATGTTTGAAAAATGTAAGGGCCGTAAAACGAAAACCAAAAGTCAAAATATTGTTAAATTTTGATTATAGGGACTCCAAAGCATACTGATCAATAATATTGTGTTAATATTTCTGTAAAAATGCCTAGTATGACTTTTAGAGAAGTCGAGAATTTTCTTTTTAATAAAAATGCACGCCAATGACTGAAATAAGTTTTGTTTGTCAAGAAGGACGTAATAAAGGTCTTTGATATCGATCCGAATTTGTTGAACTCTGATGACTAATAACTGAGATATAGAAGCGAGACACGCTGTATATTTAAAAAAAAAAATAAAAATAATGATAATAAGAATAAGTTGGAAAATACCACAGTTATCGAACAAGTCGTAGTAGCAAATCATTTATACCAGCTCGTGAGATAAGTGCTTATAAAAACCTTCTTCCTACAACTTCATACAAATATTTGATACCTTGCTTCAAAATATGAAAAACATTAAAAAAATATTTAGTTTCAAACAGTAAACGAAATTATTTTTCCTGGATAAGGCGTTTTATTCTGTACACAAATTTCTATCTTTAAAAATGTGTCATAAACATAACTTTTACTTCCACATCAAGTGGAAATATAGTAATGCACAAAAAAATTTGAAAATGTTTACTGTTCAAATAATCCTGGAATGTCATGAAACGGCGAGATTTTAAGTTTAAGCAAGAAAAATTCTGTCGTTTTGTCTGTCTGTAACTTTTTTTTGTGCTTACGATTACTTTGGAACCGTTTAAGGCATTGACTTGACATTTGAGACACGCATATATTTTAACGAGATCTGGAACTAGATTATATTTTGATCTTATTCCGTTGAAGGGATGGGGGGTAAATTGGGGTAAATGAGAGATAAATAGGTAAATCAAGCAGATAAGAGTCCATAAAATTGGTATTTAGTATATATAAGAGTATATATCAACATATATCAAAAAAATTTCTGACATTAGCACCCCCCACCCCCGCCCTAATTTCGTACACCAGTGGAAGTAGTGATTCCTTGCGCAGCGGTTTTTGTGTATGTATGTTATTTTGTATATTTACGTACGTGCTTGTAAGTGATTTTTTTGCGTATGCGTGTATATTTTATATGTGTTATTGTTTCATTTTTATATTTAAATGTAAATTATCTTGACCATATGCATAAGAATATTTCCAAATAATAGCACAATAAATATCTATTTATCTATGCAATTTGATACAGAAACTAAAATAATAAATATATTTATTTTCAGGTGGCTGTGATCGCCTTCGCATCTTTAGCTTCAACAGCGTCGGTACCGACCTCCAAACCAGAACTAGTTGATGGAATTGTGTATGAAGCTGATTACCAGCCATCAGGACCTGCCGCCGAAACGGTGGATTCATATCAATTGTACCAACCACAGATGCCTCTACCTTTGAATATTCAGTTACCCAAGGCAGAACAGAACCCAGTACCCTTCTACGCACCAGAACCCATAGCCTATCTAAAGGCGCCGAACGAAAATCAAGAACCCAATTACTACCAAGTGCCATTACCTGCTCAAGAGTTGGTGGCTCCTGTGGAAACCGCTTGGAATCCAGACAACGATCCTAAATTATACTACGAAGTACCTGCCTTGTTGACAAAACAGGACTTACCCACTAAAGCCCACCCTAAAAAGTTTAATAAAGAAGTCCATTCCAAAGACAAACCTTACTCATCGAAACCAAAACAAGAGATCGTCCTGGAACCAATCAACGAAAAGCAGTACGAAACTAAGCAGAAGGACCTCCACAAAGTTTTCGAACAGTTAGCCAAAAAGGAAAATCAGAAGCAAGTCCAATTGGAAAAGGTAAAAAATGACACAAAAACTGACGAAACCGAACAGCAAACTGCTGGAACAGAGGTTGAAAATGAGACTGATTCTGAGGGTGCTGATGAATCAGATGCACCTTCAGAAAGCTATAACCAGGGATTGGACACAAAAATAACTGACTCATTAGGCATTACTTCCTCTAACTCTCCTTCTTCTGGCGGGGATAGGATTGATTTTCATATGGTGGGGCATGACGGACCACACTCTTATAAGTGGGGTTTTGACACTGGCAAAGGGTAATTCATGCAGCTTTTCTTTGTTTCATTTCCTTGCTTCGAGTTGAAAAATACTACTAATAATAATACAGTTAATCTGTCATTTGACCCGTGAAGATAAGAAATTTTCTTTTTTATAATGCAGAGGAGATTGCTACAATCGTCAATTCAAGTTTTTCAAAAAAATATCGTTGAAAAGAATCTTTTTCTCAATTACCTATTTCTTTGTTAGTTCTGCCCTAATATTAGCAAAGGGGGCAGAGATAATTGCAAAAACTACATACGTAAAATATTAACGATGGAAAAAAAATTGTTTAAATAAAATTTTTAGGTTTTCTAATTACCTACAATACTGATTAGTTAAGTAGTAGACTGCCGTTATATTGACGACTCTTTTAGGCGATTACAAGTCAATGACATGGTATGACGAATAAATAATGTAATGTAATGTAACGTTACCTTTTTTTTTTTAAAAAAAGGTCATTATTCTGTGGTTGGGCTGAAATGGTGTGTTACCCATTAATCGTCCATCCACCAAGGTGGCTCAGCCCGTATCTTATTGGTACATTGGAAAATGGAGACTTCTTAAAATTCATGTAATTTTCGGTTATTTTATTTCATCAAGAACACCTTATACGATCAGATAAATGTCGCCAAATGATATTTCTGGGCTATGATATGATCACGTAATGTTTATGTCTTTGCAGAGGTCAAATTGACGTATTGCCTGACCAAAAAATGACGACAAAATGACGTTAGTTTGCTGCCTAGGTAATTACTAATTTTAGACTAGAACGAACAAGAAAAGAGATAATCGAGAAAAACTTATTCTGGTTGTCATTTCTCTAATATGGCGATCGTATAGCGACAACGATATTTTTGTAGAAAACTTTAATTGATGATTATGACAATTTCCTTACATTATGTATAAAAACTATTTCTTACTGTAGAAGAATTATTCATGGGTACTGTATTAGTGTAAGTAAATGCTTACCGGTTGATGAGATTTATGGTGGATTCATAAAGACAAGTTAATATTTTCAATAACGAGTTAACGAGACCAAAGGAACTTTGAATTTGTTCTAAATGTAATGTAAGTTTTAGACGATTGTACAGATTCGTCGTGGACTAACCTGAAGTAATAATATATTAGACCCGGCTCGCAAGAACCAACAAAATTTATCTTTATTTCCAATGAAAATCTCTTGACAGTTTGTATTATTTTATTCAGTCTTATTTTCAGTATTATCATAACAGCTCGTTTTTTTAGCCTACTATTTTTTTTATCATAGTAACAAATAACAAATTCATTTAATATTAAATCACATCATTTTCTTCCCCCAGTGACGCTTCGTCGTCACTTAATTCTAAAAGTTCAGGTTTACATATCTTCATGACAGGTCTTCTATATGTTCCAGTTTTAGTTTTTATGTCTACAATTCTAACTTGTCCATCGCTGCTTGGATATGTTGTCACAATTTTACCTAAAGCTCAATTATTTCGTAGCATTTGATTATCCATTATGATCACATGTCGTCCTCTTTTAATAGTAATTTCTTTTCATACCATTTGGATCTCTTTGTCAACGAAGGTAAATATTCCCTTACCCATCTATTCCAGAACTTATTGGTTCCAATAAGAAAGTAATTTGGCGTAATACTTTCTGGGTCGTCCTAGTTGTCAGAAACATATGTTAAAGGTTTACTATTTACCATATTTGCTGCCTCTGTTAGTAAAGTAGCCAGTACTTCGAGTTTTGGATAGGTTTCCTTTAATGTAATTTTTAAACTTTCCTTTACTGAACGAACCATTCGTTCCTACGCTCCTCCCATATGAGGTAAGGCAGGAGGTATAAACTTCCAATTTACCCATTTCTTTACAAATTAGTTCTTTCTCTAATAAAACTTCGTCAATTTTCTTAATTTCATCTCTTAATTCCTTTACTGCTCCTTTAAAACTGGTACCATTGTCTGAAATTATCATCTTGGGCTCTCCTCTTCGGACTATAAATCATCTTTAGGCTAAAATAGTATAGTTAGTACTTAACGAATCCGCCAATTCAATATGAATTGCTCTTATTGACAAACAGGTAAATAAAACTCCGTAACGTTTTTCTCTTCGTCGACCAATGGTAACAACCATTGGACCGAAATAATATAAACCAACATAAGAAAATGGTCTCGGTGGTTTTGTCAGTCTAAATTTTGATATTTGTCCCATTTCAGGTATGCTAGGCTTAGCTCTTGTGCTTCGACACAAATTGCAATCTTTGGATTCTTTATTAATGGCTTTTCTTACATGCCTTATCCAATATCTCTGTCTCAATTCATTCAGATCAGAATCAATTCTCTTCCCGTATGTCCTGCTTTCTGATGATAATGTCTTAATAACTGTGAATATGCGTGTTTGCTCTCTGTGCTCTTTTATTATATGTACCTGATGAAACATTTCTTGAATGTCCGTAGAGAAGGCTATTTGTTTTTGTCGAGACTTCCATAGATGCTTACCAACGAATTATCAAGGTCTGGAACTTTTAAAAGTAAGTCCTTTAGACTACTACCTTTTACTTTGGCTGCGGCATCAAATACAAAATGAATCTTTTCCGGTTTATTTGGGTTAACTACACCAAAATGCGGTAAATACCAAACTCTTTTTTCCGTCTTTAGTTCATTTTCGGTAACACATATGGCATAACCTTTTCTTAAGTATTCGTCAATCTTGCAGTCGTATAAATTTGCAAACTCTTTGTCTTGTCTTAATTTTTTTTCTAGGTATTTTAGACGTTGTATAGCCACCACGGCTTTGCTGTCACCCACGTTAAAATCATCAGTTTTTCATAGTAAACCAGTTTCCCATCGTTGCCCAATTCTTCTAGTAGTTTTTCTCGATAGTTAATGATACTATTGCTTGGGTAATGGTTTGTTTAATTTTTAGTTTATCAATAGGTAGTAAGAACTTTTACTATGTTAATTATGTGATCTAGGTAAGAAACGATTTATGCTGCGTGGAATAACAAAAATTACATCCTAGTTAAATAATAATGTTAATATTAACAATGAGCTTAAATGAATCTACCACTGATCTGGGTGGCATATAGTATTGAATTTTTTACTTGAATAAACTTTATAGTACACTTAATAAATCGAACGAGAAATATATATTTATCTTATTGCTAGCTATTAATAGTCAGTTATGTAATAAAATCGGCGCTTTTTAATAAGAAACAACACATAATAGGTTAAAGCAGAAAACTATTATTTATATTTAAAGGATCAACAATTTAAGTTTAATATTTTCGTGTTATGGTACAGGAATGGAACTACGGTGAGGCCATACCACTATATTTTAGTAAATATCTGGCAAATGTTGAAGATATGTTAGTTTTCGGAATTTTTTGACCCATCGAACCGGGTTTACATGCGAAATAAATGGGCAACCGACCGCAGGTCGAACTCCCACCATTTAAATTCCTTTGTATCGTTGCGCATTCAATCTGCGCCCGCGAATATAAGATGTCTAGTTATCCATAAATTCATACGTGTACGTACTTGGCTGCCGTTATCTGTATAATTTTCAGCTCAGATAAAGAATTGGTGTTGATAAAATTTTCTTCTCATTTATTGTTTTATGCCACAGTAAAATGATATATGCATAGCATGAATAAAGTTCTATTCTTTTCCCTCGCCAGCATTAGGTAGAGTAAACTGTTAGCTAGATTAAGGTATTTATTATTAGAGGCACATTTCGTGCTCAAATTTTGTTAAAAGTTGCCCCAATTTTCTTTTCGTAGACAATTTCTGGACGTCAGACATGAGTTTCCTTTTTATCTCCAAAAATATCCATCTATCTTTTAAGTACGAAGATAAATTATTTCGAATCTGGCGCAGCAGATCGTATACTGGTAGAATATAGAGGCTGCGTTAATTCCTTTGCAGTTCGGATAATTCTTTAATAGTACCATTTAGACATTTGTTATATTTCAAATTATCACTTTAAATTTTAAATACAGAAATGGCAAAAGTCATAAAAATCGACAAAGATGATATAATCTTTTCAATAGGATGGTGCCCCTTCTCACTACTATGGCCAAGTCCGGTAACTTCTTTACAAGACGTTGGAATGTAACGTGGAAATTAATAGACAAGCCTGATAGACCACAGGATATTAGCCCTCTTTATACTTTCTCTTTGACGGTATTCAAAATTTTGTATTACAAAAAATTACAATTTATTTAAAAAAAATGCTAGTCATAACAAAAAATATTCCATATGATGTCCACCTGTTGCAGTACACAAAATTATTGACAAATCTTTTGTCACATTTTGACATTATGTATTTTGACATCCTGTATAAACGGAAATAATGTTCTTAAACTCGGATGTTTTACTCAGAATGAAAATACTTTTCAAAGGCATGATCCTATGCGGTGTGAATATATTTTACCCTGAAAAATTCTTTTTAAATATGGCAATTTCGAATTTCATAAATTTATTTAAAATTGTTTAAAAATAAAAAATAAGAAGGGCGGGGGGTTACTTTAGAAATTTCTGAATGTTCGTTTATTAATAATTCGATACTTCATAGTTCAACTATACGACTATCTAAATGGTCCAAATTTTGCGGTTGGCAAAATTAACGTATAAAATATTCGAAAAATGTAGCAACGGTTCATGTTTAACAATAAATATAACGTAATAGTTTTCTGTTGTTCTTTTAATAGTATGTCGGTAATCAAACTTACCTCACATTTTTGTGTCTAGTACATACATAAAATTAATCATTATTGATTCACGTGTAACCTATTTTCTTCAACTCATGACTTTGCAAATTTAATTTCTATTACAGACTGCTTACCTTTCATACCCATCACATAACAAACAAACAAGTGAGCATGACAAATTAAATAATCTCTGAAATATTTATGTGCCTATTATACATGTAATGTAATTAACCAAAGCTACATCAAATAATTTGCAATGTCAATTTTTTTATGCAACTAACAATTACTACATTTTGCTTTTGTTGGGAAATCTGTTTTAACAATGTTTATTGTTTTACAATTTTATTTCTTAACTACTGTTCGGAGGCAACGTGTGGCATACATGAACCGCCAATTTCAGAAATCATTTTCATAGATCCAATGAATAATGCTTTCAAAGTCTCAAAAAAGAAACTGATATTAGTGCTAAACCTAAATTATTTTATTTTTTGTAAATATTTTAACCGCTTCTAAAGTTTCTATAGTCTTTGTGTGAGGGGGGCGGGGAGGAATATTTTTTTATAGAAGTACAAGGTGGACCAAATTAGATGGGATTTGGGGTTTTCTCTAAAACTATGGCAGATAGACAAAAACAAATACAGGTGTCCTGAGCTCGATTTTAGAGAAACAAGCAATGGCGCAAACCGCGATCGTCTATCTTTTTCGACTACCGAGCTACAGAGCGTCTTTAGAAAGTTGGCATTTTTGGATGACCTCTATATCTCAATTACTAAGTGTCAAATCGAAAATCGAGTAACACATTCTTAAGGCACTTTTTTGAGTAGAATCCGTTGTTGATAAGTAGAAAATTAAGCATGTCTCAGTTTTCGAGATATAGACATAATAGCCCATGCGAAAGTTGCAAAAAGTGCGACAAAATATGTCTACCTCCCCGTTTTCGAGGGCGGCCAACACGATGGTGATACTCGCGCAGTCTCTATCCCTCTCGAACTACCATTAAACGCAAAAAACCACCCCTTTTCTTCCATTTTTCGTTGTTAGGCATGCGAGGACTTGTTGAATCGGTTTTTTTTTGAGAAAACTCAATATGTCCTGCAAAATTTCGCAACCAGATATCCTAACGACCCCCGGGGGTTGAAACCACCCGGGGGGTCGTTGGGATGTCTGGCTGCGAAATTTTACAGGACATATTAAGTTTCCTCAAAAAAAAAAAACGATACAACAAGTCCTCGCATGCCCAACAACGAAAAATGGACGAAAAGGGGTGGTTTTATGCATTTAGGGGTAGTTGGTTAGGGGGTGGGAAGCTAAATAATATCAGCATCGTGTTCCCCGTTCTTGAAAACGTGTAGAAAACAATTTTCGGCGCGTTTGGATATTTTTGCATGTTTCGGTATTGAAGGAGGGGGTGGTTTCAACCCCCGGGGGTTGTTTGAATGTCTGGTCGCGAAATTTTATAGGACACATTGAGTTTCCTTAAAAAATAAAACCGATCCAACAAGTCCTCGCATGCCTAACAACGAAGGTGGTTTTATGTATTTAAGGGTAGTTGGTTTGGGGTGGGAAGCTAAATTATATCAGCATCGTATTCCGCGCCCTTGAAAATGTGTAGAAAACAATTTTCGGCGCGTCTGAATATTTTTTGCATGTTTCGGTATTGAAGGAGGGGGTGGTTTTAACCCCCGGAGGTCGTTAGGATATCTGGTTGCGAAATTTTACAGGACATATTGAGTTTCCTCAAAAAAAAAAACCGATCCAACAAGTCCTCGCATGCCTAACACCGAAAAATTGAAGAAAAGGGGGTGATTTTTTGCGTTTGGGGTAGCGCGAGTATCACCATGGTGTTGGCTGTCCTCGAAACGACGGGGGGTAGACATGTTTTGTCGCTACCCTTGCACTTTTGGGGTTTTAGACTTTTGTTGTGCGTTTCGTATGGATTATAACTTGTGTTGTTTTAAATAGAATACTCTGTAAATTATTTCATTTCACAGCTTATATACACATTCGGAAGATTTTGGATTTGGGTCGCAGGCATAGTTATTTCAACGGCTTGAGAGACCGCCTACAATAAAGGCGTGTACCAGTGCTCTAGTAGAGGGAGCAAATAATGACGCGCGATCAAGAAAACACGTACATTGCTATTAAAAATTTCAGTATCATTTATTGTAGTTGGCTCTGTTCAGTATAGGTAATATTATTACGTGCTTTAATAACTAAAATTATTTAACTCGTCATACTTTCAAAACGAATCAAATAATTCTTTACATTTCCCGCAGACAGACCTGCCCACGTACATGTGGTGGGGAAAGCAGGTGGCACGATTGTAGGATGTGTTATACGATAAAAAAGAATAGCCTAGTTGCTTCGTTCTCGCTTGCTCTCATTGCCGACCCAAACGAAAATTTTTCTGACACTGTATATCATATGTCATATTTATCTATTTGGTTAATTTTCGAAAATTTTAATATATTTGTGAGGAGGCCATGGAAAACTATTAACAACAACAACACTTCTTATAATATAATATAATTTTGCCAAAAATAGGAAAAACTAAATTACAGTAAATGTTCGAATTGTCTTCCATTGACATCTATGCATTTTTGACACCTTCTCCTTGCAGCATTTTTTGCATTTCCAATTATGACAGGAGTCATTGTCCGAAACGCAGCTAATGTTTTGTTTTCCCATTCTTCTATGTTATTAGAACGTTCTCCATGTATAATATTTTTTTAAATAATCCCAAAGCCAAAAAAAAATAAATAAATAAACAATAAACATAAACTACTTTGTTGTTTATTAATGTCCAATTAGCTAAATTAATTGTTATCAGTTTAGTTAACTTAGCTAACTAGACATTGATAAACTAGTCCTGAGTTATATACAGGATGTCCCACTTAAAACTCTCGGCGCCATTTTCTCGATAACCAAAAGCGATATTTGAATTATGTAAAAGGTATCTACTAGAATATATAAATGATTTCAGTTTTGAGTAAAAATGGGTATTTTACACATTGAGGTAATAGTATATTACGTAATGAGTGATGTAAGAAGCATATTACGCACGAATGGAAAAGTTACGCACGATGCCGCGTAGCGGCGAGTGCGTATTTCTATGAGTGCGTAATTGCCTTACAACTCGAATTATGTACTATACTTTACCTACGATCATATTTATTTAGTTATTTAGTAAAATCTGGATTTAGTTTACTAGTCAACAATATTATTCAACAAATATTATGTCAGTTTTGACAGTGTTTGAAAATTAAGTAGGCGCATTTGTTTTTTTTAAACCCCGCGTCAGCGATATAAGCCACCTATAATTGCGTGTCCCGTGCGTTTTGTTTACCGTGCGATTTGTTTACAGTGCGTTTTGTTTAGAATATGTAAAATTCAACTTACATATATGAAAGGTAGTGTTTTTTACTATTTACAGTAGTGATCGTAGAGGTAAAGTATAGTACATAATTCGAGTTGTAAAGCAATTACGCTCTCATGGAAATACGCACTCGCCGCTACGCGGCATCGTGCGTAACTTTTCCATTCTGCGTAATATGCTTCTTACAACACTCATTACGTAATATACTAATACAGAAATGTTCACATTCCTATCGACTGCCATTCGCTTTTATGCTTAGATATATTTCTACACGTACATTTGCGCTGCATTGTTATTAATATAAATAAGTTGCTAAGTTGGATTATCTCAAATCGAGTTTAGAATATATACACTTTTTAAATATATTAAATATTTAGTATTCTCATAGGTTTTTTTCAGGATATTGTTTTATTTTTATATTGAATTCATGTTTTCTTTTTGATTTCGTTATTCTTTTATGAATTGTTTGATTTTTTCTTTTAGTATTTTGTTTCGTACAAGGATTGTGTTACTTTTATTATTGTTTAGGTTTAGGTTTATTGTTGTTTAAGGTTAATCAAGTCATTTTATTTCCACATTTTACCCGTCATTATGGAAGATATTTGCATTTTTTGTCAAATTCCATTATCCGCGGAAGAAACGGTAGTCCTGAAAAGAGGATTAGACACGATAATTTCAAAAAGTATAAGTTGTATACTTTTTGAAATTGACGACATTCATAAAAAAATTATTTCTAAAGAACAAAAAATGTAGAAAAAATTACACTCGTAATAAAACCAAAAGAGCCCGCCTCTACTAGTAAAAATGATTTCACAGCAAAACAAATAAGGGCACACAGTGAATCATTTGACTTTAACAAAAATTGTGTTATTTGTGGAGAAATAGCCGATGTAAAAAATGAAAACAAAAATCCAACAACGACGCCGTATTCAGTTAGTGCAAACTCTTGAATTTAAAGAATCTCTGATTTCTCGCTGCCGAGAGCGTACTGATATTATCTCTGAAAATGTTTTAGAGAGAATTGTAAATGTAATTGATTTGGTTGCAGCTGAAGCAAGGTATCACAAAAATTGTCTATCCAAGTTTTACTTGAAGAACTTGGAAAAAACTAAACAGACTGATACACAAAAGTGCGATGCATTTCAGCAAATTATCGAATTTTTAAATTTAAAGAAGACAAATTAGAAAGTTTTGGTGACCTAAAGTTTAGTAGAAAACATTTAAAAAGAAAGCTTGAAGATCATTACAAAACTAAGATTCTCTTTACGTCAAAACCAGGCCATAGTGATGTTACACTAAAAGACTTTTCAGGTATTATTTTAACCGATACATGGTACAAAAAAAAAATTGAAAATGACCATGAAGAAAACCTAAGAGTGGTTGAAACGGCGGGAAAAATTATTTTAAATGATATTAAAAAAAAGTGGTTGACTTAGATAATTACCCTGCAACTGAAGATCTTTCTCATAATGATCAGATTCCAGAATTTTTAATGTTATTGCTGGACACTGTAATAAAATTTAGAAAAGTTGACAATAATGTTGTTAAAAGGAAAAGTCTGGCTCTTGCAGAAGCAATTATTTCTGCAGCTAGACCAAATTCTTATCTCTTACCACTTCAAATCTCTTTAACAGTTTACGTACATAGACATTTTGGTTCTAGAAATTTGGTACGAATGCTTTCCAATTTGGGATTTTGTGCTAGTTATAGAGAAGTTCAAAGATATGAAGAATCTATACTAAATTATCCTCAACCCGATATAATGAATGGTACCTTTAGACAATTTGTGTTTGATAATGCTGATCACAATATTAGATCGTTAGACGGACATGGCTCATTTCATGCAATGGGGGGAACCATTTGTATAACTCCTAAACGTAATGTACTGCTTGAAAAAAAAATCCACGTATTAAAAACTCTGCAATATTCGTATAAAATAGTACAAAAAATCTGCTGTAAATAAACTACAGGACTTCGTTATGGAAAACATTTTATCAATAAGCGGTAAATCCTTTTATCAAAATATATTTTGTGGGCAACTGGGCCATTATTGAAACAGTTTAAAATAATGAATTGGAGCGGTTATATGTCAATAGCATTAAAAAAGAAGAAACCAACTGAAGTCAGTTTTATAACGCCTTTGCCATTTATCAATCTTAATCCCAGCGATATGTCAACCATTTATACGGCCTTAATTTGCAAACAGTGAATGCACAAAGCAAAATTATAATACTTGTTTTTGTAACGTTTGATCAGCCGTTACATCGAAAAGCTTTAGAAATTGTAAATTCATGTGAGGAACTATCCTCTGTTGTACTTCGATTAGGTGGTTTTCATTTGGTAATGTCTTTGGGTTCTGTAGGTTTTATTGAACAGCATGTTTATAGGGTATATTTTCAGGTGCAAACATGGCTTAATAAGGAAATTAATTCATCTGAGTGGGTCTGGGAAATGAAAAACGATATAACTAAACCCGTACCAACATCTTTGTCAATTATACCCGACAATATATTGCACCTGTAAAAATGACTGCAATAAAAATTGTCCTTGCAATTACACAAAGTGTTCTGATCTGTGCAGTAATTGCCATGGCATAAGTTGTGTCAATTCAAACACTCTAATTATAACCGATAGCGATATTGAAGATGAAAATTAATTATTAATTTTTTCCTTTTACCTCCTTATTATTATTATTATTTATTATCATTATTATTATTATAAACCATTTAATTCTGAAAACTGACCTTGGTAATCATTTTTGTTCGGTGTTAATTGTGCTGTGACTAAAATTGCACATTTTAACTTTTCAGTTTTGATTTTAACGCTACTAACATATTTTTACAATAATTAAAATGTTCTATCTCCGTTATTTTTAAAGTTATAAAAGACATTTTCATAAACCCTACAATTTTCTTTTTAATCATATAAATAGAATTTTCCAAAATTTAAATTTTCAGTTTAAGTCAGTTTTTTACCACACCAGCAAAGTTTAGTAAAATGTATAAAATATATGTTAAAGCCATATTCTTTGGCTATTATCTGTTTAGAATATTATAATCGGCTAATAAATAAGGCAAGGAAAAAATGTTTTCTTAATCTACGCGCGCGTGCCATTTTTTCAACATGGTGGCTAACTCAATTCGGATTCTTCGGGACTTTCAGTATGTTATTGTACGTATCGTAGGCTACATATTCTGAAAAATTCAACTGGGTACCTAAAATGTCTAGGTCTAAACAGATTGTCGTAGAATGTTAATAAAAGTTTCGGTATTCAAATTACCGTGAAAAAGATAAGGCCCTATTATTTAGTATCCAATAAAACCACACCATACACCAAATCCAAATCGTCCTTGATGATTAACTGTAGCGGTTACGTGCGGATTTTCATGAGCCCAATCAGGCGCGCAGCCAGGGGGGGGGCCATGGGGCCCGGGCCCCCCCCAAGCCATCCTCGATGACCGAAAAAATAAAGAAGCAATATCACTATTAGTACAAATAGTGCCTTCAAATTAGGAAATGTTTAAGAAATTTTTCCCACAGTTATGAGACCTGTAGAAAGTGAAGTATTTGGGTTACCTAATCATAATTTTCACCCCCCGCAGTTCTAAAAAAAGGGTGGTTTTTGAAAAATATATACATATATATGAATTTTAGCGTTTTTTCATATTTTTCTCTATTTTGAGGAAAACTATGCATTTGGGTTAAAAATATCAAGAAAGCAAAGTAGTAGAGCATAAAATTTCCTATAATTTTACTATAACTCTACCTTTTTCGAATTCCGCTTAGTTTCGCCGCTAGAGGGCGCGAAAGAAATAAGTATACATATAGACTTTTGTGCCTTTTTTAGATTTTGAGCCAAAATTATGCATTTTTATGAAAAATCACATGAGATCAAAGTTGTAGAACATAAAATTCACTATCTTTAAGTGTTTTCTGGTTTTTTTTTTTTTTTCATAAAACATATATATATTTTATGTTCTGCAACTTTAATCCCACGTAATTTTTCATAAAAATGCATAATTTTGGCTCAAAATTTAAAAAAAAGGCGCAAAAGTCTATATGTATATTTATTTCTTTCGTGCCCTCTAGCGGCGAAACTGAGCGGAATTCGAAAAAAAATAGTAGAAACAAAATTTGTAGGAAATTTTATGCTCTACAAATTTGCTCTCTTGATATTTTTCACCAAAATGCATAGTTTTTCCTCAAAATAGAGAAAAAATTCATATATATGTATATATTTATCAAAAACCACCCTTTTTTAGAACTGCGGGGTGTGAAAATTATGATTAGGTAACCCAAATACTTCTTACAGGTCTCATCTGTGGGAAGATTTTCCATAAAACAGCGATTTCTTGACTAATTTGAAGGGACTAAAGGCAGTATCCAAATTATCTCTTGAAATTAATATTTTGTAATTAATGCCCATATTATCTAGTAGAGGAATCTATACACATCCATTTTCAACCATTTGCTGAAAAGTTTTCCTCAACCTCCAGGGAGGCCGGTTCTATTGCCCCCCCCCCCAGACGAATTTTCTGGCTGCGCCACTGAGCCCAATGGTGGTTATTATGCCGATTAAAAATTCCGGCACTGCTTATATGGGCCTCCTCTGTCCATATTATTGTTCCTTCAGGTCCTGGCACTTCATTGCACTGACGCAAAAACCACTGGCAAAAATCGAGACGCTTTTGAAGTCGTTTGGGTATAGATGGTGACTAATCCTAATTTTGTAGGGTTTGAATTTATTTTTTTTTAAGCAACGCAATGCAGTTGTCTTTAGGATTCCTAAATTTTACTGTATTTCGCAAGACGATATATTAGGATTTTCTCTTACAGTTTCTAAAACAATATTTTTTACAGCTTCTCTACCTGCTTTATTACATATTTTTGTTCGAGATTTTACAAATGATCCAAATTCTTAAATTTTGTTGTACGAATATTTTTGTCTGGCTGTTTTTTTTCTGGATATCTAAAAATATTGTTTAGGCGGAACTTTTGGCACAAAGTTTTGCTGTCTATCACTTGCCCATTAAAATAAAGCTCGGAAGCTTAATTTCAATCTTCTCGCATTCTATAAAACACTTAATAAATAAATAAATAAATAAATAAATAAATATAAGTTTATTGCATGAAGAAAAGACACATGTATTTTAACTTCCACCTGTTATTTTTATTAATCATATAATATTTTTTTACTATTACTAAATTGACCTATTTTTAACAATGCTCACTCACAATTAACTCACAAATTTGTTTTTGACATTTACGATTATTTCGATTTCCTTTCTTTTTACCACGGCCTTCTCAATAAATGTTAGAAATGCGATAAATATGTATATAGATTAGACCAACCCAAAAAAAAAAAAATCTTGTCATATTTTATGTCTCACCCTGTAAAAATGTTCCTTTTTATGTAAAAGAAAAAATGCTCTTTTGATTACAAAAAAAAATGAATTTTAAAATGTGCTACCACGTTTTTAAAGTACGCTATTTCAATAATTTTGAGTTATCTATAAAAATTAGGCTGCGGGCTTCATCTAATATATGTTTTTTAGTGCCAAAGTGATTTTTCACTTTAAATATTATATAAATAATTGGAAATTATTGAGTAAAATTTTTTTGTAAGAAACCCGATAAAAAAAAATCTACTTTAAAATGCTAAAAAATGGACAAAAGGAAAATCTCAAATAAATCTGCTTTCGGCCTGCCGAAAATACTTTTTCAATATGTTCCAAAACATATCTAAACCAAAATTTACTATAATTACTTGCAAGCGAGCAGAAACTAGAGTGCGAAAATTAAAGTTTTCAGGGTGTATTTCACAATTTTACTAATAAAAGCACCAAAAATATATCATTAAAATTGTAAATAACTAATGAAGTTACTTAAATAATATTTTTTTTCTTGGAAAATTATATTAAATATAGAAAATATTGTTTTTTGAGGCCCGGGTTGTTTAAGTTATTCACCAATGTAAATAATTATTATTAATAATAATTTTTTAATTTATTATATATATTTTTTTGTTTTTGTACATTTCTTTGTTTCTGCACTTTATGTTAACAGTAAAGCTTGTTTTTGTTCTTCATCTATTGTAATAACATTATTAAATCGAGAAGTCAACGCAATTTGACATTCAGCAGAATCATTGACAACTTTAAAATGTATGCATACATTTTTTCCACCCACATAATGATGACCTGAATTCCATAGATAAACAAATACCCGAATCATTTTTTTTTTTTTTTTTGATCTACAAAACCTCTAACATTACGTTGCGGCTCCCGTAAATTTTCTTTTTTTGAATTTTGTATCATTTTTATTTTTATTTCATGAGTCACTTTATCATCAAAAAATGCAAGGCACACGAGTTCCTCCGAAAGATACCAGAAGTGATTGGTGAATTTATTTAATAATAATAATATTTCTTGTCCTCGTCATGAACTTATTAGAAGATTTATATGAATATGAAAAAATAAATAAAAAATTGTCTCAATTATTATTAAATAAATTCACCTCTGGTATCGGAGGAACTCGTAACCCTTGCATTTTTTATGATAAAGTGACTCATGAAATAAAAATAAAAATGATACAAAAAAGTTAAAAAAAAGAAAATTTACGGGAGCCGCAAAGTAATGTTAGAGGTTTTTGTAGATCCAAAAAAAAAATGATTCGGGTATTTGTTTATCCTATTTTATATCAAAGAAAAGTTTAAATTTTTTTAAAATTACAAATATAAACGTTGACTCTTTAAAGAAAAATCCAGATCTATGGAATTCAGGCCATCATTATGTGTGTGGAAAAAATGTATGCATAAATCTTAAAGTTGTCAGTGATTCTGCTGAATGTCAAATTGCGTTGACTTCTCGATTTAATAATGTTATTACAATAGATGAAGAACAAAAACAAGCTTTACTGATAACACACAGTGCAGAAACAAAGAAATGTACAAAAACAAAAAATATATATAATAAATTAAAGAATTATTATTAATAATAATTATTTACAATGGTGAATAAGTTAAACAAATTCAAGCCTATTCTTAAAAACCCGGGGTATCAAAAAACAATATTTTCTATATTTAATATAATTTTCCAGGAAAAAAAATATTATTTAAGTAACTTCATTAGTTATTTACAATTTTAATGATATATTTTTGGTGCTTTTATTAGTAAAATTGTGAAATACACCCTGAAAACTTTAATTTTCGCACTCTAGTTTCTGCTCGCTTGCAAGTAATTATAGTAAATTTTGGTTTAGATATGTTTTGGAATATATTGAAAAAGTATTTTCGGCAGGCCTAAAGCAGATTTATATGAGATTTTCCTTTTGTACCTTTTTTAACATTTTAAAGTAGTTTTTTTTGTCGGGTTTCTTACAAAAAAATTTTACTCAATAATTTTCAATTATTTATATAATATTTAAAGTGAAAAACCACTTTGGCACTAAAAAACATATATTAGATGAAGCCCGCAGCCTAATTTTTGTAGATAACGCAAAATGATTGAAATATCGTACTTTAGAGCGTGGTAGCACATTTTAAAATTCATTATTTTTTTTTAATCAAAAGAGCATTTCTTCTTTTACATAAAAAGGAACATTTTTACAGGGTGAGACATAAAATATGACAAGATTTTTTTTCTTTTTGGGTTGGTCTAATATAGATCTCAATGGAAGACAATTTGAACATTTGTTGTAGTTTAGTTTTTCCTATTTTTGGCAAAATTATTTTATATTATAAGAAGTGTTGTTAATAGTTTTCTATGGCCTCCTCACAAATATATTAATTTTCTCGAAAATTAACCACTTTTTCTAGAGATAAATATGACATATGATATATCGTTAGATAGCCAATTTAAGTTGTGATCGAATAATGAAATAATTGACGGGGTATTCCATTAAAGAAAACACATGTTATGTCTATATCTCGAAAATTGAGGCATGCATAATTTTCTTCTTATCAGCAAAGGATTCTACTCAAAAAAGTACCTTAGTACCGTAGTACTTGGTAATTGAGATATAGAGGTCATCCAAAAATGCCAATTTTCCAAACATGCTCTGTAGCTCGGTAGTCAAAAAAGATAGACGATCGCGGTTTGCCCCATTGTTTGTTTCTCGAAAATCGAGCTCAGGGCACCTATATTAGTTTTTGTCTATCTGCCATAGTTTTAGAGAAAACCTCAAATCCCATCTAATTTGGTCCACCCTGTACAATCTATGTTATCAGCAAGTTACACTAATGTTTTGTCTAATCTGGGAGTTGAGCGTTTTTTGGAAATTAAGCTTTAGTTTTGAAAAACGTGCATTTGTTTAATTTTTTTAATATTTTGGGTTCTGTTCATCGGACCAGGTAAGAAAACAAATATTTGTAAATTAATTGTGAATAAAACTGCATATGCATAGGTCGAAATTCAATCGGCCATTTTCATTTTCGTTGTAGAATAAATAAAATCTGGGGAAATTTCAAATTTCACTTAAACTGAAATTATTAAAATTCTTTTTCATTAAATTTTTCGGTAAGTGCAACTTTAAAATAATAGAAAAGAATTATTTTTATCACCATTGCAAAACATGTTCAACACCTAGAATTTGAAAAACTCGTACTGTGACCAGACGGCAGTTTTTTCGGAGGCTCCAAAAATTCTTTGAAAATCTCACCTTTTGGTGAAAATAATACATATTTTTATTTGTCATTTTTTTTTATAGTTTACATATAGGTATTTTCATTTAATATTTTTTAGTAATGTCAGTATATAAAAAAATTTGAAATTTTTCTCGGTTTTTATTTTTTTGGAATAAAATAAAATTGCAGATCTAATTTGGACTTATGATATAGTTCTATTCATTACGTATAAACATTTTAATGTTTTTTGCCTGATCCTATGAAAACGAAACAAAAGCATGTTTATTCACAAAAAATTTTGACTTCACAAACAATCGTTGAAATATTTTGGATATATTTGTTCACTTTTCCACCGACCTCCACGCAAATTACTAACTTAAAAAATACTCATTTTTTTAAGTCAGTAAGAAATGCAACTATACTCGTAGAAATACTATTTTCTAATAGTTATTTCTTTTGTTTCTGCGCAAATTCACGTTCACTATATCGTACGGTGTTTGGTAAACATATCTTGAAATATTCACTAGACCATCATCTACAAAAAATCAATTTGGTATTTCCATTTGATAAATAGGATTTAAATCGTTCTTTAATACTATGGATAATTGATAAATTAGTTGGTATGTTGTATAACCAACATTTTTTCATGATAGATTTATCCAACCTTGAATATTTTGCAAGAAATATCTGAAAGGATTAGATTTTTATAGTTAATTTCGTTTGTGTGTTAAAATATTAGTGGAATAAATTACATTCAAGACATATAAATTATGTGGATTATAATAAAAAGATTCGTATTCCATAAGTAAACAATGTGCAAATGGGAATATGTTTGAATATTTATAAAATAAGGTTATTTACTTCCTCTGTCTAGTGGAGTAATAAAAAAATAAAGCTAAAAATCAAAATAAGGAAAGTATCTGGGAAAGATCTTTTTTTGTGAAATTTGAAGTACACATAAAAAGAGCAGAGGTGTCGCTAGGGTTTTTTGTTGAGCGGGGGGTGATCCTGATAAAGAATTATGACTGTAAGTTTTGGGTTTCGGGAGAGGTCAGGAACATGTTCGTTTTAGCAATTGAATTCGCAATTGCGGTTTTTTGCAAATATCTCCGGTTGCATTGGTCGTATTACAAAAATAAAAAATGGTGATTGTTCGCAATAAAACTTCGAACAGATTTAAAATATAAGACCTCCATTTTATCTTAACCTTAAAAACATTGAAGCAATCAGTTTATAGCTTTTACACAATTTAATATTGTTTCAATAAAAATTTATTGATTTAGATTAAATTTTGCAAAAATATGCTCTTGATAGATGTTACAATTACAAAAAGTTTCAAATAAAAATATTTGTTTAAACGGCAAAGAAAATATACAAAAAAAACATAAACTGTTTAAAACTTTGTGGACCCATGAGTCCACTCAAATTAGGAAAAAAATGCCGTTTTAGAGAAAAATTTTGAACAGCAGTTCTGCATAGAAAGTAAGTACTCAAAAATGGTGTCTTTTTTTTCTGCGCATAAGCAAAAAATTGTTCTAAAAGTTGAGTACTTACTTTCTATGCAGAACTGCTGTTCGTACGTTTTTTCGTGTTTTTTTTTTTTTCATTTGGACGTATATATTTAGAAAAGTACGCGTTTTTACCGCTAAACGAACATAGGTAAACGTGCCCAGAATACGATTTCCTACAAAAAAAGTTCTATACCTTTTTCTGGTTATCCCATTGCCTTTTCGGGAAAAGCGACTTGAAAAATATATACCGGGTGCCACAGGCTAGTGGCTCCCCCCAATATTTCTTTTATTTTTTAACTTATCAATTTGAAATTTGGAGTCCATAAACTACCTGTAATAATGAATTTTTGGACATAAAAAACGGTATGAGACCATTTCCGGTTTACCCGGGAATTACCTCAACTTTTGATTTTTAAATGGAACGCCCTGTATATTTTTACATATTTTCTTTCAAGACAACATTCTGAGTACACCATGAGATTTTCGCGAATTTTTGAGTCGATGTTCAGTTTCAAATCCATGCTATTTGTTTTTCTATTTTATTGAATTTGGCAGGAAGATTAGTTCAATAAAGGGTACAGTTTCACCAATTTTCGTTAAAATTGATGCATTATTATATTGTATTTCTTAAATTATCTAAAAAAGGACATTTTTAGTGGCTTTTATTTTTTTACAAATTAACAAATTATCAAAACGTTTCTTCATAGGTCCAGTTTTATTCAAAATTTTATTGTGAACAATTTGGTATTTTAATTTTTGCTATACAATTACTAGGACCAGAGATAAGGAAAATAGCAAAAAATTTCAATGTTGAAACAAAAATTATTTAAATTTTACAAGAAGCAATGGACCGATATTTAATCGAAAACATCTCATAGCACTTGTTATTATATCTATAACAAATTAAAACAATAAAATTGCCACCGTCAGAGTATTTCTTATTCATCTATTTCAATGCTTAAATTGACTTCACTAATGAGAACATGAAAAACTATATTTACCGTAGATATTTCCATTAATGCACTTAATTGTCCAGAATACTTTACCAATTTCTTAAAACGATTGAACTTAAAAAAAGGAACTATCTTAAGGCTAGGATTTTGCAGAGTGAGAGGGAAATATGCGTTTATTTTCGGTTTATTATAAATATTTAAAAAATCGTAAATGGTATAATCTTTAAAATAGTTTCAGATACTTCACATTGCTCTAACTTCTAAGGAATACAATCTCATACAGTTTTTATTGCAAATTTTCTATATAGTTGAATGCCATACTTTAATAATGAAATTAGGAACTAATTTCATTGGCAAACTATGATATTCAAGTACAACCGAAATTTAAAATAAAAAATATGTATAGTTATATTCGTCAGAATAATAGCAATTATTTAAAACAGTTTTAAAGATTATACTATGTTTGGTTTTTAATTATTTAAAATAAACCGAAAATAAATGCATATTTCAGTCTCACTCTGCAAAATCGTATCCTTAAAAAAAATGGTCAAGTGCGAGTAGCATTCACACTTCTGCTTAGTTAAAAAGCACTATTGGAATCAACAAACGTAATACGCCGGACAATCCTAAAGTTATTTTTAAAAAATTCAACTGAAATGCACCCTTACTACTTCCACGGCCACGTAGTGGAGTAATCGTAAAAAAATATTTGTTTTTTATTCAGATAGGCTTAGAATGTCATGAAACGTCGAGATTTTAAGTTTGAGCGAAAGAAAATTCTGTCTGTCGGTCTGTCCAACCTTTTTGTGCGCACGATTACTCTGGAACGGTTTATGATATTGACTTGAAACTAAATTATATTTTGATCTTATTCCGTTGAAAGGTTTGGTAAATGGGGGTAAATAGATAAAGTAATCAAGTAGGAACCCATAAAGTTGGAATTTAGTGCATGCACGAGAAGCCAAGGGCCCAAACTGTTTTTGGCATCTGCCACCCCCGCACCATTATTAAAGTAAAAACTAAAATTCTGATTTAGTGTGTATACAAGAACCAAAGGCCTCATATTTTTTTTGGGGATTAATTACCCCTTCTACCACCCTCTATTACCACCTCGTTATTGAAGAGGGTAAAGAAATAAAATCATAGGCCTCAGTTTTGTTTTGCATTAGTCAGCACTTCGACCATCCCCACCCCTAAAGAATAATTGTGATTTAGCGTGTATGCAGGAAACAAAGGCCTCAAATTTGTATTCTTGGCATTAGCCACCCCTTTACCACAACTTTACCGTGTGGTATATCGTCTTATGAATTTTTGGGGTGGATGATTTCAAATACTATATTATTAAAGTTCTATGATCAATTATTTCCATATAGTTGAATGCAAATATAATATCAACATATTTTTTGTTGTAAGTAATTTGGATAGAAAATTTGGATGTGGAAGTAGTGATTCCTTAGGCAGCGGTTTTTTTCATTTTATAACTAAGAGATATAAACAGAAGATGTTGAAAATTGCCAGTTTATTTTATATTAAAAACTCATTCAGGTAAAAAAACGTAATTTTTTTATTAAAGTGAAATATATAATAAAAAGTATTCAGGAAAAACTACACCACGACTCTCCACGTGAAGTCTGTTATCTGCTACGCATTTCTTACTGTTCCTAACAATTTTACAATGATGAGCCCAAAAACGTTAATTGTTTAATTTCAAACAACTTTTCTTTCGGTTGTAAACAGAAAAATAGGAGTACTTATTGATTTTTTAAACATTTAGTTACTATTCAAATGCTCCGTATGTCCTTTTTCCAATTCCAATCATATTTCTTTACTAAACAGATGCTTTTGTTACGAAAATTTTTGTCGTAAAATTAGAAATAAAAATTTTTTTCGTCTTGTAAAATCAATCCAGAGGACACACTGTACATTAAGGAAAAGTTAAACAAAAAATTTAAAACAATGTGTTTGGAATCTTAATATTAGGACCTTTCAGACGGCAATTCAACATTTAACCCCCAAAAGAGCAACATATAATATGTTTGCAGTTGCTTGCGCAGCATCAAACTCAAACTACATTTCATGTTTCTAACTGTAGTAGTTTAGGAGATAAACCGTTATGGAAGACAGGCGGACGTACGATAAGAGTAACTTTTTTTCGTAAAATCAAGATTTAAAAAGTTTTTCCTCTTCTGGACTCCAACCGTGGACACTCGGTAGATATTAAAGTTAGTTAAAAATAGTTTTGGTTACGTTAGATTCAGAACGCCTGACAAGGGTTTGACTAAAGCCTCTGAACAGCAAGACTCATTTAGTGAAAGTTTCATCAGAATTGTTTTTTTAAGTCAGTCATACATTACTACGCGCGTAACCTTCACGGTAACTCAGTTGACTGAGGCATAGTGATGCGCGATATATATCGATGTATCGAAAACATCGATATTGCGATGTACGATATCCGATATTTTTACATCGATAACTTACATTTTTAAACATCGATGAAATATCGATGTAATAGCAAAAATATCGGACAGTATTTTATAATAAAAAAATTAAGCAAATCTGAATCATTTGGGTTGTGGTACACCTGTTGTTAGGATTCGCTTTGCCCAGCTCGTCAAAAAATTTGTAACGAGGAGAATCTCCCTTCTCCCTCGTCCATCAAAAGAAAAATTTGGATCAGGGACCCCCCCGCTTATCAAAAACTTTAAAGCCCAGTTCAGATAGTCGCGAATTGCGAATATTGTTCTGATCGCCGAGTGATTGGTCAGTTTAAACGAAAATGTGGGCGGGTGACCAATCAGAACAATATTCGCAAATCGCCATTCGCAATTCGCGACTATCTGAACTGGGCTTAAAAAAATATCGATAATTTACAATATCGATGTTTTTCACCCGATAAATATCATATATCGATGAGTCTATTCGATGTTACCATCGATATGAAATATCGATACTTTCGGTTCGATGTCGCATCACTACTGAGGCATATTGAACGGTTGACTAAGGCATCTGGATCTGGATCTGGATTGTTTGGCGGGGGGTGAGCTTACGCTCACGTGCACTCAGGCCTCATAAGCGGGCCCATTGTGCTGCCCCCGTAAGTGGTGGCATGTCCACCGAGCCTCTCATTCCTCAAGCCAACCAACACTTGTGATGTATTTGAGGAGAAGACCAGGTGAGAAGCCACCTATGCTGGCCATACTGGGCCAGAAGTCCCCCAGTATGGATCCTCTTTTCGTTGAGAGAGCAGGGCAGTGACAGAGCACATGCTCGGCGGTCTCGTCATCCAGGTTACACCCCCTACACTTGGGGTTGTCTATAACTCCCAGTGTATGGAGGTGTTTGTTTAGTCTGCAGTGTCCTGTTAGCAATCCTACATAAATGCGCAGATTACTCCTGGACATCTGGAGACAGTGTTTGCCTAGCTTACGACTGGGTGTGGCCAAAGCCATTCTGCTATGTCTGCAGCTGCTCAGACCACTCCAACAGTCCGCATGGCGTTTAAGTGTATAGTTCTTTAGCAGGGAACTGTGGACTGAATCTGAGAGCGCTATTGCAGGTTCTGGACCATGCAGGGCGCTCTCAGATCCCTTGCGGGCTAAAGCGTCCGCTTCTTCGTTACCCTGAATTCCGTCATGTCCTTTTACCCAATGGAGCTGGACACTATTATTTTGTGCGAGCACATCTAGGGCCTTTCTAATATCCAGAACCAGCCCCGAGCCTGTCCTACAATTGTTTAGGGCAAGCAGGGCTGCTCTGCTGTCCGTTAATATGCGCACCATTTTACCACTGACGTTTGCCTTCGTGGTTTCTATTACCGCTTGCAGGATCCCCACTAGTTCCGCCTGGAAGATAGTGGCATGTGTGCCTAGCGGTATTATCGAATGTAGATCTAGGTCTTCTGAGTAAACTCCAGCTCCTGATCCACAGTCCATTTTTGAACCATCGGTATAGATTGATATGTCCGGCTCGTCATTACCGGACACGTTCAAACTCACCTCAAAGTTCTTGTTGAAGTTATATATAGGGGGGATACGGTCAGTTCCCATTCCCAGAAGAGGAATTTGTTTTGTAGCCTCTTCTAGGATGCGGGCATGTCTCGTAGCCGTGCCCTTAATATACCATTGGCCTACAGATTGCAATCTCAGAGCAGTCCTCAACGCCACCTCCTCTATGTACAGATTTAGAGGGGGGATGCAGAGTATAGTCTCCATTGCAGCTGTAGGCGTCGTTTTCATCGCACCAGTAACGCAGAGACATGCCAGTCTTTGAACATGCTCCAGTTGAGATGCTGCTGTTTTTTGCCTTACTCTGGGCCACCAGACTATGGCTGCGTAACAAAGCATGGGTGTTATCACAGCAGTGTACAGCCAGAGGAAGATTCTGGGTGAGAAACCCCAAGACCTACCGACCGCCCTGCGACACTGCCAGAAAGCCGCACATGCCTTGTTTATCTTAACTTCCAAATGTCTCTTCCAATTCAGAGTGCGATCAAGTATGACCCCCAGGTACTTGACCTCACTCGTTAAGTGGAGTTGACTGCCCGATAATTTGGGCATTTTCATATTTGGTAGTTTCCTTTTCTTGGTGAATAGTACTAGCTCAGTTTTCTGGGGGTTAACTGAGAGAAAGTGTTCTGTGCACCAATTATCGACCAACTTGAGAGCTGTTTGCATAAGTTCGCATAGCAAGCCCTCAAAATTTCCATTTAGCAAGATGGTAATGTCATCTGCATAACCTATTGTGAAGAAACCAGAGTTATTGAGGCGGTGTACGAGGCTGTCGGCGACCATAACCCACAGTAGGGGTGATAGGACGCCACCCTGTGGACAGCCTCTATTGACCATGCCTCTAGTCTCTATGTTCCCCACATTTATTCGGATGGCTCTCCATTTGAGCATGTTTGTTATCCATTCACTAAGTGTGTTGGGAACACCATGCGTTTGGAGGGCTATCCCTATACTTTCGAAGGTTGTTTTATCAAAAGCACCTTCGATATCAATAAACGCTCCCAGGGTAGACATTTTCATATCCGCCGATCTCTCGATACGAGATACCACGGAGTGAAGTGCCGATTCTGTTGATTTCCCTGGGATGTAAGCGTGCTGATTTGGATGCAGTGAATGTAAAACTAACACTGTATCTCTAATTTCTCGATCACACAGTCTCTCCAGACCTTTCAATAGGAAGGAGGAGAGGCTGATGGGCCGATATGATTTTGGTAGGGAGTAGTCCGTACGTCCTGGTTTGGGTATGAATATTACCTTTATTTCCCTCCACTTTACCGGGGTGTATTTAAAAGCAATACACGCCCGGTAAATATGCACCAGGTGGTGGTGTATGTGTTCCAGCCCCCACTGGAGTAGAGCTGGAAAGACACCGTCCATACCTGGTGATTTAAAGGGGAGGAAGGTGTTGATCGCCCAGGCTACTTTTGCATCGTCCACTGTCCCATTCGCGACCTCCCAGTCAGCTGCAGTAGCGACTGGGTGAGGTACGTTGGGCCAGTCCATACAGGACGACATAATGCTGCCTGGAAACATTGTTTTTAGCAGGAGTTCAGAAGTTTCAGAGAGGTTGATTGTAAAGGAGCCATCCTCTCGTTTCATGAGTCCTGGTTGCTGTTGGGGATCTTTGGAGAGTATCTTATTGAGCCGAGCTGCTGAGGCAGTAGATGCAACCCCGCTACAGAAAGATCTCCATGACGCTCTTCGACTTTCGCGAATGGTCTTTTTGTACAGCCTTTGACTGTTCTTGTATGCCTTGTATGACTAAGGCATATTTATAAATTTCGTTAAGTTGATCTGGCCCTCCCTATCCAGCCTCTTAATTGCCACGGCGCAGCGCCGTGAATGTCAAACTGACATCGGATCGGGTGCCAGTTATACATTGTATTTTATAAAATATGAATAAATGTGTTTTATTGTTGTTGTTGCGTATTGAATGGCGAATACGCTGGTCGTACTGTCTATCGCGCACTGGGTTCGGGCCCTAGTCCCGGCACTGAAAATGGCGGTTGATATAGATGTATGTCTGCGTTTTTCCAAATGTGTAACCCCCTTCCGGACAGCCTTGGCTTTGGATTTGAGGGTTGTCTACTGTATGTGATGTGTCTATGTTTATAGACTGTGTATTCTAAAAAATGGCGGAGGATCCGGTCATTCTTAAAAACGTTATAATAAAAAATTTTATTCATCTTTTTATACAAAAAAAGTTAAAATCGAATTCAATGTAATAATCGTAAATGTCAGTAATAGAGTGAATTTCAAGTGTGTTTTGCTTTCAACGATATCTAGAAACTGTGAAAAATCATAAATACAATTAATTATTATAGGTGTCACACAATGTAAAATCATGATTTGACTTCTAATCAGTGTTTCCGATTTCTTGCAGTAGGGCATTTTCTGAATAAAATTCATATTTTTGAAAATATTTGCAAAATTTCAATTCGTCAATTTTGTTCTTAAAAAAATTAAAACACCTGCAAATTCTTGAATTTGCGTATGATCCTACATTGACATATCCATTGTCAGTGAATTAAGAGTTCGCTTTATTGTTTTCTCGTAAATAAGTTTTTTTATTATGAATAATAGGTGTAATAAAAATATAAGATTTTTTTATTGTGCTCTTTTGCAAATAATAATAAAGCATTTGAAAAGAGTTGAGTTTTCTCGAGTAGGTATTAGAAAATAATTAATACGCGTAATTGGAACTTGCAAAAATCTGCTAAAATGATAATGACTGTCAAAGTCAGGAATTATAATAATACACCTGTTATATTATATAGTACAGGAAGAGACTGAAAAAAATCACTGTAAAAAAATTTGTGCAGACTTTAAACTTTGGTTATAGGTTCAAAATAGGCCAATGTTCATAAATCAAAAAAGTTTAGGAGCTTTACGGATCCCCGGGGAGTGAAAAGAGGTATTTTCAATGAAAATATCGATTTTTCTCTATTTTCTCGGGAAATATGGCATTTACAAAAAAATAGTTCAAATAAAAGTTGTTTTTGGCAAAATTATCTTCAATTTTGTGTTTTTAAATTAATTTTGTAGCAATAATTAACCGAAATACGGCGATTTTTCGATGACGCGATGACTTTTTTCTAAAACAAGTTTTTTAAATGGACAAAATAAATTGAGCATCTAGGTGGTGCTATACATATATTAACGAAAAACAGCATTTTTGAAAGAACAATTAATTACTGAGTAATTACAATAACAAAATGCCGACATTTTGCTAACAAAAATATGAAAACGCACATTGAATCGGCCACTTCTTTATTTTTTGTGATGTGGAAACAAACAAAAAATCATTTTAAAGATTGATTAATTATCTCTAATTTTGTTTTTTAGAACTTTTGCTGGAAGTGTCACAGTTTCTAAGATATTCAATTTTAAACTAAATACTTCATCCTAAGAACGGTCGGATGCCATCTATAAAATTAAATATCTCCGAAACAATCAACCCTACAAAAATATATAAACAAAATAAATTTATTTTCAGTTTATAAGCTTAATTTTTGATGTCCACCATATTTTCTTTCAAACTAAAATTTATTGAGATATTTGCAGAGGAACAAGAATGTTATGTTTTTTCTAAAATCCCTTTACAGTTTAAAATGCATTTTTTTTTCTAAAGCAAGTGCTGTAAGCCGATGAAAAAATTTGAGCGTCTAAGTTACACTATATATTAACGAAAAACAGTATTGGGAATATATTTTTTTAATTACTGACTACTTACATTAACAACATTGCGACGTTTTTATTGTGAAAAAGCACATTGTTTCTATCATAACTTCTTTGTTTTTTATGGTATAAAAATAGGAAATAAATCATTTGAAAGACTAATTAATAGTTTTTCATTTTGGTTATTAGCATTTTTGACTTAAGTGCCATAGTTTCTGAGATATTTAACATTTAAACTAAATACTTCGTCTTATAAACTTTCGGACGCCACCTTTAGACTTCCAGATCTCCGAAACCATTAACTCTACAATAATTAGAAAAAAAAAAAACGAAATTCTTCTTAATTTACTAGCTTTCTTATTTGTCCGTAGCATGTATTTGCTCAATGTAAGCTAAAATCCCAAATTTTAATTATTTTAATTATTGCTATGAGATTAAATTTAAAAACACCAAATTACAGTTAATTTTGTCAGAAACAACTTCTATTTGAACTATTTTTTGTAAATGCTATATTTCCCGAGAAAATAAAGAAAAATCGATTTTTTAATTAAAAATATCCCTTTTCACCCTCCTATTTTGAACCTATAACCAAAGTTTAAGGTCTGCACAAATTATTTTCGAGTTATAGTAAAGTTTCCCTGTACTAAATATTAATATTTGAAAAAAAAATTGTTATTATAATATGTAAAATTATAAAGCAAACAACTTTTATTTAAAATGTTTGCCACAAAATCTTGTTTAAAAAGTAAACTCAGAGAACTCATTTTTTAGCTGTTTCTTGCACATAAATCTCATTATTTTGTAGACACCCCACACCAAATAAGAAAAGTAGATATAAATAGATATTATCTAGATATTACTCACAAAACCAAAACAAAAGTGTAGTTATCTCAAAATCTAAGCGCTTTTCAGAGATAATTTGCTCCCTTATTATTCTTTGGGTTGATCAAGATAGCAACTTGCTTCCAGCAAATGTATGAACATACCACAAATGCGGCGCATTCACAGAAAAATACTTCATGAAACGAAAAAGATAATAACGGTTTCTTGCAATCAAATAAAAAAGTCTGTAAATGTATTTGCACAAAATTTCTCTCACTATTTGGCACCTTTCGCTCATTAATTATTTCTTCTGTCAAATAGTTTTGCAGATATAGCACCGACAGACAGATAGTCACCAGACCCTACTGATAAAGACATATACGGGCGGACGGACGCATAAAGTTGAAAGACCATCACTTTCGTAATCTAGATAGTCCGCAACGTGAAAATTGGAGGAATCCTGGGAAAGTGATTTTTTCACTATTACAATACTTCAATTTGATGAGCGATGGAAGTAATAATATTATGTAGTCCAGTCAAAGGGAGGTTTCAACTTGAGTGCTAATGAATGGATTTTGATGAAACCTTGTGCAATGTGTTTGTAATGACGTTAATAAAAAAGTAAAAAAAAAAAAAGATTAGAGTAGGAAATGATCGAAAAGGGTAGAAAACACCCCTTTTATCACAGGTTCCGTAACTTATAGAATTAGGTCAAAAATGAAAAACACAACAATGTATTTACCTTTTTTGGCCTAAAATAAAATGTTTTTACTCTTGTAAGTTTTTTCGAAAAATGCATATTTTTCGAGATATGGCCACTCGAAAATTCCTAAAAATGGGAAATGTAGATATTGAAAAAAAATTTGAAAAAATTCAGGTGAATGTATCATCGAAATACCAGACTTTTTTTTTGCAACTTTTCTGTAGTGCGTTTTCACCGAGTTTTTCCAGAAAAACATAAAAAACTACCCTTATCTTTGACATTGTAGCGCTTTAAAAATATGTAATTTAAAAATTTGAGAAAATCAGACGTATGCATTGAGGCCTTCTAAACATTTTTTGTCTCTTGGAATTTTTTTGTAACTTGCTAATTTTCCGAGTTACAGGCAGTTTTTCACGATAAATAATGTACATCTTTTGCACATTAAAAAATACATGAAAATTCGAAAAATGAGCGTGATTTATATGTTATTATAAAAAATATGAAGCCTATATATTTATATCATTTTTAAAGGTTCAATATAAATTTTAAATTGAAAATGTGCAAAAAATATAGTACATTATTTATCGTGAAAAACTGCCTGTAACTAGCAAGTTACAAAAAAATTCCAAGAAATAAAAAATGTTTAGAAGGCCTCAATGCTTGTGTTTGAATTTTTTATTTTTAAAGCTCTACAATGTCAAACATGGGGGTAGTTTTTCATGTTTTTTTTTGAAAAAATCGGTGAAAACGCACTTAACAGAAAAATTCCAAATAAAAAATAGTCTTGTATTTCGATGATACATTCACCTGAATTTTTTCAGATGTTTTTTCAACTTTTACATTTTCACTCCCCCATTTTTAGGAATTTTTGAGAGTGGCCATATCTCGAAAAATATGCATTTTTCGAAAAAAATCGCAAGAGTAAAAACATCTTGTTTTGGGCCAAAAGAGGTAAATATATATATATATATATGTGTATATATATATATATATATATATATATATATATATATATATATATATATATATATATATATATATACAGGGTGTCCCGAAACTCCCGCCTTCCCCTTTAGGTGCTAATTCTCCATGCAAAAATAGTAAGAAAAGTCCCTATGAACATGTGTCCGGAAATGCTTCCTAAGGGAGCTACGGCCCTCTAAACATGACGCAAAAATAGGTGTTTTTACTAATTAGGTATCTCGGAAATGATTTGGGACAACTTTATAAAACTTGGTTAACTTTTTTCGATTATTAAAGGTTATTGTTTTATAGTATTAACCAAAATTAATTTTATCCAGGGGCGGAGAAACGAGGGGTCGGTGTTCTTTGTTTCTACATATTAATTTTTTCCATTTGACATTTTTTCGTTTAGACCGCTTTTACTCGAAAACGGCTTGCCATATGGCTAATTGTAAAGAGGCCCTTTTTTATGCAGAATTAACCAGTGAATCATAATCAAGGATTAAAATACTAAAAATGTCAAATGGAGAAATTAATATGTGGAAACAAAGAACACTGACACTTCGTTTCTCCGCCCTTGGATAAAATTAATTTTGCCTAATACTGGAAAATAATAACCTTTAATAATCTAAAAAAGTTAAGTTTCATAAAGTTGTCCCAAATCGTTTCCGAAATAATTAGTAAAAACACCTATTTTTGCGCCATCCTTAGAGGGTCGTAGCTCCCTTAGGAAGCATTTCCGGACACATGTTTATAGGAACTTTTCTTATTATTTTTGCATGGAAAATTAGCACCTAAAGGGGAAGGCGGGAGTTTCGGGACACCCTGTATATATATATTTTTAAATTTTGACCTAACTCTACAAGTTACGGAACACGTGATAAAAAGAGTGTTTTCTACCCCTTCCGATCATTTCCTGCCCTAATCTTTTTTTCAACTTTTTTATTAACGTCATTACAAATACATTGCACAAGGTTTCATCAAAATCCATTCATTAGCACTAAAGTTAGAGATTTTGGTCATTTTAGCGCTCCGTTGACTGGACTAATGAGAAAACAGATTACTGTAGGTACACGACGTAGAATTGAAAAACAATATTTTTTTTATATTAATGGACTAAAAAACGTTCTTGTAGGAGAAATGATGATGCGAACAAAGGAAGTAAAGAGAACATAATATTTATATGTTGCATGTTTTATCTTGTTTTAGAATTAACACCATCTATACAAAAATAAATAAGTTACATAAATAAATATCTATCTATCTTCTAGTATATTGTTCATATGTTCATAATAATTAACAAAGTAAGCCTGTTTGCAAATTTTCATTTTTACATTATTTCTTAACAGTAAATACAACATATTTATATGTTGTATGTTTTATCTTGTTTTAGAATTAACACCATCTATTCAAAAATAAATAAGTTACAGAAATAAATATCCATCTAACTATCTTCTAGTATATTGTTCAGTATAATTAACAAAGTAAGCCTGTTTGCAAATTTTCATTTCTACATAATTTTTTCCTATGTTTTAATTAAGGCCATTTTATTTAATATTTCTGGGCTACATATATTCATACAGACCCGAGGACATGACTAACCCACAACTGAACTGAGAAACTTATTTTTGAAGTCAACACTATACTCTATTTGGTAAAGACAAAATAATAAATCATTCTGGAAAAGAACAGCCATGGACGTCCTACTTTTCCCTTAACATTCATAGAAATTATACCAAAAAATCTAAATAAAATGATTTGATTGTTTCAATTATCTAATTTTTCCGGTTCTTAGTCTCGCGCACATTACACGACGGTTATGATGTTTCTGAATATTATTTAGGCATATGTACGAGAGAGATCAAAGATACAATTCACACTACAGAGATAAGAACAACTCGTTTGATATCGAGGTTTTAAAATACTTACAACCAGTTAGTGATTTACCCCAAACATACTGGAATATTTAATTAATATTTCTTATAGCACCCTATAATGAGCATTTTATTACTCTCTGTCTTTACCAAGTACGTGAATTATTTAAGATGCATGTGAACCATAATCATCAAATTTTGACAATTCACATAAAATTGTAAACTGTCTAACGGAAAGCTGTAACCATAAATTTAAATGTAATTGCGAAATTGAGAAATACGAATTGATAGCATACATTGCAAACGCCATTGTTTCAGTTTACTGGAACACATTGATTTAAACAAAATCTAAAAGGCAAAATGCCTGAAATTTTTTCAATGTACATTTTTTTTTGTCTACTTATATTTAAATAATTTCCTAATGGAGTAATCGTTATTAATCTCAGTCTGTCAAAATTAATTTAATATTACATAATAGATATTACTTATTACTTAAAATATTCCATTTTAAATTAGTTTGGGATTTCTGTGGAAAAAATCACCTTCGAAATAACACATTTCTAAACCAGTTCCGATGCGCAGTTTTTATGTTATATACGTAAATAATTGGAAACAAATGGGATTTGCAAAATTATGCATATACTAATTACTTGACCACAAATTACACAGACATTCGTGTATTATGCATTGCTAATCAATTCAAAGTGTGTTTAATGTATTCTGCAACAATGTTTATAACACGAAATAAATATATAGGTGTAACATGAGCTGCGACTTACCCAATTAATTAATACACGTGTTGAGAATTTTTGTTGTTAAAACAATAATTACGAAATAATTGGTGTCGAGAAATTCGCTTATAGGTACTATACAATTATGGTTATATAGCTGATTAGTGAAGTGAGTTTTCCCTTTTATCCACTCCCACGTACCTTGCTGGTCGAGCTCTTGGTAGTCACTTCTATTAAATTGTACTTACATAGATCACTGGAAAAGGGTTTGTAAAGGAGGGCGGGATGTAATTATTTCGTAAGAGGTTGTTCATATAATTTAAATTAATCTTTAGGTAAGTCGATTAATTTTTCAGTTATATTTCTCAACCTCTTCCTCGATAATTACATACACACAGATAGATGATAAAAGAAATATGATCTATTTTAAATATATTGTTTATGTGAAAAATTTATAGATATTTGAGTTTTTTGGCTATAGACTATGAATAATATTAAGTAAACTTTTACTGTGTATTATTCGATCATAGTAATAAGTCTTTTCAAAACTTATCCATCACTATGTAAGTCTTCGTAAGTACTCTTAAACATTCCTAAAATGAAGCTTTCTATCGACTTCACAGATTTATTATAAAATTTATTAAACATGTTTAAGCTCCTTGACCAGTTTGAGTTTTTCTATTAGTTTCAATGTTTATGCAATTTGCACCTTTTTCATCTTAAAATTATTTGATTTTATTTTAAGGGATTTTACTTTAAAGGCTAATATCTCGTGTAATATTCCATCTAAAATTTTAGGGTGTTAGCCATAGATAATTCTGGATCATTTGAGAAGAGTAGGAATATCAGCAGCTTTTGAATTTTAGTTTTCTCGATGTTGGAACTTTTTAGTGTATCCGTTTGTTCTTTTTTCTAAATCATTTTAATACTTTAATATTGTTGATGTTGATTTTTCATAGATTACACAAATTGCAATAAGTTAATTGATACACGTGTGGCTCACACGACACTAGAAAACAAAGTGATAACCGAGGGTTCGAGCGAGGGCGGGAGGGAATAATACAAAAAAATTAGTTTTAAAGATTGTGACTCAATCGTTCTAAAGACGGAAACTCGGACGGACACTATCTGTGTTTATATCATTATTAAGGAAGAGGTTGTGAAATATAATATGGTAATCATATGATTCTAATTGAGGTACAGTAAATGTACAATCATCATGAGACAATTGTCACTTTATGATTTCAATCAGAAGTAACAAATAAATAGGATACATTTTTTAACAAACTGTGATCTTCAAAAAAATGTTAGGTATGATTTTTAGAAAATGTCATACTTGGAAATTAAAAAAAAATGTTGATGCTATATTTGCACTCCACTATGTGGAAATAATTGTTTTTGGAACTGTAATAACATAATATTTGAAATCGCCTACCCCAAAAACCTATAAAATGATATGCCACATCGGTACTGGGATTGTGGGTGGAGTAAGTAAAAAAAATGAGGCCTTTGGTTCTTGTACACACACTAAATCACAATTTTATTTTTTACACCCCCTTTAAATAATGGGGTAGAGTGATAATGGGGGTGGCTAATGCCAAATATTTTTTTGAGACCCTAGCTTCTCTTATATACAGGGTGTTTCAGTTTTTAATCCCAGGACTTCAGGAGATTGTAGAGAAAGTTATTTTGGGCCGAATATTTCTAAACTCCGAATCGCTTCCTAAAGGAACTACACCCCAATAAAGGATTAGGGGGGGAAACCATTTTTTTATAAATATCTCAAAAACTGTTGAACGTATTCTAATACTTTTATATGATCATTATTTCACCAAATACCTTTGATTACATTGTACTTTGGTTTATGTAAAATAACAGAGGCTTCTCATTTGGGGGGTTCTTGACGATTTTTTATCAATAACTTTTTCTCTTTTAGAAATTTCATAAAATCAATAGGGGATTGAGAATCTACATAAATAATGTACTCTTAGTCAGAATCGATAAGATGCATCGTTTTCGAGAAAATATGATTTAAAGTAGATTGTGCTCACATATTATTGTTCATTGTGAAGTACCTATGGTTTTTCTAAATCATTTTAAGTGTGCTATGAAAAAATGAATGAAGTGATAGATATTTAATGACAATCTGATTTGTCAAATTTTATTAAGACTAGTAAATACAAGCTATACCTAGGTGAATTATTGTATTAAAATGCCCAGAATATTTACAAATCGAGAATACGCCGATATCCATTTTGTTTATGGATTATGTGATGGTAATTCAGGAGAGGCATCGAGGAAATATAATCTACGTTATCCTGAGAGAATGCGTCCAGACCCAAGTGTTTTTGTCCAAACTCATTTACGTTTTATGGAGCATGGTATTGGAAGGAATAATCCCGAACAAAACATGAATTTCAATAATAACAATAGGAGAAGAAATATGCGGATTCTTAGAGAGTTTCAACAGAATCCTACTACAAGTGTTAGTATGGCCGCATGATACCTTAATATTCTTCCATATGGAGGGCTTTATGCCAAGATCACCAACATGCATTCCATTTACAACCGGTTCAGGGATTAATGCCATGTGATTATGGTCGTCTTATAAATTTTTGTCAGTGGTTGCTAAATGCATTTAGAAGAGATGAACATCTTAAATGGTTCCAAAGTAATCGTGCGCACAAAAATAAGTTATAGACCGACAGACAGACATACCGATTAGAGATGGGCGCGTGAGTCGATTTTGACTCACGCTCACGCACGCTCACGACTTTAAACCTTTAGCTCACGCACACTCACGCACGACTGATATATGTTAAGGCAAACTCACGCACGCTCACGCACGGGATCTTTTGACTCACGCACACTCACGAAATCTTCCGTGATTTGGTACCTTAAATGTACACGCTCACGCCGTGACACGGTGAAATTCACGTCACGTGCCCATCTCTGGACCAGAGTGACCAGACCAGGCTAGGAGGGCTAGGCGACTGGCGAATGCAGTAGAGAGAGATTGCAATTACACAGTTTGATTTGAATGTTGCGTCATTCATCCTGTCTCCTGTCCTTTTCCCTCCCTTCTCGCGCTCGTGTTCCGTCTTCCGTCTATTGCTTCGCTTCTTATTCTTGTCACGACACGACAGGTTGAAGTTTTAAAGCAGAGATGGGGCGTCGTGTCACGGCGTGAATATTATCTCACGCACGCTCACGCACGGGATCTTTTGACTCACGCACACTCACGAAATCTTCCGTGATTTGGTACCTTAAATGTACACGCTCACGCCGTGACACGGTGAAATTCACGTCACGTGCCCATCTCTGGACCAGAGTGACCAGACCAGGCCAGGAGGGCTAGGCGACTGGCGAATGCAGTAGAGAGAGATTGCAATTACACAGTTTGATTTGAATGTTGCGTCATTCATCCTGTCTCCTGTCCTTTTCCCTCCCTTCTCGCGCTCGTGTTCCGTCTTCCGTCTATTGCTTCGCTTCTTATTCTTGTCACGACACGACAGGTTGAAGTTTTAAAGCAGAGATGGGGCGTCGTGTCACGGCGTGAATATTATCTCACGCACGCTCACGCACGGGATCTTTTGACTCACGCACACTCACGAAATCTTCCGTGATTTGGTACCTTAAATGTACACGCTCACGTCGTGACACGCCGTGACACGGCGTGATACGGTGAAATTCACGTCACGTGCCCATCTCTAATACCGATAGAAACATTTTTTTTTGCTCAAACTTAAAATCTCGACGTTTCATTCTAAGCCTATTTGAACAATTAAAATTTTCAAATTTTTTTTTGCATTACTATACTTCCACTGGATGTGGAAATAATACACCAAGGCAAAAGTGAAAATCTTATTATGTTCAACTATTTTAAAATGCATTTAAACATCAAATATCGTTATTGTTAACGAAATGTGTATAAAGTCGGTTCTGCATATCTTCTTCAGCCCAGGCATCGAAAGAGATATATTTGAGTCAAATTTGATAGTTTGCATGGTTCTATTGATTCTACTTTATAAATGCATGAATTGGCTCATAAATACTTATGATTTAACTTACTTTGATTAGAATACAGGTGGAGTATTGTTTTGTAACGAATGTTTGATACAAGCCTCCAAAGGGAGCTCACGAAAGTTACTTTTTTGGAGATGAACGAGGGGCTGAAATACCAAATTATAATTTTAATAGAAATAAAGTAAGTAGCAAAAAATGGCACCAGCATTTTGGATTTTGTTTCCACTCGATATATCTCCCTCCCGTAATAGCAAAGATAAAGAATAAATGTCCCAAAAACTAACATGTTAAGAAAATATGAAATTACAATTATGTCTAAATAACTGTGTATTTTAAATCTGCCTGTGGATTCCCACAGGATGTTTTAAATAAAAAAAAAACTTTATTGTTACGCCTTGTATTTCAAGAAAAAATCACTTCACAAAAACAAATAACAATAAATTGTTGTCAAAATTTCAATACAATCAGACTTAAATTATCAAGCTTACAACAAACGTGACGGACGGATAAACAGACAGACATTTTTGAGAGTTGTTCAAAATTCTTTCACTAACACAGTGATATGAGCGACATTTATGGTTTTAGAAATGTGCCAATCAAATGCAATAAATGCCATATATTCTTCGTTTTCGTATTTGCGAAGGATATAATAATAATTTGAGCAATAAACTAACGTTGTACGCATAGCTCTTATTGGATAAAACAACTTACGGGATGTGCACTTGGTTTTACCTACTGTTATTAATGTTATTATAATCTTTGTCGTTAGTGTATATGACATAATAGTGACCATATTCATATTGCCTTATTAGTTAATAAACCTAATTCAGGTTTACTTGTTTCATTAATACAATGGAAAGGAATTTTCATTAAAAAAATATGGGTAATAACATTTAATTTGCATTTCCTACGATGACAGGTTTTCATTGTGATTTCTTAAATATATGAAAAATTTTAAATTAAAAAAACTGCTGAAATTATAATATCGTCTTTTCTTAACTTTTATTTGATGTAAAATGACGGTTATTATTATTATATTTTTAAACTAAGTTATACTTTATTCTAAAAATAACATATCTATTTAACCTGCCGACTGGCTCAGAAAACAGAACTTTTTGCAAGTGCCGTAACCAACCACACTACCTCCTGTAAACAGGCCTGACGAAGAGGTGGGTGTGGAAAATGGGTGATTCCCACCTATCATGCCTGAGTGCACATGAGCGTAAGCTCACCTTCCGCCAAACAATCCAGAATCCAGATCCCCGGCCTGGGCTCATTTGAGGGACCCGGTCTTCAAATGAATTTAAATATTGTATAATTCGTGTATAATTATTTTTTATGAATTACACCCGAATAGGGACCCATATTTTTCTCCCCCGGGCACGATTTTTCTCTCCATGGTCCTGCCTATAAACTGTACTGTTACAGTTCAATAATGTAGCTTAATTCCAATGAAATCTTATTTAAAAAAATATTATATAATAAGTTTGCAACCATCAGTATATCAAAAACAAATAAAAATATTCTGAATACGCGTTAATAATTCCAATTTAATGTAGCCCAGTTGTTGGGTAGTTTTAACTGGAAGTAATTTAAGGATAAACCAAACTTGGTGCATCTGGTGGGGTTTGGGGTGCTATATAACGCAACCATTCCATCCGACCCTGACAAGGTAATTTGCAAAATTTTCAAAATGTCGGTAAAAAAATATCAAAATATTTCTGATGTCTTGAGACAATTATTATTACTAATGTCTAGTTGACCTTTCCTTGCTGTATGGCCCGTTTGGCAGCATCACATCCTCTGTCGCGGCTGCCTTTTAAAAGCATAGCGTCACCGAAGCCATTTCCCATGCATGGGCTCCTTGATTCTCAGACAAACACAGCTCTGCTCAAAATTAAGCTTCATGCAATGCTTCTTTTAACGTTATTAGTTCAGCTGTGGCACGTTGGTAAGTACTTTTCGCCACTTGCCAAAATACTCACATTTCACGCTTTTAATAGACACCAAATGACTTCATTAATTATTATCCATGCAAATCTTACAAATTATGAATTCCTGTTACTGCATACATTCTTTCCACAAATTACCAATGTAATACACTTTATTTATATGTGTTGTTTGTTCTCACTATTGTATTGTGTTAATTTATACTATATATATGTATATATTTTTTCTGTCTTGGCTAATTAATTTTTTATTTACAAATTCTGTATACACCATTTTTTCTTTGTATTTGACTCACTCTATACCACCAGGTAATTACAGAATAAAGACATTTACTTACTTACTCCTTTCCCCACCACCTTACCGTAAAGTAAACTCCACGTTTTTTGTGTGGTCTTCCCAGGAAGCCTAATCTACAAAGTAAATTTTCTGGATGAACCATATTTGCTGAGATTTTCAGCACTTGAAGTTTCGTTCTACTTATTCACCTCCAGTTCATTGTCAACATGTAGACTTTCAATAATTTCTTTCATTACTATTGGAGGGAAGTCTTCTTTGATATGGCTCTTGCACATTTTCACAGGAGTCACCATATACACAACTGCAACTGGTGGGTTATTTCAAACCAGCTTTTCTGCAGCTACACATAGTTTCACAGTTTTTCTTACATTTGCAGAGAGTTTTGCCAGGTTATGATCCTTCAAAGATGTGATTGAAACTAGTAGTTCACTCTGGCTTCTTCTATATTCATATTCTATGGCATTTTTTTCAATTTCAAGCTAGAACTGAATTCAGCGGTATGCTCAAAAGAAACTATGGTGCCACATCTCAACTATTAAAATTAGAAAAGAATGAATAAGATACAAATTGTAACAAATTTGGCCTTCTAACTTTTCTCCTAGGATGCACCAGCTAGTTTAGAAATTTCCTCACTGATTTCGAGGTAACAAAATAATTCGTTTTATCGTTTTTTACCCGAAACCCTGATAAGACAGATTTGGTTTCTCCTTGGTTTTTCCTTGGGTTATTTCCAACCATTTCATTCCACTTTCCAACCTGATGACTAGGCTATGAACCTATGTATTTAATTTTTCCCTTTTTTGTTCCAGGAACAACAGGCAATTTAGGTATGAAGAAAAGGATCATACGGGGGTAGTCAAAGGCCACTACGGTTTCTATGACAAAAATGGCAAACTACAAATTGTGCATTATGACTCTCATCCCCGTGGAGGATTTCATGCAGAGGGCAACTTTGGCAAAGTTTAAATTCTAACAATTTGTTATATTTACGTAAATTTTTATTGGGTACGAATCTGTATATCCTCATAAAAAATATTTATTAAAAGTAATCGACAGACACGAGATTTTATGAGAATATGGAGCTGTCGGTACTTCAATAAAAAGCAAGCAAATGCTCAACTATTTGTTATCGTTTTATAAATCAATGTTTTATATTGATTATTAGTCCTAGCTTTAATTAATTTTAAGTATTATTAATTTTATTGTGATTGTTGCTCTTCTGTTATTTTTGTATACTTATGTATAAAATTTTTATTTCTATTTGGTTGTTTTTTTTTCAAATATTCCATCTCTAGTGTCTAGTGAAATGCCTGAAAATCACAAAAATGCAAAACTGGATAAAGGTGGCTTTATCCAAGAGGGAGAGACATCCAATAAATACATTTATTTTTCTTGGCCATAAGTATCTTATTTTTTGATACACATATTTATTTATTATTAAATATATGATAATATTTTAACATCTAAACCTATACTAACAACAGAGGTACACTACCAGGGCCGGCCTTTGGGGGGGGGATTTTGTTTTGGATTTTACTCCCTCTCCTGCTCCAATTTTGAGATGAGGACGAAAAATATTTTTTCTGACGACCAGAAAAAGAGGAACTAAGACCGGTCCTGTATACTGCTATAAACTAATAGTATATAACTAAAAGAAAAAAAAAATGAAAGTAATAGAAAATGACAATTTAGTTTGCAAAATTTCTTTAGTTGGTCGAAGGTAATATTAAAAATATTTATATCTTGGGATACATAGTTAATGCTTTGCCATAAATGATATGCTATTGAATGTTGACCATATGCTCTTGTGCTGATCAATATAATACAATTGTTGATTTTTCGTAACATAAGATGGTACACATTCAGTAAAAAGTTCTCTCAGTTCAGATATTGTGTACATATTATTTATTAGTACTAAGTCCCAGAGCTGGGCAAATATGTACTTACAAATACCTCATAAGCATTTAAATACTAGAAAGTATTTAAATACCAAGTAGGACGGTAGCTCAGTGGTTTAGCGCGTCTAGCTTGCATACTGGCGTACCTAGCGAAGCAGGTTCAATCCCTGCTCATCGCGAAATAATTTTAATTATAAAATTATCCCCAAGAAGTGGTTCGGACTCCACTATAAGCTGTAGGGCCTCGTTTCTCTTTACCTAACACAAATTCATTCTGGATTTTCAAGGAGTTACTTCGGTGACTTGAGAAGCGGTTAAGAAAACATTTTAAGAAAACATTTTTAAGAAAACATTTAAATACTTCTTGCAACAAGTATTTGTATTTATACTTGCAAATACTTTATCTGAAATATTTACTACTTAGTATTTGTGAAAATGATCCTAAAGTATTTATAAATACTTAAACTATTTAAATAACTGAGAAGTATTTAAATACTTCTAAAAAAGTCTTTAAATCCTTTTCTGATAGTATTTAAATATTTTCAGAAGTATTTGAATCTCAAAAGTATTTAAATAAATACAACAAATATAATCAAATACACCAGGGAGACAGGCAGATACTCGTCAAGAATCAAGACAATACCATACTATGTAGTTAATAAACACATTGCATCATTCAGTCTTCAGTCATTCACGTCTTAATTCCCAGAAAGTTGGTTGAGAGCAGACATAGACAGTAAGTGTTAACTGTTAAGGCTTTTGCACAGTGAGAGGGAAATATGCGTTTATTTTCGGTTTATTATAAATAACCAAATATACTATAATCTTTAAAACTGTTTTAAATAATTGCTATTGTTCTAACGAATACAACTATATATATTTTTTTTTTTATTGTAAATTTCTGTTGTACTTGAATATCGTAGTTTGTCAATGAAAATAGTTCCTAATTTCATTATTAAAGTATGGCATTTAACTATATACAAAGTTTATGATAAAAACTATATATGGTTGTATTCCTTAGAGAGTATTTGAAACTATTTTAAGGATTATACCATTTATGATTTTTAAAATATTTATAATAAACTGAAAATAAACGCATGTTTCCCTCTCACTCTGCATGTATATGTTTTGTGATTGTGACAGAGAACAGTTGAACTAGTGCCATAGTCTCTGTGCTTTATTTGGGTATTTGCAGAAGACGCAAAGGTCTAGCTCCACGGATAAGTAAAAGTCCAATACCCAGCTAGAACTGATTAAGTATAGAGGTATTAAAATAGTGTTGTAGAAGTTCATCAAAGTCATGAAACCTAAAATTTTGACACCTCAAATAGTCAAATAGTATTTAATATAATAATAATAATGATAATGATAATATTAAGTCTTTATTGATTTCTACAAAAATAGAAAATACAATTTGGCGAAGTTTAGCCATTAAAGGCTATTTTTATTACACTTAACTATGCTTCAAAATATTTCAGTGTTATCAAAGTATTTAAATATTCAGAAAGTATTTAAATACTAAGTTTAAACTATTTAATTACTTTTGTCATTTATTATTTAAATACTTTTATCTTTTGAAAATACTTAATATTTAAATACTTTCAATTTTCTGAAAGTATTTAGTATTTAATATTTAAATACTTTTTCAAAGTATTTGCCCAGCTCTGCTAAGTCCTTACACAAGTTTGGTCAGAAATTTGACAATGTATTTTTATGAAATAATAATGCTTCAAAACTGTTGTTAATATAATGAATGTGAATGTAAGGCCCGATATACCTTCATCCGTAGATAGTGCTATTTAATCTGCAGAATAAGGTTTATCCTGAAAATCGGTATTTTTGTAGACAAACTTCCCAGCTAACATAGTGACGTCATAATTACGTCAATAATTGGACACTATTTGGTCAGTACTTACGTCAAATGTTACGTATTATTGACGTGAAAATGACGAAAATCTGTCACATCCCAGAAACGTCATTCGATGACGTCTTATCCACTTATTACATGACGTCTTAAATATGTCTGGGGTGACATAACTCGACGTTTATTGTACGTAAAAATGACGTCATAATTGTTGTTACGTCATTAGTACGTCTGTTACTAACGCACGTTTAAGGATTCCGGGTCTCTAGGAGGTCTCCATTTTCCAATATATGATGGGTTACAGGATGAGCCGCTATGTAGATGAATTGACAATTCATAGGTTAAGCACCCGCTGGTTTCATCATGAAACCAGTGAGTTCTTAAACCCATTAAACAGATGGCATAAAACCTGTATGCTGGCTTTAGTCTAGCTACATAATAAATGATCCTTAACACCTGATTGTTATAAGATCCATCCAAATAAATCGATGTTCCCTGAAAGAATTTGAACATTGCAATCTACGTTGTTTACTTTCTATAACTTTATAAGAGAATCAGATAAACTATGACTAATTATTGTCAGTGGTGTGTATGTGGCGCCATCTAGAAATAATTTCTGCTACGTACCCATACAGCATATAACATTTTTAAAATATTTTGAAATGATTTTCAATATTGAAGTAATATTTTTATAGATGTAAAAATATTTTTAAAATATTCAGTAAAAATATTGTTTATCCATTTTCGTAAAAATATTTTCAAAATATTTTAAAATATTTATAAAACGTAATACAAATATTCATAATTCAGAAAATATTTTTAAAATACTTCTGATATTGTCATTTCACTTCAAGTTCAACGGTTCTTTGCAAAGCGCGCTGCTGTCGCCGATAATTTCATTAGTGCGCTTGCGCCGCTGGCAATTTTGTGACGTCAAATCCGTCTTCCGGCCGGCATTTTACATTTTGCTTCTTCTTGCACGCTGTTGCTGCAATCTGCATTACTGGACTGCATTGTCGTTATATGCTGGCTGTGTAATATAAAAAGTGTTTTTACGTAATAGTGGTGAAAAGTGAAATTGGAAATTTTGCAATATTTATATTCTTAGTAGTCTTGAACAGTTGACACGTCTTGAACGCGACCGTATAAGTATTACTTTTAGGTTAGGTTTAAGAAACATGTCAAATTATAAGGGACAACGTTTAAAAAAAAGTGTTGACATACCAACGTGCCTCAAAAATGTTGATAGAGGACGCTGTCGAGAATCCTCACAGAACCTCCTATTAAATTGACTCGGACTCAACAACTTGAACAAGTTGTATGGCTCATCCTGTAGGACAAAAGTATTCGAAAACGTCAGGTTAGGTAGATTTATCACGGTATGTTCTGTTGCTCCTCAATTATAGTTTTATAAATATCTAGGCATTAAAATTAACACATTATATATCTATTAAAATTTTTGTATATTTTTGTATGTTTTTAAAATAAATGAGTAATATTGAAATTGTAATGTGTATTTTTTTTTATCAAAGTTAAAATATTGAATGGTAAAAATCTTCATTGAAATAAGTATTTTAAATTGTAAGGTGTTACTTTAGCTATTCTCACAATTTTTAAGATAGAAATTTAAAACTTGTAGGAGCGATTAAATAATCACCCACACTGAATACTTTCAAAACGATTTCAAAATTAAGCACGACTGACAATGCCAATGCGTAGGAAAAGGATGAAGAATTTCTAAGTGATTGAAAAATACAAATATGTAGTCTTTATTTATGTTCAACTTAACTAGACGGTAGTATTAAATAATTTAATCTGTTTTTCAGCCGTCTTTTAAACTAATTTTTTCCAATTGTTTGGATTAAGCATTATTTTTGTGTTGTAGGTAACCCATATAGCACAGAATATTGTACAAATATTGGTTTTTGGTCCGTCACGTACATTCAATGTACGGTATATTGTATGGATATTTTAAAAATATTGAGAGAAAATATATTTTATCCTACATTCTATGGAGATTTTTAAAACATATGAAATTAAATATTATCTTGCTTATATTTGCTAAATAATCAGGAATATTAAAAATTGATGCTCTAAACTTTAATCCACATCTAAAAGCTCTATTTGCCATGAAGGCATTAAAGGATTCTTTTAAAATTTAAAATTATTATATGGATAAAATAATAATAAAGAATACGGCTACCTCAGGTCATGACTCGTAGATCTTTTTTCTAAGAGTGTGTTTTAGATTTAGGTTTAAAAAATTACGTAATAAATAAATAAATACAAATTATCCCTAGAATTGAATTTCTTAATATGTACAATATTAATTATTATATGGAATAGTATATTCATACAACTTTGCTCCAACGCGCCATTCAAAGTGCACATGCGTACTTTGCCTCTCCTACGAACCCCATGTCATGTCGCCATCGTCAACCAAGATTTGTGAACAAGGCAACGTGAAAGCAGATAGTATGGTATATGGTGAAACGAATGAATTGTTTTGTGATGTGTAGTTGTGAATATGAGCATTTTATGGTAATAGTGGAAGTAAAAAGGTAAATATTTTAATGTTATTAATTGTAATGATAGTGTAGTTATTTAGTTTCTATGGGCACAGTTACAAATCTTTGGCATTGAAAAAAGTTGCAGCCATCTTGATCATTTCAACTAGTATTTTTGCGGTTGTTTCCGAATATCACATCTTTCTTTCTGTCGTAGAATGGGTACGAATTGTATAGAAAACCACTATTTCTTTCCTTAAAAATTGACTCAATGTAATATTTAACGAAGAAAATGATCTAACCTCAAAGGTTACATTTCCTAGTGAGCAAGTAAATAGGTTGTTGCTGTAATTAGAGAGGTAATACGAGTAAGTCTTGGAAAATTTTATATGTCACTGATTTTATCAAACCTAATATCACCACTGTTGTTCCGTTTGATTTAGACTAATGTCTAAGAATAATGAAAAATGAAACCTACAATAGTCCAGTCAACGAAGCGCTAAAATGATCAAAAGGTCTAACTTGAGTGCTAATGATGGATTTTGATGAAACCTTGTGCAATGTATTGGTAATGACGTTTTTCTTGCGCGAGGAAACCCACACGGGCTGCCCATCCCTATTTGGAATGGGTCAAACGTTAATAAAAAAGTTTAAAATAAAATTAGATTAGGAAATGATCGGAAAGGGTAGAAAACACCCATTTTATCACGGGTTCCGTAACTTGTAGAATTAGGTCAAAAATGAAAAAAGAGTTAATGTATTTACCTTTTTTGGCCCAAAATAAGATGTTTTTACTCGTGTGAATTTTTTCGAAAAATGCATATTTTTCGAGATATGGCCACTCAAAAATTCCTAAAAATGGGGGAGGGGAACTTTTCTGTAAATTGCATTTTCACCGAGTTTTTCCGGAAAAACATGAAAGATTATCCCCATATCTTTGAAATTGTAGTGCTTTAAAAATATGTAATTTAATAATTTGAAAAAATTCAGAGGTTGCTTTGAGGAATTCTAAACATTTTTTGTCTTTTGGAGTTTTTTTGTAACTTTCCAAGTTACAGGAAGTTTTTCAGGATAAATACTTAATGTACTAAATTTTTTGCACATTAAAAAATTTTTCCGGAAAACTTTTTCACATTTTTAATTTAAAAATTGTATTGAACCTTTAAAAATGGTATATAGTTATACCATTTCATATTTTTTATAATAATAGGTATAAATCACGCTAATTTTTCGAATTTTCATGTGTAAAAAATGTAGTATATTATTTATCGTGAAAAACTGCCTGTAACTCTCCAAGAGACAAAAAATATTTAGAAGGCCTCAATGCATACGTCTGAATTTTTTCAAATTTTTAAATTACATATTTTTAAAGCGCTATAATGTCAAAAATGGGGGTAGTTTTTCATGTTTTTCCGGAAAAACCCGATGAAAACGCACTTTACAGAAAAGTTGTAAATAAAAAAAAGATGATACATTCGCCTGATTTTTTTCAGATTTTTTTTCAATTTTTACATTTCCACTCCCCCATTTTTAGGAATTTTCGAGTGGCCATTTTGCGAAAAATATGCATTTTTCAAAAAAATTCACAAGAGTAAAAATATCTTATTTTGGGCCAAAAAAGGTAAATACATTTTTTTTTTCATTTTTTAATTCTGTTTTTATATTTCTTTTAGGAAAGAAAATTCTCAGATGGAAGAGAACCAGGAGGATCTTCAAGAATATCATACCTTTTAATATAATATGTGTATGCATATTTATGTAATAAATATTGGACCTTTTGCTGTGTCTTTTATCCTTACCTATCCTTTTTATCTCATTTTCTGAACATGAGAGACTACAATCTCTCACATTACCACAGTGTGGCGTGATACGTCAAAATGATTCATTCAATTATTTACTTGTTATAAAACATTTGCCGCTCATTATAAGACCAAGTCCATTTAAAATAGAGTAGAAGCAGCATTTACTTGTACCACATAGCACCGTGACACGATGCCACGTTATCTAGAGACTGCTGTGTAATAATCTATTTCATCCAATGTTGCCTAAAGTTATTACGTTCATACATTTTACCAGAAAAATTTGGTCAATTTGTCGAATTTGTTGTCTGCATGTGTTATATGATTAAAATAAAAGTTATGAGAATTAATGACATGACAACAATTTCAGCCTGCATATCGAGCAGAGGTGGGTGGTGAAATTTAGAGTATGCCTTATCTCAGTGTTAGAACATGGCACCCCATCAAAACTTTTAAGACAACATTATATCAAGATAAAATGAAGAAAATTTACAAAAAGAATCTTGCAAGAAAAATGTAAAAAAATAACTTCAGTTTTTGCAAATTTCAGTTATGGATTTTTTCCAATTCATTGTTTTTATTTAGTTTTGATAGTGATGCCTTAAGAGTATAATCTGCGGTCAGTGAAATGAAGAAACGAATTATTCGGCTTATTTTTGAAGATAGAAACTTCAAATTTTGTACGTATGTATTAAAATATATATTCTAGTTCGTCACGTTTTTATTTTTTTGTTTTAGTCAAAAACACGTGATCAACGAAAAAATGGACGTCGAAAAATTGGAATTTACAAAAAACGAAATCGTGACGACCTAGATAGTCCATAATTAATTACGTGGATAAAATATAACCTCTTGTTTTTCAAACATAGATTCAATAAATAGTTTCCAATTTTGCCGTCAATAGATGGCACTCGCCTCGGCATTCGCATAGCTTTACACGCTCTCAGACTTTAGGGAGGAACTTGTTGTCATGGAGACCTGACGCGAATGAATGCTTGCCAGGGAAGCATTTAGGAGTTCTGGTAATATCTTAAATTTATTTATAAATTATTTTATCTTACAGGAATGACTTAATAGATGAAATTCTTGAAAATGTTAATACATAAATAAAAGGTGCCAAATAGAGAGGACCGTTTTGTATAAACACTCCTACAAATTTTATTATGAAAATTTGAATGCGGTTTTTAGTTAGGTCAGAAATCAATTTATTCGAAATTATTACCAAGCAAAATGTACAGGGTGTCCCAGTCAACGCGCTATGCTGGGTTTTCTCGGTAGTTTCTGAGATAAGTTTATGGTTCAAAATCCAATCTGACGTAGGTTTTCCGAGGAATCTCATACTGCTAAGATATTTAGGAATCCAAAATGACGGACGAATTTCGTCATCTACCATCCTATTCGACTGAAAATCGATATCTGGGGGTTTTCGGGGATGCGGTTTACGAATTTTTGGTCAAAATTTAGGAATCCAAGATGGCGGACGAATTTCGTCATCTATGGACCTATTCGACTGAAAATCGATATCTGGGGGTTTTCGGGGATGCGGGTTATGAATTTTTGATCAAAATTTAGGACTCCAAGATGGCGGACGAATTTCGTCATCTATGGTCCTATTTGACTAAAAATCGATATCGGAGGGTTTTCGGGGATGCGGGTTACGAATTTTTGGTCAAAATTTAGGAATCTAAGATGGCGGACGAATTTCGTGATCTATAGTCCTATTCGACTGAAAATCGATATCTGGGGGTTTTCGGGGATGCGGGTTACGAATTTTTGATCAAAATTTAGGACTCCAAGATGGCGGACGAATTTCGTCATCTATGGTCCTATTTGGCTGAAAATCGATATCTGGGGGTTTTCGGGGATGCGGGTTACGAATTTTTGATCAAAATTTAGGACTCCAAGATGGCGGACGAATTTCGTCATCTATGGTCCTATTTGGCTGAAAATCGATATCTGGGGGTTTTCGGGGATGCGGGTTACGAATTTTTGATCAAAATTTAGGACTCCAAGATGGCGGACGAATTTCGTCATCTATGGTCCTATTTGGCTGAAAATCGATGTCTGGGGGTTTTCGGGGATGCGGGTTACGAATTTTTGGTCAAAATTTAGGAAACCAAGATGGCGGATGAATTTTGTCATCTGTGATCCTATTCGAATGAAAATCGATATCTGAGGATTTTCGGGATGCGGGTTACGAATTTTTGGTAAAAATTTAGGAATCCAAGACAGCGGACGAATTATAACTATATTTTGACCCCCCCTTTATTTATGTTATTATTGGAGACAAAAAAAAGTTTCGTATAAGAGTTGTAAGGTTGTATGCATATTTTTTTAAATGCAATTAAAAAACAATTGCTTGGATATGTCACGTGATATAACAATGAAGGTTGCTTTTTAAATGAAAAACCCTGTATATTTTTACATATTCTTTTAGATCCTTTATCCCCGATTTCAAACATATAAGGATCTAGCTGTAATATTTTTTGATATATCGGACATTAAATATGCTCCAAACATGCATATAGGTATTTTAGGGTTTCTGACGGAGCGCAGTCAGTGGCGGATTTAGGAGGGGGGGGGGGGCTATAGGGTAAAATCCAAGCGCGGCAATTTTTTTGAAAAACACCAAAGACATAAAAACAAAAAATTATTATTATTAATATGTTCTATCAGAACATGTTTAATTTATTTGAGAACGTGTTTTTTATAATAACTAGACTAAAGTTCCTTATTATAGTCAACAGTACAGGGTGGGTGTGCAAACGTTAGAACCTCATTTAACTTCTTTATTTTTGGAGTTACGTAAATACGTTCAAAAATAAAAGTTATGAGATATCACATGTATTTTCCAAACATCATTTCAGCAAAACAATTCAAACAAGTCGAATTTCGGAGATATGAGCTTTACCTTGGTTTTACTTCCACATCCAGTGGAAGTATAGTAACGCCAAAAAAAATTTTTTTAAATTTTTATTATTCAAATAGGCTCAGAATGTCATGAAACGTCGAGATTTTAAGTTTGAGCGAAAAAAAATTTCTGTCTGTCGTCTGTAACTTTTTTGTGCGCACGTTTACTCTGTAACCGTTTAAGATATTGACTTGAAATTTGGTACACAAATGTACTTTAACGAGATCTGGAACTAGATTATATTTTTATTTTGTTCCGTCAGAGGGTTGGGGGGTAAATTGAGGTAAATTTGAGGTAACCAGCTAAATCAAGCAGCTAAGAGTCCAGAAAATTGGTATTTAGTATATACAAGAGAAGCTAAGGTCTCAAAAAATGTTTGGCATTAGCCACCCCCACCCCATTACTAAATTTTTTCGTTGTGAATGAGTTGGATCGAAAATCTGGATGCGGAAGTAGTGATTCCTTGGGCAGCGGTTTTTTTAAATAGAACACCCCCATATATTTTTACACCATGTGAAAGGCCATAGAAAAATCTTTTCAATGATATATGACCCAGTATTTTTCTTAAAAACTATAGTAGATATTAAGTTTTATATTTTCTTACATTAAGTCATGGTAGTCCGAAAAATATATACAGTCTGTTTCACTTTTTAAATTTTTTTTCCGATTTGAATCTAATTTTACTTATGGAACAAATTAGGATCTACTTATTACCAGAAAAAAATTCACGTCCTACAAATGCAAAGCCACCTGCGGTACCAAAATATGCGGATAAAATCAAAAAATCATATTAGGCATATTTTTATTGGAAAATTTTGTTAATGAAAGAATTGTTCAGAAACCTTAAGTCCAAAATTTAATCAAAAAAAATATATAAATTTTTATTAAAATAATGTCCAAGTCCGAAAATATCATTTGAATGGGTTTTTTCGTTTAGAAAACTGTACTATGACAATTTTGTTTGAAATTAAACCCAAGCTGCCAGGTAGTTGTAAAACAGTTTTTTTTTAAATACCTAATTATTTTCAAAATTTTTTAAATTTCAAGTTTTTCATTTTTTAATTTTGATTAAATTATGGCCATTTTGGACAATTCTGAACAAGTTTTATTAACAAAATTTTCCGATAAAAAAATGCCTAATATGATTTTCCGATTTTCTCCACATATTTTGGTACCGCAGGTGGCTTTGGTACCGTAGGAGGCGAATGTTTTTCTGATCATAAGTAGATTCTAGTTTGTTCTATACTTAAGTAAAATGCGATTCAAATCGGAAAAAAAATAAAGTTATTGGGGTGTTACCATTTCAAGTGAAACACACTGTATCAATTATTGAAATTCTCCATTTTATTTAAAATAAAGTGAAATTAGACAGAACTAACATATTGTTTATTTTAGTTTACATACTTTTGTTTTCCATGGCTAATTTGATAAATTGTAAATTTATAGTAAATTAGACAAAATTTGTTTAAGATAAGTACCATGTATTATATTATAAATACAAAGCTTTTTTTATGGCGTTTCAAATGGTACATATATGGAGTGTTCCTTTAAAAAAAAGCAAAGTAAAGTTCATATCTCCGAAATGCGACTTTCAATAGGCATGTCCACAAAATTTTAATTTCAATTGGGAATGGTAGAATTATCGATATTGTACACTAATTTAACAATAAAAAAAACCGCTGCCCAACTTCCACATCCAGATTTTCTATCCAAGTCACTCACAACGAAAAAATGTTGTATGTGGAAATAATTGTTTAATAATATAATATTTGAAATTCTCTACCTCAAAAACCCATAAAACGATACCCCACATCGGTAATAGGGTGAGGGTGGTGATAGAGGGTGGTAGTGGGGGTGGATAAGGTAAAAAAATATTTTGAGGTTTCTAGTTCTTGTACACACACTAAATTAAATTTTTTTTCATCCCCTTTAATAATGGGGTGGGGGCTAATGCCAAAATTTTTTTTGAGACCTTAGCTTCTCTTGTATATAGTAAATACCAATTTTATGAACTCTTACCTGCTTGATTTACCTATTTACCCCAAATTTACCCCAATTTACCCCCAACTCTTCGACGGAACAAGATGAAAATATAATCTAGTTCTAGATCTCGTTAAAGTACATAAGTGTACTAAATTTCAAGTCAGTATCTCAAACGGTTCCAGAGTAAACGTGCGCACAAAGAAAAAGTTAGACCGACAGACAGACAGAATTTTTTTTGCTCAAACTTAAAATCTCGACGTTTCATGGCATTCTAAGCCTATTTGAACAATAAAAATTTTAAAAAAATTTTTTTGTCGTTACTATACTTCCACTGGATGTTGAAGTAATATATGTATCCTTATTTTGCCAGTTATTCGTAATAGGCATCACCCCAACATAACGAGGATTTTTGGTAATTTTTCAATAAAAATTCTTGGCCTATGAAGTAAAAAAATATTTTGAGGTTTTTGGTTCTTGTACATACACTAAATCACACTTTTTTTCGTCCCCTTAAAAAGTGGGGTAGGGGTGGTAATGGGGGTAGCTAATGTCAAAAATTTTTTCGAGACCCTAGCTTCTCTTATATATACTAAATACCAATTTTACGGACTCTTACCTGCTTGATTTACCTGTTTACCTCCCCATTTACCCCAATTTACAACCCAACCCTTCGATGGAATAAGATGAAAATATAATCTAGTTCCAGATCCCGTTAAAGTACATAAGTGTACCAAATTTCAAGTCAATATCTTAAACGGTTCCAGAGTAATCGTGCGCACAAAAAAGTTAGACAGACAGGCAGAATTTTTTTTTCGCTCAAACTTAAAATGTCGACCTTTCATGACAGTCTAAGCCTATTTGAACAATAAAAATTTTCAAAAATTTTTTTGTTACTATACTACCACTGGATGTGGAAGTAATCAATATTCTATTTTCAAGAAAAAGAACGCCATTGCCATGTAAATCGGAAGTGATATTTAAAATTTACATGCCTTTTTTTACTTTCCTTTAATGCTTTAATAGTCAATTAAGAACATAAATAATCCGATCAATTCTTCTTTGATGTTCAATTATATGTTTCTTAGCGGCATAGATTCCCCGAAAAAAAAAAAAAAATACTTATCTCAAAAACTACCGAGAAAATCGGACATAACACGTTAACTAGGACACCCTGTACACTGTAAATATACATTATGTACCTACAGATAGTTTTTTCTTTTAATTAAAAACCACTGCCTAAGGAATCACTACAACCGCATTCAGTTTTCCTACTCAAATTACTTTAAATAAAAATTCTTGTGCACCCAACGCGAAATTCGACTCTGTACGACAGAAATATGTTTGAACTATTTCTCTTATATATTACACAATATGTTATTCTCCGCCTTTTTACTTGGTCGGCATATTTCATTGATCAAAGGTGCACGCCCACCCGTATATACCTTTTTCATATATATCAATGAAAATATGTTTTGTCTTAACGCAGATTATCCTCTTAAAGTTTTCTTGGGTCCTATGTTCCAATACTGGAATAAGGCATACCCTAAATTTCATCAACCACCACTGTAGTACGAGAAGAGGACATTCTAAAAATATTTTTTTGCAGTTTATACAGTGTGTCCCACTTCGTACCTATTTTTCTCGAATACACCAGGACTTACTCTGATACTGGAGGAGAAGAAATACTGGTAGTATAACAATGTATCAAATAATATTTATTTAAATATCAGTAAAGTAAACGACTTTATATCCTCGGCTTCGCGATTGCGACAATGCTGTGGTACCTTTTGATTAGCTAATTTATTTGGAATTATTCTATATTGATTTATTTCATCGTATATCTAATTATATTCAGAATTAACTTACTATTTTATTTGATTAAAAAATGGGAAGTTTTCTTTGGTTTTTAAAATCTGATCACAACGATTGTTGTTATAGTCCGGGCAATATTCAGCTTAGCTATACAAACGCTATTTGCATATCCGTGATGTTGTAGCTTTAGACTTGGCAATTATTTACTTTTGCAGGATTCTGCTTTACAGAGTTCTTAATTGTCATCTCTGTGATTACAACTGGAACATGTCTGTTATTTACATATGATAAGATCTGAACACAGCTCTTTGTTATCAATTATATTTTCGAATATTTTCGAAAGACAATCACAAGATTTTGTTGGTTGTCACCTCATCTAGAAATACATCAGGTGTTAAATTTGAGGTCCATTGATCTCGGCCAAGTACAATTGTAACTAGCCATACCACGAATCTTCGAAACACCGAAACAAACCTACGTCAGTTGACGTGACAGTTAAACAGGATTTTGTTGATTGTCTTTTTATCACAATATCACTACTGGGAGATTTCCCGAGTTTTGTGTCAGATTTTACGTATGTCCGGCTCCAACTATAAATATTTCACGAGTAATGACTATTGTCATTGTAAACAATTTATTTTATTGTTTGCATAGCTGACCTGACTATTCTATGGAAGTAATAGTGATGATTCTTCACAAAGAATACTTTCCATTATTTTTCTATGTGGCTGTTGCCCTAACGAATACTTAATTTAAACTTATAGTAAATTATTGTGACTATTGTCCCAACTTATATTTGTATTATTTTCATGTAAAATGTGGTAGTTGCCCAACAAATATGTAATCTATACTAATGAATAGGACGATTGTCTTAAAATAAATGTATTAAAACGCTTTCAGTATTTTTCTTTCAATATGTTATTTTCCAGGAATAAGAATTTAAATAAAATTATAATTCTTTAGATAAATAAATCCATTACAAATAAAATTGTAATCACAGTGAAATCTTTAATAAGTAGAATACAAATAAATAAAAAGGTACCAAAATAAAGAGAATTATTAAATTAACGTTTCCAAAATTAAGGTAAATAAATTAAATCAGTAAACAGAAACAAGTAATATCAAACTTTAAAAAGAACCTGTTCAATAAAATTACTATCACAACGTAAATTTGGGTCCTAACTAAACAAAAATAGACGATCACGTAAAAGCTGGAATTGTTATGTTTTTCCTTTTTTATCGAAAAGGGGAAAAATATACAAGACCTAGATACAAACTTCTTCAATTTTTAAATAAAAATTCATATTTGAACTTACTTAATTTTTGTGAACAACTTTTCCAAATACATTTTTCCTGTATCTCAATTGCTAATGTTACTTTTGCAAAATTCCCATTTTAAAAACATCACAGTTGGCTTTGAAATAGAGATTGAGTAACAGTTCTACCTTCCAAAGGTAGTTCATTATGGGTATTATGTGCTATGTATAAAAAATATATACAAATCCAAATACAAATAGCCAAGTTATAGAGGTGGCTTAGTACGAAGTGGGACACACTGCAGAATGTACTTGAAACATTTTTAAAATGTTTAAAAATATACAACAATGTTTACAAATATTCTTAGGGCGTCCATTAAATAGACTTAAAACATTTTTAATATATTGAAGAATATACAACAACATTCTTATATGTTTCCAAGACGTCCATAAAATATACAAGAAAAGCATTATATGAACGTTTTCAAAACATCCGAAGGGCTACTACCTAATTTAGTAGATTCTACAAATATTGAATATCCACAATAAAATATTTTATGTATGTACATAAAACGTGTTTGTGCTATATGGGAAGTAAATTAGCTCAATTAAACATTAAATGTATGATTTTATAGTTAGGTACCAGTGTCACTTTATTGTTTTATCAGTAAAATACACTTAATTGAGTAAATTTTTGTTTTGGTGGTGTCGTTAGTCATTAACTTCATGTATCATAGTAACCTTTAGGGTGCAGGTTTAGCCACGGGCGGTATGTATGAACGTGCATTTGCAGTTGGATTTTTCACCAATTGACCATAAAACTACATTCAATCATGTGGTCCGTCGAGCTGAAAGGTAAGAAGAAGAATATGACTGGTCAATTTTTTACAATTAATTATTTTTTATTTATTTGCTTTTATCATGATTAGAGAATATTATTTAGGTATTATGCAAATCACAACTTACACACTTTTTTATTTATTATGAAAATACCTACTTTCTGTATATTGTTGCCCTAATCTGGGCACGCTAATATACTAGTTAGGTAAATACTTTAAAACACTCATTATTGGAGAACCAATCAAAACAACTACTCTTCTAGCTAATACTGACGAAGTATTGAATTACATGATAGGATTCTTAGCATTTTAAAGAAAAAAATAATATTGAAAATACTTAAATCAATTATTTACATTTAGTCATGCACACTTTTTAATTAATATGAAATTATCTACTTTCTGTATATTGGTACCTTAATCGGGTTACGCTAATATACTACTTAGGAAAACACTTTAAAACACTCATTATTGGAAAACCAATCAAAACAACTACTCTTCTGGCTAATACTGACGAAGTATTGAATTACATGATAGGATTCCTGGCATTTTAAGGGGAAAAATATATTGAAGATACTTAAATTATTTATTGAGATTCAGTCATACACGAGAATTATTGAACCTTACATTCTATTTCAACTCTAGAAAAGTTGTACAAGTTTTTTCGAACTCGTTAGTTCTCATCAGTAGAGTATAGAAACATTCATTCATTATTTACAAGCCTATTCTTGATTTATTTTTTACAATTAATTATTTTTTTTGCTTTTATCATGATTAGAGAATATTATTTAGGTATTATGCAAATCACAACTTACACACTTTTTTATTTATTATGAAAATACCTACTTTCTGTATATTGTTGCCCTAATCTGGGCACGCTAATATACTAGTTAGGTAAATACTTTAAAACACTCATTATTGGAGAACCAATCAAAACAACTACTCTTCTAGCTAATACTGACGAAGTATTGAATTACATGATAGGATTCTTAGCATTTTAAAGAAAAAAATAATATTGAAAATACTTAAATCATTTATTTACATTTAGTCATGCACACTTTTTAATTAATATGAAATTATCTACTTTCTGTATATTGGTACCTTAATCAGGTTACGCTAATATACTACTTAGGAAAACACTTTAAAACACTCATTATTGGAAAACCAATCAAAACAACTACTCTTCTGGCTAATACTGACGAAGTATTGAATTACATGATAGGATTCCTGGCATTTTAAGGGGAAAAATATATTGAAGATACTTAAATTATTTATTGAGATTCAGTCATACACGAGAATTATTGAACCTTACATTCTATTTCAACTCTAGAAAAGTTGTACAAGTTTTTTCGAACTCGTTAGTTCTCATCAGTAGAGTATATAAACATTCATTAATTATTTACAAGCCTATTCTTGATTTATTTTTTACAATTAATTATTTTTTATTTATTTGCTTTTATCATGATTAGATAATATTATTTAGGTATTATGCAAATCACAACTTACACACTTTTTTATTTATTATGAAAATACCTACTTTCTGTATATTGTTGCCCTAATCTGGGCACGCTAATATACTAGTTAGGTAAATACTTTAAAACACTCATTATTGGAGAACCAATCAAAACAACTACTCTTCTAGCTAATACTGACGAAGTATTGAATTACATGATAGGATTTTTAGCATTTTAAAGAAAAAAATAATATTGAAAATACTTAAATCATTTATTTACATTTAGTCATGCACACTTTTTAATTAATATGAAATTATCTACTTTCTGTATATTGGTACCTTAATCGGGTTACGCTAATATGCTACTTAGGAAAACACTTTAAAACACTCATTATTGGAAAACCAATCAAAACAACTACTCTTCTGGCTAATACTGACGAAGTATTGAATTACATGATAGGATTCCTGGCATTTTAAGGGGAAAAATATATTGAAGATACTTAAATTATTTATTGAGATTCAGTCATACACGAGAATTATTGAACCTTACATTCTATTTCAACTCTAGAAAAGTTGTACAAGTTTTTTCGAACTCGTTAGTTCTCATCAGTAGAGTATAGAAACATTCATTCATTATTTACAAGCCTATTCTTGATTTATTTTTTACAATTAATTATTTTTTATTTATTTGCTTTTATCAAATAGAATGTAAGGTTCAATAATTCTCGTGTATGACTGAATCTCAATAAATAATTTAAGTATCTTCAATATATTTTTCCCCTTAAAATGCCAGGAATCCTATCATGTAATTCAATACTTCGTCAGTATTAGCCAGAAGAGTAGTTGTTTTGATTGGTTTTCCAATAATGAGTGTTTTAAAGTGTTTTCCTAAGTAGTATATTAGCGTAACCCGATTAAGGTACCAATATACAGAAAGTAGATAATTTCATATTAATTAAAAAGTGTGCATGACTAAATGTAAATAAATGATTTAAGTATTTTCAATATTATTTTTTTCTTTAAAATGCTAAGAATCCTATCATGTAATTCAATACTTCGTCAGTATTAGCTAGAAGAGTAGTTGTTTTGATTGGTTCTCCAATAATGAGTGTTTTAAAGTATTTACCTAACTAGTATATTAGCGTGCCCAGATTAGGGCAACAATATACAGAAAGTAGGTATTTTCATAATAAATAAAAAAGTGTGTAAGTTGTGATTTGCATAATACCTAAATAATATTCTCTAATCATGACTGGTCAGATTTGACATTTATGGGGTAAATATCAAAACTGATAAGTCATATTCTTCATTTAGTGACATCTTTCAGCTGGTCAGACTACATGACTGAATGTGGTTTTATCGACAAATTTTATATTATTTACAAAACATTTTAAAAATATTTCACTAATATTTCCCATAATATATTTTCAAAATATTTAATATATATTTTCATATATTGTTTACAAAACATTTTTAAAATATTTTAATAATATTTCCTAAAATATTTATTTAACATTTTGTTAGTGACAAAAAAGTGGTCCACCAAAATATTTTTAAAATATTGTGACAATATTAAAAACGTTATGCACAATATTTTCAAAATATTGAAATATTTAATAGGATATATTTATAAAATATTTTTAAAATATCTTTTTGCTGTCTGGGTACTACATGGTAAGCAAGCATTTTACACAATACGCCAATAATCTGCGTCATATAGACGTTACCATAATGACGTCATAAATTCATATATTCAAGCACCAACAATGTATGTCATAGAGACGTTTATTTTATGACGTCATAGACTCATCATATTTTATGACATAACTATCATAAATATCATATTATTGGTCACTTACGTCGCTGACCAGTAAATGACTTTAAAAATACGTCAACATGACATTAGCATGTTAACTGGGTTACTATTCTTCGTCTGAGTGACGCGACACCAATTTATTTATCAAGGGAGCCAGTCACGTTCTCCCTTGATTTTCCACTCCCAGGTGGGTTCGAGGTAAGATACGACTCGATAGAATAAGTAATGGCCAAGACTGCTCTACCTTAGATCATTAATTACGCAGAGAGCATAAAGAGAGACTTTACCTACTAATAATCGATTTTACGTCTAAAGATTTTCAGTTTACTTTAATAAAAAAATCTCTGTCGAGCTTCCGTAAGGTAACCAGAACATTGAGCTTCAAACTTGAGGAGTCATGAGACATCCAATTAACTCAATATTCTGTCTCAAGAGACTGGACTTACAACAAGTCATATTATTAATAAAATGCAAAAAGTTCAAAGAATACCATTTATTTACTAGGTTTAAAATAAGTACAATAAAATTGTGCACCTATCCAATAAATTATTTAATTTGAAAGAATCACCTCCCCAACTAAGGCAAGGTAAATTCTACCATATAAATGAGAGAGTGCTTTAACAATTGATTTGGTAGAAAAGATTCATGCAACTTCCCCAGAATTTAATGCAAACATTTAGATTTGAAATTATCGCTGGCTGAAAATAACATAAAAATATTTTACTTAAAAAATTTTGGTTCGCTTGTTTGAGATTATATCATTCACAACAACGAAGTTCAAAAGTGTGTTCAACTAATGATTTTTGACTTATTTATGCACAAGGCGGTTTTCTCTATAACTCTGTTATTTGGAAAGCCCTGCATTTGGCTTTCCTACTATCGCTTTCTATTGATTATCTAACGCACTTGTCCAAATTACGAGCCGCTGGATGAATCCAAATTTGTTTTATGTGAGAAACCAGTCTCGTGCATTTTTAACAAAAAAATAGTGCTAATAATTGACTATAGAGGCTACGCGCTTTCGCCACATTTGTCGGTTTCACCCTTTTTAGTATGTCGCATTGTTAAAACTTTATATTTCATTCCTTTGAATGATACTCATAATGACTATCTTCTCTTTCTTGGTCTTTTGCGAAGAGATTTAAAAGTTGAAAATATTTTCAAAGTCCTTCGTAAAAGAATATTGTTTCTTCTTCCTTGGCCAAAAATTATACTTTTATTACTTCCACGTCCAGTGGAAGTATAGTAACGACAAAAAAATTTTAAAAAATTTTTATTGCCCAAATAGGCTTAAAATGTCATGAAACGTCGAGATTTTAAGTTTGAGCGAAAAAAAATTTCTGTCTGTCGGTCTGTCTGTCTGTAACTTTTTTTTTGTGCGCACGTTTACTCTGGAACCGTTTGAGATATTGACTTGAAATTTGGTACACATATGTACTTTAACGAGATCTAGAACTAGATTATATTTTCATCTTGTTCCGTCGAAGGGTTGGGGGGTAAATTGGGGTAAATTTGGGGTAAATGGGTAAATCAAGCAGGTGAGAGTCAATGAAATTGGTATTTAGTATATACAAGAGAAGCTGAGGACTCAAAAAAATTTTTGGCATTAGCCACCCCCATTACCACCCCCACCTCCTTATTAAAGGGGATGAAAAAAAAATGTGATTTAGTGCATCTACAGGAACCAGAAACGTCAAAATATTTTTTTACTTCATCCACCCCCCACTACCACCCCCCTATCACCACCCCCACCCCACTACCGATGTGGGGCATCGTTTTATGGGTTTTTGGGGTAGAGGATTTCAAATATTATATTATTAAAGTTGCATAAACAATGATTTTCACATACAAAGTTTTTTCGTTGTGAGTGACTTGGATAGAGAATCTGGATGTGGAAGTAGTGATTCCTTGGGCAGCGGTTTTTTTGGTACATTTTTCCATGACCACAATATACTTTCACTCTCATAGCCTGGACCAAAACATATTTTCCTAAGTGAAAATTCGGTGTTTCTTCGAATTTTCACTTGGTTGTGCCTTACGTTTTAATGAACATCTATAAGTCCTTTCGTGCTAAATTTTCGACTCTGATGCCTTGCAAACTTATATGTTATGCTTAAAAATGCCTTTGAATTTTCATTTTGCCTTCGACTTAGGTCGATTCGGGGAGGTTCTATGGCATTTTCACCTACAAATAGTGTTATCCACCAGATAAATATGCCTTATCCCTAGGATAACCTATCCGACACCTAGGCCTTCGGATAATGGTTTTATCGGGTAAAAATAGCCACGCCCACACGGTTTCGCTGTGATTGTCAGAATTGCTACTTTTTAAAATTTAGATTTGTTTTGCATTGTGTTTTAATTTTAAATTCATAATTAAATAAAATCATATTTAATACAAAAAAAAATTAAAATGATATATATAGACTTATATTGTAATATGCATATTTTAAATACTTTGTCCTAACAGTAGTTAAGTAGTGAGAGTTCTAGCGCAATTCAAGGTCAAGCTGTAGCTGTGACGTCAGCACGCCCGCAGCCCCGCGGGTGGCGCGCAGGTGATAGATGATAGATCCTATGATCTAGGTTCTAGTGTGAGGTGAGATAATGCTAGATGATAGATCCTATTATCTAGGTTGTAGTGTGAGGTGGGATCTTCTTAGATGATAGGTGATAGGACCTAATGGGAGGGGGGAGATGGGAGATCCAATCCCTGAGCTTAGATAAGAGATTATATCTAAAAGGACGTGGCTAAGAGTATACAGGGTGTGTCTAAAATAAGATGGCTGCTGTTTATTGACTAATAGTATTGTATGTTTACGTTAGTGGGCGTTAAGAAAATGGCTACTGACGTCCATCATTGAGATTAAATAGACAAGTCTTATAATTATGAGATAAATATTCATTTACTTCTATATGTTAAGATTTGAATGTAAAACTGCGGTCAAATGCAGAGACGTTATCGGATTCCAGGAAATTGTTAATGTAAATAAATGCGACTGTCTACGGCTATATGTATATTTAAAACGTGATTAATTACCTTTAGATAACTACAGCGGCTAGATCAAAGGAAATATCAAGAGCCAATATAAACGCTTTTCAGACAAGTCTAGACTTGTTAGCCTGAGTTTTATATAAGATAAATATTCGTTCGCTTCTCTACGTTTAGATTTCAATGTAATAAGAATATAATGCAGAGCCGTTATCGGATTCCTGGAAATTGTTAATGTAAACAAATGAAATCATTTCTGATAGCCTACTAACATAAGATAGGTATACGGTAAAGATGCATGCGAAGAATTTTGTGTCTTACAATACATGGTTTCTTATGGGAATATGTAGCCACCCCGCAGCGATATAGCAATTTAACATTGTTTTATATGTAAAAGACGAACAGATTATGAAAATTCGGGGGCCTTTTAGAAATCGTTCACTGCAAAGTCACGTGACCCTCAGCCGCTGAGTATAAAAGCAGCGTCATCTCCCCACCTCGATCATTAGCTGTTTATCTCTCGCGGTGAACGGTTGTCTAATTGAAACAGTATGTCGTCTACCGAGACCGTATCTAAACTCAGTACTGATATAATTAATTTAACTAAAAAATCATTGCTGCTCTTAAAGACCGATGATGAAATCGACCAACATATTTCGATAATTAATAGCAATATTAAACTAGTAGCCAAGGAAATTAAAATCAAAATTCATATCGATAATAAAGGTGAAAATATATTTAAATTGGAAAATAATTTAGCGCTTTTAAAATACTACCGAGAGCAATTGAAAAAATTAAAATTAAAAAATAAAATATTAGGCGGTTCCTTAAAGCCGGCAGCACGAAAATATTTAGTATATCAAGAGGTAGAATCTTGTTTTAAAAATCGTGTTAAGTCCGGTATAATAACTAACGTACAAATTAAAGAACCGGTATTATTTTTTAAAAAAGCGTTTAGGAGCTTCTCTATTCAAATTAAAAAATGTTTGAAAGATGGACTAATTAAAGTAAATGTTATTTTTGAATGTAACTTCGTACAGCCTACTAATGGCACAGTGGAATTAAAAACATTTGCTACAAGGAACGCTGTGATAGACTTAAATACGAATTTAAAGGAATGGTATAAAGAAAATGTATCCGAACGGTTATTGAAACATCTTGAAGACTTTCAAGGAAAAGATTCAGGCTGGGCCTTATCGGAAATTATCGGGCTAAGAGTAAATGTTAATAAATATTGTCCTATAACAGTGGGATTATCAACATACGCTGAAATGCCAAGCTTTATAAAAGAAAAAAAGTGCGTTATTAACGTTAAAAATAATGACGAATATTGCTTCTTATGGTCAGTAGTTTCGGCATTATACCCAGCTAAAAAGGATGGGCAGAGAGTAACTTCATATCCTCATTTTGAGGACGTTTTGAAATATGACGACATCGAGTTTCCGATGGAATTAAGAAATATTAAAAAATTCGAACGCTTAAATGATATTTCGATAAACGTATACGCCGTAATTAAAAGGGAAGTTTTACCGGTATGTTTAAGTAAATACAGTTTTGAACGGGTCGTAAATTTATTAATGATTCCTACGAATTCTGCCGATAATTTTACTGACGCTACGCAATATCATTTTGCTTGGATAAAGAATATGTCTCGATTATTATCTAAACAATTATCTTCACATAATGGTAAACATTTTATTTGCAACCGATGTCTTAATCATTTTACTACTCAAGAACTTCTAGACCGACATTCAAATGATTGTAATTCGAAAACTAATACTTGCAAAATTGAATTACCGGATGAGAATGAAAAGTTTTTAAAATTTAAAAATTACCGATATAAAGAAAGAGTACCGTTCGCTATTTATGCTAATTTCGAATGTATCTTAGAGGACTGTGATGGTAACACGAATCAAAATACGCAAAATTACCAGAAACATACAGCTTTTAGCGTCGCGTATTACTTAAAATGTTCCTATGATGACAGTCTATCACAATTTAAAATGTACCGAGGCGCCGACTGTCAGTACTGGTTTGTTAAAGAACTTGAAAAAATTTCAGACCGAGTTAATGTAATCATGTCCGACATAAAACCTATGGAGTCGTTAAACGAGACACAAAAAAATGAATTCGATCTCGCGCAGGTCTGTCATATCTGTGAGGAGCCCTTCAAAGAGACTGACATCAAAGTAGCCGATCACAATCATTTAACTGGGTATTATAGGGGACCGGCGCATTTGAGATGTAACATTAATTATCAAGATAGTCACGTGATTCCGGTTATATTTCATTGTTTATCAGGTTACGACGGCCACCTGATAATCAAACAGCTAGCAACGGCATTTGACGGACAAATTTCATTATTACCGATTAATAAGGAAAAATACATTTCTTTCACTAAACGAGTTAAAGATACGAAAATTAAACTAAGATTTATTGATTCGTTTAGGTTTATGGCAGACAAAATCGAAAAACTAGCTTCCTATCTCGACGATGACCAGAAACGAATCACTAAATCGTATTGTAATAATGATGAACAATTTCAATTATTAACGCGGAAAGGTGTTTTTCCTTATGATTATTTAAATTCTTGGGAAAAATTAGACGAGACATCTCTACCGGCTAAAGAAGAATTTTACAGTAAACTGACTGACGAAAACATAACAGAGGACGATTATAACCACGCTATGAATATCTGGAATAAATTCGATATTAAGACATTAGGGGAATATTCCGATATATATTTAAAAACAGATGTATTACTGCTAGCTGATATATTTGAAAATTTCCGCGAGACATGCATACAGACGTACGGACTTGACGCTTTAAATTATTATACTGCTCCGGGACTGGCATTCGACGCGATGTTAAAAATAACTAAAGAAAATTTAGAGCTTCTCACAGACATTGATATGATACTGATGATCGAAAAAGGCGTGAGAGGCGGTGTAGCGCAGGTATCTAACAGATATTCGAAAGCTAACAACAAGTACATGGGGGATGCGTTTAATCCCGACGAAAGAGAGACTCACATCATGTACTTTGACATCAATAACATGTATGGAGCCGGGATGTCTGTTCCGCTACCTACAGGTGCTTTCGAGTGGGTGCCCGTCGAACAATTTTATGCCTTAGATATTCCAAATTTATCGGACGAGTCAGACATCGGTTATATTTTGGAAGTAGATATCGAGTATCCACTTGAATTACATGAGCTACATAAGGATCTCCCGATGTGTCCAGAACATATGGTGCCGCCCGGTTCAAAACATTCAAAATTAATGACCACTCTGTTAGATAAAACGCGATATGTAATGCATTATAGGACTTTAAAAAAATGTTTAGAACGCGGATTAAAACTCAAGACGGTACATAGAATTTTAAAATTTAAACAGTCGCGATGGCTAAAGAAATACATTGATTTAAATACGGATTTACGAAAACAGGCAAGTAACGAGTTTCAGAAAAATTTCTATAAGCTAATGAACAATGCGGTGTTCGGAAAGACAATGGAGAATGTCCGCAAGCACAAAGATGTTAAATTGGTAACTAAATGGGAGGGGAGATGGGGCGCCAAGTCTCTGCTCGCGAAACCGAACTTTCACAGTTCGACTGTCTTCGGCGAGGATATGATTATTATTGAAATGAATCGACTAAAAATTAAATTCGATAAGCCAATATATGTGGGGTTCGCCATTTTAGATCTTTCAAAAATTATTCTTTACGATTTTCATTATGATTATATTAAAAAAGAATTCGGTGAGCAAGCCAAACTACTTTACACGGACACAGACAGTTTAATTTACGAATTTAGCGACGTTGATATATACAAGTACATTAAAAAAGACATCCATCAGTTCGACACATCGGATTATCCTGTAGACAATGTCTACGGAATACCTCATGCAAATAAGAAGGTACTAGGCGTAATGAAAGACGAATGTCAAGGGCGCGTAATGACAGAATTCGTAGGACTCCGTGCAAAAATGTATAGTTATAAAGTGGAGGGTGTGTCAGTAAATAAAAAAATCAAGGGTCTTTCGCGTTCGGTAATCAGAAAAATTACATTTGAAGACTTTACGAATTGTCTATTTAATAAAGAAATTTTGACCAAAGAGCAGCGATTAATTCGATCAAAGAAACATGAAATATATACTATCAAACAGAATAAGGTGGCACTCAGTCCGTATGATGATAAAAGAATTATAAATTATATAAATACCGATACGAAACCTTGGGGATATAATTTCCAACAAGTCTCGGCTCGTCAGATGACGTCATCGACGCAGTGAAGCGCTTGGCAGTAGCCGTTCGGATTCATTTACTTTAGAGACTTTGATCGCGATGGATGGGTTAGAAAAAGAATTGCAGTACAAGCTTGTACTTATCACTCGCGACATATATGAGAGGTACATTCAAAATGCATTGAATCGGGGTAATTATCAATTAGTTCATAAAATTTTAGAAAAGATTGTTATACCGGACAAAGCTTTATACTGGATGGCTTTAAGAGATAGTTCTAATTTCGATTTAATGAAAAAAATATTTACGAAAAAACTTCAAAACGATATTTTTATTCAACAGTTGGAATATATTTTCCAAAGAGAATGTATTACTCACCTTACCGTGTATCGATTACGAGAAGTAATTAACAGACATTATCCCGCCGCGAATAATAGTTATTTTAGAATTTTTTTAGAAGAATTATTAACGTGTAATGATGATTATATGTCAATTGATTTTTATTCGAAATCGTACCCGGCTAAAAATATTTCTGATAATTATAAAAGTATTGATTGGTCGATTAATAAAGCATTTTGCGAGGCAGCTTACTTTACACAATACGAATTTCTTGAAATTTTGTTTCGAGTAATTGGTAGGAATAATATACATTTCAAATTAGATATTAATTTCAATGAAGAGCATAAGCAGCTAATAAAATGGCTGGAGGATAATATATCCAAAGGTCGCTCTGGGCAGCCGACTGGTTGGAGCTCTGGTCCAGACAGCGGGCACTGGCCATCGACTACCTTAGAAGATTATGTTAAGACGCTTGACATAGTTCGTCTACATTTTTTGTAATTAGTATTAAAGTATTGTAATATAAATATTTTACATTTAATAAATTAAATTATTTATAAAATGTGTGTTTTTATTTCCTAATACCTATCCTGACATGATGATCATGAGAGAGGCAGGTGAGACAGCTTGAACAGCTCCAACAGCTCGAACAGCTCCAACAGGTGTAACAGGTACCGTACCTGTTACACCTGTTGGAGCTGTTGGAGCTGTTGGAGCTGTTGGAGCTGTTCAAGCAGCCCATATACATATACATATACGTGTATTATATATGGTTAGTTTCAACAGCTCGAACAGCTCCAACAGCTCGAACAGGTGTAACAGGTACGGTACCTGTTACACCTGTTGGAGCTGTTGGAGCTGTTGGAGCTGTTCAAGCAGCCCATATACATATACATATACGTGTATTATATAGGGTCAGTTTCAACAGCTCGAACAGCTCCAACAGCTCCAACAGCTCCAACAGGTGTAACAGGTACGGTACCTGTTACACCTGTTGGAGCTGTTGGAGCTGTTCAAACAGCCCATATACATATACATATACGTGTATTATATATGGTCAGTTCCAACAGCTCGAACAGCTCCAACAGCTCCAACAGCTCCAACAGGTGTAACAGGTACGGTACCTGTTACACCTGTTGGAGCTGTTGGAGCTGTTGGAGCTGTTCAAGCAGCCCATATACATATACATATACGTGTATTATATATGGTCAGTTCCAACAGCTCGAACAGCTCCAACAGCTCCAACAGGTGTAACAGGTACGGTACCTGTTACACCTGTTGGAGCTGTTGGAGCTGTTCGAGCTGTTCAGACACTTAATAAGTATGAGATGCTATCAACTCATTGAAATAAAAAAAAGATTATTAATAACATTTTTTATTAATATAAAAAAATTATAATTAAAATTGTGTAGAATTAATAAAATAATAAAAACACTGGTCTGGCTATCCGGCGGGAGGGCAGATCGTATGTTAATTAAAAAAAGAAATTTATTGGTCTCGCCGGCTGACAGATCGACCTCTCCAAATCTCCGAAGAAATTCTGAGTTCAATGGAGTCTGTAACAATTTAAAAAAATATCTATAAGTATTGAGTTATACGAAACAGAAAAAATATTTTAAATACCTTTCATGATGTCGGCTAAGAGCATCAGCCGGGGCATCTCCTGTGGTGGCGGTGGTGGTTGCGTTACGGGGTCCTGGGGCTGAGGCAGCCCCAGGTACCTCCAGCCCTCCGGTGGGACTTGACACATCGAACATTGGCAAATATTGCCCGCTATCAGCTCTCTGAGCCCCGTTTGATTGTGCATCTTTGCAACGTCTAACTGATCACCGCGCTCTGACTCGAGGCGAGAGCTCTCCCCCCACTTCTCTCTCTCCCTCTCTGCCCCCCACCCCACTAGTCATTCATACACGCACACATGTATACAGAAATAAAAGCCAGTATGGTTAGCATAAATTTGTTTATTCAAAATCCTTATCTTTATTTACAATATACCACTGATATATCGAGTAGACATTCTGCCTAGAGCAGCGTAAATGATTATTAATATGTTTATGACAGTGATATTCTAAATTATTTAACATTAAACTATTCATATTATTACAATTATATAAGTCTATAATATTATTATTATTAGACAGATAATGCTGAAGCCATCGCTTCTTTTCCAGTCCCTTGACATAAACTTTTGCTTCTCTCCCAAGTACGTGGCTGTCGATGAAGTCCTGCAGGTCGCCGTACCGGAGATTATCATAAGGCGTGGACCATTGGAGACCGTGCACATGATCAGTTATCCAATTAATTTGCTTCTGAATATTGTGTGTAAGAAGCCCGTAACTAACAGTCGGTTTAATTATCCGATGTACACACGAGACATCGGTAATATTAAAAATTGAAATTTCTTTACATGTAAAAGCTAACTCCTTTTTATGCTGGAAGCCCTGCACGTCTATTATATACATATTAGTATGGACGAACTATACTGGTTAAAGGATTGTAATAAATCAATCTATCATGAATTATAAGACAATATGCAGCAGTGTCTTTCGGAATATTTTTATTAGTGCTAAATTCCAGCCTAATGTCCACTGCACTCGACTTTACAACCTCATTCTGACACGAACAGTCGATAACTACCAGAGGAGCTTTAGTTTTAAATTTATATTTAGTAAGCAGAGGTTCATTTTCTTTTTCATAATAAGATTTCTGAAATTGACAGAACATTTCATACAGAGTAGCACAGAAATTCTTCTCAAAATTAATATTCAAGTTATCATAGGGATATGATTCCGAATTTAAAAAAAGTTTAAAATTAGTCAACTCGCAGTGATCAAATTCACTCATACGTTTAGCGACAGCATTTTTACGACCCGTTTGAAGGCCGAAAATAATATATCGCGGTGTCTCTAACTGAGACGAAGTTTTAATATTCCAAGTATGCGTCTGCGATTCCATCAGCATGGGGTATTCATGTAATTCCCAGCTTCTAAACGGTACAGGCAAATCAATATTCCTCTCTAGATATTTCATTAATTTTAATCGCTCAACGTCAGATACAGTCACGTGTGGTACACGCCATTGAACGATTTCCAATTCTACTTTAATCTTTTCATCGGCTACAAGATTTATGATTGCGTTTGTATCAATACTACTGCGAACGAGTACCAGCTCTTGACGGACATTTAAAATAATTCTTTCAAAGGTCTCTGCGAACCCCAGACATATTTTTAAAGGTATACATGCGTCAAAGTAACCGTTCTCGTCTGCAAAATTATCATCCACATCAGTCCACCCAGCATTTTCTAAGTGATTCGCGTCATTCGGAGTGAATGATGCATATCCCTTCATAACAGTCGCGAGGCCTGGATTTCTACTGCTGTCCACAATTTTACCGCTCACTTCGTATCGTATCTCGTCAAACAGATACAATAACCCCATTTTATCAAAGACCGCTGTGTTCGAAACCGTACCATCCTCTTTAAGTAACCGGCCCCGCATATACAGCGAACTAGCATACGGCGCAGTATACACATCCTGCTGCTGAATGGGTATACGAATTTCGTCGTTATTATTTAAATTTCTGATTGAATATGGTCCATGACTATGATTTTCAAAATTAGTTATCGCGGTTTCAAACGTAGGCTTCTCAAACACGTTTAAAATATTCGGATTCATATTAGCACTTTGTAACCGAGAGAGTAAAGAAAACGTCTATTTTTAGATGTTAACACCTTGAAGGTTGCAGGTGAACTGTTTCGAGCGCGAGCAGGTGTTCCTTTTAAACTATTTCGGAAACTAAGACCCATTCTTCTTCAAGTGCAGTCTTACCGTGATGACCTCGCCACGGAAATTAACAAGATCACCGTCTTGATCGACTATCTTAATTGATATGCTATCTATATGCCTCTTATTAATCGGTAGGTAAATTGCATTAGCGGGACACTCTATTATTTTATAGCCGGGAGGCACGCTAGGAAAAAATTCATGAATAATGTGTACAGATCTATCATTCATGTAACTGCCCGTGATGAGATTACACTCCACGCATATAGCGTTTACTTTTTGAATTTTTGCCGGGAAATCAGATATATGTTTCTCGAGCGGTTTTAGACGACGAGATGTAAATCCTAACAAACTGCCAATACCGCCGGCCTTTTCAAAATTTATCATCTTATTGGATTTTATTTCCACTTTTAACGTATTTTTATTGGATACTATAGAAATATGACTATCGTTACCATGATTCAGAATAAAATGCTTTCTTACGTAATTATTTATATCTTCTATTTCATACGAGCCCTCCGGAATTTTTATAAACTTATCGTCTGTATCATAATATATATGATTATTTGTAGCGTCTATGTTCGGTATGGAGTTATACGCCTCGAAATTTATTAAAGCAAGCGAATATTCAGCGCCGTCTTCAAGGTCTATGGGTGGGGAAAAGTGCGCGGTTAAATTAGATGATTTGCCGGATAATGTAAACGTACAAGACATGTTGCGGCTTCAAGGTTAGCTCTGAGAATGAACGTGACTTAAAAGCATGACGCATTATATAGAAATTGTAAACACAGATGTCCACAATTTACTGTGTCATAAGACTGATACTGCTTGTGATTGTATTCAATAGAACAATTTAAATATTTTATTAATTCGAGAGGAGGCTGTAAATTACCAAAACTATCATAATAAACGGCTTTCGAACCGTTCTTAAAGTATGCAGTCCAATGAGTACCATTACCGCTATCACTATCCAAGTTCACAATGCCCGTCTCAATTTTATGTACGCGTTTAGGTAGTCGGTCTCGCATAAATATTCCTCGAAAATTAGGTATATTTAACATCTTAACATATTTTTTCAGATCCACGTCGGTGAGCGCCCGATTTGGTAATTTTACTAGTCACTTGCTGTTGGTGTTTTTATTCATGTATAGTCCAAGTCCCGTTCGATAGGGACGAAGATAGAGTCCCTTACCGAGGGCAATACTCTCCATAGCCTGATTGTGACGTTTAGATTCTTTAAGCTGGGAGGCTGCCGCCTGAGAATCTCTTACAGCTTTCGCTATACCTGCAGATCCACCGGCTAGCGCTCCCAGAGCACTAAGTCCAGCAAATATTGGTATTAGCGGTAGAACGCCACCCGTCTTCGGTATAGGAATAACGCGAGCAGCCATCGGTGATATTTTTTTATCTTTTTTAATACGCTGTACTGCACGAGAGGCCTTTTTAATAGCATCCCCGACAGAGGGAGCTCCACGTACTAGTTTACGAATTTTATTGGATATTTTTTTAAACGTCATCGTACCGCCACATTTTCTTTTTTTACATCCCAAGCCTAATTTAACTTTAGCACTCATGATGCCTGCTACACCGGCTGCTGCCGCTCTTTCTCCGATGGACGAATCCCTAGCAAATACACGCTTCAGAGCACGTTTTGCCAATTCTTTATCGGCAATATGCCGTCCTTTCACATCATTGACTTTAGAATATTGTATGTCGTGGTCACGACACGCCTCATCTAGACCATTAATTCCGCGATCTCCTCGCGCCAGTCTTTTTTCTAATTTAGTACCCGGGCCGCAGAAACGATAGCCAGGGATATGGGCTTCGAAAGGTAATTTATTTATGAGAGCGTTTACAGCCATGTTACCTCTATCGCATGTAATAGTAGACTGAGGTGTTACAGGTGATCGAAAGCTATTTATACTTAAACTCCTGGTGGAAATACCTCAGTGTCAATCATGCGTTTCATCAAGACAGGTAACAGTCTGAAAATCGATAATCTCGATTTCGATAGTCATGTGAAAAAAGATAGTAGACATGGTCCTCTGTTACCCGACAGCATCAGGTGTATCATTTGCGGACCTTCAAATTGTGGGAAAACAAACATCGTGATAAGCCTGCTGACTCATCCACACGGCTTGCGTTTCAAGAATGTTTACGTCTACTCGAAATCTCTCTACCAGCCTAAATATGAATATCTTAGAAAAGTACTCGGCTCGATCGTGGGATATCATGAATTCAAGGATAGCGATGTAATAATGACGCCTGCGCAAGCTAAAATTAATTCCATTTTTATATTTGATGACGTAGCTTGCGACAATCAAAGTGTGATGCGTGACTACTTTAGCATGGGACGGCATAAACAGATAGACAGCTTCTATCTCTGTCAGACCTATACTCGCATTCCAAAACATCTGATAAGAGACAATGCAAATTTACTGATATTATTCAAGCAGGATGACATGAATCTTAGACATGTATATTCCGATCACGTTAATACCGATATGAGCTTTGAGGATTTCAAACATATGTGCTCGTTATGCTGGAAAGATAAATACGGATTCCTAGTGATAGATAAAGATAGCGATATTAAACATGGCCGATACAGAAAGGGGTTTGACGAGTATATATACCTGTGATTTTACTATCTCAATCAGTTGATAATTACACATGTTATCTGACGCACCTGTCGACATGGACATTACTAATAAAATTATCGAAGCTCGGAAAGCCGTAAAGCGCAAATTAGAGGCACTCAAAATGCACGATCTGCAAATCGAAAAGTCTTTTGCCCCAATCACCGCACCTTTACATTCAATAGCTAAACATATCAAGCTTGAGACGGACGAGAATTTAAACATTAAGAAAAAGTCTGAACCCTCAGAGGATGAAAAAAATATTAATATTACACCGTCACCGTCGATTGTCGACTCTGAAGAAGGCGACCAGTCAGATGAGAAGTATCTTGAGAAATTTAGCGATCTGCCTAAAACGTATATATCTGAGATGATGCATGATACTGAAAATACACATGATTTTCGATATGGTGTACGATATAATCCCGAAGAAGATAAATATTATATTGGAAATTCTGTCATTCAGTTTGACGGTGACAATTTAATAATAAATAATAAAGAGTATCAGGGCACTCGCGGTCTTTATGAATTACTATTTAAAAAACGTTCGCATCACTATAACTATGATGATAAGAAACAGTACATTGATATTGTAAAAAGGACTAGCGCACATAAGAGAAATTATGATTCTGAAAAGCAAAAGTCTGGTAGTAAGAGCTGGAAGTACCTGCATATTATTAAACCGATGCTTTACGCTCGCGAACCTCGGCAACGTGCTCCTGGTAAAGTAAAAGGCGGTGAATTAATGATGCAAGTCACCGATAATGCTATTGATTACGTATATTGGGACGATCCTAATGAACTCGTCGATCGTCTTAGGCTTTTGATAGCTTCACAGGAGGCTGGCAATTCAAGTCATACGAATGAAATAAATAGAATTTTAGAGGAACTATTAGAAAGTAAAATAATCGAACCGCTGGATTAATTTAACAGTACGTAAATTATTGTTGAACTGTAAACATGTCTGCTATAAAAAGAGATATTGTTAATGAAATACATAAGCCGGCTAGAATTAACTTTAAGAGACGAAAAGTCGTAGTTAGAGGTTTAAATGAATTGCTTCAGGCTGACTTAGTCGAAATGATTCCATATGCTAATTACAATAAAAATTATAAATATATTCTCATTGTAATTGATGTTTTTTCAAAGTACGTATGGGCTGAACCAGTTAAATCTAAATCTGGCGTAAATGTTACTCGAGCTATGGAAAAAATATTAGTCGCAGATAAACGAATCCCCGTCAATTTACAGACTGATAATGGAACCGAATTTTATAATATTAATTTTCAAAAATTAATGAAAAAATATAAAATTAATCATTATTCTTCGTATAGCACTAAAAAATGTTCAGTAGTCGAACGCGTAAATAGGACTATAAAATCTATGATGTATAAAGAATTTAGTATAAATGGTTCTTTTCGGTGGTATAATTTACTTGCTGATATTATTAAGAAATATAATAATACTAGGCATCGTACCATCGGCATGAAACCTGTAGATGTAAATAAAAAGAATGAAAAAATACTCTTGAAATCCGTTTACAATTATCCTACAATTACATACTCGCAATTACCTAAATTTAAAATTAACGATCATGTGAGAATAAGCAAGTACAGAGGCGTGTTCGATAAAGGTTATACTCCTAATTGGTCTAATGAAATATTTACTATTTCAAAAATTAATTATACCAGCCCCATAACATACTTACTGACCGATGCACAGAAACAACCAATAGAAGGATGCTTCTATACTGAAGAACTGCAGAAGGTTAAACATTCAGACATGTATCTCGTTGAGAAAGTTTTAAGGAAGAAAGGAAATAAGGTTTTCGTTAAATGGCTTGGATTTGACAGTTCCCATAACAGTTGGATTGAAAAAAGTAGCATTGTTTAATTTTTATGCACTTATATTATTATTATTATTATTATTATTATTATTATTATTATTATTATTGCTATTATTTTTATAGGTTATGTATTCCATGTACATATATAAGCTTTATTACTGTATTATGCGTTCAGATAAATAAAATATATTATAAAAATTAAATTATTTTTTTATTTTTCGTCTGGGGTGGCTTTATTTTTTAAGATTTAATTTTTTTGATTGCATATTTGAATTCAGCATTAAAAAACACATAAAATGTAGCATGAACATTTTCGTTACAATAAACTTGAAAAATATGAATTTTTTCATTTTTTGCCTGGGCTGGCTTTATTTTTTAAGATTTAATTTTTTTGATTGCATATTTAAATTCGACATTAAAAAAGACATAAAATGTAGCATGAACATTTTCGTTACAATAAACTTGAAAAAAAAAATCTGAATTCTTCATTTAATTAGGAAATGGGTAATAATAGTCAACCATTTTTTAAATTAATTTATTAATACATATAAGAAAGAGGTTACATGTTTTGTGATATAATAACAGAATATTTATGTTCAAGTACTGGATTAATTATTTGAGCGTATCGTAATATTTTAATTTGAAAACGATCTCGATCGCGGGCGTCTTGCATCCAGTTACCACATCTAGCAGTTCTATGGGCATAGCTCCAATGGTAAATGTGATGAATTTTAACGTCCTCGCTGAACTGAACTGTTCTTGGACTTCTTCGGCTGGATACTGACATGTTGAAATGTACGTAAAACTTCAACGTACTTAACGTCTTCTCTGAGTAATTTTAAATTGTTCATAAATTGCTGTAACCTCTTCTTATATGTTTCGGGATCCATCTTTAGGACTTGATGAATTCGATGTTAGTGGTCGTGCCTGCTAGCCCTCTATATACCAAGTACACTTCTTTTAGTATAATGGTTTGTTGTAGCGTTACCATATCATCATCAGAAATAATGCGTGAGTATCTGGCTGGTAGACTCACTTTACAATTTTCGAGGATTACTTGGACCTGGATACCATACGGTGAAAGTGCTTTATATATATCTAGCACTTTATATTTTCTATCGACTTCCAGCTCATAGATTTTCATGAACGGCGTGACATGAGCTTCAACATTAATTTTTGTGAAAGACATTGCTGCTGCTGCTGCTTGTATATATCGACTTTAAGATTGTGAATGAATGCAGCGATCTCAGGTCTTTACTTTTATGCTGTATTCCACCCCCACTTTTCGTATCAAGTAAGCAGAAAAATATGGGAAAAAATATGATGATTTCATTGTTTACATTATTTCTCTCCAAACCCTGAGACGCTCCTTATAATAGATCACGTGACTTATTAGTCATTGTATTATAACCGTCGGATGCTGTTATCTAAAGACAATTAATCACGTTTTAAATATACATATAGCTGTAGACAGTCGCATTTATTTACATTAACAATTTCCTGGAATCCGATAACGTCTCTGCATTTGGTCACAGTTTTAACATTCAAATATAAAATTTACGTATTGAAGTAGATGAATATTTATTCCATATATAAGACTTGTCTATTTAAACTCAATGATGGATGTCTGTAGCCATTTTCTTAACCTCTAACGCCCTCTAACGTAAACATGCAATACTATTCGCCAATAACTATAAACAATAAACGGCAGCCATCTTATTTTTATTACTAGATACACCATATCACTAGTACACCTTATATACTTATTTTTATTACTAAATACACCCTGTATACTTCTTTTATTACTAGATACATCCTATATACTCTTAGCCACCCCCTCTTAGATATAATCTCTTATCTTTAGCTATAATCTAATATCTAAGCTCGGGGATTGGATCTCCCCCCTCCCATTAGGTCCTATCACCTATCATCTAAGAAGATCCCACCTCACACTACAACCTAGATAATAGGATCTATCATCTAGCATTATCTCACCTCACACTAGAACCTAGATCATAGGATCTATCATCTATCACCTGCGCGCCACCCGCGGGGCTGCGGGCGTGCTGACGTCACAGCTACAGCTTGACCTTGAATTGCGCTAGAACTCTCACTACTTAACTACTCCTAACAAAACAAGACTATTTTTATAGGTTGGAGATCTAACCTACAATTAACAGTCTATTTTATTATTCATCAATATTGAAAAAAAATTTGAGTGGATTTTTAAATGTTCGCCTGAAGCCAGTATACGGTTACAAGCTAAAATGTGATACAAACATTAAAAAAAGACAATAAACTTAAAAAACTTAAAATTTCAGGTTACATTAGTTATACGGTGCACAACTATTAGACTAGTAGATGGTGACAGAAAATCAGAACTGATAGCCTACCGTCTGCAAGTAATTTAGTCAGTATTATGTATACATATATTAAAGCTCAATTTGGGGTACTTTCAAGGTTTGCACGCATGCACGGGATGTAGGACACGATTTCCGGTTTGCATAAAAAAACAATATTTTCAACTAATAAATTACCGTCTGCAAAGTTCATAATTCGAAATTAAAGGAATAAAAATATGTCGGAAGCGCATTTGCAGACAGTCTTGTCATGCACCAAACTTTATACAGGGTACTCGAAAATGTATCAAATTTTCGTAAAAAAAAATGATTATTTACCGTCTGCAAACAGTATAAAATGATGATTCTGGTTCATGAAAACGGGTAGGGGAAAGGCGCAGACGTTTACGATATGCACATCACCATATCGTGCGCATGTCAACATGTTATTTTTTTTTACAATTTTGAACAATCGTCTACCGTCTAATTATAGTTTTATTAGAAAATTTAGGTTGCAAAACTGTTGTATTAATTATTTGCAGACGAATCCAGTGTGCACGGTCGTCCATTGAATTCTATAAACTTGTAAAAAAATGGGGGTAACTTTTACCAATTATTTACTGTCTGCAACTTGGTACGAAGAAAGATTATTGGTTTAAATATGCAATTATTTAATTTGCAGATATTGCCCACATGCACGAGAGTCACAATAAAAGTGTCCAAATTTGGCGAAATGCGTTTGATATCTCTCCGTTTGCGATATGTACCAAGAACAACTATCTACCGTCTGCAACTTGGTACAAAGAAAGATTACTGGTTTAAATACGCAATTATTCAATTTGCAGACGATGCGCACATGCACGAGAGTCAAAATAAAGTGTCAAAATTTGAAGAAATGCGTTTAATATCTCTTCGTGTGCGATATGCACCAAAATCAACTCTTTACTGCCTGCAACACGAAATTGTGTAAGCTAACTTATTAAGTATACTATTTTCTACAAGCGGCTACAGACAGGGTCTGAAGGAGCAAGCAGCATCATCTCGGGCATGCGCAAAACGCCTTCGAAAATTTGAAATTTAAACAATTTTGTTGAAGTCTTATGAGAGTGATGAGGGAATGATGAGATGATGACTTATAGGTTATAGGAAATGTATTTACCTACCACTTTTTTAAAATTAACGGATGTAATGGACCTTGGGAATATATACATATCTGTAGGAAATTGTTTAATATTAAACCCATTGGGCAAATAAGGTGTTTAGAATTTCTTTATTTACATTAGTATAAAAATTTAAAAAGAAAATACAAATAAAAACTAAATAATGTTGATTAGGATAAATTAATTCATTTATAAATGTCTGCCTGCCCAAGCATATAATACAAACAAAAGCCATACCTACATCTTTTTTTAAAAGAACAATAAAGAAATTATTAAAACAGTTGGAACTTTCGTGGTTGGAACCATACAAATGTAAATGAGATTAATAATGATACCACCATGTGGAAAAGTGCATAATTATTTGATCTGTGATGCTAAATGGAGAAATAGTTTTGAGTCATCTATATGTATTTATAATTTAATAATTATTGGTAATTATTTTAATGACATTTTTATTAACATGTTTTTAGATTATTTGTAACTATGACTGTCTACACAAGCTGCTATACAGACAGTAGGTAACAATATGCTATAATCACAGTACATTACACACATTATTACCTGTAATAATACAATACAAAAATAAATATTATGCATTTTATATAGTTATTGTCTTAAAAATTAACAATTATTATTATTATTTCGCTTTACCTAACCTAATAGTAACCTATGTCCTATCACCGTTTCTGTTTATAGCTTTGAATGTCGACTTGGTGCTTTTGCGCATGCCTGAGTTGCTGCTGCTTGCTCCTTCAGACCCTGTCTGTAGCCGCTTGTCTATTTTCTCATGGATAGTCCAGTGACCTCTATTTAAACTGGACTGCTAATACTAACGGGCTGCGCATGGAAATAATAAGACACAAAGGAGCTCATGAAATAGCTATTGCGCATGCTCAAACCCATCTAAAACTATCAAATTTAATCTAGAATATTAGTTTCTAGCATAGGCGTAGTGATAACTGATAATTATGGGTTCAATCAAGTGATGTAAGTTGGTTACTAGTTTTCTTTCTTGTATATGCATTTAGCTCACATAAATCTAAAAATAATTCTTTTGATTTATTTTCACTTAAACATTTCTGATTTTATTTTTCGTAAAATAAATGATTAACTCCTAACTTCGAAACCCAACGGTGACGCCCATGCTTGTCTGTAAACAGTTTGCCGGTAATACGCATGTGCGTAGGGTAACTTGCGCAGTTTCAATTTGTTGCAGAAATTGAACTATTGTTTTGTTTATCCAGTTTATATAGAGATCAGTGGCATGATACAAAGAATAGAAGGTATGATCTTCAGTTCGCCAAATTCGGTCCGGTTGGCGCAAGACGTCACGCGGTAATAGCGGGATTTTAAATTATATAGGATTTTCCTCATGATACATGGATTTGCCTGAACTCATTGGAATTTTGAATAAATAGGGATTCTTAGTGTTCTTAGTAACCATCGTTCTTTATAAATGAGCTTTATCTCCGCGCAAATACGTTTTAAACATATTGTCACTTTTACATGATGCCAATGCACAACGCATTTTTATAACTAAAGGTTATTGCAAGAACACTAAAATAAGTAAAATAATCCAAAAAACAACTACCACAGACGTCGGCAAACTCACTTTTACGAAGGAAGCGGGTAGAAAATTATCACCGCGTGACGAAACAACTGTCGATTTGGCTCCGCCCACATGCGCAATATCATACCGCAGCATAGATAGAGAGACAGCAAAGAATCTCTCGTCAACTCCTTTGTGTTGGCGTGACTAAAATCTTTCACCTTGAAGTCGCCATTTCGGCTTAAAAGTCAGAGTTGGATTCCAAAGAATTTAAATGTTTCCGACAGGACCGTATTCTCCAATTTAAATTAAACAATATATTTTCTTGCACAGTGTGTGTTGCTTGAAAATGAAGACTAGAAACTACGAAACTGTAGTCATAAACTGAAAAAATATTGTGATATTTAACAAGAAAAGTTTTTGGTCGTTATAATGGAATATCACAAAGTAACAGACAGCTCTATTGATTTCTTCAAATAAACAATAATTTTAGATAGCTAAAAAAGTCATACATATGTAATTTTTTTCCAACTTGTAAAAATAGGAAGTAAAAGCATATGAAATAGAATTTTCTTTTAAATACATTGATATAATTTTTTTTTCAGTATTTTCAAATAAAAATAGCTCAAAAAAATAGAACAATAGTTTCTTCATAGCTTCATTTGGGTTTTTTTTATAATAGAAGGGCCTTATAGTTACTTGAGTTAAGTGATGATAATTATACTATATCAAATAGTAGAATGCCTGCGTTCCACTGCGGATTCATTAATATATAACTAAAAATAATGAGTCCATCCAATTATAACTGTTATTTGTAAATAGCATTAGCAGACTGTTATTTCTGTACGAAAATAACAGGTGAGAAAATAACAGAAAAGAAACACTACGTAGTAAAAATGTTCTTGTTGACTGCTGTTAAACTGTTATTCAGAAAACAGCAGTAGCAGATAACGAAATCGCAACGCAACCGCTAATGTAGTTGAATATGAATATTATTGTGGTATCTTGAGTCATCGGTTTTATGCATACACTTCTTAGTTGCTTTTTAATCATAATATATTCAAATCTTTTCGAGTTTCTTCTCCGTGTGTATCTTTTCGATTACCCGCATCCCGAGTTTAAAAATATGAAGGGCTGCCAGAGTTGAGTTGAATATTTTTGTAGAAATCTTTAGCCATCCGCGTTATGTACTGATTTTTAGCTGTTTTTTAATTCATAATATGTTCAGAGCATTTATATTTTCTTCTCCATATGTATATTTTCGTTTACCTGCATCTCCAATATTGTCATTGCATACGCTGTGTTTGGCGTGTTTCTATGCTGGTATTTCTTTATTAGTTAGTTTAACATAAAATAATAATAATTAAAATTTGAAGCTTAAAAAATGACTTTTTGCACAAATAACGTTTGTTCTGACAATATTTTGCAGCACAAACAGAGCCCATACTTGAAAATAATAGAAAAATGTTAAACAATAAATAACACAATAACACACTGCACTAAGTACGTCTATGAACTAAATTAATTGTATCCAAATTGTACCTACGTCGCCCGCACTGTTTTTCAAGGTTTTAAGCCCAAATGGTTCGTGCGCGACGATCTGCGCAAACCGTTCCCGCCATTCAAGTTTCCCAGCTGTCTCTCTTTCTATGCTGTGATCATACCTTGTATTCTTTGTATCATGGATCAGTGGGATAGACAGCATGCACATGCACACGACCCAGAATTAGTACTGGTATTCGATAAAGTTGGTCATTTGCGTCATTCAATTGAATAAATAATATTTTATTACAATTGTAATAAAAATCTTATACATATTATTATACATATTCAGATCCAGATCCAGTAGTGTAAGTACTGTTCACGGGTGTTGTATGCTCTTATCAAAATTGAATATTTCGTGTAGTTAAATACAATAATAATACAGACATTATATACCTATGGAACAGTGAAGTAAATGTGCATGTGATAAGAAGTGAAAGAACTATACGCAACTATGTTGGAAACAGGACATATATTGGATAAAAATCATTACAAAAATTATTAAAAAATTTACAAAAAAGTTATTATTGCCGCAAAAAAAGCTTTACAATGACAGAATGTATGAAGAGTGACAATAAACGGAAGACCGTGTGAACAATAATTAATAAATCTATTAGTAAAAATAAAAGCAGAAAGGAAACATTTGAAATTAAATTAGAAAATACTATTGTACAAGATGATAAAACTATAGCTACTTCCTTTCGTGATTATTATGTTGCATTACCTCACAAACTGTCCAATGAACGAAGTCAAGATACTGGTACAAATGATAACCTTACACCTACAAGAATTTTTTATACTATGACGTAAGACCAGTCAATGAAAATTCCGTGTATAATGCTGTAATAAATCTTAAGGAAACAAATTCGGCAGGAGCTGACTCAATTTCATCACATTTACTAAAGTTCAGTGCGAATTATATTACTTATCCGCTAACTTATCTCGTAAAATCGTAAGAACAAAGAATTTTTCCGGAAATATTTAAAATATTTAAAATAGCAAGGTTGTTGTTACCTTATATAAAAAAGGCGAAAAAGTTAATATTGAGAATTATAGACCCATTTCAAGCCACTTAAACAGGGTATTTAAACTACAAAAAAACGCCATAAGGAACATAGATGATGTTCAAACATCATGCAGGCCATATTTTAAAAAATTACGATTACTAACATTACCTTTCATATATATCTTGGAAATTTTAATGTATGTTAAATCAAACCTAAACAAGTTTGTAGCTAATAGTAACTTCCACGAATATGAAACCAGACATAACCATTTACTGTCAATTCCTTCACATAGTTTGTCAACGTATGAAAAAAGCCCTATTTTTTTATTTTTTTTTATTTTAATGTCTTGGCGGAGTTTAGCCGATGGCTATTCTACCACTCAACCAGGATGGTTGTGTCACAGAAGACCTAGGTCTTCTGTGGTTGTGTAGGAATTAAATTATACAACAAATTAAATCCAGAAATCAGGCAAATAAACAATCTAAAATCATTCAAAACTATCATGTGTTACTTGATAAATGTTTTTTATAGTGTTCCTGAATATATGAATTTCAATGTATATAATTATTTATATATTGTATTTTAATATATATATATTAGTATATTATATTTGCTATTAATTTCGGTACACTTGTTCATCGCTTTGGGTTATATATTGTATGTGTTTACATCATTCCTACGCACTTTTTAAATTTGTTAGTCATGTCTTGTTTTAAATTTTGTCTTAAATTTGTCGTTTTTAAATTTGTTGCAAATATTTGTTATATCGTTACACTTTTTAAGAGTTTCTCCTGTAATTTTTTTTACTTTTTGTGTCCCATCACACACAAAACAACAAAATGCATTTTTCTCCGGAGCTTTCTCCATATTGCTGTCTACAAGTGGCTAAATAGCGGCAAATTAAGTGTACAATATAAACAAACTTCTAACTGACGTTTCAACTTCTCGAAGCTAGCCGACAGTTGCACGTAGTGATGGGCGATATATCACGAACTGTGATTTAATCACTGATATTAAGAAATCACAGGTAACGACTGTTAGTAAAGTTGGCAGAAAAGCGTGACGTGATCACGACTTTCCGTATTTCGTTCCCTTGCCGTGGTCTAACCAAGACGATATTTCACGATATTTACTTTGAGTCGATTATTGTTTGCGGTCGTATGTATTAACACGTAAAGCAAGCGATCCTGTGCCTTATTAGCGTTATTTCACATTATTTAGATATTTATATAAATATCTTTCTTTTATTGACTGGCGATGCGATGTGGCGATTCGAGGCAGGGCGGTCGTGACGGAACATTTTTGTTATAACACCAGAAGTATAACTACTAAAACCATGCGTAAAAATATTTTATATGATTAAATATACTAGCAATTTTATTGAAAATATTGAGCATTTACGTTTCGGCATGAAATATGAATAAAAATATGGAATATTCGACAATAAGCAAATGAAAACATTTTTAAAAAACATCCTTATAGGTATATTATAAAACAACAACAAAAATAACATTAAAAAATAAATATACCATTTTAAATTAACAAAAATTCTTATAAAATAAACATAAATATAAACAAGAAATTTATTGATGCTTCCGAAATGTTAATGTTTGTACTATGTCGTGAGCAAAAAAAAATAGGACAACTATTTTTCTAATGTAAATCTGTCTCTATTTGCACAAAAATCAAAGTTAGATGTACACAACTAGATTTTAGCAAAAATGCGTTATAAGACCTGTCCCATTTTTTTTTGTGCACGACAGTACAACTTTACAAAAATATCCTATTATCAAGTTCCATTCAAAACCTAGTATGCTTTTGCTTTATTACCAATTCATACATCAGATAGGTTATTTGGATAAACAAATCATAATAATATATTATGCATATCTGCGGCAGCACAGATTACCAAAAGTAGCTAATTCACCATTCACCGTCTGTCGGCGCTTTTTTAGGGATAGGGAACAATTAACAATTTCTCTCGTACGTCGTTATATGAAAGTCGTGATCACATCACGCTTTAAATTCACTGATATAAGAAAATCACAGTAACGATTTACGTTGTGATTGAAAAATCACGATATCGCCCATCACTAGTTGCACGTTGCACCTGCCAGAGCCACCTTTGTTAATAGACCTACGGCCACAGTAGAGAAAAGACCAGTAGTTTCACTCGGAGCGGTCCCTTTGATATTTGTTGTACTCGATTTTATTTTTTTTAATCCACTGCGCATCTACTGTTTGTATCCCACGCGCATTTCGTCGACAGTGGCGACTGTTCAGAAACGTAAACGTAAACAAAAATAAACATCCGCCCCACCCTATATCAGGTTTGTTTTGGTTTTGAGCAGCGACATAATAAGCAGAGACTGGAAAAGTAGGCGTGGCACATGGCCAGAACATATTCAAGCAACTAGTCCGCATGGGCGTCACTTGAACTTAACGTTATGGAATTTGCGAATATTTTAAAAATCTATAGAGCAGCATGTACTCTGTTTTTAAATATAATATAATTTATTACTACTTCTACAGCAATTTGACTAATAGATTTGAGCTCAACTAATAATAGAACAGCAATAAAAAACAATATTCATTCATCAATTGTATCCCTCAAAGCAGTACTCCACTGCAAATCTTGGCAACTAGGGCCAACAAATGCACCCCCACTGCGTCCCTCGGGCGTTTATACTGAATTGAGATTGCCCCTCTATACACTGTTGCCAACTCTGTTAGACGAGGAAACTGTAGATAAGCAAAAAAAAACTGTAGAAAACTGGGAATTTATTTAGTGAAACTGTTAATCTACTGTTTTTTTTTACTATACAGGGTCCGCCACTTAAAACTCCCCAGACTCGTAACTTCCTTATTTTTTAAGCTACGACTATGTTCGGCACATCAAATTGTAGATATTTTTAAGGCCTTTAAATATGCATACAGAGTGATTTAATAAAAATTTATTGAAAAAATTATTACTAAAAGAAAATTAATTTCCTTGAATATTTTTTCGCTCACCCTTTACATGAACTGTGTTAATGTTTTCTTATAGAGGTTTTAATTAGCTTCAATTTATGTTATTAAAAAAAAAAATAATAAAAATTTTGCAATTTCCTATTATTTAGTACATTTTAATAAAGTTTGTTTTTAAAAATATTTATTTCTTTTGTTTCTTGTTGCTGTTCTGTAACGTTGAGTATTGTTTGTGATAAGCCTTTTACAAATGAAGCATAGAATTATTAATTACATTTTTTCAGTTATTTAAAAAAAAATCAGTTTGGAATCGGAGTGTTTTTATTTTTTTCTCTAAAACGAAAGAGAATATCGAATATGACGTGATAACATAAATTGAAGCTTATTAAAAACTTTATAAGAAAACTTTAACAAAGTTCATGTACAGGGTGAGGGAAAAAAATATTCGAGGAAATTATTTTTTTTTGTAATAATTTTTTCAAAAATTTTTTTTAAATCACTCTTTATGCATATTTAAAGGCCTTAAAAATATCTATAATTTGATGTGCCGAACATGATCGTAGATTAAAAAATAAGGAAGTTACGAGTCTGCACCTTTCCCACTATTTTTTAACCATCCACTAAATCTTTCGTCATTTAGTCACAAATCAATAAACCTTTGCTCATATTTCGTATATTTTTTTTTTTAGGTGTACCATGACTAGTAGACGCTATATTATCGGAATTAGAATCGCTGCTCATAATGAACAATATTTTATAAGAACTAAACGATAAAAAATATTCGAATTACCGGCCTGGGTTTCACTGGTCATAAACAACGAGTTCGAACAAGACTGCGTAATCATCGTAACGGGTTTCCAAACTAGAGTCAAAGATTAGAGAATTAACATCTAATCTTTGCTAGAGTGTGGATTTTACAAGTAGCTACAGCGCTAGCGGCATCTAACGACTATTACGAAATCTACTTAGAAATCGTCAGGGATGTATCTACAATTATTTCAGTGGTTGCGGCATTTTTCCTTTTTGGTGGACTTTAAAACATTCAGGTAATACCTTAATAAAATAATTGATTCATATGCAAAAAAAACTGTAGATTTGCAGGTCGGACTAAAAACTGGGAAGAAAATCAAAAAACGGTAGATCTACTGAAAAAACAGTAGGGTTGGCAACTATGGTTTCACGTTTATTCATTCACTGCTACCGGCATATGCACTCATAAAAATACACAATAGGCGTCTGAATTTAAGATGCCAGCGCCAAAGTGGAGAACTCGTGAACTAATTATAGGCTTTTTGTTTGTTTATATGGCGAATTCTTATATTGATTTTGTTCTATTTATTGTTGTTTTTGGCGTTAAAAATAATAACATTAATAATATATGACCTAAAGGTTTGCAAGATTTTGTTGTAAGTGATTTGCAAGATGTTAATGGCATTATTCAGCAAAATTCATATTTTTTTAGGTTATCTAGTTTTTCCCTTGAAAAGTACAGTTTCTTCGACATAAACGGTGTCTGGCTAGTTAAATATTAATAAACTTAAATAATTCTCTAAATTTATATACTTACAGTTGTAGTTTAAATCACTTTTTTTTTTCGGGAAACATGAGTGACATTTAGGTTAAGCATATTGCAATGTATGGAACATTTGTGAAGCACTAAAAATGTAAAAATTCTAAGTGTGTGTATGAAGGGAAATATGTTTTAAATGCAGGACATATTATTTTGTGTGGTACAACCCATATTCAACACAAAACTTAAAAATGTGTATGCTTTATCATTACAAACAAGTGTCTCAGATTCAAATACCCATGAAATTAGTGGTACATTGAATATAAGTGAAAAGATATTTATTAATTCTTTAAGTAAAATAAATGAAACAGTATTTTGTAAAATATGAAACAGAAATATTCAGGTAGGACATAATAGTGCATGGTGCAATAGTATATATTACTTTTAAATATACTGGAATTACATATATTTACTTATTTCAAAAATTTCACTTACAATGTGTGATTACCTTGGACATTATTATTGCTACTCGGGCCACGGTTATTTGCACCAGCTTTTCCCCTCTCAATGCCTGGTTAAAGGTGACTACATTAAAGAGGGTATGCTTTGAACATTGCAGTGCAACTCAACTTTCACGAGTTATCCCTGCAATCTACAAAGGATACCGACTAGGTTGGCTATCATATTTTTAATAACTTAGCATCTCAGTTTATCATTTACTTATTGTTGATATCATCGTACACTAAAGAGCAAAAAGGATAAGATAGAGCGGAAGGCTCGCGTACACATGCCATCTGTCGAGTTCTAGGCAGCAACAACATATTTACAGGCATCGGCATCAATGAAAGAGATTGTCGTCTATACTATTGACCTTGCTATTGCTGTTGGTCTATAATTAACAGGTGCGTTTTTTTGCTACAATTCTGCCGGTCGTGGACAAAAAAACGCACCTAACCTTACAATTATGCAATGGTAATGGTGATCATAATAAAATGTCACATGTAGAAAAAGCAAATGAGTATTATATGTGTAAAAAAATTATAGTTTTGATTATAGTTATAAAGTATATAATGGTTGTGGCCTGCAATTTTCCAAACTGTCGTAGAAGAAACGATAAAGATAAAGGGCATGGGTTCTTTATGGTCCCTAAGGAACCCGAAATGTGAGTAAGATCCCAGATGCCAGTTTGATTTGAAATTGTTATGAAAATATGCTACCAGCTTGGTACACCCTCCGCCTTACGAAGTTCTTTATCATGTACTTAGCATACAAATCTTGCAAATTGCTAGCACTTAGGGCGAGTTGTACCAACTAAGTTCAAACCAAGTTCAGCGTGAGATGTTATTTCCCATATTTCGTATGGGTCCCACGCGCCACAGACGAGAAAAAAAAATTGAAATATCACCAGCCGCCACTGCATGATCAGACCTTGATCATCAGTATATAGAAAGAATATAATTTTCTTGTTTTTGATATTGATATTGTTAGATGAAAGCAGTTGATAAGATGTCTCGTAAGGGTCATTTTTTCTTGATATACTGGTATGATCAAACTTGGATCGATAGTATATGGAAAGAATGAATGGTTTCATTGAAAGTTATCTGCTGAATTAGTACACAAAATAATATTTTTCGATAATTTGTAATGGTTGTATTTCGAGCTACCACCAATTAGTGATTTTTGTTTTACCCATTAATTTATTTTTAGTATACGATATACGATTTTTTTTTTATTGGAGCTGACATGTTTATATTTGTTATTTTTTCTGTCAGTTTTGTGTCCGTTTTATTTATTAATTTTGTATAATTAATTTTTTTCAATTGCACACGTTGAATTCATTACGGCTAGAATTTTTATTTTCTGTTCAATACTAGCATAACTATATTGATCAGTGTTATACAAATTTCTAGTTATAAGTTATTATACAGTATCATTTCTAGAATATTTTATAAATTATTTATACTATTTACATTCACTTATTACTAGTAATATTTGTTTTGTTAAGGGTGCAGTGGCTATTTCTTAAAATAAAGTAATTTTTTCACGTTTATCGCTTCTTTTTTCCTTAATTTTTAAGAAATCCAATAGCACGAGTGCGGTGCCTCGAGAGTTTAAATTTCTCGGTAATGGCGATAGTGGGCAGTGGGGGATTTAGTTACACATCTGACCTGCAGAGGGCGCCGGCCCGGTATTTCCGAATTTAAATTTCCCGCTAAAAATTGAAGGCTGAAAGTTCCTTTACGAGCCCGACCCGTGCAGGGTGCATGGATTGAGGACCCTGAGTTTCAGTTTCCCGCTATGTGTGGTAGTGGGGGGATTTCATGCTGCCTAGGACTCGCCCAGGTGGCGCAGGAAAACCTTGTACGGAAAAATACATTGTGGCCATATGGAACCTTCCACTCTATCTTATCCTTTTTGCTAAAGAGACAATGACATGTTATAGTCCGGCTGAAAATAAGCCAGCCAATCAAATTGCTGCATTTCTTCCCGGCATAGTATAAATATATTTGCGACACTGGTGACGCTATCAGTCATTCGCAGTGCACTCTCCACGTCGCTTCGGGACTCGATCACTTTCTTTCTGCCACCGAGGGAGCCCACAGCGGTAACCCCAGCGGGCCCATATTCATCTTCACCACCGAGGGAGCTCTCAGAAGTAACCCCAGCTGGTCCAACAACTTTCCAACAATCTTTAAATCATTGCATACTGATGAACTCTTCGTTACACAGCTTCTACAGCTAGGCACCGAAATTTGCGAATGACAAGTACTGATTAATAGTTATTTTTCTAAATTACGCGAGACGCGAAGTTAGGAGTTTGGCTACCTTACCAGTAGGTGAAAATTAATTAATATAAGGTATTATCGAATTCGAGTGTCTTAATGAATGAGTGAATCCTATCTCTTTCCTATCCTACCAGAGCTGGGCTCAAAACCCCTCAGCTCCGAGGAGGACAAGCTGAAATAAATAAAATTCTAAAACGAGCATAAGGCCTCGCAACGTCTATTTTACTTCCCACAGTGATTAAACAAAAGTGCTTCTACACCGGACTTTGAAGGTAAAGAACAACCATAAACTTTAACCTGGGTAGCGGGGCCATCAGCCTGCAGCCCAGCTGTTCAGACAGTCAGTGCGTTGAACTCTCCGAGGAGGTTCAAACCAAAAAACATTGATCTAGGTCAGGGCCTTCTGCCTGCCTGCACTTAGAGACATTTGCTTAATTGAACTCTCTGCTGAGGTTCAGATAAGGACAAAGACTTTCTCACTTTGCTAGCCCTCTTCTAGGGAGTCCTCTAGTAACGTAGAGCCAGTGCATAGACAGTAAGCTACGGAGAAGCCATCCAGCTGAGCAGTAGTGACATTATTCTTGTACATTTCTTACAGCCAAGTTGCCGAGTTCCAGCCCTGCAGCAAAAGGGGATCGCTTGTGCCGCGCCGGCTACTCATTAACTTGCATTCACCAGGCCTCCAGGTGCCTCGTTGAAGTTGACTCGCGTAACAAGTAGCACGAGCCGTCTTTCCCAAATGCACCACTAACAATTCACCAATAAGTCTGTAACTTTTGTATCTTGAAAAAATGTAAACTTTTGTGAAGTGAATTTTCCGTTCTGACGAACGCAGAAAGCATCCCCCAGGTGCACACGGCGCCGAAACTATTATTAAAGAAAATAAATTTTTTCGGGTCACCTCAAAACGCGTTTCCGTTGGGGGCCAGAAATTCAGCACCGCCTCGGACGTTCACAATTACGATTCCGTTGGGGGCCAGAAATTCAGCACCGCTTCGAACGCTCAACTCATGATTCCGTTGGGGGCCAAACATTCAGCGCTGCCTCGGACATTTTCACACAAACAATTTCATTCCAACTACGCTTCGTTGTTTATGAGTACAAGCACTCCTACACATCAGAACTAGTCTCACAACTTCAATTTCGCGGGCTGCGAGTGAATTAATTTTCCTCGCAACCACAAAGACAATCTTCGACGTACTTTCGAATTTTAACAGAGACAATTTTCGTAGTACTTTCGAATCCTTCTCGGCTTCAGTTTCCAAGTGCGGGCCGCGTTCCATCATGTCGCGCGCGAGCAGTAGCACGGACACAGCCCCAATTCACATAAGAAGAGATTGGCAGAATCTACAGGAAGATCCAGCCCTTCGTTTCTTTTTTCGTGACTTAACCCCAAGCCCTCAAACTACTGTGGTGACGAGCCCACTCAGGAGGCAACACACGTCGAACACAACAAATTCCGGACATGACGTCCAGGACAGGGAACCAGAAGCACGCGTCGGGCGATCTGGGAGGCATGGAAGCCTGACCCACACGGCGAGGCCAGCTCTCTCTCGCCACAGTGCACAAGGAAGCACGGGCCAGGGCCAAGCTGGAGAAATGCAGATGCCGAAAGGTGTAAGCTTCGGGAGGGGGCATGAAACGGCATCGTCTTCGGGCCACAGCGACGCGCCGCCTCAAGAAATGCACAGCCAGATGCGTCGTGACGTCGGGAGCGCAGAATTGCGGAGGCTCACCCCGGCGCTCTCACCTTCAAATCTCCAACACCCCCCTACATTTTCCCCCCGCCGAAGACATGTCGCCCAACTCAAGGGGCATTCGAACCAAGCGACCCAACCGGCACAATACCCCCCCAGGAGGGAATCAGAAAGAAGGAATGTATATGCACCTGACGATGCATATATTCAAGTCGAAAGAAGAACAGTCACTTACAGAGATGTTCAATACGCACCACAGGAACCTATCTATAACGAAAGATACGGTTTTGAGACAAACCTCAACACACAACGGCATGACACTCCTCAGAGGCATGGAGCCCAAGGAATGGCAAGCAACCAAGATGACTTTCTGGGACTTCAACATGAAACCCCGTGGCGCCCAACAGAAGAACAGGCCTATTATGCCAATATGTTCGAAACTGCATTGCATAAGTTTGGAGAAACAATGCGCAGCACAATGCAGAACAAAAACAGGAAACTACTAATCACCTACAGTGGCTCTGATTATGAGGATCCCTATTACTTCTTAAAAGAAGTCGAAAACCATTTTGAGCGAATACAGCTACATTATGCGGACTGGACGCCTACCGTCGTGGCGCAGCTCCGTGGAGACGCCAAAGTCTGGCAGGAAATGTACAGATTAGTACATTTAGACTATGAAAGTTTTCAACGACGTTTAGTAGAACGGTTTAATAACAGGACAATTAAATCAAAACTACGTGCACAACTTTATGGGAGAAAGCAATCCGCAGAGCCTGTTGAGCTGTTTATTTCCCAAAAGATCGCTTTACATAACCGGCTGAACTCAACTGCGGACGACGCCGAGTTAATTGATATAGTAATAGAGCTATTATTACCCGAGATTAGGACAGCACTCAGAGGGGTCTACATCGAAAGCATGGACCACCTCGCCAAAGTCGCCTCTGAAATAGAAACCGATTTAAAGGATATTCGTAAATTACCTACAAGTATCCCACAAAATACAAGACAAATAAATTCGCAACCACGAGAACCTCGGGCTGTGATGCAAGCAGCGCCAAGCACAGACCTCGTACCGCGCCGAGCGGCGCCTGCGCAGACAAGCCAGGCGAGAGTAGAAGTAAACAACCCCCCCTACCCATGCAGGCATTGTAGGGGAAATCACTACAATAAAGATTGCCCGCGCCAAGAACGGCCAGTCTCAGGAGAAACGACGTTAGTGACACAACGACGCGCGTTACCAGACAGTGATATACAAGAACAAGTGAGAACAGTGCGGGAAATGCAACCCAGTGCGAACAATACAGACATAATGTGTGATAAGGCGGAAACCGACACCCGCTTACCTCGGGTACGAGTGCGGTTCAACGGAAGGGATGTACTGGCAGTCCTGGATACGGGGGCGACATACACCATAGTTAATAAGCAACTGTTGGAAACCCAGCAACTGCCCGACGTCACGCAACCGGTACGGCTGGCAAACGGGAGATCGGACATAGCATATGGCCCGGTTAAACTTCCAATGTACATAGACCAGCATTTGTTAGTGGTGAGGTCCTACATATTAGAAAATATGCATGAGGACATACTCCTGGGCGCAGATTGGCTGCAGGAGGAACGAGCAGTCATTAACTATGCCACTGGCATATTAGAATTCGGCACGGAAGAGCGCCATAGTGCGCAGATGTGTCTGAACGACACGAAGACGGAATTAGCCGCTCAATCAGCGACGCCACCTACCCATGGAGCCCCTAGAGGGGAAAGTGGGGCGAAACCGAAAACAGTGCGGGCGCATCCGCCTGCAGAAGCACAGGTGCCGACTTTACACAACCTGCAGATGAGAGAGAGGTCCGCAGAGGAAACCCCTGCAGCGCCTCGAACGAGGGCAACTGTCACCCATGTAGGAATACCACATCGGGGGGGAGTAGACCCAGCACGACGGGTCCCGCTGGCCCTGCTGAGAGAAGTAACAATGCCTCGATTGGAGTGGGCAACTACCCTACGAGGTAAAATAAAACAGTATCATTACCATAGCCCGGAGATGAGAGAACTGGCGGCGACATGGAAGGATATACAACGGATGGAGTTAAGTACACTTCCGGAATGGAAGCAGGACCTTAAACGTGACTACACATGGAAGAGTGAAGTGTTGTGGTATACCCGAAACGGACGGAGAAGTCTAGTTGTGCCATTCCAGTTGCGAAACGCGGTGGTGGACGAGTATAAACACCTAACCAAAACAATGAACTATGGGGAAGTTACAGACATTATACGGGCCGAATATTACTGGCCTGGCATGGTGAACAGTATTAGATCGAGGCTGCGCGCGAGTGACTATACTCCGAGAGCCGAGCGGCACAAGGACGACTTAAAATCGGCAGCTGCTACAAGTGATCAAGTGAAGTGCGAACTCGCCATGCCGCGCGCGCGCGAGAAACCACAAATGCTTGCGCCAATGAACCTGGGAGCGCCCACAAGAATGCATCTACCTTCTTCGCCGCGGAAGCCCGACGCAGAAGATGATGACATGTTGCTCTCCTTAAACGTACTGAAGATTCTTGACGTCCCTTCACCATTGACAGTGGAGGCACCACGTCCCAAGTCACCCAGCTTAATGGACGCACTCGTCCCTGGATGGATTCCCGGTTGGGAATGCCTACCAAGCAGACCGGCGCAGCCTGTAGCTCCTTCGTTTGTACCAAGCGAAACGGCTCCGATTCTCGTCCCCGGTTCCACCCGAACCTCGGTTCGAGGTCGCCTGCGGGCCAGTAAACAGTAAGTTAAAATCACATATTATCCGGAGGCATTGCTCCCAGGCCTTTTGGCCACTATTATTATTTTCCTTACCGGCGCATTCGCCATTTTCAATTCACTTTCCTTGTTCTGTCCCTGTACAGGGAATTATCTTATTCTAACATATTTAACCATCATTATATACTATCCTAACTTACATAACCACTTTTATTTTATTCTGGTGCAACAGGCATTGCTGCTACACCACCTATTATCATTCTAAACCCCAGGAAGCATTGTTCCTGCAATTTTATTAATTTTTCGAAATTACCAGCGCATCCACCATTTATTTTCTAATTTCACCCTGTATGAGGTGAAAATTATTACTCATCATTATTCAGTATTTTAATACTTACCTTCAATACTTACCTTATTTACTGGCCATTTTACTTTATTTTCGATTAAAATCCGCCAGTAAACTTCTGTCATTTCATTCAAATTTCAATCTTATCTCTCGAGTTCCCAGTAGGAAACCCTGCTGCGAGCTTCGGCCATCTCAACACTTCTGTTAACTTCTGTGCAAGTATGCAAACTTGTACATTTTACCCCTCCGTGTGTACGAGTCCGACTTGGGCCAGTGATCTGCCAAGTCGACGTTCAACAGTCCTGTCATGGGATGGGCCAAACCCTGCCCCATGATTCTACAAAAGGGCCAACAATCCCGTCGAGGTTCAGGTTGGAGATGCCTTGCCTCCGAAGGGCAACTTGTGACCACTTCGAACACAACACGGACGAAGACATCGACACGCGTTTTAACATTGTAATTCCGAAATTATTTACTTTCTGTGCCACTAAATTATTTAAGTAAAGTGCCTTATGTACTAAAATTATATTGCAATATATTTACTACATGTTTTGTACTGATAAATATTTAGCTGCGCCCAGATAGGTAAAATATTTTAACTTAGATTTTAAGGTAGTTTTGTATCCAAGGTAGCCAAAATTCACCAGTCATTTTTGAAAATTAGTACGACCCACTTGTCAAGAAAATTTTCAAATCTTTTCAACTTCATTCAAATTAGCTCAGGCTGATTTTTATCAAAATTTCTCTTCCATTTTTCCAATCGAAACTAGTAAGATCCCTTTTATCAAGAACGTTTCGAACTTCTTAAACTTCATCAGCCCGGTCAAATTTAAATTTCGCCGGTCAGATTTTTTTCAATTTTCTTTCCAATTATCTCTTAATTTTCAACACTCCCGAAATTTTGCCTTCCCGGCAGGGTGGTGTTATAGTCCGGCTGAAAATAAGCCAGCCAATCAAATTGCTGCATTTCTTCCCGGCATAGTATAAATATATTTGCGACACTGGTGACGCTATCAGTCATTCGCAGTGCACTCTCCACGTCGCTTCGGGACTCGATCACTTTCTTTCTGCCACCGAGGGAGCCCACAGCGGTAACCCCAGCGGGCCCATATTCATCTTCACCACCGAGGGAGCTCTCAGAAGTAACCCCAGCTGGTCCAACAACTTTCCAACAATCTTTAAATCATTGCATACTGATGAACTCTTCGTTACACAGCTTCTACAGCTAGGCACCGAAATTTGCGAATGACAAGTACTGATTAATAGTTATTTTTCTAAATTACGCGAGACGCGAAGTTAGGAGTTTGGCTACCTTACCAGTAGGTGAAAATTAATTAATATAAGGTATTATCGAATTCGAGTGTCTTAATGAATGAGTGAATCCTATCTCTTTCCTATCCTACCAGAGCTGGGCTCAAAACCCCTCAGCTCCGAGGAGGACAAGCTGAAATAAATAAAATTCTAAAACGAGCATAAGGCCTCGCAACGTCTATTTTACTTCCCACAGTGATTAAACAAAAGTGCTTCTACACCGGACTTTGAAGGTAAAGAACAACCATAAACTTTAACCTGGGTAGCGGGGCCATCAGCCTGCAGCCCAGCTGTTCAGACAGTCAGTGCGTTGAACTCTCCGAGGAGGTTCAAACCAAAAAACATTGATCTAGGTCAGGGCCTTCTGCCTGCCTGCACTTAGAGACATTTGCTTAATTGAACTCTCTGCTGAGGTTCAGATAAGGACAAAGACTTTCTCACTTTGCTAGCCCTCTTCTAGGGAGTCCTCTAGTAACGTAGAGCCAGTGCATAGACAGTAAGCTACGGAGAAGCCATCCAGCTGAGCAGTAGTGACATTATTCTTGTACATTTCTTACAGCCAAGTTGCCGAGTTCCAGCCCTGCAGCAAAAGGGGATCGCTTGTGCCGCGCCGGCTACTCATTAACTTGCATTCACCAGGCCTCCAGGTGCCTCGTTGAAGTTGACTCGCGTAACAAGTAGCACGAGCCGTCTTTCCCAAATGCACCACTAACAATTCACCAATAAGTCTGTAACTTTTGTATCTTGAAAAAATGTAAACTTTTGTGAAGTGAATTTTCCGTTCTGACGAACGCAGAAAGCATCCCCCAGGTGCACACGGCGCCGAAACTATTATTAAAGAAAATAAATTTTTTCGGGTCACCTCAAAACGCGTTTCCGTTGGGGGCCAGAAATTCAGCACCGCCTCGGACGTTCACAATTACGATTCCGTTGGGGGCCAGAAATTCAGCACCGCTTCGAACGCTCAACTCATGATTCCGTTGGGGGCCAAACATTCAGCGCTGCCTCGGACATTTTCACACAAACAATTTCATTCCAACTACGCTTCGTTGTTTATGAGTACAAGCACTCCTACACATCAGAACTAGTCTCACAACTTCAATTTCGCGGGCTGCGAGTGAATTAATTTTCCTCGCAACCACAAAGACAATCTTCGACGTACTTTCGAATTTTAACAGAGACAATTTTCGTAGTACTTTCGAATCCTTCTCGGCTTCAGTTTCCAAGTGCGGGCCGCGTTCCATCATGTCGCGCGCGAGCAGTAGCACGGACACAGCCCCAATTCACATAAGAAGAGATTGGCAGAATCTACAGGAAGATCCAGCCCTTCGTTTCTTTTTTCGTGACTTAACCCCAAGCCCTCAAACTACTGTGGTGACGAGCCCACTCAGGAGGCAACACACGTCGAACACAACAAATTCCGGACATGACGTCCAGGACAGGGAACCAGAAGCACGCGTCGGGCGATCTGGGAGGCATGGAAGCCTGACCCACACGGCGAGGCCAGCTCTCTCTCGCCACAGTGCACAAGGAAGCACGGGCCAGGGCCAAGCTGGAGAAATGCAGATGCCGAAAGGTGTAAGCTTCGGGAGGGGGCATGAAACGGCATCGTCTTCGGGCCACAGCGACGCGCCGCCTCAAGAAATGCACAGCCAGATGCGTCGTGACGTCGGGAGCGCAGAATTGCGGAGGCTCACCCCGGCGCTCTCACCTTCAAATCTCCAACACCCCCCTACATTTTCCCCCCGCCGAAGACAGACAGAAAAGCCCATAATTAGTTTGACTATAGACCACCAGGTGGCGTACTCGTTATTTTCAGACGCCTATTGTACCTAGAAAATTGTTTGGTTACATGTTTTTAGTGTTATTTAATTAAATACTTTTATATATTTATTAAATTATTACAAAATATGGAGTCTTTGTCTAGCAACATGAAAAATGAACTAACTGCGGAATTTAAATTGCCGATTAAACGTCGAAAAGTTTATAAATCAAATTGTATAATTTGTAATAAAAGTGGAAACTTATGTGAAAGTACTCAAAGCAGTTTTATTAATTTTAAGAAGTGTTTAAAAATAAGAATTTCACTGAACAATGAAGAGAGTGAAAAATATTTGCCACTTATACATATTGCGAACTCAAAGGAAATGTGGCATAAAACATGTTATTCATCTTTCACAAGCAAAAAAAAAATTTCTCTTTTAAATAATAGGAAAGTATTTTGTAATGAGAAATCAGAACCAGTGAAAAAAAGATTAAGGAGTAATAGACCAACATTTAATGTTAACCCATTACCTCCCACTGTACTTATTTGAGTACACCGTGAATTTTTGCCTCCCAGCGACATGTACTGAAATATTTCTACAAACTTATGTCTTTGTAGGACTCTGCAATATGTAATATGCGCGTAGTTTCAAGATTTTTTTTATGGATGGGGCATTTGTAGTAAATAACAACTTAAGAGATTGAGTAAACAAGTTGTGCTAAGACCTGTGCTTTCAAGAATTAGTTTTTATAACGTGAAAATTAAAATATTCCATTTGAGGTGGTAAATTAGGTTTTAAGGTATGTATTTTAGTTGTTTATAATATCAGGACATACCATTTTGCATTATTTAAAAAAAAAATGAGAAAATGGCAGTGTACCCATTTGAGTACAATGGGAAGATATGTATAAGTAAATTCGGAATATCTTTTAGGAACTTGCTTCGACATGGATTCTGAATTCCAGCTAATCACTTCCAAAAGTTTTTACGGCAAACCTTTCAAAACAATGGAAGAAGTTTCTTCTGCAAAGCACGACCCAGAAATAGTTATTATCCCGCCTAAGGTAGATATGCAAACAGATGGGTATTTTCAACTTTTCCGAAGTTCAAATAGTAATAGTAAAAAGGAGGAGCCTAAGTGGACAAAGAATTATGAAGATATTAGGATGAAGGATAAAACTATGGGCTACGAAGAAAGACTAAGGACAATGATAGATAGACAGTTTATTAGTTCATGTAAAAAAATAATACATTGCCCAGTAGGCGTTGAACAAGTCAAAAAACAGAAAAAAATACTAATAATACATATTTAACTACACACTAGGACTAAGACTATAAATGTATACTGTACTTTTACGAACATATAATAGTTAAGATGCTAAAATGAGCTATATACAAAAACAGTAAAATCTATAAAAAAATGTTAAAATTGGTTCTCATTGAAATATTCGTCAATAGTATAATAGGTCTTGTTTATTAGAAGGGTTTTCAGTTTATTTTTTAATACTTTTATTGGTTGAGTCTTAATATCATATGGTAACTTATTATATACTTTTATAATAGAGTAGGGTACATTTTTTTGGACATAACGTGAAATTTGGAACATTTGTTACCAGATCATGTTTATTTCTTGTGAGATGCACGTGTCTTCTTTCATAATTTTCAAACAAAGAACTATTTTCTGCTACAAAAATGACTGCTTCATAGATGTAGAGGCTTATTAGAGTAAGTAATTTATTTTGATGGAATATTTGTTTACAGGATTCTGTCTGTCTCATATTTAGTATATTTCTCAAGCATCTCTTCTGAAGAACAAAAATTTTATTTGCCTCAGAAGAGATACCCCAGAAAATAATGCCATATCGAATTCTTGACTGTATATAAGCGTGGTATGTCATAAAAGCAGCTTCAGTATTAATGTTTAGAGAGATGACTTTAAGCGCATAGCAATAAATAACTGGCCATATTTTGTGCTAATGAGTCAATGTGGACTTTCCAATCTAGCCTTGTGTCTAGTTGTATTCCAAGAAAAGACAGATTTTCATTTGATATGAGAGTATTATTTTTATTTATTACTGTCATATTATTACCCTTTTGAATTGAGAAATTAATTACTTGAGTCTTGTCTTTATTTAATGTTAGGTTTAATGAGGTGAAATATTGTTCTAGTATATCTAAGGCTTTAACTATATTGTTTTGTATGTCTACTTCATCTCTCCCATTGAATATCAGTGTGCTATCATCGGCATACTGTATTAAATAATTATCGGTTATTGAAGCCAAGTCGTTTGTATATAAAATATATAATAAGGGGCCTAATATCGATCCCTGAGGCACACCTCGTTGTATTATTTTTTTTCTCAGATTTTAATAAATTTCCTGTCTCGTCTACTTCAATTACACATTGCATTCGATTTGTTAAATATGAAGCTATTAATTTTTGTGCAGTGCTTCTGATACCATATTTTGTAATTTTATTTATTAATATATTGTGTCCTACACTGTCGAATGCTTTTGATAGATCTAAAGAAACAGCTACAGTAGTTTTCTTGCTGTTCATAGAGTCAATAACTTTACATAATGCTTGATAGACAGCTCGCATAGTTGATTTTTTCTTTCGAAAGCCATTTTGTGTATCTGAAAGCAGACTATGTTTTTCCAGAAAATTTATTAATCTGTTATATATTATTTTTTCAAATATTTTACTGATATTCGATAATAGCGCTATTGGTCTATAATTATTTAATTCATTTTTGTTACCCTTTTTATAGATTGCTTTGATAAGAGATGTTTTTAGACTCTCTGGGAAGATGCCAGTACTTAGAGATAGATTTATTATATATGATAGTGGATGAGATATTTCAGATGCTGTTGTTTTTAATAGCTTCACTGGAATTTCATCCTCACCTACAGACTTTGTATTTTTTAAACTCATGATAATGTTATACACCTCATTTGGACATGTGGGTTCTAGAAATATACTTGATTCAAAAGGATAAATATGTCTGTCATACATACTAGATGACTGTATTTTAGGGCACTGATTTATAAAATGGTTATTAACAGAATTTAGAACAGATGTTTTATTTCTTTCACTGATGTTAATATTTTTTAATACGGATTCCTTTTCAGTGTGTTTTGATCCTGTAAATCTTTTTACCAAATTCCAAACAGCCTTTCCTTTATTTTTTGCTGAGTTTATATATGATGTGTTTGTTTTCTTTTTAGCTTCATTTATGACATTTTTTAGTATTTTGCAGTAAGTTGTATATTTTTCTACCGAGATTTCACCTTTTTGCTTTTGTTTGTACAAAGTTCGTTTTGTTTTACATGATATTTTTATGCCACGTGTGATCCAAGCTTTAAATTTATTTTCAGTTTTTATTGTTTTTATTGGAACTATTGTATTTAAAATAGTCCTGGCCTTATATAAAAAAATGTCATAAGCCATATTTGGATCAGAAATATTGTACAAGTCATCCTAGTTTAGATTTGCAAATTCACATTTGCAGTGATGCAATTTAGCTTCAGAAAAAATTCTTTGTTTTACTATTTGTCCACTTCGGTTAGAAGATGTGAAGAATGATAATCCCCTTCAAATGTTTGAAAGATTGTTTGACGATAAGGTTATAAAATTAATCGTTGAGCAATCAAATCATAAAAAAATGATCTTGATTTTGCGGAGGGGGAGGCAGAAATAAAAATATTTTTAGAAATTTTATTGCTTTCTGGCTACCATAAATACCCGATGAACTTGCTAAATACTAATTTTCGTCAGGGGGTTGACCTGCTCGACCAAGCAGTAAATAGAGTATCTGTTCGCGGAAAGAAATTGTGGTGGTATTAATTCGTTAAACATTGGAATCGTAAATGCATGGAGACTGCACCTACTAGCTCATAATGATAAAATGAATTTACTTGGTTTTATTAGAGATGATGTTGCTCGCCATTACCTAAAATCTTTTGGGAAGGCGACTTTTTCGAAAAGGCGACCTGCTTCTCGTCCAAGAAGTATCGCGAAAGATGGTGAGGGTCATTTTCTGAAAAAAATCGAAAAACAAGTAAGGTGCCGTCAATGTCACCTTCGAGCAAGATGGAATTGTCTAAAGTGTGACGACACTTTATGTATTGAGCGTGATTGCTTCATAGCATTTCAATCAAAGAATTAAATAATATTCATCTGTAATGCATTTCTACAACAAATAAAAACTTTTATGACTTTTAAAATTTCACACTATTTTCTTATACATTATCCCGTTGTACCCATTTGAGTACACCATTTTTTTTTAAACTTGCAAAATAAAAATTTTTGCAATAATTTTTCCAATATAAGTGGGCATATGAATGGCCAACTAAAGCAAAAAACTCATAAGAATAAAGAAAAAATATTCGTGGGAGCTAATGGGTTAAATTATGTGTATTTTGTCTAAAATTCAAAAAAATCAAAAAATTGTCACAAATAATGACAATTAGCATATGTACTACATTTAATTTAATATCTACGGTAAACAGTGATTTACTAGAGAAAATTGGTACCCTAGACCTAATTGCAACCGAGGTTAAATATCATGCTAGTTGCTTTGCTATGCAGTGGAAAATATATAAAAATCTTGTGGAAATAAATTCGAAAACCCAGAAAATACCAGTTTATCTGATGTTGCCTGGTGTAATTTAATGACGGAAATGAATGAGGGTTTTTTAAAAGGTAAAGTGTATACTTCCTCAGTAATTTATAATCGATTTGTTTTGATGGGTGATGAATTAAATTCTAAATATTTTCTAAAGAAACTAAAAAATCATTTTAAGGACAACATAAATTGTGTAAAATTGTACAGAAAAAATGAGTCAATGTTAATTTTTCCTAATATAAAAGAAGGCATTTATAATCTTGTACGGGTTTTAAAAGAATCAAACACAAATTACAACACTATGTTTGAAGAGCAGCAATCATTTCTAAATGCACTAAATTTGATGACATTACAAATTAAAACCGATCTTAAAAATACTCCTGGAATTGATCCTTTAGAAATACCCAGCATTGAGAATATGAGAAAATGTGTACCAGAATCTCTATATGATTTGATTAGTTTATTATTGTGCGATTATGATAACGAGGATAAAAATTGAAGAATTTTAAGCATTGCTTAAGATATTGTTTTCTGCTATTCAAATTCAAGAAAAATGACACCAAAACATATATCAGTTGGATTTAGTATTCACCAAGCTACACGTTCCAAAAAACAAAATTTAAGGAGTTGGAAAAATTTTGTATGTTATTGTATTCGTCTACTAGTGATAATATTAATGATTTGAGAGCGAAGACGGCATCTCAAATCAGTATAGATAAATTACCCCCTACAAGAGGATCATTTTACTAATTTATTATTTGGAACAATACTTTAAATCCAATTATTGATATGCCGAATCATTTAGAGTTTTGGTGGGGAGTAAATGAAAATGATTCCTATTCACCTGTATGGACAAATAAATCACCAATGCCAACTCTTACAGCAGAAATGTCATTTTGTTATTGTAAAACAGGTAAAAGTACCGCAAATTTATTAAATTACGGTTTTTAAATCAATGTCATTTCAGGATGCGCAACCATGAGGTGCCAGTGCAAGAAAAATAAGTTGTCGTGTCGTGTCTGGGAAACTGTGGTTGTTCGGGTGATAATTCTTGCCAAAATGATTACACAGAAAAAAACATAATTGTAGATGAAGAAACAGATGAAGAATTCTTTTAATAAAATAGTAATTTTCGATGTTGTTACTTTTGTATACCATGTGCATTTTTGTCACTTAATGTAAAAATGTTTTACAATAATTTAAACGCCAATTCTACTTTTTTATTATTATTCTTAATTGTTTTATAAATAATAAATTACTATTATTATCATTAAAACAAATAAATAATCATTAATTACTTCCACATCCAATGGAAGTATAGTAACGACAAAAAAATTTTAAAAAATTTTAATTGTTCAAATAGACTTAGAATGTCACGAAACGTCGAAATTTTAAGTTTGAGCGAAAAAAAAATTTCTGTCTGTCGGTCTGTCTGTAACTTTTTTTGTGCGCACGTTTATTCTGGAACCGTTTGAGATATTGACTTGAAATTTGGTACACATACGTACTTTAACGAGATCTAGAACTAGATTATATTCTCATCTTGTTCCGTCGAAGAGTTGGAGGGTAAATTGGGGTAAATTTGGGGTAAATAGGTAAATCAAGCAGATAAGAGTCCTTAAAATTGGTATTTAGTATATACAAGGGAAGCTAAGGTCTCAAAAAAAATTTTGGCATTAGCCATTATTAAAGGGGATGAAAAAAAATGTAATTTATTGTGTGTACAAGAACCAGAAACCTCAAAATATTTTTTTACTTCATCCACCCCCACTACCACCCCCTATCACCACCCCTGCCCCACTACCGATGTGGGGTATCGTTTTATGGGTTTTTGTAGTAGAGGATTTCAAATATTATATTATTAAATTTCCATAAACAATTATTTCCATGTACAAAATTTTTTCGTTGTGAGTGACTTGGATAGAAAATCTGGATGTGGAAGTAGTGATTCCTTGGGCAGCGGTTTTTTAGAACTAGTTTTCTCTCGCCAAAGTCAATAAACTGTATCTAAAAACTATGTAATTTAGATCATAGATGCGTGTGTTTATGTCATTTTTAACTTATTTTTATGAAAACAACTACCTCTTAATTTTTTTCTATTATACATATTAATATGTTCATTTCTAATGAATGAATTTAAATGGCAATACGAAGAGCTTGCACAACTGCGCAAGCAAACGAGAGTGAGAGGAAAGATGATAGATAACTAGAGATAACTGTAGTCGGAGTGCCGCGGAGATTTTGTCAACAAGTTAGTATTTGTTTCATAACTTTCTTATTTATAAACAGAATATAAAAATAAAAAAATGTTCATAATCTAGATAGTATAGGCTATAACTTTTATTCTTACCAAATTTTTAAGATTTTTGTTCCTGTGACTATAATTATGAGTGTAATGAATTTTCGAAAATAATAAAATAAATATATGCATAATAAGAGAGTTACATTCGTTTTTAAGAAGCATTATCTGCTTTAACCAATATAATTTTTTGTCTATAAATGACTATAACTTTATTAATATACATAATATAGCATAAATTTTGAAATTGCTAGAAAGATTAGGAAAAAATCTAATTTTCCATTTTTTTCGGCTTTTCACCCCTAGGGGTTGTTTGGACACCGATATCGCGGTGCATATACATGTTAAGTACCATGTAATGACATAGTCAGTACATTTTTACCTCTCAATGTTCCACGGGAGTCAAGATAGATCTTCTTTTAAACTCTACTATATAGTACATGTCTTGATTCTTGACGAGTATCTGCGTGTCTACAAGATGTATTTGATTATATTTGTTGTATTTATTTAAATAATCATAATCATCTTTATTGGTCTTGTGCACTATTTATATAGATAAGACAAGTCAAACATATATATATATATATATATATATATATATATATATATATATATATATATATGCATCTATTAAGTTAATGATGACACAGTATAAAAAAATACCTTGACAACTAAATTTATATGCTCGCATACTGCGTTTTATAGTTACAAGTTTGTGAATATATATGTAAGTCAGAATGTGTTATATATACTAAGTATTATATATTGTAGTTATATATATATATATATATATATATATATATATATATATATATATATATATATATATATATATATATATATATATATATATATATATATATATATATATATATATATAACTACAATATATAATACTTAGTATATATAACACATTCTGACTTACATATATATTCACAAACTTGTAACTATAAAACGCAGTATGCGAGCATATAAATTTAGTTGTCAAGGTATTTTTTTATACTGTGTCATCATTAACTTAATAGATGCATAACACATTTAGGCTTACACATATAATAATACATCACAGAATACAAGCACACTGTATTTTCAAAATTATTGTCAAATTATTCCTTTACACTGTAATAGCACTTAGTTAATAATATATTTTTTACCGCCGATTTAAATGCGGTGTAACTTTGTTTACCACGAATTTCTTTCGGTAATTTATTGAATAATTTAATGCCTATATAGTTTGGGCTCTTTTCGAACAAAGATGTTTTATGGTTGTAAATCTTAAGTAGGGTGCCATTACGTGTAGAATAATCATGCATGTCGTTAATGATGTATATTTTTTTTGACATACATAATAGTTTTTAATATAAATATACATGGGACAGTAAGCAGTGAAAATTCTTTAAAATATGGTTTGCACGAATCCCTAGGTTTTAGGTTAAACATGAGTCTAATGATTATTTTCTGAGATAAGAGGATTCTGTCTGCACTGCTGCCTAAACCCCACAAGGTGATGTAGCTTATATGACTGTAGCCTAGGGTGTAATAGACATTTATTAATGCCTTCATATCGAAGCAGCTCTTCAGATTAAGCAAAGCAAAATAACAGGAATTTAGTTTTTTTGATATTTGATGGATATTACTATCGCAGCTTTTGAGATTCAAATACTTAGAGGATATTCAAATATTTCTGAAAGTATTTAAATACTGTCAGAAAAGGATTTAAATACTTTTTTAAAAGTATTTAAATACTTATTTAAATAGTTTTAGTATTTATAAATATGTTTAGGAACATTTTCACAAATATTAAGTACACTCAAAGAAATAGTATGGGTAAATTCAACAAAAAAAAAAATGGTTAACTAACAATATCGTTAATTTTGTTAAACCAAACTATATTGATGGTATTTTTAAACAAGAGGTGATTGTTATTTTAATTAATAAAAAGTTGTCGTACAACAAAACAAACATTAACTTAAAAAATAGATGAATAAGACTATTATTTTGTTCGTCTGACTATTATTTTGTTGAATTCTGTCAAATTAAACTAGATAATAGTATATTTAATTTTTAACTATTATCGAATTGTAATTCTAACCCAGTATTAGTTCGCTGTACTATTGTACTTGGTAGACAAACCAATATTATTGTCGTCTTCTGGAAGTTCTAAAAGAATTACCATAAAATTTGCTTGCTTACCACGTAGTCTATTACAGAAATTATTCCCAGATGACGCCACATACAAATCACTGACAATAATCAATCATGCATTATCTTACACTCTTATGAATTTATAGAAAATTAATAACATGATTGCAGTGTTCAAATTCTCTCAGGGATCATTGATATATTTGGATGGATCTTATAAACGATCTCTAATCTTTGGTTTGGGTGGTCTGATGTCTCAATACTGAGATTTTGGCTAACCAAAAAAACTTCATCATACAATAAAGTGTAGATCAACCTAAAAATTAGTTGGTGAACAAAAAACAAAGTCGTTGTACTATTTAATTGTAGACCAAATTGAAAATGGTTAGTGAACATAAAAAAATGTCATTGTACTATTTAATTTGTTACAAGAAGATATGATTATTAAACTACTATTTGTTTACGAAAACAAATAAAGTTGTATGACTATTCTTTACTGATTGATTTAACTATGAAACTAGATAGGCGCGATTTCATATGCTCTTTTTGGTTGAATTTACCTATCATTTTCATTGAGTGTAGTAAATCTTTCAGATAAAGTATTTGCAAGTATAAATACATATATTTGCTGCAAGAAGTATTTAAATACTCGGTATATTTAAAAACTTATGAGGTATTTGTAAGAACATATTTGCCCAGCTCTGATCACATATGCAAGGCATACTCATAAAATGTCGATGAATCGCTGTTTTCAGCGAAAATTCAACTTATTTATTCCTTTTATTTCGATATTTTCAAGTGATTGTAGATAAAATCATGTCGTTGTCACTCCCAAGTGCTACATGCTTGACTTACTCTTTCGAGCGACAATGTGGCGCCTGGCCTCCAATAGCTATTATCACAAATAAACTATAAGAATACTGAAGTAGAAATGTAACTAAAGGCACCCATATTTATAACTTTCAACACTTCTTTGCAGACAATATTTAAGATGCAGATGTTTCATTTCATAACATCTTAATTTTTAAGTCACTGAAATAGTTTAGCTCAGTTTGAGCAACAAGAAGCTGAAGTGGTCAGCTATCAGCGAGAACCTGAACATATTAGAGTAAATCATTTTTTGTTTGCTTATAGTTACAATAAAGAATATTTTTTTATAGGATTTCGCAAACGGCAGAAAGAATAATGTATGAAAAATCAAAAGACAATCTGTCTAAGAAAATATTAATTTTAAATATTTACATTCTTTCGATAATCTACTTCTGGCTATACTAGTAATTAAGAAGTCCTAAAATAAAACTATTAATAATGAAAATCTAATTAAAATATAAATTTTTAATCTTTGTAATTCTCTGACAACCCACATATGGTTGTGCTAGAAGAGTAAAATGAATTTATTTACAAAAATGTCTCATGAAGTTTTTAATACAATAGGACTTCTTAATTTCTAGCATAACCAGAAGTAGGTTATCGAAAGAATGTAAATATTTAAAATTGAAGACACAAGTGACATTTTCGAAAAAAACGAGTTTTTTATATGAATGATAAATATAAATATACAAAATTCCCTCAGGCACATTACATTTGTTTCTAATGCAAAAATACCTGATTTATAAATTTATAAAGGATCTATGTACTGTTGAAGTTGGTAGGTTGTTAAAAACTTTGAGATCAATTATCTCAAAAAAAAAACTGTTGAAAATAACGAGTTTTTTTTATATGAATGTAGGCTATAAGTACACAAAATTCCCCCAGGTACATTACATTTGATTCTAATGCAAAAATATCTGATTTATAAATTTATAAAGGATCTATGTACTGTTGAAGTTGGTAGGTTGTTAAAAACTTTGAGATCAATTATCTCCAAATCACTTTGTTGTTATATAGACCCTTCATCCACTTGTGTCTTCAATTTATATTTTCTTAGATAGATTGTCTTTAGATTTTTCATACATTATTCTTCCTGCTGTTTGCGAACTCCTATAAAAAATATTCTTTACTATAACCTGAAAATTCGGGTGATTTTGCTGAAACGTCTCTTAGACAACCTCAGCCCCTCTGGATATCTACCAACCACACAGGACTGCTCACTGCACATTATACCTGCTAAAATCTGAAAACCAACATTCAGCCAGCTTTCGACGCTATCATGCGAGTACTACTCTCTCTCGTCCCTAATCTTTTAGTACTGCCACTGTCTCTCTATATGGCAACTATCACAGCCAGTATATTTAATTTGTATGATTTAGCCAATTTGCCAGGTGGTGCACACAGGCTGCAAGAAACTGGTACTTTGCAACCTCTCTTTATGACCATCTTTTAAATAAATCAATGTTTTGTAATTTTAATGAGTTTATTAAAAACTACTACATAGATCAATATGTAAATATACTATTTACAACCTATATAAACATGAATTATGTTTCCATACTTGTGTTATTTACACAACTTACAACTAAATCCTCGTATGTCCACTTGGGGAATATTCTTTTGTACAAGTTTAATAGCACTGTATCTTGTGATTTCAGTTGACCATCAAATACACATTTCATATGCCCGTGTGTACCTAATGAAATAACAAAATGAGAAACAAATATCTACAGTGTGTCCCCGGATTGACTTTGCGATAGGTGTAATATACAAAAAAAAAAAAAATTAGCACGGCTTTCATTTTCTGCAGTCTCGGTCTGCTTGACGTAAAATTGATATTTACCATATTTCAGTTAAAATGAGATCTAACTCGTGGAGTTAATTTAAGAAGAAAATAAATCTTTGTAGGTAAACTGGTCTTTCTGTTAACTTTATGGAAAAATTCTAATTGGATAAAATATTTGGCATTGGAAGTTAGAGCCATATGCCAACTTTCATTGCACTTGAAAAAACAAAAAAAATAATAGTACCTCTTGAAGAAATTAGAAGTTACAAAGAATTAGACGAAGGGTGAAATTATGTCGTAATTTAGGTGGGGTACTATTTGAATAGGTTTTTAGTTGAATTCGTTGAAATTGTTAATTGGGTTGTTGCAAGTTAAAATTTAAGGAGAATCTGTGTTAAACAAGATCAATTATTCATAAATAATCATTAGAAACTGTAGAAGTTGAAAAGAAAGCCTTATAATATTCTAATATCAATTATAAAAATACATGCATTTAAAACGGAGATGACATCATAACGGCAGTCTGCAGAAGTTAGTTATAAAACGAGGAGAAAAGGGTACTACTACAATTCGGTATAAACAGCATCCAGTTATGGATAAATATAAGTACAGATGGTGTTTCCTGCCGCATTGTGTAAATAATACCACCAATTTACCAGAAAAACTGTTCTTAAGTTGTTCAGAAAACAATGCTAGCATTTTTTGTTTCTATAATTCAATTTGTTTTTGATTTCCATATCAACCAAAACGATACATAAAAAAAATATATAAAAAGTCATTTTTCGGTCAACTTCAAAATAATAAAAACCGCTATTTATTACCACATGAGTGTCTTGTGTACCTTGCCATATTCCCATACTGAAGACCTGGAGTTTGTTGGGCCCAACTAGAAGAGAACTACATCAGGAAGTGCCGCTAGTATACGAGGTCACAAGGTATTTCAAATTCAATTATCAATATTAGTTCAGTTAGTCAGCATTACGCTGACTGGTCCTTCGTCCGATTTATTTCCGCGTTAATAAACATTTTTGATCCTTCGATGCCGATACCGTAAAAAAGAAAACCAGCTTTGCCTTACATCCATCTAAAACCGTTTTAAATTAATTACTTCATAACTGACATTCGTTGCTTAAATTCATTTTGACACTAGCACACGGTGTTTTTTACTGAACTTGCCGCTATAATTAATTCATTTTCTTGTTTCCTCTAAACATATTTTCGTTATTTTATTGTCATTCTAACATATTTGTGAGTACTGATTAATACAACTATTTTGTAATTTTATTTACATTTGGTTAATATAACTTTATTAAGAAGCTTATCAATACTTACAAAATGAAGTTTGAGGACTTTGTAAGGGAATGTAATGTGGTAATTAGCAGAGATGGGTCAAGGAAACTTTCCATTGGAAAGTTTCCAGGAAATTTCCGGAAGTTTCCGGAACGGAGTTTTGATAAAAATGAAAGTTTCCTTTAAAATATTTGAATATTCCGAAAGTATCCAAAATTCCAGGAAATTTTCCAAAACTCCGGGAAAGTTTCCAATTTTTCACGAATATTTACAGATGTTCTCATAAATTTGAAATTGCTGCCACGATGATCTAACATAACCTCAAACGCCAGAAATCCAGTTTTAATTTGTTGATATTCTTTCGAAATTATCAAAAATTAATCGGATGCTTGATGACGTAGGGTTTCATATGGTCACCACTCGGATTATTACTATTGGCACAGAATTTCGTGCTATGGCTATGATGACGGATGAGTTGACAGACATATGATAAGTTACGTTTATTTGTTTACCCGCACTATCGCTTCTCGATGAATAATATCTAGCATTTTTTTTTATATTAAAAACGAAAATGATTAAAAAGAAATGTACTTTTATTTTTGTACAAATTATAAGATATTTAATAGTTTTACTTTTATTTTAATAAAATCATGATGAATAACGTTGTGTTTTAGTGGATGGTTTAATATATTTTGATATTACTGTCTTGTTATTATTTTTTTAAGTGTTAAAATTTCAAATCAAATAAACATTTATTTATTATTTTATTTATTTGTTTTACACTTTTAATTTAATATAACTATAATATGATATTTAGATCTTATTTCTGTCTTGCCTTCTACATTTCCGTTTCTGCACAAAATAGGAGTTACAACTTACATATGACATTTACATAAATTTTTAATTTTATAATCCACATATTTATCACATTCTATAAATTATTTTATTTATAATTAATTATTTAATAATTCAAAAAAACAAATTACTGAGTAACCACCATATTCTTCATATAGCACAGGTCACATATAGCGGGTGTCAGATAATATCAGTTATTTGGTAAAAGTGTGTAAAAGTAATGTAAATAATATATTTATATGCACTTATTTCGTATCAAAATGAAGCTTAGATCATCACGAATCAGATTTCACCATAAAATAGACTCTGAATATTCCCAATGGAAAGTTTCCAGGAAAGCTTCCTGGAAACTTTCGGAATAATCAAAACTCCGGGAGTTTACCCATCTCTGGTAATTAGAAAATTAACCGCCGTGTCAGAATACTCATCTGCCGTTGTGGCAGACACTTCAACGCACTCTATGTTTTATGCAAAATTTAAAAGATCTAACCTCATTTACGAGGATTTTCAAGAACAACGCAAATCATTAAAATTGAGTCAACTCTCAGTTGAAAATTTGGATCAACTGAATTCACTGGTGGAAGAAATAGATGATTTGCATGATACCATTCAAGCTGTTGACATACAATTAACCAAAATGGCATCTGTTGTTACTACAAATCAAAAGGTTGATGTTGAAAGCAATAAAAATACTGTTCATCTACCGGAGATTCAGATACCTAAATTGTCAGGTAATGCTATTGAATGGACTTCATTCTATGAACTGTTTAAGTCATTGATACACAATCACACAAAATTGTCTAACATAGAGAAATTCCAATACTTAATAAGTGCCTTATCTGATGAATCATTAAAATTAGTGAAACATTTACCAATAACCGCTGATAATTATCATATTGCATTCGGAACCCTAGAGAAAAGATATGACAATAAACGCATACTTATTTCGACCTATTGGGGAAATATTCTTAATTCACCAAAAGCTAAACCTGATTCCGCAAGTTCTCTTCGTACTCTCTTAAATCTATTTTCTGAAAATATTTTTGCTCTCAATAAATATGAAATTGACTTGTGGGATTTTACTCTATTTAATTGGTTAATGCAGAAAATTGATCCCAATACTAGAAAACGGTTTGAAATGCATCGTAGCATTACGGAGTTGCCCACATATGAACAGTTAATTAAATTCTTGACCGATCAATGCAATGCTTTGGAGTCTAGCACTATGTTGTCAAATATTTGTTCTGGTGTCTCTCAGTATTCAACTTCTAACACTGGAATATTTTCTCCTTCATTATCTCATAAGCAACATACGCAATCTCCCATAAAATCAAAACAGCAGTCTCTCGTGGTGGAAACATCTTCTCAAAACAATATTGGTTCAGCAGTGCCTCTTGCAAAACCTCAACAAGCATCTTGCTTTGTTTGCAATGCTAACCACTCTATTTTTAAATGTGATTTATTTTTAAATAAGTCGCCTCAAGATCGATATAACTTTATTAAAGAATGCAGACGTTGTGTAAATTGCTTTGGAACACATAGTTTCTCGACTTGTGCTTCCCTGTCTGTTTGTCGCGTTTGTCAAAAACGCCATCATACGATGCTACATTTTCCACGTGAAGCAACTACGATCTCGACTTTTAATTCTACAGATAATGCCGCCGCTGCTGACATTCCTCAAGTTGTTGCTAGTGCTATTGCTCCAGTTACAGTTCTTTTATCCACCGCCTTAGTATCTATCTGTGATGCTAGTGGTAATTTTCAAACTTGCCGTGCTCTTATAGACAATGGCAGTCAAATATCAGTAATAACTGAGAAATGTCTAAACAGACTTAATTTACCGCTCACGCAATGCTTCGTTCCTATTCAAGGAATTGGTCGAACTTCTTCACCCGCTTGTACTGGCATGACTTTTTGTCAGGTCACTCCGCTGTTTAGACATCATCCCAGTTTTTATATACAGGCAATGGTCTTGCCGGTCATTTGTAATGATATTCCGTCTAGTCACATTACCACTCAAGGTTATGGACATTTAAAAAACCTGCCTCTTGCTAATCCTGATTATAGGAAATCGAGTGAAATAGACATCTTGCTTGGTGCTGATGTCTACTCACAAATAATACAACCCGCTATTAAATATGGTGGTCCTGATGAACCAATCGCAATGAAAACCATCTTTGGTTGGATACTATCTGGAAAAATTCATATTTCTACACCAGCTGCTGTTAACTCATTTCATGTGTCTGTTTATTCACAACTTGATTCCACATTAAAGAAGTTTTGGGAACTTGAAAGCATACCTGACAAAATATTCAGTTCTCCGGAGAACACCAAGTGCGAGCAAAATTTTATCAATTCTCATACTCGTGACAAATCAGGCAGATACATCATTTCATTACCTTTTCGTGAAGATATTCCTATTTTCTCTCTGGAAAATCGCTTGAATAAAGATTCTACATTAAAACAAGAATATTCAAATTTCATGCAGGATTATCTTGACTGTGGACACATGTCTCCTGTGAGTGGTCAAAGTGCTTCCAATCATTCTGATTCGTGTTATTATATTCCTCATCATTGTGTGTTGAAGCCCGAAAGTTCTACCACGAAACTACGTGTCGTCTTTGACGCCTCAGCAAAGTCTACTAATAATGTTTCTCTGAATGACACCTCATTAACAGATCCTAAATTACAACAAGACATAGTATCCTTACTTTTACGGTTTCGTACCCATTCCACTGTACTTATTGCAGATATAAAACAAATGTACAGGCAAATTTTAGTAACATCTGATCACAGAGCCTATCAACGCATATTATGGCGCTTTTCTCCAAACACTCCTGTTCAAGAATTTGAATTGAATACTGTTACATATGGAGTATCATCTGCTCCATATCTAGCTATCCGCACTCTTTTACAAATTGCTTCAGATGAAAAAGATAATTTTCCTCACGCTGCAAAAGTGTTACTTAGCGACATTTATGTAGATGACGTAGTCACGGGCTGTTCATCTGCTGAAGAAGCTATTACTTTACAATCTCAACTTCGAGATCTTCTTAAAAGTGGTAGATTTGATTTGAGGAAGTTGTCTAGCAACGATCCTATCGTATTAGACTCCATACCCCCATCATTACGCCAAACTAATTGTCAATCATTTGACACTGCTGATTACTTTCAAAAGGTGTTGGGCTTGAACTGGAATCCAACTTATGATTCCCTAACTTACAAAATAGACACTATCGACCGTTGTTGTACCAAAAGATCAATACTTTCTGAAGTCGCATGCATATTTGACCCACTTGGATTGTTAGCTCCGCTTACTCTTTTTGCAAAGCACTTGATCCAGATTCTTTGGACACAAGGATTGTCTTGGGATGAGGTTCCCTCCGCTGAGATTTGTTCACGTTGGTCACAATACAAGCGTGAGGTATTATGTCTCGCTCAACTTCAGTTACCTCGGCGCGTTATAACGGACAATTATCAAGCATGTGACCTTCATGGTTTCTGTGATGCTTCTGAGACTGGTTATGCATGTGTGGTATATTTTAGGGTTACAGAAAATGATGGTTCTGTACGCATTTTTTTGGTCTGTGCTAAATCTAGGGTGTCTCCGCTTAAGCGTATCACAATTCCACGCCTTGAATTATGTGCAGCACTGTTACTTTCAGATTTAGTTTATTTTGTATGTGACACCTATGCCAACATTGCTTTTAAAAATATTTATGCTTGGTCCGATTCCACAGTCGCATTAACCTGGATTAAATCCTCTCCACATCAGTGGAAAACGTTTATTGCAAACCGTGTTACACAAATTCAGGAAAAATTATCTCCGGAAAATTGGCATCATATTGATGGTATCGATAATCCTGCTGATTGCGCCTCACGGGGTCTTCTTCCCCATGACCTCTTGAAATGTTCTTCATGGTGGGCAGGTCCCAAGTGGCTCAGCTCTCCGCCTGAACTTTGGCCTATTAGTTCATCTTCTACCTTGCCTCCCGATGTAGACTTAGAAAACCAATACAATCTCTCTCGTTGTCACTGAACAACATGATTTCATAATAATTTTATTATCACGATTTTCCTCTTTGCGAAAGGTTCAAGGAAGCATAGCTTATTTAATTCGATTTACCAGCTATTTAAAGGATAATACTAATTTAATTCGAGGTCCTTTGGTAAATTTGGAACTACATAATGCGCTGCTTATCATTATAAAACATATTCAACAATTAGTCTTTGCTAATGAAATAAAGCAAATTTGTTCAAAAAGCCCTTGTGCTAAACCTATACGCAAACTTGCACCTTTCCTAGATCAGGAGGGTATTCTCAGGGTGGGCAGAAGACTTTGCCACTCTCAGGAATCCTTTGAGAGAAAACATCCAATCTTATTACCACGGGAACACCGATTAACTAAACTTCTTATTAATCAGTATCATAATAAGTATCTGCATCCTGGCGCAACCGCTCTTCAGTTTTATTAGCTGAACAATTCTGGATATTGTCCGCTAGACGAGCAATTAATCATTGCATTTCTTATTGCTATCGTTGTTCGCGACATAATCCAAAATCGTATACACCACTGATGAGTGATTTACCCACTCCTCGAGTCTCTGAAGTTAAACCATTCCTGCACATTGGAGTAGACTTCGCTGGGCCATTTCATATTACTTTTGGTAGACGCCGGGGTGGTAAAACTCAAAAGACATATCTATGCTTATTCGTATGTCTCGCCATTAAAGCTCTCCATCTTGAACCTGTTTCAGATCTTGCATCTGATTCATTTATAGCAAAACTATGTCCCTTACCTACTCCTCACTAGTTTTGTGTTATTATTTAACCTAGTTTTAGTTTCATAGTTTTAGATTTTTCTTGTACTCATAAATACGTTTCCCACGGAAATTACAAACTTTTATTACAAATGCTTCGCCATTTGGATGGGCGGTATGTTCAGAAAACAATGCTAGCATTTTTTGTTTCTATAATTCAATTTGTTTTTGATTTCCATATCAACCAAAATAACAATAACGATACATAAAAAAAATATATAAAAAGTCATTTTTCGGTCAACTTCAAAATAATAAAAACCGCTATTTATTACCACGCGAGTGTCTTGTGTACCTTGCCATATTCTCATACTGGAGACCTGGAGTTTGTTGGGCCCAACTAGAAGAGCACAACACCAGGAAGTGCCGCTAGTATACGAGGTCACAAGGTATTTCAAATTCAATTATCAATATTAGTTCAGTTAGTCAGCATTACGCTGACTGGTCCTTCGTCCGATTTATTTCCACGTTAATAAACATAAGTGTTCCAATAATGAATGCTGAATGTAAAAATGAATGATTCAAAGCCACCAGACAAGGACCAAGTCTTTTTATTGTGGAGGCCATTTCAATGTCAAGGAAAGCAACAAATGACAGATGTGTTCTAAGCTTTTTATCTGTGGTAAATTGTTGTATCTTAATGTAGGAATTTGATTTTTAACATGGGTTTACGTTGCAGGAAAAACGGCCGTATTACAAGTCATTTTATGTCAAGCAGACCAAGACTGCAGAAAACGAAAGCTGTACTAATTTCTTTTCGGTACATTACACCTATCACAAAGTCAATCCGGAGACACACTGTATAAGTACTTATATATTTACTATGAATTATTAAAACAACGAACTTAAATATTCTTAGGATATATTCCAATATTTGTATGTATGGGTGAATGTGTATACAGTAGCTATGATAAACTCTGCCAGGACATAAATATAAATTAAGACGATTTTTTATTATTATTTTTATCATTATATATCCTTACCTAAGGGTTCCTTAATATGTCCGGTTCTGCCCATTTTTGTTCTCAATTTGCACGGTTTGAAGTAAACTATATCCTCACGGTTGAAGAACATGAACCTAATCACAGCAGATCGTTTATGGATTTTAAGGGGATGGCCTGAAAAATTGTATTGAATAAAATAATGTAAGGATCGGTGATTATTAAATATTACCTGACAGAACTAATCTCTTGATAATCAGTCTGTCTGGATTGCATGATAAAAGACTTCCAGTTGCAACAAGGACTAAGCTGTTGTTAACTTCCTTATAACATAAGACAGGTGCTGGAGGAAATTGTATAGGAGCATAAAATGAGGCCACGGCGGTGGAGTTTGGTTGGAAAAATCTTTCAAACTAAAATGTGAAGAAATAAAAATTAAAGTGGTTATTTAAAAGTCAAACATTTTAGACCAATTTATGGTATATTGTCTAATCAATGGCACCAGTGAATTACATATTTCATTAGATCACACAGACAGCGCAGCTCTAACTCTGTAATTATTACCGAGTTTTAGCTAGGATTGGAACATGTCCGGCTGCGGCTTTAGCCGGACATGTTTGGCTTTTTACAGTTTCGCCCGGGTAAAAATTAACATGTCCGGCCTGTCAGGCTTTTGTTTGGCTTTTTGCCTAAGGCTCTAAAACGTGATTTTTTCGTTTTCTTTTTTCAGACTTTAGTCGCTTTTCTATAGATACATTTGATTGTTTTGCGATGACTTTTTCTGTTCCTATGTAACAAATTTATTTATTTATTTTTTTTTGTGGCACTGTGGAGCTAGTCCAATCAGCCAGAAACAAAATATTGAAGGTAAGACCAATACTTAAATACAGATTTAGAATGGATATTTAATTTGTATATGCTTACTAGTTCTGTGAATATTATAGACCATATAAACACCAAAGCGGTGTAGTTAAATGGATTTCATCAGATGTGGAAAAATACATTTAAATGTAAATATATATATATATATATATATATATATACATATAAATGTAATACTTAAGACAATTAAAGGAAAGTAGACAGGGACACACGTTTCTCGCCTAGGGGCCGATCAAGGCATTTTTAATGTTCTTATACAAACAGGGTAAGGCCTCGGTAAGAAAGGAGAACAACATGAGGTTAGATGATAGGATATATTACACAGCCTAAAATATTTCTATATTTTAACTCCAGTTCTACTGAGAAAAGTAATTATATATTTCAATATTTCTACTTTGTTTAGACACAAAACATGTAGTAAGTTGAATGGAGCCATGACTCCGCTTATAATCCAGGAGGCAGTGAAATTTTTTCGTACTTATTTTCCCAGTCGGTGTATATGAATTAATATGTTCTCTTAGTGACAAAAAACAAGAATTTTTGAGTCTGGCTAAAATTCAAAAAATAAAAACACAATGCAAGTCCACTTATTTTCCCAGTCATAAATATTTTACATTTACTAAAGTGGAACATAAAGTTTATGAAAATAGCAGTCTGGCTTATCTCAGATAGCGGAAAGTGAGTCTGGCTGAAAATTTGCGGATTTCAAAATTTGACGAATTTTGCGGATCCGTAACCCTTATTTTGCCAGTAGTCCAGTCAATAAAAGAGTTGTAGAGAACATTTTGGAGGGGAGAATTTTTCTCTTCAGGAATGTGTTGGGAGTAGTCGGGAAGTAAACATACTAAAAGTCCCCGCCCCTAGCCCCGCCGCTTCATGGGGAGAGGGGCGTGGAAAGGTTCCTTTTTTCGATTCTTCACTTATAACTTGGAAACGATACGTCGTACGAAAAAAGGTAATCTATGCAAAATTAAACGTAATTAAATTTCCCACAAGAATGGTTATATTCATTTTCTTCCTATGTGTTATATTTTACGAGATATTCGCGAAAATCGATAATTAATTAAAAAAAAAAATCAATTGTGTACCTTGAATATTTCTATCAAAGCGGTTTACCGTGGTATGCTAATAAATCACAGACACAAAACAATCTTTATTTTACAACACTGGACGTATTTACTAACGTAATATTTTGTCGAAATCTAGACATTTCCTTAAATATACAGTGTGACTCACTTAAAGTGAAGATACCTTTATAACTTCTTCATTTTGTTTCCGATTTGAATCAAATTTTACTCAAGTATAGAAAAAATTAGGATCTACTTATGACCAGAAAATCATTCACCTGCTATAAAGGCAAAGCTACCTGCGGTACCAAAATATGAGGAAAAAGATTAAAAATCATATTGATTTCCAATCTTACGAACGACGAATTTTACGTAACCACCACAAATTGCGGAAACTGAGGACCCCCTTTGCCAGATGAGCTTATATATGTGATATCCCCCATTAATAACCAAATCAAATTTTGATATATGTACGTTTGTGGCGCCGATCGGATGCATTTTTTAGAATTTTTAACATTCAAAATGTTTTATTTTTTTTCATCATATTTTGAGACCGCAGGTGGCTTTGCCTTTATAGCAGGTGAATGATTTTCTGGTCATAAGTAGATCCTAATTTATTCTATAGTTGAGTAAAATTTGATTCAAATCGGAAACGAAATGAAAAAGTTATAAGGGTATCTTCATTTTAAGTGAGTCACACTGTATATTTAAGGAAATGTATAGATTTCGACAAAATATTACGTTAATAAATACGTCCAGTATTGTAAAATAAAGATTATTTGTGATTGTGATTTATTAGCAGACCGAGGTAAACCGCTTTGATATAAATATACAAGGTACATAATTGATTTTTTTTTTTTATTAATTATCGATTTTTGCTGGCGAATATCTCGTAAACTATAACACGTAGGAAGAAAATGAGTATAAACATTCTTGTGGGAAATTTAATTATGTTTAATTTTGCATAGATTACCTTTTCCCATACGACGCATCTTTTCCGAGTTATAAGTGAAGAATCGAGGAAAGGAACCTTTCCACCCCCCTCCCCCCTGAAGCGGCGGGGCTAGGAATGGGGACTTTTAGTATGTTTACCTCCTGACTACCCCCAACACATCCCTGAAGAGAAAAATTCTCCCCTCCAAAATGTTCTCTACAATCCCCTTTTGGGCATTCATTGATTGGACTACAGGCTTGAAATTTAGCACATGAATTGATACAATTCTAAACTGTAATTAAAAATAAGTCTGGCTCATTTAAGAAATTGGCAAATGAGTCTGGCGGCATCTTCAAAATGGGAAAAATAGAAAATTTTTGCTCTTATTTTCCCGGATTTGAAAATTTGCCACATGATAGATTATACTATAATTTCATAGAAAATACACGTCTGGCTGACATTTACAATCACGAAGGCCTTGCCAGACTCACAAGCCAGGTAGTTAAATGAGGAATGGAATAGCAGCACGTGCGTATTTAGGTAACGACGCTGGAATGCGAGTTACCTGTGCGCAGCTGCCTAGACCCCTGTCCCTTGTATACCTATCTCTGTCAGTTACTCGGATTTTGAGTTCGTTCTTACTACCATATGACAATATACACTATAGTGATGGGTCGAACCAACTATTTTTGTTTAGCAGCTACTTCTGCTACTGCCACTTTCAATTAGCAGTTAAAAATAGCTGCTATTTTAATAGCAGCTATTTTTTAGCATTAGTTGTTGTTTTGGCTAAATGGCGCATATTAACAGTATTAGCACTATTAGCAGATAACAAATGAAACTTTATATAAAAAAAAATGCAATATCTGTATGGGTGGCTAAATGGCGCATATTAACAGTATTAACAGATAACAAATGAAACTTTATATAAAAAAACGCAATATCTGTATGGGTGGTTAAATATGATTAGTTTTAAAAGAAATATAAATTATCTCTATAACGTTTATTACAGTTTATTTTTTATATTCCGCTAGCAGAACGAACATAATCATGTGTAATATATTGTTAAAATAATAGTTTTTACTTTTACATGAATTACAATTCACTTCCTAAGTGCTGTACTGTGGACCTGCTGCTAGCTGTAGCTGAAAGAATATGCATGCGCTGCTTGTGCTATCACTGCTATTGGGCCGACGATGCTGCCCGCTGCCTGCTTGTGTTGCTGCAAGGGCGCATTGACATTCAGCGAGTAATTTCAACCTGCTATAAAAATAGCAGCTATTTATCAGAGCTCGTAACAGTTGCTACTGCTACGAACCAAATAGCAGTTAAAAAATAGCAGACTGCTATTTAGCAGCCCATCACTAATACACTATACAGTATACACCTTTTCGATGGCTCATTATAGGACAGCTTGCTCTGCTCGCTTACAGAGCATCGACTGGCAGTTTGACCCTAGTATTCGTGGCAGAAAGACGTGTGTATTAGAGAAAAATCATTAGACGAGTCTGGCAAGGCTTTAGGGGTGTTCCACATTAGCCAGATTGTATTTTAAGCTGTTATTATAATATAGGCCATCATCTGATAAATTTTCATGACTGCGAAAATGAGGGAAATTTTTTTGATGAAAACTTTTCAGTTTTTCACCTGCCAGACATATTATCCATACTCACAGATTAGCCAGACTATTTTTTTTACTTAACTTCAGTATACCTCTTTCTACTAGAACTATTTTTATCACTGGGAAAAAAAGGGCAGTGTTCTGCGCATTTTCCGCCTCAACCCATCGGAAACCCCCCCCCCCCCCCCCCCTAAATATATATGAATTTTGCTTAGAATTACTAACCGATCAATTCTATCCATGTTTGCTGACTGGGAAAATAAGTACCGAAAATCGTCACTGCCTCCTGGACTATTATGATTAAATTTGTATACAGGGTGTTGCATTCATTCATATATTTTTGGCAGTTAAACATTAAATGATCTAAGTTACCCTCGGTATTACAATATTCACATAAACTGGATGGAATTAAATTGAGTCTGGCAAGGTGTGCTGGATAACATCCATGTCCAAATTTTAATCTATTTATAATGGTTATGTACTTACGGGGAATATTTAGATCGTCGTGCCAAAACTTTATCGGTATTTCCCTCCGATTAAAGAACTTATATCTAGATACATAACAGGCTATCTTTTCACTATATACCTTGTTTGCTCCTAACATAGTCACATTATATGTCCATTTAAATTGATAGATGAACATCACATCCCATAGGCAACTGTGGCGTTGTGTGTGTAGAAAATGTGTAGAATGGTAAATATTTTCATTAAAATGAATTATTGCAATTCCTGCATTACCGGCTCTTTATATAACGTGATGTAGGCATACGATATTACAGTAAGATAAAACAGTAAGATAAATATGTATTGAAAGGATATTAAAATTTAATTGCTATTTACTTTATAACTGTAAACTGAACTTCATCATGTTACGACTATGGAACGATCGATTTTCTTCTTTTCTAAACTGCTTTCTGCAAACGGCACAGCACTACACTATTTATTTGCACAAAATATATTGTCACTAAACTGTGTAAATATGAATAGCGAATATTATTTAGGTATTAAGCAAATCACAACTTAAAATAAAATTACTTTTTCACCAGTTTTTGGTCGGAGAACACGAAAAACATTTATTGACATTAATGGCCGAACTGTCAACTGTGATTATGATAATCGAACTGAAGCCGATCGTGCACGAGCGGCCGCGAATATGCCGATGGGCCAATCAGCAACTTATGGGAAGAAGTGCCTTAGATTGTGAGTCTTTCAGCGACAAATAAATCAATGCCATTATGTATCTAGATATAAGTTCTTTAATCGGAGGTATTTCCGGATGAATAAAACAAATTTATTTAATTAATCAAGTTTAATAACAATACTAAAAGACTGATTTTGTGTTTTAGTTATTTTTTTATGACGAACGATTGCTGTTCGGCTTTTTGTACCAAATGTCCAGCCAAATTTATAAGAAAAGTCCGGATTTTCGAATTTTAGGCCTGGCAACCCAAGTTCCAGTGGCTAACTGAGATTTTACCGAAAATGATTCAGTAAAGAGGAAACAATGGCATGTCTCTGATTCTAATAAAAAAATTTTGACAATGGTGAGTGAGAGAATACTTGAAAATTTTAACCAAACAAAGTTCATCTTATTGGCAAATAAAACTGGAGACGTAGTCATAATTATTGATTAATTCTTTTGTAAAAATTCTTGGCCAAAAGAGCTAACTTGGGAACCTACAGAAGAACTGCAGCCTGCTCAAATAAAACTATTTTATTTTAAAATTTCTTTTTTTTTGAGATATAGTGCTCGGTGAGCTTTATTTGACTCTTTTCAAGAATTTGTAATTTTCGTAATTTCAAGGCCTACTAAGTTCCTCTAAATGGGTGGAAATTTCGAGATCGACTATTAGACAATTTTTTATTGGCAAATTGGATAGTGTATTCAATTTGTAGTTGTCTCAAATACCTCTATACAAAATTTTAGCTCGATACCTCATATAGGGTGTAGCCCAATAGCCAAATTTAAAATTTCTTACTTTTCGACTGGCCCTGTATAAAAGTCGTTTAGGTTTACTAAAAAGGTAAAGTAGTCATTCGACTTAAGCAACATCAGACACTAACTGAGGAAGAAAAAAGAAAAGTTATTCTTTAAATAAATAGTGCTTCTATACATTATTCGGTTGCTGTACATAGGTGCCTTAATGAAAATTTTTCAAACAAATGGATTGGACGGAATAGCTTTTCTTTTTTGTTCCTTATTTAGTGACATCAACATCAGACACTAAATAAGAAAGAAAAAAGAAAAGCTGGGTGTTGCGGTATTAAATAGCACACACTGTATACGAGTGTTGTTGGTGTCAAGTAAAATTAATAGAAAATTTCCATTGGATACATATTTATTATATATATTAAAATAGTGGAATTAAATTAAAATAGTTTTTTGTCTCCATTTTATAAGAATGATATATCCGCAATATTTTTCCAAAATTACATGTCGAATATAGCTTTAAAATACAATGCAAGGCAAACTTCAGGTTTTGTATAACAATGACTGTATTGAGAATTTGATATATAACTATATTATGACCCCTGCTTATAGCAAACTGGTTACTGTATGCACATAATAATGGTTTCTACTTGTTTTTCAGTAGAAATAATTGTAATAATTCATTATGCTGATAGTTCTGGGAAATCAAATGGTAAAAAGCAAAAGGTATGCTCTCCAAAATTTTGGACTGATGTCACCAAGGAGCTGATCGGAAAGAACTTTGGTGACATCATGTGCATATCAGGCAACCATGATAGATGGTGTGATGTTATCAGACATGCTATATAGCAAACTATAGGAATGCACGGATCACAAAAGTCTACCAAGACATTGTGAATAAGAAGAAAATGAAGATTATGCACGCAATTTATATACTGCAGAATGAAAGATAAATGACATCAACGATCATGTTATAAGACACTTCGCAGAAGTAAAGATATGTTAAAAATTTTAAAATAAATTATAATTTTACTTCAAATGAAAAAATCTCACTATCGATCGGATAGAATAACGTTTAATTCTTGCCAAGCAACTTCTGATCATGATTTTTTTAATCTTTTAAATAAAAACGTATATCTGACTTCTTAACTTTCCGTATTGTATTTTCTTAATTAAATAATAAAAAAATCTCTATACATAATTATGTTAAAAAACTGTCTTGACTTGGCTTCGCAACTCAAGAAGCCGCTTACGAGCTTGTTGGAACTCATTGAAACTTGCAAATTGACTATATAGGAAAAGAGGAGGGTTTTTAAAAATAAATGCCTAGTCGAGGCAGGAAAGAAGATAATGTTTGGCATCTAGAGAAGCACTCCTCTAACGACCCCCAAGAAATTTTGAAAAAGCAGTTTGCGAAAAAATTTTTCGAAATTCGAGTGCCCCCCCGAGCCAAAAGACTCCCGTTTAAAATTATTCTTTTTTGTCATATACATTTTACTTTTCATCGAAATCCAACAATAGGTTTTGGAGTTTATGAAAATATTTTCATTATTAACTGAAATACAATGAAATACAATGAACTGAAATTTACAAAATTTCAATTTGTTGTATCTCAGTTAGTAATAAAAATATTTTCATAAACTCCAAAATCTATTGTTGCATTTTTATGAAAAGTAAAATATATATGACAAAAAAGAATAATTTTAAACGGGAGTCCCTTGGCTCGGGGGGGGCACTCGAATTTTGAAAAAATTTTTCGCAAACTGCTTTTTCAGAATTTTTTAGGGGTCGTTAGAGGAGTGCTTCTCTAGATGTTATTTCCCATATTTCGTATCGGTCCCATGCGCCACAGACCAGAAAAAAAATTATTGAAATTTCTAGATCCGCCCTTGGTTTGGCAACATTATGTCAAAAAAAAAAGTTATGTACAAATTTGAATGCCATGCAATATGTAAAAAATGTAATAAGGAAATTCAGGGGCTTGTCGACAAGCTTAAAAACCACTGGGAAATCTGCAAAAATCAGTCAAGTGAAGGTGAAAAAATTAATGAGTGCCAAGCCAGTACAAGCCAAAGAGAAAATTCCCAACAAACAGCAAGCGGGAATTTGAGTGGTAGTAAGAACATGTCAAGACAGAAAGAAAGAATTAAACAAACAGGTAGTCCATTGATCACAGAGAAGTTCGGAAATTGACACGTTAAGACCGGGGTATTCTTCCGCCTTCTAGGTTTCAGTTATCATCAACCCTTTTAAGTGAAATATTTGAAGAGCAAAAATCGAAGTGCTTTGAAAATTTATCAGGTCAATCAGTTTGTTTGCCTCTTGATGGTCAGTCAAATGTTCATAATGAAATCAGGACATCCACACAATGGTGATTATCTTACAAACTTGGTCATTGATTTAATAAATAAGCGGAAAAATGAGTATAACGGCAAAGTTACTAGTTTGGTCACAGATAATGTGTCAAACATAAACAATATGAGGGAAAAAATTGCCGAGGCCCTAGATTACCTCATTATAACATACTTCTGTTCTGCCCATTTGTTTTTCAAAAGATTTGGAAGTTACAAAAGTAAAATCACATGTAGTTCAAATTGCAAAATATTTTCGCAATACACACTTGCAAAATGCTTGGTACAAAGAAAAAGGGGGTCAAGAAACTAACATTACCACAAGATGTGAGATGGAATACAGTTTTCGACTGCCTTGAGGTGTATGTCACTGAATGGCCCAAGTTGTTGCAAATCTGTGAAGAACACAAAGATGACATTGATCCATTGATTTTTGAAAAAGTGGCGAATATTCAAAGTAAAATGGCCGAAGACTTTTAAAAATTTCTGAAACCAATTTCTCCGACACTTGACAGAATTCAGCAGAAAGGTGCCAGTTTGTCCCTTGGAGTTCAGGAATGGAAAAAATTGAGAGCCGTTTTTTTACAGTTTTGAAGATGAGGATAGAAATTTAACGCAATGTCAGATATTTGAAAGGAAATATGATCAAGTCTGAACGCTATTTCACTTTTTGGCATATTTGCTAGATCCTATCGGAAATAAAAACTAATAGCCAGTGTCGATAGAAAAAAAAAGGTTGCTTTAGATATAGTTTTCCAATATTTTCTGGTATAGGGTTATTACCGTTAATAATTAAGTTGGAAACGAAATCCAATCCACTTCAATAAACAACGTTTGAGAAGAAATATTACAAACTGTTAACACAGTGCAGTGGTGGAAATCTCAAAAAGGTATTCCACAAATTACAAAGTACTCAATCTTAAAATTCCCTTTCTGTGTGCCTTTGCTTCTTCTGCAGATGTGGAAAGAATGTTTTCTTCCTATGAACTTGTTCATACAGATATTAGGAATAGCATCTAAATTAATATTTCTCGTTAGACATTATAATACTTAATATGTCTTGTTTTGTACTGTTTTCAAAAATATATATTTTCATTTTTATACGTTCATATGTCTGTTAAGTTAATGTTTTAAGCCTTTAAATTAAAGGCTTTTTAGAGTTTTATTTTTGCAAATAAAAATGTTTACTAATAAAGTTCGTATTTTTTTCTTTATAACATTTTAACTTGAAAAGAAAAAAAAAACACGATTTTTTTTAAATAAAAATCGCTTGATTAAAATCATAATTTTAATCAAATGATTTAAATCAGCTCAATCCAGCTTCTGATTAGAGGTTTCAGATAAGAACAGATAGTTTGACTTCACCCCAACTATTAAAGGAAATTACAGTACATATAGAAAGTAACTTTGAGGTCCGCTATTGCACGCACAGTAGCAAATCGAATCAAGTACAGGAAAATATCTTTTTCTTCAAACGTCAGAAAAACATGACATTTCTTAATAGTCCAATTAAATAAGTCGGCAAATCAAAATTTTGAGGTAAATACTTGAATTTTTGATATAACTTACTTTGATGTATTAGAACATGATTAATGAAAGAATTTTTTTTCTGAACCCGGGAAGGGGTGAAAAAAAATAAAATAAAGTGTTTTTTCAAAATTACTCAAAATGTGTAAAAGCTAGTAAAAAAAGTTTCAAACAAAAATTGTAAAGCATGAAATTTTATAGAAAAATTATCTCTAGACTTTTTTTGGTATTACTAAAATTAACGGAGTTAGGCTGGTTAGAAATTAAGGGCTGATATGTACAATTTTAAAAAATCATAGCGTGCAGAAAAGTTAATGAATTTAAAATTTTTTTTTCTATTTACTCAGAAAAATATAAACATTCGTTTCAGAGAAATTAAATTGTTAATAAAAAAGTTATAAAAATTTTAATTTTTTTATTTTCAATTAAAACCACTTTGAACGGTGAAACGAATTTTTTTTATATACCATTCTGTTCATTATTTAATATATTGAACATTTGCTTTTGAAATTTTTTTTTACCCTTCATTTTCAAGAAGGTATGAATTTATTTACTTGCTTAGTTATTTTCCAAACGTAAGACACTGCTCTTGTGACGTCACGATAACTGAAAAGAAATAAAGAATGCATACGACAAAGATAAAATTGTTTCGTAGCTGCTGCGTTGCCTACCAGACGCGCATGCGTCACATCTATAGAGGATCTGCACGTGACGTCACAGCTAACCTCAAAAATATGTTTTTCTTAAGATTTAAGAGTATTACGTAGCTATTATTAAAATTTCTGCCTGGTTCCCGTATTTTCAACTAAAATCTAGTTCAGCGTAATGTTTATGAAGTTCTAAACACTTTGTCCTAATAAAATAGGCCTCTTTTTGTAGGTTGGAAATCTAACCTGTAATTAGCAGTCTATTTCTATTAATCATGAATATTGAAAAATTATTTTCGTGAATTTTTAAATATTTGCTTGGAGCCAGTACCGGCTCCAAGCTAAAAATGCGTACACAAACATTAAAAATGAGAATAAATTTGAAAAACTTAAAATTTAAGGTTATGTTAGGTACATGATGCAGATGCAGACTAGTTTACAAGTTCAAGGCCGTGTTAACGCTTAATAAAGCTCGTAAAAATATTAGTGAGGGCTCATTGAATTCGGAATGACGTCTAGAAAAAGTGTAAAAGTTTCACACCCACACATAAACAGTTGCAAAAGTTATAAACAAATGAAGATTGAAAATATAACAATTTCGTCTTTTGCAAATAAATCGAAAACTATTAATATTTAAGAAAATTGAAAGAACGATTCTTAAAGAGGAATGAATTTCCAATAAAAAAGCCGAACTCCCGAAACTCTGTCTCTCAGCGCTTTGCGTGGCGAACACTATAAGCCGTTACGATGCTCTGAAATCGGCCGTAATAAGTAAACATATTTTTTTTATGTTATCAAATATTAATTTAAAAATTTTTTAAAATTATGGTATTATTTAGACACTTAACGGAACAATATCCCGTTGAAAAAAAAATTGTTTCACCGATTTTTCATAAAATGAGCCTATTGTTAATTAACAAATTTTTTTTAGAGTTTACGTTTATCAAGTTGGATAATTGTTAAACAAAAGCCACTAAAATTATTTCTTCATGGAGACCTTATAAAAATTTTTTGCCAATTTATTATACAATATTGTGATTAAAAATTAAAAAATGTCTTAAAAATTTTTTTTTAATTGTTTATAATAACGTTTTTCTTTTTTCATTATTTAAACAAATTATTAAGAAAAAAATGTATTCTTAAAATTTATTATTTGCAATTCTCTACAAGACGAAAAACAGAAAAATTTTTGTTGTTAATTTATTTGTTTATTTAATATAAAATTTGTTATTAACAATCGCCGAATGTTTTTAGATAGAAAAAAAAAGTATACGGCTGTTTTTGTTATTTTTTTTCTATCTAAAAAGAATATAAACACATTCAGCGATTGTTAATAACAAATTGTTTATTAAATAAACAAATAAATTAACAACAATTTTTTTTCTTTTTTCCATCTTGCGGAGAATTGCAAATAATAAAGTTTAAGAAAGAATTTTTTTTCTTAATAATTTGTTTAAATAATGAAACAATGGAACAAAATATTATAAACAATTAAAACAAATTTTTAAAGAAAATTTTTTAATTTTTAATCACAATATTTTTAGGCTATTGTCTATGTCCAAACAAAGAGGAACTAAAACGTTAAAGGGTTTTTACTGTTTCTTATGTTCAATTGACCCCAAAATATGAGAAAACCGCTGAGTACTACCATTTAAAGGACTGCGTTTTTGAGATCGAAGTAAAAAAGTCCACTTTTCACATTTTTGAGTTTTACTGGAAAACTATGCATTTTTCCTATAAACACGTCAATAGAAAAGTTGTAAAGAATTAAATTTCCAATCGAAGTGGTACCTTCAGAAGTCAATTTTTTTTACAAAAATACGACCAGAAAACAAAACAAAAAAAAACGGAAAAATGCTTTTTGTCGTTTGTTTTAACCTTAACTTTTTTTCGGGTACATTTAGGCATAGATATTCTGCATAAAAAAAGCTGACGTTTTACCCGTTAATAATAATTTTAACGGTAAAACGCCAGCTTTTTTTTATGCAGCAATGTCTATGCCTAAATGTACCCGAAAAAAGTTACAGGCTAAAATTTAAAAAAATAAAAAATTGCATTTTTTCGTTTTTTTTGTTTTGTTTTCTGGGCGTTTTTGTAAAAAAAAAATTTGACTTCTGAAGGTGCCATTTCGATTGGAAATTTAATTCTCAACAACTTTTCTATTGACGTGTTTATAGGAAAAATGCATAGTTTTCGAGCAAAACTCAAAACAATAGACTCATTTTATGAAAAATCGGTGAAACAATTTTTTCCAACGGGATATTGTTCCTTTAAGTGTCTAAATAATACCATAATTTTTAAAAAATTTTTAAATTAATATTTAATAACATAAAAAATATTTTTACTTATTACGGCCGGTTTCAGAGCATCGTAACGGCTTAGTGTTCGCCGCGCAGAGCTCCATTTTCAACATTAAATTGAAATTATTAATAAAAGACATAGAGTTTCGGGAGTTCGGACTTTTCTATTTGAAATTCATTCCTCTTTAAAAATATTCCTATTAAATTTTCTTAAATATTAATAGTTTTCGAGTTATTTGCAAAAAACGAAACTCGTTATTTTTTCAATCTTCATTTGTTTGTAACTTTTGCAATTGTTTATATGCGGGTTTGAAACTTTTGCACATTTTCCTAGGTGTCATTCCGAATCCAATGAGCCCTCACTCATATTTTCACGAGCTTTATTGAGCATTAACACGGCTTTGAACTTGTGAACTAGTCTATATATCTCAATGCAGCGGTGGTGTATATTTTGGTGAACAAATGCTCCTAAAAATTGTTAACAAATTTGTTTTTAGTAATTCTTATTTTAACTTTTCATAAGATTAGTTTAATATAGAATGGATCATACATTTTGTTTTAAGAATGAATTATTTTCTTCCAATTGTTATTATCCATCCATCCAAAAAATGGTTCAATTATTTATTATTTAATTTATCCAATTTTATTTTTTAAACTGTTTATTTTTATTTAGATTAGGAATAAAATAATATCAATGATCTATTTTAATGGAAATATATCGATCATTTTTTTTAATGTCATTTTTTTTCATTCAAAATTGAAATTAATGATCCAAAAAAAAATGTGTTGATTAATATATTTCTGTGTACACAATTTTTAAAATATGTATACAATTATAATAATTTTTATAATAATTTCTTATGGTCTTAAAAAATAATAAATTAAAATAATTGAAATTTTGTAATTTAAAAAAATAAGTAATGTAAATATTTGTAATTGCCAATTTTTTTGAAATTAAGAAGAAAAATTTTGTCAATTGTTAATGTGGAAAAAAAATAATTTTCACTATTGCAAATATTCATTTTTGCAAATAATTTTTACTTCTACATTACGGATTAGTTTATTAATTTAATCGAAAATGCATAAAAAAACCATCTTTTGCAAACTTGGTTAAAATACGCGAATTTCGACTAATTTAAAACGATGTTTCAAACAATTATTTCCAATACTCCAATAATTCGTCTGCAAAATTTTCTCGCAAAAAAAATTATATTTTGTACTTTATTTTTAATTTATATCAATAATGTCAAACAAATAATTCTAAATTTAGTAGAAGTCAGCAAGTATTGACAGTAATAATAATTTCTTTCATTACAATTCAAAGATTAATTTTAAAAATATTTAGATCACGTAAACAAAATTCCACGTGTCTAATACCTATAACCAAAATGTACATAAAACGAAGCATGTACAAGTATGTAGATTTCGCAAAACACTCGTGTTATACTTGACCACAATTAAAAATTTGGTTAACAATTTGTAGGAGCATTTATTCACCAAAACATTCACAACCGCTGCATTGAGATATCGGGCATCTGCATCATGTAACCAACATAACCTTAAATTTTAAGTTTTTCAGGTTTATTCTCATTTTTAATGTTTTTATACGCATTTTTAGCTTGGAGCCGGTACTGGCTCTAAGCAAATATTTAAAAATTCGCGTAAATAATTTTTCAATATTGTTGATTAATAGAAATAGACTGCTAATTACAGGTTAGATTTCCAACCTACAAAAAGAGTCCTATTTTATTGGGACAAAGTATTTAAAACTTCATAAACATTACACTGAACTAGATTTTAGTTGAAAATACGGGAACCAGGCAGAAATTTTAATAATAGTTGCGTAATACTCTTAAATCTTAAGAAACACATATTTTTGAGGTTAGTTGTGATGTCACTCACAGATGCCCTTACTGCCGTCATAAGGTGAAAAGCAGCATCTAGATATTTGTCATACATGAGATTCTAATAATATATGAGCACCCAAGAGTTCTGCAGTTAAAAATATTACTAAAAAATTATAAAGTACAAAAACATAAGTGGATAAAAAGCAGCTACATGATTTTCTTAATTAATATTTACTAGTTGGGAAAAAAACAAACGCCTTTGTTACTTTCCTCGCCAACCGACAATTTACAGATGGGTTATTCTCCTTATGACTTACGACGGCAGTATAGATGTGACGTATACGCGTCTTGTAGGCAACGCAGCAGCTACGAAACCATTTTATCTTTGTCGTACGCATTCTTTATTTCTTTTCAGTTATCGTGATGTCACAAGAGCAGTGCCTTACGTTTGGAAAAAAATTAAACAGGTAAATAAATTCATACCTGCTCGAAAATGATGGGTAAAAAAAATTTCAAAAGCAAATGTTCAATATATTAAATAACGAACAGAATGGTATAAAAAAAAAATTTCGTTTCACCGTTCAAAGTGGTTTTAATTGAAAATAAAAAAATTAAAAGTTTTTTATTAACAATTTTTAAAAAAATCCATTTCTCTGAAACGAATGTTTATATTTTTCTGAGTAAATAGAAAAAATTTTTTTTTTAATTCATTAACTTTTCAGCACGCTATGATTTTTTAAAGTTGTACATATCATCCCTTAATTTCTAACCAGCCTAACTCCGTTAATTTTAGTAATACCAAAAAAAGTCTAGAGATCATTTTTCTATAAAATTTCATGCTTTACAATTTTTGTTTGAAACTTTTTTTACTAGCTTTTACACATTTTGAGTAATTTTGAAAAAACTCTTTATTTTATTTTTTTTCCACCCCTTCCCGGGGGTCCAGAAGAAAATTTCTTTCATTAATCGTGTTCTAAAACATCAAAGTAAGTTATATCAAAAATTCAAGTATTTACATCAAAATTTTGATTTGCCGCCTTATTTAATTGGACTATAACTCATTTCACGATATTAAAGTTTAACTTTTTAGACGGCTGTGCGTTGCCATTAACAACGGAGGTAAAGTTTTTCTGATGTTGTGAGCGGCAGAAAAAGTAATATCCATAGCAGCAACGCGTATTTTATTTAATACGCCAGCCATGCGATATTAACACAATGCATTTTTGGTGGTGAAATTCAAGATTTTTTATCTTTATTTTTTTTATAGCTAATCGACGTTTGAAGAAAAAATAGCATGTTTTATTCGGAGTAAAAGCCAGTTGTTGTGACTCGTCTGTAATTGCCGGCAAACCTACAGACTCGTCACAAAAGTATCACTTTTACTCCTAATAAAACAATATACTATTTTAATTTAGTTACGAACATTGTTAATATATCTCACCTTATGTTTCTGACCATTAGTGTGGCTGCTAAATATGGGGTTAACAACGAATCTCCTGTACCCACACTGAAATATCAATCTCTCCTTCGCTTTAATCGGTGCACTGTAGTCTGGTGTTCTTTTAAGGACTGTATTTAAAAGAGACATCTTGTGTTCATGTGAAAACAGACCAAATAAAACTACCGGAGAGCTTGTCTGTTTAAAAGCTGACCATAAGAGTTGTGATACATCTTTAATATGTACCGTTAAATACCATCCAGGCTAAAAGTATTGAAAATTTCTCACAAATTAGTTTAAAAATTTTTTAGAGGCTTACCATAGCACCATCTTTTTCTTCTTGTTCTTTTAAAACTCTTTTCTTTGTCCTATCAAAATTTTCAAATTGGAATATTCTGGCATAATCGCTTGGTAGATTTTCTTTTGGATCCCACGGGGAAGTTCTAAAAAGTAAACACGTAAATATAAACACAATAATGTGGCTAACGAAATATCGAGAAGTATTCCGCAGGGGAATTTTGGTGTACAAGCTCCAGGAATTAGTAAGGAATTAGTGGGAATTAGCAGGAATTAGGGGGAATTAGTAGGAAATTAGTTTGTAATTAGAGGAATTAGTGAGGAACTAGTAGGAATTATTAGGGAATTAGTGGGGAACTAGTAGGCAATGAGTGTGGAATGAATACGCGGGCAACTCGAGACATGGTAGTACTCGTACATAATAACATGCGCCGAGACATGCGCGCTCTATAGCTCTATCATATACATATGTGATTTGCACGTGCACCAATTTTGCGGTTCTAAGCAAAACTAAACAAAACAATTATATAGACACTGAGCAGTGCTTAATTAAATCAAATCATGGTAAGTTAATACACTGATTTATTTACCCATCTCGCAATTAGGCCGTGAGGAGAATCCATTCCAGCAATTAAAAAATTATAAACAATCACAACCTGTTTGTTCTTAATAGCAAAAGAAATAATTATACGAGAAGTATAACTCATTTGCTTCATTTGTTTATTTAACAAATAAACTTAAAAGAAATATAAAGAAGAAATGTAATAGGAACTTTTTTAAAAAACTTATAAAATTACCTTTATATTGATTTTTTATTGTCTGTACGATAAAACGAGACCGAGATAGATTTTTAAAATTACGCCAGTCTTTCCGTTTTCAAAGAAGCATATTTTGTCGTCCGCCATAAACATTGGGTCATACATAAAAAAAATGGGCTAAATAGAATTAAAAGCTTATTCAATTACCTTTAATTTGTTATTGTTTCAAGATGAAAACTGAAAACTTCCAGAAAATCCAGAAAAACGAATATTGAATGAATATTCGTATAACATGTTAATAATGCGTGCTATCTAAAAATTGCTTGGAATCATTTTTGTTAAATTTTTATAGATAAATTCATCAGTGTATGCAGTTTTTATAAAATAAATATCTTTAGCAAAAATCCCTTTGGTTGCCAACAATCAGGGTTTTTTGTAGTCTGTTATGAACAATTTTTTTTGTGACAGACAATTAGTTTATTTATCTTTATTTTCTCAGCTTTTATAGCAGTTTAAATTATAGCACAATGATTACGCAAATTGCAATTTTCATATAAATATATTGCAAAAAATATACAAATTTTTAAAAAAATATTCATGGTTTTATTTGCTCCTTTTGTTGAAATACGTTTTCGAAAAGGGCATATTTTTAATCATTTCCAAGAGAAACAGGAATTTTTTTGCTGCCAAACTATTGGTTTTATAGAAAAATGTCAAAGGAGATGAAATATAGTTAATAAAATTCCCTTTATTATACCCTTTGCAAATATGGAAACGAAAAATATATTGCAATTTGATCGGCACATTTCTAAAACAGAAAATACTGCTTGGAAAGAAAACATGTTTATATCATTGTGTTAGTGATCTAATTCTGAACAACTTTCAAAATGTCCGTCCATTTGTCTGTCCATCTGTCACGTTTCTTATAAGCACGATAACTTAACAACTGAAAGTCCGATTGTGTTGGAATTTGGAAGGTAAGTTCATGTTAGCTGCAGGAAAAACCCTGGTGTTCTTTCTACAAGCTTTTATTTAACTTGCAATGTTTGTAACTGTCATTTTGGTTCAAAATTAGGCAGTGTGATACTATCGGTGTTAGCTATTTATCGATGTAGGGAATTAGGAGAACTACTAGGGAATTAGAGGAATTACTAAGGAATTACACGTAATAATGAGTTAATACATCACTCATTCTCTAGACTGAATATAGGTCAAAATTTTCCTACATACATCGGCGTAAAATGCTATAATAAAATTAATTTTTTTGAAATAAATGACAGTATCAGTGCTAGTAAATGTAAACCAAATAAAGGGTCTCACCGGTTAAGTATATGGAATTGGGCCCAGTGGCTTATTGGGCTATTCATTCACATGAATGTTGCTTATGACTAGGAATGCTCAATAAAATATATAATAAACCTTTATCCCCTATATTAGCAGAGTTGTGGGACCCTCAACTTTAAAATTAATTTTTTTCAAAACTATTGAAGATAATTAATTGAAATTAATAGGAGACGTTGATATAAAATAGCTTTATATTTTACATTTTTTTTACATTCCTATTTAGTAAAAAAAAAATAATAATAATTTTTGAGGGTGCTGTTTTTATATCAACCCCTTGAGTGACACCTACCAAAAAAATCTATATTATTTAACACTAACATAATTATCGTGTGTAAAAATTACGCTTTTTTGACTGTTAGCTTTTATGATGAATAAATTATTATTATTATTATTATTATTAGGCGAATTATTATCTATCTTGGGAATTAGCGTACACAATATTTTTCTGCGGAATACCCTTCGCAAAATATATTACTAATAAAACTGTATTTTCTATTAGATATTAAAGATTAAATAGTTCAAATATGAGGCTGTGCGCCTGACAGGCAACCGTGGCAAATGGCGTGATGCCGTCAGACGTGCTATACAACAAACTGAGACCAACTAAATTAATGCATGGATCACGAAAGTCTGATAATATGTTGCGAAAAAGAAGAAGAAGAAGTTAAAATTCACATAATTAGCCACATTTCTAATAATAAGCTATTATACTGGATAATTCTCGGGATAATTGTATTATTTTGTAGATTCCTTGAATATTATTCTCATATACACGTGGTGGGAAACCCCAGCAATTAAAAACAGGAAATTTAAGAGAAAGTATGTACTTACCTAAAACTTTCCAGCCCTCTATATTTTTGGAATCTCACTCTAGCATGTTGATCCATAGGCGTATCAACTTCATCCGGAAATTGTCGATCAAGTTTAGCAGCTTTCACCTTTTCCAATGCGTCCTTTTCTGCATAAAAGTCCATTTCTTTATCGTATTTTTCATCATTTGCAGGTACTTCAGATTCTGTAACAGATGCAAAGTCATTATCCTCTTCTTGGCCGGAAGCCTCAGAATTTTCCTCCGACTCTGCATCCATGTATTCGTTATCTGATACTTCTTCCTCACTAGCTGATTCATCTAACTGAAACTCTGCATCGTCATCTGGAATCCAGGCTGCCTGGTAGTCAGACCATCCTTTTGGTATTTTCTTCACCTTTTTCAACTAAAAAGTTTGATTTAAACAGAAAGGGTATAAGTAGATTGTTTTAAATAAAATCACTGTTCACAATAACATACCTTTTTATCCTTTTCTGCCATTTCGATTTCTTCATTTGTAGGCCAAGTTTGTTCAGCATCCATAGGGTCAGGGACATTTTCTGCATCCAATGACTCCTGTTTAGATGGATCAGCCTTTTCTAGAATTTTAACGGTTGTTTGGTCACTAGTATGTCTAAAAAAATGGCAAACATGATTATTTTATTAATGATGTTTCTTATGTTGATTCTTCTTTTGTTAAAAAATAAATGTCTAAAAAACAAATTAAAGGCAGAAAAATTGTTATCAAGACTCACTTGTTTTTATCTATTTTGTTGAGATCAATTTGTAACAGTTGAAAGTCTCCTAATCCAGGAATATGGACTAACTGATTTGCTGATAAGGTAGCTCCTCTCAAATATCCTGTGACTTTAAGTGTTCCTAACGTACCTAAAAATGCAATTTGCCCATTTTTCTAATTGTATGTAGATACCTAATAGTAAATAATTACCTTCTGAATCAGGTACATATTCCACATCTTCACCTAATAAATGTGGACGCCTATCCCTGTACAACACTGATTTTCTTTTTTGATTGCCTATTCTACGTAGAATGTTCACTGCATCAGTATTTTTATCTAATACCATTACTTTTTCTTCAGGTAACCATCTATTTACAAGTTTCTGAATGTGTTGTTTATGTTCATGTCTTTTCTTAGGGGCTATGCTTTCCAAATCTGTTAGTGCCACAACTGGTGTGGGTAAACCCTATCAAATCAATTGTTTTACAGAATATACTGTATGAGAAGGACTTCGGTCAATAGCCATTTGGTTTTACCAATAAAGTACTTTATTATTATTATTACTGTATGATTGAATTTAATAATTAGGCCCGGTACTTTCATCTCCCGTTAATTCTATTCTATAGATAGATCCCATGAAAACAATTATTGACACAATTGTATCCAAGGAAATTATCTGGAGAATAAATTTAACGGGGGATGAAAGTACCGGGCCTAAGTCAACTATAACTGTCTTTTGTACCTATATTTGTCTTTTTCTGTATGAAACCTATTTTTATTGTGACCAAATGTCTGATTAATACAAAATAAAACTATTTCTCACCTGAGCAAAAGAAGAAGTTAATATGTTATGTCCCCAGTTATCTATCAGTAATTCATTATCTTCTATGCCTACAGCTGCTGATATAAGAAATAACACTGTATCAGATACTTTAAGATGATCTAAAACTGCCAGTTGATTATCGGTTGGCGGAGTAACAAAAGAAAACCTTTGTTTAAATCTTGGTATGCTATAAATGGAAAATAAGGTTTACATTGATTAGTTAAAAAAATACCCAAAGAAATTTGTGCTTACCAGATATGTGTAACTCCAGCTGAAGTTATATTAACTACAGCCTCTTCATCACACTGGGTAAAAATAGTTACTGCAGTTTTTGGGTCCAAATGAGCAGACAATGGAACAACAGTTATCAAGAACGGGGCATATTCCATACCACCTAACGATCTCTTTTTGGATAGAACTTCATCTCTCTTTTTCTGTCTAATTTGCAAAGCTTGATGACGCCTTTGATCTCTGTTTAGCTCTCGCTTATTTCTCTTAGATATGGTTTTAACTGATACTTTTCCTAAAATAAGAAAATTCAATTTATCTAGAGTACAAACCTAACCTCATTTTACCTTTAGTTGCGATACTTATAGATCCTTTGGAGCGGTGACGACCGTGCTTGTGTTCTTTGTTTGATTGCTTAAAAGCTCCAGGTCTATGTGCTATACCTTTTTCTATTGCCATCGTCAAGAAAAACCGACAAAGAATGTAAATCCAATATTTTTATTTTACAATAACCACTTCAACACGTGTTTACATGTCAAAAACAGAAGTTGACAATAAGGTAAGGCAATATACAACACCTAATTCTCCCTAGAATACAATGCTAAATGCTAGTGGTGAATTTGGGTTATTTCGTTTTACATTGGCAGAATTTAATACGGAGCATGCGTGCAATGCATTTGCCGGATATCTTTATTACTTTGCGGTTCTGCGCAATTTGAATTTCGGCGATCGGTAGTCGGTACGTCATTTTCTACATACATGTGCTTTTAAAAAGGAATAAGATAAAATAGGGCTTTTAAAACATTTTCTTACCTAATGTGTCAATAATGGAGAGTACGCCCGAATTTTTACAGAAACTTAAGAAATTTTGTGACATCAATGAGCAGTTTCGTATTGCATTTGAGGTAATAAGTAGGCTAACCTAACTTCTGAGTTTATGTTTATTCCTGTGTTTTAATAATCTATACTTTTGTTTTATTTTAGCTTACTGAAAAAAACAAAACACTTACTAAACAGGAGAAATGTGATAATCTTTTGCATTACATTGGTCGTGAACTATTAGTGCTTCCGCAATATTTTACTGAAATATTTGATTTCTTTTCTGAAGAACTTCCAAAATTATTATTTACAACTGTATTTTTTAATGCCAATTATGAATATAGTAATGCTAGACATGTTATTAATTCCATAGTACTAAGTAAAATAGTCAAAAAAAGAAAAGATTTAGAAAGGTATGTATTAACACAATGAAGTATAAGATTGAACTAATTTTAAATACTAGCATGATAATAACTGACAGAGTAACTAATGAAAAATAAGTATAATAGTATATTATATTACTAGGAGTAGAACGCACTCTTTTCGCCCAGTTTGCGGCTTCGGCTTCGCCTCAGCCGCAAATCCTGGGCTCAACACAAAAAAAGGCGTTCTACTCCGTGTAATATATACTATTTTTTCTTCAAGCGTATTAAAATGCAAAAATTCATTTATTTATCATAAATGTACAAATATTCAGACTACAGTCTTACATGTTGACACAATATGACAAGTGGCTAGTGGATAGCACGCCACCGGTGGCTTTCGGTATTAACATTATGTTACTAGTAAAACAATACCCACTACGGCGGCGCTTTCGGAACTAACATTATGTTACTAGTAAAACAATGTCCACTACGGTGGCGTTCGGTACTAACATTTTGTTACTAGTAAAACAATGTCCTACTTCTACTTCTGTTTTTGGTGACATAATTTAAACATTTTAATACGCTTGAAGAAAAAATAATTTTTTCTTCAAGCGTATAGGCCTGTCCAACACGCTGTCACTTTGCTTTGTTTGTACTACAGCAGCCATCTTTTGTTGGTAAGTTAGGGTTTTCGACAGGCCTAAAGGGCAACAGATTGAACTGAGATTGAATGTTTTGAATTTGGATTATTCTACTTATTGGTGTAATACTAGATTGCTAATATTAATTATAAAAAATCATCGAAGTGCATTATTGGTAATAAAAATATATTATTATTCTATATCTTCTACTAAAAGATTTGGATACTTATTGAAAAAACAAATAAAAAAGGGATGCATATGGTAATACGTTTTATTTCACTAAAAATGTCACAAAATGTATATGCGTAGCATACAAACGATACAAACATAGAAAACAAACAATATAATCTAGTCTTCTTCTAATATATAAAAATCTCGTGTCACAGTGTTTGTTATCGAACTCCACCGAAACGGCTTGACCGATTTTTATGAAATTTTTGGTGTATATTTGGTAGGTCTGAGAATAGGTCGTAGGCTATTTTTTATACCCCTAGGTGATAAGGGTGGCCCTATCCAGAAATTTTATTTTTATTTTTTGGACAAAAATTTATAATTTATATGGCAAAACAACGTTTGCTGGGTCAGCTAAGATATGTATTATTCACTCTTACAAATAAAATACTTAAATAATATCAACAGGGCCACAAAATAATCAAGAGTGGGCTTATATCTCCGCTTCTAAAGGTCGTAGGATCGATCCGTCAATATCTTTGTTATGAGATCCCCTATAAGGTGCGTATAAGCAAAGAATGAAATTTTAATGTTAATAACATTTTATGGCAACAAATTTAAAAAATCAGTTTTCTGACCTTCGAAGTACTGTAAAAACAAATTGAAAATGTCTACGGCCACGATATCGTGAGAAATAGTACAACTTCTTACCCTTATAAAATACACTTTTTTCCGTTGCAAAATATTCATTAGTTTTTTTGCAATTAATTTAAAAAATAAAAATTCAAACTGTTATATTAAAAGACCAAATTAATATTTTAAAATTTTGCTTTGATAAAAACTCTCTATTTGATGTACATTTACATAATCAAAAACAATGTTGCAAAAAAATTCAAATTGCAATTGAACAAAGTGCATTTTATTAAGGGTAAGAAGTTGTACTATTTCTCATATCATGGCCGTAGATGTTTTCAATTTGTCTCTACAGTACTTTAAAGTTCGAAGGTCAGAAAACTGATTTTTCAATTTTTTGCCATAAAAATGTTATTAACAATTAACTAAAATTTCATTTTTTTGCTTATACAGGGGATCTCATAACAAAGAAAATGACACATCGAGCGTTTTTCTGCGACCTTTAGAAGCGGAGATGTAAGCAAAAAACTCGCAAAAAACTAAATTGCAAAACACATTTTTTTTTAAAAAAAGTTAAATAATTAAGGCCGCCATTTTTAGTGGTCAAGACTATTTTTTTTGGATTCCTGGGAAAATTCTGTAAGGGATGGGCCAATTTTTGTCCAGTTGGAAAACTTTCCGGAACATTTTCTTAATTTTACCGGATGAATGGAAAACCTCGTGGAAAACCTTCTAATTCCACCAGTGTATTATGTGCGAGAACTTGCCACATGCAGTAAAGATCTTTATACAGTGTGTGTAGTGGTGGGCTGGGCATAGGGAGTAAGAATTGCAACATGACGTGTGCCAGCTGGCTGAAATGAAATAACTGAGGTCGGGTTTAGTGGTCTAGCACCGACTCTTTAATCTATGCCGCCAACGGGCGAGTTTGCTGTTACCTGGATTGTCATATCTCTCGCGCTACGTGGAAGTACATGCCCAGTCCGCAATTACACGCACTGTATAAACCTATATTAAGAGCTATCCTCTACCTGACCACATTTTAATTGCGAAAATAAGTGGGAAATGCGAGCGAACGTTGCCTTTAATACACGTACCGGCGAGTTCCCGAGCTCATTAATTACCGACTGTCACAAATACGAGTTAAGAATGCGCGGCGCATTCCCTCGGATCTCCTTCTTTTCAAAATTTTGTTTAAATAATTTCCGTTGGTAACGCATTAGTCATAAAACCCTAGCCTAGCACCGAATTTTACAGATGTTTACATGTTGAGTTGACCTTGTCAAGGTTAAAATAAATTTGTGTACGTTATACACATTTTTCTTATAGTTTTTGCAATAATAAATACTTATTGAAAAATGTTATTTGGGTATAGCCGATAGCCGCGTTGGTTAAGGCGCGAGGTGGCAGTCGCGATTGATCAACCGGATATCGTATTAGATTTTGATTATATGAGAGTTCTCTGCTGTTTACTCAAATAACATTTTTCAGTAAACTGTGTTGAAGGCAGAAATAAAAGAACATTTTTTCTCAATAATAAATACTTAGTTTTAAATACTGTGTTCCTCAGTGCAATTGTTTCTCAAAGATCACAAAGGTTTTTCAATTTCTAAAGACTGCAAATCTAAATGAGGATAAGATTTATGTCAACTTGGGTATCTAGGGACATTTAACTCTGCCAAGTGCCTCTTTCCCCTCAAATAACTATCTGTTTCCCCTCAAGAGAAGGGGAGACGCACACGCATTCTTAAGATTGAACTGAGATTGAAGAGATTGGAATGAGATTGAAAAGATTAGAATGTGATTGAAGAGATTGGCTGGGATTGAAGAGATTGAAATAAGATTTAACAGATTTAATAGAATGAAAAAAAGATTTGGGATTTAACAAAGATTGAATCGAGATTTAACGGATTGAACCCAAGAGTGTACACCAGATTTACGAGTGGACCACCCCTCGGCTGGAACGTCACAATAAGCATATAAGTGTGGCGGAGTGAAGATAGCAATCTTTTTAGCAATCATCCATGTTTTTCTTTCTTTTAAGTCATATAAATTATTATCATTTTTGGTGGAATAATAGCTTTACAATATATTTCAAGAAAACACAACAAAATCCGATATAGTAGAGCCCTTACAAAAAGTGAAATATTTTTTTTTGTAACTTTTTAATATCGTTTGTGCATTAACCATTTTCGGTGAAATAATAGCTATATAGAGATACTTCAAGAAAACAGAACAAATTCTGATACAGGTAGGACTGACTGGTAGCAATCCACAAAAAGTCAAATATAATTTTGTAACTTTTCTAATATCGTTTGTGCATTAACCATGTTTGGTGAAAAATTAACTATGTACCTATACTTCAAGAAAACATAACAAAGGAATTATAAGTGCTGAGCGAGCTTTTAATCTGAGTATGGTGCATTTCAATGTATAATCTAACTGACGATCTTTCCCCATTTATATCAATAGCTGACGTACATTTTCATTTAATATATTGTTTAAATAATCATTTCTAGAAATTTCAAGTGACTTGAAATCAATTTAAACTAAAATTTATGGTTTCAATTACAATGGACTAACGCTGGAAAATAAACAATTTTAAAAAATATATTTTTCCATTGTAATTTCCTGTGGGTTAAATTTGCACAGACCTTGACAAATTTTGACAGTAACTATCTGCGCATTTCTACGTAAATTTCCGGCGCCCTTACCTATGACCGTTAGGGCTCTTCGGGATCTATTTAAGTAGAAGAATTCAGGGGATCCATTTGTCTAGCCACTGAACAACCTGAAGTGTAACTCGCATTGACGGGATAGTTCGCGTATCCAAGTTGACGCACGTGAAATCGCCATTTTTTTAAGCGTTTGTAGACTTGCCCAGTTTTATTTTCAGTCGCAGTTGCCAAGCCATGCGAAAAGGACATGTAGGTAAGTATGCACTTTTTTCAGCTTATCATGTTTATATAAAATAAATTTGATTATTGCTATATATAAAAACGTATATCTTCTTCCTTCATTTCATATTTATTTCTAATCAAAGACAGAAATTTAAGATCTTTGAAAGAGGAAGCCGTTACTTTCTTGAAACTTGTTTTAAGCCAGAACGAGGATCTCCTTCCTCGTGGAGACTACAGAGAACGTGCTGAAGTCATACTAATAATATTGGGCAGAATTCAGTGGCAGAAGCCTGGAGTTTTTCATAAAGCAAGAGGGAAGTCAACAATAATCTATGTAGCAAAAATGTGCGCATTTAGCGAGCAGATGGGTTATGAGCTAGAAAAGGTTGATAAATTACGGCAAATCTGTCTTTTCAATGCTCTGGTTTACAGTAAATGCTAGTTGAACGCTCCTAAAGCCCCATGAATGATTTACAGCTACGGCACTGCTTGAACAGTTACAAAACTATTGATCCTATAAAGTAGTTTAGGCCGCACTAACAAATAACAAATAAGATATCTGACAATAAAATGAAAAAGCCTAAAGAATTCCAACTACATTCATTTAATTAAAGAAAATATGTTTTTCAAAAAGAATTGCTTTTCTTAATTTCGGCGTTTTTTTATAGAAATTTAAAACTGTAGCCCCCAGGGGCAAACTTTCCCCTAAACCTACAGGCTTCAAACCTCATATCCTTTCATTAAGAATCAAAAGGAATCTTTATGTATGCTATGAAAACTAGATTAAAATGATAAATTTTAGTTTAAATTGATTTCAAGTCACTTGAAATTTCTAGAAATGATTATTTAAACAATATATTAAATGAAAATGTACGTCAGCTATTGCTATAAAGGGGGAAATATCGTCAGTTAGATCATACATTGGATTGCGCTATACTCAGATTAAAAGCTCGCTCAGCACTTATAATCCCTCAGCTGATGGTCTTGCCCCCACTGAAAGGATAGCTGACGACTGTTTTTATCATTTTAATAATATAAAGAGTTAGCTGTGTAAGTTTCATTGAACCTGAAATGACTTTACATCAATTATTTTTTATACAGGTTTATGTAAGCGGTTGACGTATAATCCCCCATTATCTACGAAGCTGACTTTTTTTAAAATTATTATTATCATGTGAACATTTATTGTACAATTTTTCAAACGACCTGAAATTATTTTTTTTTTCGACATAATAAATGTTCTCTCACGACCAGATCCACCATGATCCTGACAGCTGGCGCCTGTTTCGATTACTAGCCATATCTAGACTATCGATTACACACAAAATCAAGCGGCTTAAAATCACCATCAAAAATGCAACGCTGCCTCCCGGGCTATAAAACACCATGGTGCAAGATCTCAGATTTTCACAGATAGATAAAAAATTCGAATTCGATCGGACTGGTGGCCATGGAGACTTTTAATCGGGGGGCCCAGGAGAACATTTTCCCTAAGTTTCAGAACAATCAACTGAAACCCATTTTCCTATCAAAAACTGCTAATTAAATAAAAAATAATAATAATGTTTTTTTTAATATTTTTTGAAAATCAAAATAATATTTGAGGGTCAGATCATATGTATTTTGGCCAGCAGGATTCAAATATGCAAAAATATATAGGTCGTCCCGTTTGCAAATTTGATTTTCATGTAAATTGCATCGAAATTGGAAGGCGGTCATTTTGGTTCTTTACATCATATAATTGGAAATTTCATCCCATATCACTACACTAAATTTGAAAAAGATCTGTTCTCCCATCCAAAAGTTACAAGAGTGTCCCTATCGGCTGAACCACCCGGTATAAGCCCAAAATAGACAATAAAAGCAGGCGTGGACAGTAGATTTGATCCAATGCTATTCTCAGTTGTAACGGTTCATTTTTGATCTCTAGAAATCATTAGTTTAAATTAGGTACTAAATTTATTACTTTTTATATATTTTCTGCCCTAAAAATATTTTAAGTCCGACCCTGTAGTACTAGAACTTCTACGAAGGAATTTTACCTCTACTCATAAAGACCATTATTAGTCTTGGCATGGGAAATAAAGATATGGATATCATATCCACTCTTGTTGCACAATAGTAGTTTGTGCAATAAGAGTGGATATGGTATCAATATCGCACGATAAGGAAGTTTGAGCACGATGCCGTAGGCGGAGTACACAAATCTTTTGAGTGCGATATGGATAATCCACTCGAGTTGTACATACTTTTTCTACGATCAGCTTAAAAAAACTGCAAAATTTATCAAACATTAATATATTACACAAATACACACTGACAGTACACACTGACAGTCACTTTGACAGCTTACGTACTAATTTGATTTTAAAACGAATAGTTGTCTATGTACTTAATGCACGAACTGTGATTGGTCGATTTCATTTCATATCCATCCTAGAATTGATATGAAATATATCCGTTCAGTTAACTAGAATTGCCTACTTATCCATTCTACAAACTGTACAGAAAACAGCAAATTTACATAAGGGAGTAGAAAAACTACTATTACAGTTCTGTTTCGATAAATACATTGTATTTGACGTACATTTACATAATGAATGGCTTTATTGAATAGGACTAGTATCCTAATATACTTACAAAAACTATTAAATTAATACATATTACACAACACATGTTACAATGAAGATGTAATTTAAAAAATAATTACTAAAAATGTAATACCTAACGTAATTTAATTATTGCACAACGTCTGTTACAATGAAAGTGGTAATTTAAAATTATTATTAAAAATGTAATAGCTAAGGTAATTTAATAAATGCAATACTTAATGCTCACCTTCTTTGAATCATGTACTACCCTTTACTTTTTAATATAAGTAAGAAGTTTACTTTTAAACTCATGAACTGATTTGGCATTTTTAATAACATCTGGCAATTTATTGAAGTCGTTAAGGCCTTTATAGAATAAAGATTTCATAGATCTACTTAAGTGGTACTTTGGCAAATAAAAATTAGAATTTATTCTAGTTGGATAACTATGTATTTGAGAATTGTAAATGAGAAACTCTTCAAAATAGGAGGGTAACAAGTTGTTTAATATTTTAAAAATAAATATCATGGCGTTTAAATAAAATCTCTCAGATATTGAAATCCACTGTAATGTATTAAGCATCAATGTTATACTTGTATATTTGCTACATTTAAGTATTATGCGCATACCACGATTTTGTAATTTTTGTAATGCTGATAATTTATTTAAATCGAGGGAATAAAGTAGGGTGGCACAATAGTCAAAATGTGGTTGTATTATAACATAATACACTGTAATTTTTGAGAAAGTTGATAGACATGATGCAATTCTGCTGAAGAAAAACAATTTTTTACAAATTTTTTTATAGATATATGAAAAGTGTGAATTAAATGATAGGTAATTATCTAGCATAAAGCCTAGATATTAAATTCAGTAACAAATTCAATGACATTGTTATCGATGCTTAACTTGCATTGCTCTATTTCGATGTTTTTATATCTATATGGTGTAGTTAATATCATTGCTTTCGTTTTACCAATATTTAATTTTAGTTTATTTGTACTGAAATAGGTGTTGATCATTTTTAGGGAACTATTCATTTTTGATAGAGCCAAATCAAGGTTACTATTTGAGACTGAAAGGAGTGTGTCATCCGCGAATAAATTAATAAAATCCCAATTATGGAAAAAAATTATATCATTAATATATATTAAAAAGAGGAGCGGCCCTAATACACTCCCTTGAGGTACACCAATGTCATTACTAAGAGAGCTAGAAAAAGTGCTATCGATTTTTGTAATTTGCATTCTATTTGATAGGTAGTCATTGAACCAACTTAATACATTACCATCAATACCAATACTCTTCATTTTATTTAGTAATACAATACGATTGATTGTCTCGAAGGCCCGCTTTAAGTCAAGAAATAAAGCAATAATATATTCTCCTTGATCGATTGACTTTTTCCATTTTGTTACCGTAAGTTGTAATGAGGATTCACAGGAATGTTTAGGTCTAAAGCCTGATTGGTTTGACATAAGAATATTATTGTTATTTAGATAATCTAAAAGTTGGTTATAGACGACCCTCTCTAGTATTATGTCAGTACAAGGTAGTGTATTTATAGGTCTTAACTCCCAGGACTTATTAGTATTAGGAACTTTTTGAATTGGTACTACCACACTAATTTTCAGTTTACTAGGAACCTTGCCAGTGTCCAAAGATGTATTTATAAGGTGCAATAAAACATGACCAATAACTCCAAATGTAGATTTAATAAACTTAGCATCCAAAACTTCATTGCCTGATTTGTTATCTAAAGTATTAACTATTTCTGCTAGTTCCTGTAAATCAATTAATTTCCATTCATTAAATTTACAATCAGATTCATAAACACTATGCCATTCTAGACCAATATCAATATTTACTATTTGTTTAATGCTTTCAATACAGTATAGATTAAAATGCTCAGCAATCTCTTTGACGTTATGAACAGATTTGATTTCACCTTCATATTCAAACTCAACCCCGTTACTAAAATAATGACCATTATATTTAGTGTTAATAAGGCTCTTTAATGTTTTCCACATTTTTTGTGGATTATTATACTCTTCGCAAAAACGAAGAGTATATTGTATTTGATCGGCACATTTCTAAATCAGTAAATATCGCTCGTAGAGAAAAATTTTTTATTTCGTTATGTTAGTGAACGAATTCTGAACAACTTTCAAAATGTCCGTCTGTCCGTCTGTCCGTCTGTCCGTCTGTCCGTCTGTCCGTCTGTGTGTCCGTCACGTTTCTTGTAAGCACGATAACTCAAGAAAGAAAAATCCGATTGTATTGAAATTTGGAGAGTAACTTAGTGTTAGCTAGAGGAAGAACCCTATTGTTTTTTAACAAAATAGATTGGTAAATAAAAAAGTTATTAGTAATTTAAAATTTAAAAAAATATTTTTTACATTTTTTTATGGTTTGTAATAAATAGAAACCTTGCGAAATGTTATTTCCTATGACTATTTTTTTTTTAATACATTCTACTAATGTGTTTCCTAATAATCACAATAAATTTTCTAATGATATATATTACACTCATTAACAATTTTAGTAATAAGAAATGGTAGTGTAGCGGCAAGAGTTTCGTCTCGCAATCCAAGGGTCCCGGGTTCGATCCCTCACATCGTGATTTTTTTTTTCATATTTTTTTTTTCACAACAAAGTTGGTATCACAAAATTTAGAATGTCCAAAAACTAACATTATTTACAAGAAAAATTCGAAGAGTATCCTATAGAATGTGTAACAATTATATAAAAAGCTCAGTAAATCGGCGAAGAGTATAATGCTTCCTCTAGTTTTTATTTAAATCTATTTTTTCATGATAATATTGTTGCCTCTTTTTTCTTAACAAGTTAACACATTCATTACGAACTTGTTTGTAACCAAGCCAATTTTCCTCATTACTGTTAATTTTAAATAACTTAAAAGCATCGTCTCTCTCTTTGGACTTAATTCTCATTTCATGATCATGATAGGGTAAGTTGTTTTCCTTACTTTTATAGGTTTTAGTTGGAGCAATTTTATCAACAACAGAATTGCATTTATTAAGAAAATCTTCATAAAACTTATCTATATCTGTACAATTTAGTAAGAAGTTACATTCAATAAGATCCAGATTTATTTTATGCATATTTTTCTCACTTAAGTCTTTGTAATCAAAAAGAATATTGCAAAAAAATTTTAATTTTCGAATTTTTTATGCAAGAAATCAATTTTGCAACTTAAACAAATGTAAATATTTCGGTGGATTTTGCATAAAATTTATTGCAACCAACATTTCAATTGTCATAAAAAACACGGTTTAAAAAAAGAATTGTGCTCCGATGCTTTGAATCCGAGATATGAAGAATTCATGTTTTTTACTTGAAAATTTAACTGAATATTCCTCAGAGTGTGTGTTATCACTTACAAAAAGTACCATGTCTATTTATATAAATGGGCTTGCACTGACGCTAGACACCAAATCCCCCTCCTCCCTTCATTGCGAGCGGCGTACTTAGACAGCTTTATTTCTCTTTTTCTCGGCTTCAGGAGTGGCTAGATGGACGTTTTTTTTAATCCAACTTATTTTTTTCTCAGCTTTCCAATTCTTCGATTATTTTTCAATCATTCAATTACGTTGCTTTATAAAATAAATATTTAAAGATTACATACAATTTATTTGATAATACATTGATGAGTGAATAGTTTTTACTCTTATTGGGGATAGAAAAAGGTATACATTTTGTATTTAAAAATTAATTTATTGAATATACAAAATAAAGTTTATTTTTCTGTCCTCATTTTTTTTAGGTTGATTTCCTGTGTCGGACTAGCTGTCCGTATCGTCTCGCACTTCTGCGTACAGACAATTATTGTCACCATCGTCATTATTTAGATCAATATTTCCAATAACTTGATCTCATTTTCTTGCATTTCATCTATTAAATTTACACTAAGTATCCACTTCATCATCATCTTCAGCTGTTTTGTCCATCTCTCATACCTATTTTATATTAGCTGCGTATTGTCAATATTATCTACTTTAACCATTTTAGCTATGCACTTAAATATTTTGGTATATATTGCTCGCCATTTGAAACTGACATACAAGAATCAGGCAAAAAACGCAGAATGAATGACAACGTTAAAATAAATGATTTGGATGTTGTGGAGTCTACTTATTTTCTTCTAAAAAGCAATCCTGACTTCTATCGTTACAAATGGAATTGGTCAATTTTCATAAAAAAATATTTAAATCATGAACCTAAAGTTATGTGGTAAGTAAATGTGTATCTTACAGTGACGGCTCGTCAAAGGAGGCAGTGGAGGCTGAGCGTCCTCCAGCAGCATATCCAGGGTGGTGAGGAAATGTACAAGTTGTAATCATATTGCAAGTTAATAGGGTCATTTAGTGATATGGCAGTTTCCTACTTTTTCTTCCTCATTTTAAAGTATAACAAACCAATAGCCTCAGAAAAAAAATTCAGCTCAATTGAATCAATAGCCACAGAGATATTCACATTTGAATAGAAACACGCTCGGCCGGCCAACAGTCCGTAGAGTGACGTCACTTGGCGTGCGCCGATACCTATATTAGAGCAGCGATTTCGTAAGTCTATCATGTCGTTCTTTTTTGGCGTAGAACCAGGTCAAACATGTTAGGTTCCTTTGAGTATGTCACCGGGCATATGAAATCATATTTTACGACATTTTTTTGTGGTCTCGAACTTTTTAAATCAATAAAAAGTGAAAAAAATGTATTTTTAAATAAAATTGTTTTTTTTTTGTTTCCGCCGCCATATCTTTAAAACTATTAAAGGTACCGAAGTTTGTTTTGTGTCAAATTAAAGCACACACTGTAGCGCTTTTACCAATATAAACGGTTTGGGCACAATTCGCACTTTCATTTCTCTAAAAATCAGATAAACTAAAAATATATATTTTATGTATTGAAATCTTCACCAATCGATAAACTTTTTTATTTTTGAAAATATTTACATACATGCAGCGAAGAAAATAAAGCCTAATAATCACAAAAGTTTTTGAAACAATATATTTTTTCCTAAAATGTACCGTGTGGCAACAGCGATTTTTTTTTATCAGGGCTAAATGCGACATTGGGACGCAATTAATACACCTCGCATAGGGTTGGTCAGATTAGTCTCGTAGAAGTGGCGGTTGTCGAAAATCATTAAGTATTCATTGTTCGGATAAAAATTGTGACAATCGAAAATGTGCTTGTTTTAAGGAAGGCCTAAAATGTTGCAACGAGTGCAAATGTCGTTCCTGTAACAATATTATTAAAGATTTCGAGGCAGATATGAACGAATTAGAATGCTATTAATGTAGGGCCTACATAAACTACATACTACATATTTATCTATCCAAATAGAAAATTTATTTCAACAATAAAACTCATTTTATGCGTACGTTTTTACTTTCATTCATTTAAAAATGTCTAATAAACTTACTAATTAGGTATGTAGTTAGTAACACTGATTGATATTAATAGATTAGGTATTTATCTTTTTGTTATTAAAAGGAGACTATTTTATATTTATTGTACAATTTCTTAAAATTAACAACATATGATCAATACTACTGTACAATATATGAAATATTGAACAATAATATTGATCCCCTAGATGCTTTTGATCACTACTGGTTTTGTATCTATTGATATAAGTTAAACTACTACCGGGACCGTCAGATTGTTGCAGTCGGCAGGCTTGCTACAGCCGAGCGCGCAAGAATATGATTTTGGCCCGTTAAAAAAAAATCGCTGACTCAATACTATGAACGGAACATGAAAAATTTTTATCCTAAAAACTTTTTTCAACTATTGGCTTCAATTTGTACGCAGCATGTATATACAGATTTTCATAAATAAGTTTTTTCTCGATTGTTTAAAATTACGCTACTGAAAATAACAAGTTTGATTCCTATTATTTTTCTAACTTAAAAAAAAATAAATCGGGTTCACGTGGGACGTTGCTCGAAGCGCTATTGTGTCTACTTTAATCTAAAAAAAATAGCTTGATAGCACAATTATTTTCAGAGATATAGCGGTGGAGACAATAAAAAACATATTTCATTAAAAATCTATTTTTTTTTGAGTTTTTCCGAAATAAAAAAGTTCTCGACCACTAAAAAATGTCGTAAAAAATGATTTTGTGTACACGATTATCTTACTAAAGAATCCCACTAAGTCTGGTTTGGTTCTACGCCGGTTTTTCTCTAAAACTAAGCGACTTTACTTCCAGATTTTACTCTACTAACTTGCATTCACTGGGCGGTTCAGCCATCTGACGTCACAACTCGACTACATGGTTATCCCGAGCGTTTTTAAGCGCGCCGACTTTAATAATTTTTTTATACATGAAGGCGGCGTCAGTAAATTCTAATTTTTGGCATACTTACTATACTCACCAAGCTCTTTCAGAATATGTAATAATAAAAAATTGTTAAATGAGTCTTTTAAATATCAAGCCTCCTCTGTACACAATATCACGAGCCGCCACTGGTATCTTACTTTTAGCAGAAAATAGCTACTTTGAATGTCTGATTCTAGGCTTGCCTGTCATACATTAGCTATCCTATTAGGAATGAATGAGCAGCAATTGGAAAGGCTTATCTACAGCAAAGTAACTCCAGAAGTAGATAGAAAATTTGCGTGTTCTTTTGACCTATTGTCAACTCTAACTGACCATAATGAAGCTTCTCTTCCATTAGATCAGCATCCGATAATTGCAAACCCAAAGCAATTCACAGAACAAGTTATTAATATTTCAGGAATATATGTTCCCATAGTTGAAAACCACAGTGGTAATAAACAAAATATCTCAGAAAATACACTAGTGGAGGTTCCATCTACATACAATAATTTACGCAAAATCGCTCTAGGTTTGACATCACACAAAGCAGTTTGTTTACAGGGCCCAGTTGGGTCTGGCAAAACTAGTTTGGTGGAAAATTTAGCTTATAAAACTGGTAGAAAATTGGGTGAAAATTTTGTAAAAGTGCAGTTAGGAGATCAGACAGATAGCAAAATGTTGCTAGGAACATATAGATGTACTGATATACCTGGAGAATTTGTTTGGCAACCTGGAGTGTTAACACAAGTAAGAATATTTTTATTAATATATTTTTATCTGAGCAGCACAATTTAAGAATGTTTTGAAAGTTCATGAATTATAAAGTTGATCTCTTCTTATACAGGGTGTTAATTAATTACTAGGCGTCGCAAGGAAGTTACAAATACCCTTTTCAATAAAAATATCTGATACCTCTAATATTATCAAGAGTGTGAAAGTGGCATTGGGTTTTACCAGGTAATATTTAATAAGGCTCTGCACTGACATGATGCTGTCAGACGTACCATACAGCAGAGACCAACTAGAATAGTTCATGGATCACAAATTGTCTGCCAAGACGTGAAGAAGAAAAAGATTTAATAAATATAAACTCTAGTATTTTATTTTTTTATCATGGTTTTAGGCTGTTTTGGAAGGAAATTGGCTATTGTTAGAAGACATTGATTCTGCAAGTATGGACATTGCATCAGTATTAACCAGTTTATTAGAAAATCATTCCCTCAGTGTGCCAGGCTACAGAGATTCCGTTCCTATTACTCCTGGTTTCCAGCTATTTGTAACACAAAGGTATGTATATACTTTGGTTTCTACATATTTTTCTATTATATGTTCACTTTAAACATATAGATACAAACGAAAATGTTTTCAATGCAGAGTGTATACTTTCTGGAAAACAGGGAAAACCTATAAAAGTTAGGGAATTTGATTTTGGTCAGGGAAATCAGGAAAAAGCCAGGAAATTTATAAAAAAATTCAAGGAAAAATTTATTAAAACTACTTATATCCAAAGTTGTTCCCATCTTACGCTACCCCCGCTCATCAATTTTTTTTGTAAAAATGTTATTTTGGGGAATGTCCAAAACAACATTGATACCACAACACAACTTTACTCATCACGTGAAGTTTTCTATAGAAATGTACATTTATTGAACCAGTACAGTCTTATTAGTTTGCTTGCCTCCTTCTCAAAAATTTTCGAAATTGCTATGTGTAATCGAATTCTAAGCTTTTTTAACTCAAAAACTTTTTAATAACTACCAACACGGAAAACAGACATTTAACTTGAGGCATATTCCTAGACTTATCCAAAACATATAATTGCCTAGATCACTCAATTTTAATATTTTAATACCAAAACTTAAAAAATACGGCATCAGAGATGTGCTACTGCAGTGGATATAGTCCTATCTCTCGGATCGCTCTCAGAAGGTAATAATTCAAAAAAGAAAATATCAAGTACTATTCCAAGATAAACAAAATTGATGTAGGAATCCCTCAAGGAAGTGTAATGGGGCCATTATTGTTCGTTATCCCTGTGAGCGGTCTTGTCCACGCTCTTACAAATCAAGATATAAGTAGGCTTAGTTAGTTATGCCGATGACAAATTTAGTTGTAAATGCAGAACAATTTCTGAATTTAAAGACGCAGAGTATAGTGGAGCCAAATTAGGACTAAAAAATTTGCAATGTGAATTGTCTGGTCAGGGCAGTTTTTTTTAACGTGTTCAGATCAACTTAAGTTCACAGTTCAGTTTTGCAGTTTCTGCGAGGTCGGCGTATTGTTTATTCAAACAATTTAATTTTTTTGTCTGTGTTTTCCATCTTTCTCTGTTTCTTATTGGGATGCTCTGCCACATGTATTTTCTTCTAAACATGTCCGACATCTACAAAATAATACAATTAACCAGCATTTTACTGGAAAATAACCTCTACGCCTGTGACTTTTACGTCAAAGGATCAGTTAGAGGGTGGTTTTTGACAAATAATGAATAAGAACAAAAATATAAAAATATATTTTGCTGATGTTTCGGAAAACGAATCTGTTTCTTTCTCACAGCGTATTATAAATGACGTAAAAGTCACAGGCTTAGAGGTTATTTTCTAGTAAAATACTGGTTAATCGTATTATTTTGTAGATTTCACATTGTTTAGAAGAAAATACATGTTGTAGAGCATCCCAATAAGAAACAGGGAAAAATTAAGAAAATGCTACGACTAACGTTTAAACAATATGTGTTTTCCATCTTCTTTAAATATCTCGAAATCTATAAGTCTTATGGAAAACAACAAAAAGAAGGAAAATGTTCGTTATGAGCTGTACTATACTATAATGTTTAGTTGTTATTTTAAAAAAATTGAATATTGCAAAATTATGCGTTTCTAAACAAATCACTGTTCTTTAAAAAATAATGGATAATTTTCAATGAAATTTTGGAGAAATATAAAGAAAATACTTAATACTTTGTCGCCTTTAAGTATGTTTTATTCAAACTTTTAAATACTTGATGTACATTATATTATTTAAGAGTTTTATAATATCTACATTGTATTTTTGCTGTTGACGTTTCATATCCTATAAGGCTTACATGAAATAAAGTTATTATTATTATTATTATAAACGAATTCATGTAACTCTAGTTTTTTTATGAAATCAAAAACGGTAAAGGAGTAATGAAAATAGATAAAAAAAACCCAACTTTAAGAAAAAATTTAGTGCTCTACAAGCATTTGGAACTGAGATACGTTAGTTAGTTTTTACGTTTAGGTCACTTATAAATAGATATTTCTTATTGAAATTTGGACTGGTAATTCTCCAATGTATTATTTTGTTTCTGCTACTTCAAAATAATCCAAAACAAGCTATAATGGGCTCGTTTAGCGTTTTTTAAAATTTGATTATCGTAAAGATCTTACAATTCTAAAACCCTGTGGAAAAAACTAGAATTTTGTAAATCGTCTAAAAAAAATTATAAACATGGTCGATTCTCAGCCACGACGTCACTTAATAGCAACATGCTAGTCGCACAGAAAAAGACTCGACGGTCTCAAGCTGTTTCAAGCGGAATGCATGAGCTTTGATATGTTGCGTGACCATTTCGTTTCCTATCCTCTGACGTCACGATGTTGGTCGCACCGTGCTCTTTAGAAGCGTATATTTCGGGAACCACATGTTATATTATGTTTTTACAAACCAGAGTTTAATTGCTAGATAGCCCAGTGGGTAAGGAGACTAGCATTTTTTATTCAGGATGTGGACGTCTCGGGTTAAAATCCTGCTCGCAAAATATATTTTTTTTATTGTAAGTAATATTAAAAGTTTTACAAAGCGGCATACTTGAACATAAAGGTAGTTGTTCAAGTTGTGTTGGTTTAACATTTTCGTGACAAAAATTAAAAAAGCTATAAAAAAATTGAAAATGTGCATTATGTTCTCAAAGCCGCTTTATTCAATGTTATTTTAACAATTACTCCGGATTATCTTCAAATAGCAGAAACAAAATAATAAGCATTGGAGAATAATCAGCCCGAATTTCAAGAGAAAATATCAATTTGTTTATTTATAAGTGACCTAAATGTAAAAACTAACATATCTTAGCTACAAATGCAAGTAGAGCATTAATTTTTTTCCAAAAGTTGGCTTTTTTAATCCACTTTCATCACTCGTTTACCGTTTTTGATTTCATAAAAAAACCACAGAGTTATTTGAATTTGTTTATAGCTACAATTTCGAAAATTATAAACAACTGCAATAAATAGGGTTTAAATTTTGTTTAAATCCGTATCCTCCCACAGTGGGCATATGGAGTTAAAACTTGGCAGAAATTGTTTATTAATAGAGAACTAACAAGCCCTGTACACAATGTCCAATTTGGTTCAGGGGTATTTTTCACTATGCTTATCTGGCTATACTCTTTAAAACTTCTTATAAGTATATCAGAATAAATGCAGTTACAAGTATTATTTTACCTCTATTAAAGTTAAACGAAGACAAATTAAAAAATTTATTTTCAACTTAAACTCTCAGAAAAGCGTTGAAAATAATCTAGTAAAATGCCTTAGTGTAATACCAGACATAAACCTGTAATGGCTCAATCTTTCTGTTTATCAAAGAATATTACTAGTTGCAGATAAATCAATACACTTGTATAATCTTTTATCAAACAGATGGAGAATTTCATGAAAAATTTATTATAAAAATTAAAACTTTTTTGGAAGAGGAGGTTTTTATGACGTACAAGAATTTATCGACTATTAGCATACTACTTAAAATTGACGAGCCCTATTGGTATTTTTAATTTTCTATATGTACTATTCTGTGCAAAAAAAAGCGTACATCTACTATCTGCCTGTATAAGTCAGACTTCATTTCCATAGCAACTATATTGTAATTTTTTAAATCGTAGATGTCAATGAATATCTACAAATGTCAAAAATAGGTCCTGTCATTGCTTGTCAATATGTATTATTTAAAAACACTATTTACATAGCTAAAAAAACCTTAAAATCACGCTCAAGAGTTGTACGCTTTTTTTTTTCACAGAATAGTACATAATATTTTTTTATAATTTTCAATATTTAAAATATTGTTTTTGTTTTTGACAAGTGTATACATTGTGTTTGTCATACATGAATAAACTGTCTGTCTGCCTGTGGTTTAAATAAAATTTATTTTCTAGGTTTGTGTCAACTATAACTGGTCATCATAAAAAGCATTCAAACGCCATGGCATTAATGGAAAATTACCTTCTGCAGATTAATATAGATCCTATAACCCCCAACGAATTAAAACAAATTCTCGAAACTCACTATATCGAGTTTCGCACCATCACAGACAGAATGATAAGCGTATTCATGTTGTTTTCTCGAGAAGCAACTGATTCCAAAACAATTTCTATCCCGAGGAGTGGCAGGCTTATATCAACTCGTGATTTTTTTAAGTGGTGTTCCAGAGCCATCATAGATTACGATGTTAAAAGCCAAGCTAGTGCTTTAAAAGTTCTGCAGGATGCCATCGATGTTTTCTGTTGCTCCTATTCAAATTCTGAGGAAGCCTTGAATTTGGCAAGACAAATTAGTACCCACCTGGGAATTATAAATCAGAAAGCGGAATATTTTTTTAAATTATACAAGCCGAACATGAAGTTAACAACTGACAGTTTCATTGCGGGAAGAGCCATCTTGAAAAGAGAGAATAACCAATATAGTAAACAGGTGAAATTTTCGTTCACAAGGCCTACAGCTGTCTTATTAGAAAGAATCATGTGCTGCATTAAATTGAAAGAGCCTGTTCTTCTCGTAGGAGAAACAGGCACTGGTAAAACCTCCTCAGTACAGTATTTAGCTCACACCATAGGCCAAAAATTAGTCGTTATAAATATGAATCAGCAGTCAGACTCTGCTGATTTACTTGGAGGTTTTAAACCAGTTGATTTGAAGTTTGTAGTAGCTCCAATTCGTAGAGAATTTGAGCAAGTTTTCTGCGATTATTTCAAGGTAGAACCTAACAAGAAATATCTAAGTAACATCGCATTATGTTTTAATAATCAACGGTGGAATGATTTAGTTAAACTTATGAATAGGAGTTATCAGGCAGCTATCAGCCGCCTAACCAAGTCAGTAGCAGAATTTAAAATAGATAGGAGCAAGAAAAAAACCTCGGAAGACGCAGAAAACTTGAATAAGAACAAGAAAGACAACGAGTTTCAGAAGCGTTGGCAATTAGTCGGGGAAAAACTGCATAAACTTGAGTTACAGTTGAAGCAAAAAAGTGCCTTAGCGTTTGCTTTTATCGAAGGCAGTTTAGTGAAAGCCGTCGAAAATGGTTATTGGGTCTTGCTGGACGAGATAAACTTAGCCAATGCAGAAACACTCGAATGCCTGTCAGGGTTGTTGGAAGGTTCACAAGGGTCACTTTGTTTACTAGAGAGGGGTGATAAACAGCCGGTGATGAGGCATCCTGATTTCACTCTCTTTGCATGTATGAATCCATCTACTGATGTGGGAAAGAAGGATCTACCAGCTGGTCTGAGGAATCGTTTTACAGAATTTTTTGTCGATGAGCTGAACGAAAAAAGTGATTTGTTATTGCTGGTCAATAATTATCTGGAGGCAATGTCACTAAAAGACAGAGAATATGATAAGATTGTTGATTTTTATCTGAAAGTAAGAAGGGAGGCCATTTCGACATTGTCCGATGGGCTGGGGCATAAGCCCCATTTTTCACTTAGATCTTTGTGTCGAGCTTTGGTTATAGCCTCAAAAAATCCATGTGGGATGTTCAAGAGAAGTCTTTACGAGGCATTTTGTCTGAGTTTTTTGACACAACTTGACAACAGTTCCTACCAAATTGTTGAAAAAATGATTTCGAGGTTAGTATACTATAGTTTAGTATAGTTTATAATTAAAAAACACTTAGAAAGGAGTTGAAAAAGAATTTTTGAGATACACGGAGTTCTCTATAAACTAAATATTTTGTGATTATTTTTAGCTATCTGATTGGGGATGAAAAGACCAGTAATGCCGTGAAGAAACAACCCATACCAGAACCTCAGGAGGGTGGAGAAATTTACCTACAATTTGAAGGTTATTGGGTTAGGAAAGGACCACTAGAGCCAGTTCCGCCGGAGGATTATATTTTAACAGCGTCTGTCAGGAAGAATTTAAAAGATTTGGTCAGGGTTGTTTCTATTGGAAAGTTACCAGTTCTTTTACAGGTATTTTTTGTCACAAAGAAAAAATATCACATATGTGGGTTGAATTTGAAATACAAGTAAATATTTTAGCTTTAATTTCTTTAGAATTCAATTAAGCAATGGAATTTGTTTAAATGAATAAAAATTGACTAAAAAATGTTGATAAATATTCTGCTAGACTAATAATAATAATTTTTGAAGAAAAAACGAGAATAAAGTGCTCAAAAGGGTCAATTCCATAAAAAAATTTATATTTTTTTATTTCAGGGTAGTTTTCGGTGCACCGTGGAGGTGTGTTTGGAGTGAATAGAATAGAATAAAATAGAATAGAATAGAATAGAAATAAACTTTATTTTCATATTGTTACATTTATAATACTATAAACAAACAAAAAGAAAAAGGCGTCAAAAACAAGGGCATCAAAATTGATGCCATACAAAATCTATATGCTACTAGAATAGATCTTTCTTAATATAAAAACATAATTAACCAGCTAAAAAATCATCTATACTATAGGGTTCAAGATCAATTAGAATTTTTCTTATTTGTGATTTGAGAAGTTTTTGGCTTTGTATTATTTTGATGTCGTCAGGCAGTCTATTGAATAGTTTTATACCCATATAATGTGGGCTTTTTTCTGTTAAAGTGAGGCGACGAATGGGGTAATTTAAGGCCATTGTTCTAGTATGATGCTGATGGTGTGTTTCTATATTAAATCTGTCTCTATTAAGAAAAAGAAACATTAGACATTCATATATATATACAGCATAAACTGTCATTATACCTTCTAATTTGAAAGTAGTCATGCAAGTTTCATTATAATTCATTTTCTTAATAATTCTTAATACACGTTTTTGGATTACAAATATATTTTGAATTTGACCATCTCGTCCCCAAAAAATAATTCCATATCTTATGACTGACACAAAATTCGCAAAATACATTATTTTAAGTGTTTTTTCATTCATATATTTGCTTACTAGTCGAATTCCATAACAGATTGAGTTTAGCTTTTTTGACAAATAGTTTATATGATTTGACCAATCTAAAAATTCATTAATGTGTATTCCCAAGAAATTAGTGTTCTCCACAATATCCAGTCTTTCCTCAGTAGTTAGATGTGTCGGTTTTACTACTCTAGAAAGTTTTGTTCTGAAAAGAATTATCTTGGTTTTTTCTTTATTTATAATTAATTTATTCTTTGTAAACCAATGAGTTGCCTTTTTAAGGAAATCGTTGCTATTAATTAAGGTGTCTGGAATATTTTTGCAACCTAATATCAAATTTCTGTCGTCTGCATAATTTACTATATTTTGATTAGGCTCATCTGTTATGGATCGCAGGTCGTTGACAAATATGATGAATAGAATTGGTCCTATAATACTTCCTTGTGCGATACCCACTTTATTTGGCATGATTTTAGAATTATAGTTGTTGCCCTCTTTTGTTACAGTCACTCTTTGTTGTCTGTCATTTAAATATGAAACAAACCATTTTAGAACATTTCCTCTTACTCCATACATTTCCATCTTTTTGATAAGCAACTTTTTGTCTAAACAATCATAGGCCTTTGAGAGATCCAGGAACATTCCAAGAGCTAAATCGCCATTTTCCAAGTGTGCCAAAACTGCTTGAATAAATTGAAAAATTGCTGTCCGTGTTGAGCGACCTTTTAAATAAGCATGTTGACTCTCAGTAAAAAAATTACACTTATTCATGAAATTTAATAGACGCTTACTTATGATTAATTCAAACAATTTTGAGAAACCTGGTAATAAACTAATAGGTCTATAATTTTCCATCATTTCTGGATTGCCCTTTTTATACAGAGGTTTTATAAGCGCTATTTTGAAACCATCTGGGAAAATTCCATACTTAAGTTGTTTATCATATAGCACAACACACTACTTAGTTCATTTACTGAAATTTTTACGATACTACTGGGAATTTCGTCAATTCCACTACTATATTTATTTTTAATTTCTTTTGCTAATTCACAAATTTCAGATGTTGTTACTGGTGTTAAGTACATAGACTGGTCGTTTTCTTTTATATTACTAGTGAAAGTACACTTTTCTAGATTCTTTAAAAGTTCAGGGATCACGGACAATAGATATTCATTGTATTTGTCAGGTACTTCTTCAGTATTTCCCTTTATTCCAATGTCGAAATCATTGTTAGATTTCCCAGTAATTTCATTACATATGGCCCACATACATTTTGTCTTATTATCAGAATTTTTTATTCTATTTTCATATTTTTTTGCTCTTGTTTTTTTTAATATACCGTCATATTCTTTTTTTACACTGTTGTAATTCTCCTTATAACGAACGTCATTTTTAGATAAAGTTAATAAGATATCTAACCTCTGTTTACATTCAATAAGTTCCTCATTTCTTAGAGTTTTATCATAATGTGCTTGATGGCACTTATATTCCCTGGCTAATTTTTTAGGAAAATGCTGGTTAAAAATGTTCTTAAAAGTATTCATAAAACTGTTCCATTGCATATTTACATTTGAAGGTACAACACTATATATATTTGACCAATCCTCCTCTCTTAAGCTACACAGAAAATCATCCTTATTCAGATCTGAATAAAAGCGTTTATATTTAACATTGTTTTTTCCTACCACAGTTTCTGTATTAAAAATTATTTTCTGTGCAGTGTGATCTGATACAAAATTTTCTATTATTAAAGTTTCCACATAGTCTGAATTGGTAAATATGTTATCAATACAACTTGAAGTATTTTGGGTTACTCGTGTATTTTGAAATACAGTTTGTGTTAATTTAAAAGAATTCATAATTGAAGTTAATTCTGTTCTAATTTTATTTTATTTTATCAGTTCTATATTAAAATCACCTATAAAAATTAATTTTTGCTGCTCAAAGATATGTGCCAGTAATTGTTCAACTTTGTCTAAAAATATATGAATGTCCCCTGTAGGAGGCCTATACAAAGATACAATTATTGCATCCATTTTACCTAATTTAACTTCAACTGCTGCACACTCAAATACACCACTCGCCGATAGGTTGTTCAGTTCGGTTCTTACTTTACACTTCATGTTTATTCTTACATATACTGCTGAACCTCCATGTTGCCCTTCATTTCGACAAAATTTTGTAACTAATTTAAAATCTTCAATTGCCAAAAAACCTATCTGATCTTCTGATTTCCAGTGTTCAGACATACATAAAACCTTGCAGTCTGTATGGTCTTTTAACATGTCATTTAACTTGTCTATAGAATTTCCTAATGACTGAACATTTTGATGGACGATGCTAATTGCTTTTGGTATGTTTGATGGATTATTATTTTTGTTGTTAAAAAGATATCTATTAGGCAGTTTTTTGTTTATAAAAAAGACTCTCCGTAATTGACATAATTTCTAAATCTATGTAGCCTTGCTTTGTATACAGGACAGTTTAGCTGAATGTCGTTTTTCATTATATTTCAACTTTGTACAATTTGCACATTTTAATTCTTGTTCTTCAATACAATTTTTTCCATAGTATTCCCCTCCACATTTATGACAACATTCTTTTTCCTTGCAGTATTTTGACCTGTGTCCAAAACCGCAACATTTAAAACATATAGCAAGGTTAAAATGTTCTTTCACATGAACCTTTACCAGGTCAAAGTTTATTTGCTGCTTTTTTAAAAACCATTTTGCGATGCTGGGAGGCGCTTGCAAAATCCAGTTCTCTTTTTTCGGATTACGACACCGTTTTTTCGTGATAATCTTAATTTTGTCCTTTATAGTATATCCAAGTTCCATCTCAATGTCATCATTTAACCTAATTAATTCTTCCACAAATTCTTCGTTTGAATATCCACTTTCGATTCCGGTTATTGCAAACATTGGGTCAGAATTTTCAGTTTCTTTGATTTTTATGTGGTCTTTACTTTTTAGTGTTGTTTTTAATTTTTCTTGCTGATCTTTGTCATGACTTTCTACTATAACTGCACCGCTCTTCAGTTGCCTCACACTTTTGAAACCTCCTCCTGTTTCCTTTGCACTTATTTCTTTTTTAAGCTGTTGCATAACCTTTTTGGTGTCATCGACGTTCTCAATTCTTATGAGTGTTTCATGCTTCTGTACTGTTTTTGGGGTTTTCCAGACACTTTCTTCTGATGGCTTTGGTGCCTCTGCTGTGGTAGACTTCTCGTTGTTTGCTAATTGTGCCATTTGAGTAATTTCAGCATAGGTCTTTTGTGATTGTGCATTTTTTAATCGGTCTTCAAATTTCGGATGTTCTAGTTTATGTTGTAGCAAGGTATTTTCCTTCTCTAGTATTCCAAGTTTATGTATTAGCACTGTTAAACCCTTATATATTGAACTATTACTGTTCATAATGCATTTCTGATCTTCTTTGGAGAGATTAGCCTTTCCATCACATTCTCTGTACGCTACTTCATTTATCTTATCAAGTGCAGTAAATGCTTCGAAAATAATTTTATCCGTGGCTGCAAATTCTTGTTTATCTTTAGTTGTTTTTACTTCATTTTCGTCGAGATTGTGTTGTGGTACATCTTGTCCATTTCCATCTTGGGTGTTCAAACGGTCACATAGTCTTTTTGTGTCACTTTCTATCCCTGGACTTATATCTGCTCTGAGTCTTTTATTGGTATTTTCACCTATTTCTGCTCCCTCCTTTTCCTCAATATATTTCTTATCTTTATTTATATTTCCTGGGGGTGTTCTCGGAACCGATTTCTTGGGTGTAAAAATATCATTTGGGTCCTTTGAAATATCAATTCCTGCTTGTTTACTTGTATTTCCATTGTTTGTGCCATCTTGTATTTGAACATTGGAAATATCACTGCTGCTTTTTTTGCTATTTATATTTGTTTTTGTCTCCTCTCCAGCTTTTTTACTATCTGTCCCTATTATCTTATTTATTTCCATCTTTGATAATATTCTTGATCCCACTGAATGACTTCTTATTTTTTGCAATTTCCGGTTGTCTGATTTCAATACCCTTTGGAGGCTGTCTTCCTCACCATTACTATTCTCACCCATTCTTTTTTTGAAAATGTATTTTTCGGATTTACCACAAAAAATTGACAATAAATAGGAGCAATAAATAGGAGCAAACTAAAAACGTGTATACACACTTTACAAACGTGACAAACACATATGTATATACATCAAATTTTTCGTGAGATAGTCTTCTCCAAGTCTTATAATCCCTAACTCTGAACAATTATTCAAAAAATCACAAAAAGTGATTTTTCTCCATGTGATTTAAAGGGGAAGGGTCTCCATAGGCACCATTTAAAATCAAATTTTTGAAAAACCAAAAAATAAGTACTTACTTTTTTGGATTTAGAAACAAATTGAGACCGTCTATGAAAAATTAAGTCATTTTTGAACTACCCTAGTGTACACCTAAACATTTAATTTACCATACCTCTGTAGCACAACATATTGGCTGGGTATAGGTACAATATTATCTATATTTTATATTAGTACTATTGTATACTGGGCCAATATGTCAGCTTTAGCCAATATTGTATATGCTTATCAGCTATATCTTCTATACATTAACCCAATATATATCCAATATTTTGCGAAGATTGGAATTTTAAACAACTGGTTGCTCAACGTTGAGTAGCTTTCAGGATTCATAGCAATTTTTCAATTCTATTATTCAAAATTATTCAAAAAATCCTAAAAAGCGATTTTTCCCCATGCGATTTAAATGGGAAATTTCAGGTCTCCAAATCAAAATTTTGAAAAACCAAATAATACGTACTTACTTTTTTCGGATTTGGAAACAGATTGGGGGATAAAAAATTAAGTCATTTTTGGATCACACTAGTGTACACTGTTGATAACATTTCATGTTTTTTCTTGTTTCTACACTCAAAGAAATAGTATGGGTAAATTCAACAAAAAAAAATGGTTAACTAACAATATCGTTAATTTTGTTAAACTCAATTATATTGATGGTATTTTTAAACAAAAGGTGATTGTTATTTTAATTAATAAAAAGTTGTCGTACAACAAAACAAACATGAACTTAAAAAATAGATGAATAAGACTATTATTTTGTTGAATTCTGTCAAATTAAACTAGATAATAGTATATTTTATTTTTAACCATTGTCGAATTGTAATTGTAAACCCAGTAGCAGTTTGCTCTACTATTATAGTTGACAGATAAACCAACATTATTGTAGAGTTAACCCGCAGTTCTGTTTACATAAACATAACATCGTTCTGCCATCCACTTTAATGAATTAAGACGTCGCATCAGCGCTTTTGTTTGCAAATGGTATGGGTTAAATCAATCAAAAAAATAGTATATATATTGTTCATTTTGTTAAATTGAAGTATATTTAATAGTATTTTTAAACAAAAGGTGATTGTCACTCAACAAAATAAACATTAACTTAAAAAATAATTTATTCATCTTACTAATACTTTGTTGAATTTTGTCAAATGAAACTAGATAAATAGTAGACTTTATTTTTAAGTATTATCGAATTGTAATTCTAACCCAGTATTAGTGCGGCTGTATTATTGTACTTTGTAGACAAACCAATATTATTGTTGTCTTCTAGAAGTTCTAAAAGGGAATTACCATAAAATTTGCTTGCTTACCACGTAGTCTATTACAGAAATTATTCCTAGATGACGCCACATACAAATCAGTGACAATAATCAATCATGCATTATTTACCGGCACGATAGCTCAATCGGTTAAGGCGTATTGAGTGGCGAATACGCTAATCGACTCGCTACCGCGCTCTGGGTTCGACCCCCAGCCCCGGTGGGTGTGGATGTATGTCTGCGTTTTTCCGAATGTGTAACCCCCTTCCGGACAGCCTTGGCTTTGGATTTGGGGGTTGTCTACTATCTGTGGTGTGTTATACTCTTATGAATTTATAGAAAATTAATAACATGATTGCAATGTTCAAACTCTCTCAGGGATCATCGATATATTTGGATGGATCTTATAAACGATCTCTAATCTTTGGTTTGGGTGGTCTGATGTCTCAATACTGAGATTTTGGCTAACCAAAAAAAACTTCATCATACAATAAAGTGTAGATCAACCTAAAAATTAGTTGGTGAACAAAAAACAAAGTCGTTGTACTATTTAATTGTAGACCAAATTGAAAATGGTTAGTGAACATAAAAAAATGTCATCGTATTATTTAATTTGTTGTTCTACGAGAAAATATGATTTAGTCATGAGTAACACTCTAAATTTTCTTGTGTTGAAACAACAACACTGGCACTGCTTGAATTGTCAACACAAAGTATCAGCACAATTGTGTCATTGTTTTGTTTCATTTACTAAACTGCATGAGATCGTGCGCTGTCCACAGCCACTGACATGATCCATGATACCGCACACAGACCCTCAGCTCCCGCCATCTTGAGTGTTATTAAAGTGGCACTGTGTCATGTTGTTGTTTCAACACATGTGACACACCGAAATGTGTCAACACAAAAGTGCCGTTCAACACAGTGTTACACATCTCTAATATGATTATTAAACTACTGTTTGTTTACGAAAACAAATAAAGTTGTATGACTATTCTTCTCTGATTGATTTAACTATGAAACTAGAATTTTTTTTTGTACCGGTGCGGTGTTCTTTGAGTGTAAGGATATTTGCGATAATTCAAATAATGCAATGATTTCGAATTTCATGATTACATTAATATTTGTAGTACTAACATTTTTTGGATTATTTCGAAGCACTCCATATATTTAAGGTATATTTGAAAACATGTTATTAACATCAAAAGATACTAAGATTGAATTTTCTGCAAGTGTAACATCTTTTAATTTGTTGATAATCTCTGAATTCTTGTTACTATGGGAAGGTGTGAAATTAATTATATTATCAATTGTTTTGTTCAGTTTTATTGCTGTTTGTCTTGAAAGACTATTTAAAGGTATGTTTTTTTTGTATGAGAGTTTGGGCCTAATTAGGCTTCCCTCTTTGTGTATTTTTATTGACCATGTAATTTGGGTTTATTGGATTTTTGCAGACAAGGAAAGATACAAATTCAATATATCAAAATAAATGTCCATTGCAGAATACTTTTTTAAATATGAACTCTTATTTAAATTTTTCGATTTATGGAAAATAATAAAAGTAAAAATATTTATCTGTAAGATTTAAGTTTGAATATTTACCAAAACTTATAATAGATTATAGACAGGAAAAAGTAGCTATTTTATCCTCATATTTGTGTTTGAATAAAATGCTTCTTAATTAGTTTAAATTACAAGAACTTTTTTAGGGAGATACTTCTGTAGGAAAGACCAGTTTAATTACATATTTAGCCAAATCAAGTGGCAACAAATGTTTGCGTATCAATAACCACGAACATACTGACCTTCAAGAATACATTGGTTCCTATGTAGCCGATGCAAGTGGAAAACTAGTCTTCAGGGAGGGTTTACTTGTCGAGGCAATGAGGAAAGGTCATTGGATAATCTTGGACGAACTCAATCTGGCCCCAACAGATGTCCTAGAAGCTCTAAATAGAGTGTTGGATGACAATCGTGAGCTTTTCATTCCTGAGACTCAAGAAACTATTAAGGCCGATCCCAATTTCATGCTTTTTGCTACACAGAATCCGCCGGGGGCATATGGTGGTCGTAAAATGTTGTCTAGAGCTTTCCGGAATAGATTCGTGGAGCTGCATTTTAACGAGATACCTCCAACAGAGCTCGAAACTATTTTACATAAGAGATGTCAGATGGCTCCTAGTTATGCTAAGAAAATGATCAACGTGATGACAGATCTTCAGGTGAGTTGATATTTATTAGAAAGAGTCGAGTCGAGTGCAGTTAGCTGTGAAAAATATAAAATCTGGAAACCCGTCTATAGTTAATGAATTTTCATGAAACTTTTTTTATTGAGTTTCTAATTGTAAGAACTTCAATCTTTTTCATTAAAAAAATATTGCTAACAATTATTCAATTATTTAAACAAATAATTCTTAATTATCGAATGAATCTTTATGTTTTCCACAATAAAATTGATTATTTTTAAAAAAAATTTCTTAATTGGTCACAGAAACACAAAACAGATTACTTTTCACAAATCAATCTATAAATTTTCCAAAAAAAGTGATACTGTGAAAGAAATTAATGTTGAAATGTAAAAATTTTTACCATTCAAATGTGATTCTTATAGTTTTCGAGATTGCTGAGTATGAATCTATGTTCAAAAAATAGAAACAAAAAATTGCTTATACAAAATGACGAATATGTCACAAAATATATACAATTCGATTAAAATGTAGTCATTAAGGTTAAAGAAGTGTCCAAATGAAATTCGATCATTATTATTAAAATTATAAACAAACATAAATAATATCTTTCTTCATTGTCCTCATTCTCTATTTCATTCATTGATATCACTGGTGTTGCATTCAAGCAGCTATTGCATTTACATTGTGAATAAGCTGGAGAGAAATGCAAATCACTTTTCCTTCGTCCACAAGTTGGTCTACATCCGGTCTTACACAAACAAAAGATCATTTTCAGCAAATTTTGGGAGACTGGTAGCTGAGTCATTGTAATTGACGGTAACATTTTATGTATTTTGGCATTGTATGGTGCTCCACAAACTATAAACAATTTAAATCAATTTCGATACCAATTGTTCATTAAAAGCTACATTTCAGAATAACTGTCAATCTAGCTTCATTGGTGCCTACACAAATTTACTGAAGATGATCTTTTGTTCGTTAAGACCAGAACTAGCTTGTGGTTGCAAGAAAAGTGGTTTGCATTGCTCCCCAGCTTGTTCACAATGCAAAGGCAATAGCTGCTTGAATGCAACACCAGTGATATCAATACATGAAATAGAGACTGAGGAGAACGAATGAAGATATTATTTATAAAATTTCAGACAGTTCTTTAATCTTAATGACTACTTTTTAATTGAATTATATATAGTTTGTGACAGAGTCATACTCAGTAGTCCCGAAAACTATAAGAATCCTATTTTTTTAGGATCGCATTTGAATTGTATTTTTACATTTCAACATTAATTTTTTTCGTAGGACCACTTTTTTCGAAAAATTTTTGGATTTATTTGTGAAAAATATTTCTCGTGTTTCTGTGACTAATTAAGAAAAAAAGATTAAAAACAATCAATTTTATTCAGAAAAACATGAAGATTAATTCAATAATTAAGATTTGTTTAAATATTTAAATAATTAACAATATTTTTTAAATGTAATAGATTAAAGTTGTTACGATTAGAAACTCAATTAAAAAAAGTTTCATGAAAATCCATTCACTATAGACAGGTTCCAAGGTAAAAACCTAACTGCACTCAACAATGGGATGCAGTTTATGTCAATATTTGATTGATTGTTAATTTTTGTTCATAACTAGAAAAACTGATTTCTTTGAAATAGCATGAACTTTTATTTTTTGAATGACTTTTTCTTGTAATATTCACTACGATTAGTTATGAACATTCAGAGAGGATCAAGTAGGTGTAGATTTGTCTCACATAGATATCGAGGTATGCAATTCCATTTTATTTACCAAGAGGTAATCAGGAAATTGTCAACTAGCACTGTCAAAACAGTACCATAATCTTAATTTCTTTCCAAGTTAAAGTAATAACTGCAACAAAAATTACATAGTCAAAATTTTAGGAGGGGTCCAATGGGGTGAAGTATTTTTATATTTTGTTTGACCGCTGACATATACATGACAGATGTCCGCAAAACAAATTCTGTATTATCGAAAGAGCTAAATGAGTAAAGCTAGCTGCAGAAATAAAAATATTAAATGCACTAATTGGGTGCGTTTAGGAAATGTAATGGTTGGCAACATTTGCGAGCAGCGGTTTCCTAAACGACAAAGCTGAAAATGTGTGAATTGTCAACTGTTGGAAGTTTTAGTCAGCGGAAAAATTCACTATGAATGTAGTCAGTGGTGAAACTTAACTTCACTTTCTTTCACCAAGTAGTTCAATTTCGTATTTCAAAATAAATAAATCAGTCATAACCACATGTGCCAAACACTAACTTATTTAACTGATTTAACATTATGACATTCACTAGATGACATAAAAATTTTCTTTTGACATAACCTCAACTAGTGACATTTAGCAACATTCTTTACACCATTTAGCAAACTCACAGTGATTGACTAGAATCAAAAAGTAATCAAGTTTAGTGATTATTCTCAGTGGTCCCTAAACGCACCCAGTAATTTGAAGAAAACATGACAATAAAAAATTGCGTATCTGTTCCAATTTTCTCCATTCTTTATCCAAAAACAAAACCTAAAGTTTTGTTAATTTAACGCCCTTTAAAAAATTTTCTTAATACATTCATCCTTTATATTGTGTTTATTGTTTGATGTATTTGTAGACAAGACGTCGAGGATCTGCTGCTTTTGCTGGCAAACAGGGCTTTATAACATTGAGAGATTTATTTAGATGGGGTGAAAGATACAGACTTGCTCAAAATACCAAGAAACTTTATGACTGGGATCAACATTTAGCAGATGAGGGTTTTCTTGTACTTGCTGGTAGGGTCAGAAGAACTGAGGAAAAATCTCAAATTGTCGATGTTTTACAGAAGCACTTGAAGCGTGAAGTTAAACCCAAAAACCTATTTACTTGTAAGTAATTATTTTATATAATAATATAGAAAAATTAATTATTGATATATATTTTATTCAGCTGTCATGTTTTTTTAACAACACTAACTGTGACTAACACTAAAACTTGGAAATTAATCTACAGTGTTGCCAGATTCACTGTTTGATGGTGTGGAGTTCATAGACATTAAGAAATCTTCATTTGGCACAAATATATTAACTTACAGATAAAGAAGTTGTAACTTCTGAAAAACCACTAGATTTTGCTATTCTTGATAGAAACAAATCCCAGCCTGTTGGATTATCAGCTAAAATGTTACAACTTGCTTTACAGCGGATGTCAGTCCAACTTACCTATCTTTTTAACATGTCGTTAGGACTAGGTGTTTTTACTGATCCTGTATTACACTTATACCCCAAGAAAACTGTATACTGAACAAGTTGGAGATTTACGCTCCATTAGCTTGTTTTCGGTTCCTCTAAAACTTTCTGAATATGTATTTAAAAAGTCAATAATTCCTTCTAATCAACCTGAATTTCGAAAAGGCATTGAAGCCTACACTACTAACTTTGCAAGCCATCAACAACACGAAAGTCGTTTGTTTGACATTATTTGATATAACTAAAACTTTTGACTCGTTAGATATTAATTGCTTAATTGCAAAATTAAGTTATTATGGTTTATTTAGAAGTACTTTCTCCTCCCGTTTCAAAATTATCTCAATAGCAGACAACAGTTCACTAGTGTTAATACAAGAATCTCGATACATAAAAAAAAAATAGATCAGTTGTATACTGTGTTTCACAAGGATCCTTGGACCACTTTTTTGAATATGTTTATTGCAGATATCTTGAGACTTTGATATATTCAATACTATACACATATGCTGATGATATTTAGCTAATATATAGTTTTTTTTTTCTTCAGAATTTCAAATGACAGAATTTTACACCAATAATGATTTAAGTCTATGAATGGACGATCCAAAATACTTTCGTATTAAATGCTAACAAATATAAAAATATTGTTTCTAGAACTTTTTAGCAGTTACTCAGGCTTTTAGAACTAAATATTTTAACAAATAATGGAGTCATTACATCAACCAACAGCAAATCAAAATCCTGGTGTTAAATTTGATTCTTTACTTAGCTTTTCTGGTAACATTTGTAAAAAGCATTTTATTATTTAAAACAGTTACATGCATTTAAAAAATGTCTGAATACAAACACTAAAAATCACTTTCTGAGATTATGGTTCTATTGCATTTAAATTATACAGATATTGTATAGTCCTTGTCTTTCACAAGAAGACAAGTATCATTTATAAAAAAAATGAAAACTGCTATGTACGATATTTTACAACTGTGCCACACTATGGTCATATTACTCCACATTTGTAGGATTCATTTTAAATTTTCAAAATAGGAGAACCTAACTATTTATTTAAATACAAAGTGAAATACATAACAGAGATCTGAGACAAGTTGAAATTATAGTAAATCGCAGATTTAACAGGCACTTAAAAAATGTTGGCATCTTTGGCTTTGCGATGCGGCGTGTTTAATGGGTCAAAGGCGCCAACATTTTTTGAGTGCCTGTTAAATCTGTGGTCAACAATAAAATCCCTCATAAAAATTCATCTCTGTGATCATCCTTCTCCTTCTTAGCAGTATTAATATCTGGCAGTCCAATATCACAATAGTGTAACTACGGTAAAACGTAGACTAAAGAAAGACATAATCCTTTCAGGATTAGAGAATTTGAATGTACATATGTTCTAAATTAAAATTATATATTTATATTTATTCACTTAATACTTGTTATTATATGTGCTTGCTTAAATATATTTATATATATGTGTTTATATATAATATATATTTCTGTACTCGGGAAGTGTTGACAAGCAACTTGTCTTTTGGAAAAGTTTGTAGTTATATGTATTATTTTTTCAATAAACATATTGTATTGTATTGTATTGTATTGTATTGTAAAGTGCCAGTATGTAAAAAATAGTAATATGGTTGAAAAAAAAAAAAAATTATTCCTTTCTACATTTTTTAAAGATTGATTTAGAAAACTTTTCAGTGTCTGATAAAACCTCAACTGTGACGAAGCACATCTTAGTAAAAATAGAAGAGAATCGTTCAAGATATGAAAACATTGTTTGGACGTATAATATGAGACAGTTGACAGTGTTAGTAGCAAAGGCTTTAGAGTTCAAAGAACCAGTTTTGCTGGTTGGTGAAACTGGAGGAGGGAAAACGACGGTATGTAAATTAATTGCTGAAAATAATGGACAGGAGCTCGTTACCGTAAATTGCCACATGCACACAGAAAGTAGCGATTTTATTGGAGGTTTAAGACCTGTACGAGACCATTCGGTAAGTTTTTGTGAATTTCTTTGTTATATTTCCACATATTTGGTATTTTGTTTTAAGGAGGAAGATCCTAATAAATTGTTTGAATGGGTTGATGGGCCCCTTCTTCATGCTATGATTAAAGGATGTGTATTCTTGGCCGATGAAATCTCCCTGGCAGACGATAGTGTATTAGAAAGGTTAAATTCTCTCTTAGGTAAAACATATTTTCCTGTGTATTATCTGATCATATCACTTGCATAACTTTTTTGTAATGACGTAATTCATATATGTACATTTATTTTGTTTCATAAAGTTTAAAACACTAAATGCACTCTGTTTATTCCAATTTTTTTCTTTTAGAACCTGAGAGGTCACTGTTGCTGGCAGAAAAAGGTATAGATTTAAATAATGTGGAAAATTCTGAAATGATTGTGGCCAATCCAAACTTCTATTTTATTGGAACGATGAATCCAGGTGGTGATTTTGGTAAAAAAGAGTTGTCACCGGCTCTCAGGAATCGATTTACTGAGATTTGGTGTGAAGCTTGCACAGATAGAGAAGATTTAGTTGCCATTATTGAACAAAATATTAAGTCAGGAATATCTCTGGGGAACCAACAAGATGGTTCTAGTGGTATCGGAAATAGTATAATGGATTTTGTGGAATGGTTTAAGACGACCGAAGTGGGTAAAAGGTAATAATTCTTTTTCTCTTTTCTAGTTGTGATATTTAAATAACATATTCTTCGGTAATATAAAATTTTTAACAGTGACTCTTATGTCGGTATTTTAATGTATTTAGTGTTGCTAACAGTATTATTGTATATACCAATATGGATTGCAAGGGTCGTTTTACAGATATGCTTAAAATGCTTTAAGGGTAGGGCCCCCAGGGAACAAGGGGCCCCAAAGAGACCTCTTTTGTTTACTACTCTCAATGAAAATAATATAAATGAAAAAATATAATTTTTATCTTAGAAAATTGCATTAAAAAAATAAGGAAGCGTAGGGCCCCTAATAGTCTAAAAGCAGAGCCTGAAAATGCTCAGGTGATTTGATAACCAGATGAGAGTGACATGAATCGAACGTTTTTTAAAGGCGAACAACCGCATTACGCAATGTCTCCGAAAAGTTAACATCTATATTCAATTCAATTCAATTCAATTCTTTATTCGTGTTAATACAATAAACTGTTTACACATGTCAAATTAGTAAGTAAAGTAATAAAAGTAATAAACTACAATAACGATGATGTGAACAAACTAACAATAAACAATTAATGTAAAATATAAAATGGAAATAGTTGTATCTTTTAAGTTCCTATTACAAAATCTGAAAAATTGTTATTACAGAATTCATTTAGTGAATAAAAATATTTATTGAGCAAATACTCCTTGATTTTATTTTTAAATAATCTTGGTTGCAGGTTTTTGATATTACTTGGGAGGAGATTGAAAAATTTAGGTCCAAAATAGGAAATGCTTGTACGCGATTTATATACTCTATGATAATCTAAGTAAATACTGGAATTATTTCTAGTTTCATAATTATGTACATCGTTATGCATTAGATACCGCTCGCTGTTATTTTTTACGTACATAAGGCATTCAAGTATAAATAAACATGGAAAGGACAGAATCTTTAACTCAATGAAACTCTTTTTACAGTCTTCCCTATATCCTAGCCCATCAATTAAACGTACAGCTCTGCGTTGAAGACTGAATAATCTTGAGGCCGAAGGTGCATGGCCCCAGGCTAAAATTGCGTAACTTAGCTTAGATTGGATTAGTGCATGGTAAACAGTTTTAAGTACTGGCTGGGCTACAATTCCTATCAAGTTTCTTATGACAAAGATATTAGTTGTCAGGCTTTTTGCTACATGATTCACATGTGCCTCCCATGTAAGTTTAGGATCTAAGTGTACACCCAAAAAGCGAACTGACTGAGGATTTTTCCATTCCTTAGCCTCTCGAAGTGTAAAGATAATGGTCTCAGATTTACTGCTGTTGAGACTGAGTTTATTAGTTGCAAACCAGTTTGTCACCTTCGACTGTGCATCCTCCATATTTTTAAGCAGTAAGGAAAGCTGTTTATTTCTAGATACTACAGTGGTATCATCCGCGAATAGTATAAGGTCATTGTTGGGTACGCTAGATGTTATATCGTTGACGTATATTATAAACAGGATAGGACCCAACACCGAACCCTGAGGAACACCATGTTCAATGATATCAACATTGGAATGTATGTCATTAACAATTACTTGTTGTTTCCTATTGGAGAGATAAGAGTTTATAAGTTGTAGTGAATTATTGTGAAACCCATAGTAATGCAGCTTTTCTATGAGTATTTCAACAGATATACAGTCAAAGGCTTTAGTTAAATCACAGCATAGAGCTCCAACAAATTCGCCTTTATCATAACTAGCTGATATTATTTCAGTTAGTTTATTTATAGCCATTGTAGTCGAGTGGTTCGTACGAAAACCAAACTGTGCTTTATTAAATAAGTTATTAATATCAAAGTATCTATTAATCCTGGATTTAAGGGCTTTTTCAAAAATTTTTCCAATAAGCGGAATTATAGATATTGGCCGAAAGTTGGCTGGCTCATTTAGGGAGCCTTTTTTGTGAACAGGTATAACTTTTGAGATTTTTAGAATAATTATATGATAACCAAAAAACCTTTCATATTAGGAGACTTTAGTCTTCTCTGAATATAAAGGAAATGGATTGGCGCTTTTTTCCTGTTCCAAACCTTTGCCAATCATCTCCGAACGTCTCCACGCGCTTTCGCTAGCCTCTATCGCTAGTTACAAAACAAACATCAATTCCATTGATTGATTTGATTGATTTACCAGCATTCCGTAGGCATTGCTGCCACTCCCAGGGTTATACAGCTTGGCCTGCTACGTCCTGGCTGGATTGGACTAAAGCCATGTGTGTTGTCAGCGGCGAGAGCCACATGGTGCATGGTAAAGGAATATGGGATGGGAGGTGTAGGTATTTGTGAGATGCGTTACCGCATTGTGTCTTGAGGGAGCGTTTAAGCTCCCTTTTTTGTGTTTTTGGTTTTGGGAAAAGATTAAAAAAACTGAAAATGCGAATTTTGTAATGAAATTTGGTATTGGGGCTAAAAATTAGATTCTGAACAACTTTTTCTAATAACTTTTTTCGATATCTTTAACGTGACGCAAAATATCGGGAATGGGCCCCATTTGGGGGCTGCCGTTGTCTCAGTTTGTTACTTAAATTTAAGTTGGTAGTCTCGAAATGTATATCTTATATATGACTACAATTGTGCCGAAGCTCAAATCTGGATTTCAAAAAATTACGAAAATGTCCGGGTGTCTTCATTTTAAATGAGACACACTGTATATCGCTGTTTTTTTTTTAATTCATTTTTTCTCTCGCTTTTCTTTCCCAGTTTGATCTGTTAGTGCTTTCTTCAGTAGGATTTCTGCTGTCCTTTTTGATTTAACCTTCTTGATCCTTGTCCTCCTCTGTCTGATCGTCTTTTCCTATATGTGCATTGAAGTCTCCTAATAGTATAATGGACATTTTTCTTGATTTTTCATAGCATTGGTGTGTGCCGGGGTTGTTATGTTTTCTTCTTCTAACTGATGACTTAGTGCTCCATCTAGACAGTCCTATTTTCAGTTATTACTGATTTCTTTCTCCTCTTTGCCACCTGGCACGATTTCACTGCACTATATATACTATGATTTACTGCGTTAGTGGGGAAGCACTGTAAAATTTTGATTTGTATACCTAATTAAACACTAACTAATACTTCTTATCAATTACTGAAAATGTTCCGAGATATATTATTATTTTACAAACACATCCACTTATACTTTAAATATATCTTCTACACATTGTCACTATTTAACTTTTATAAAATTTTATTTGGTGGTTTATTGGTGACAGAGGATTATAAGGTCTGGTCGCCTCGACAGCAAGATGACAAGTCCAATGTGTTGCTGCATTGTGTTCATTATTTGATGTTTATGCTCCTCTTTTTGTGTTTCTGCTTCTACATATTTTCTTCTGCTCCTTCTGGGTTTTCTGATTCCTCGGTTTCTGGTTCTGGTGGAGTATATATCGCTGCAATTTCTTTGTGGAGTTTTTCCCCCTCACTTTTCTTTCCCAGTATGTTCATGATACTTTCAGTTATTGTTTTCCACGTGTAATCTGGTCTCCCCATTTTTAGTATTGAATATAATGTAGAATTTTTTCACTTAACAATGAGCGCAATTTTGACCTGAAAAGATTCACTTGATAATTTACCTAAGAAAATATAATGACCATACTTTAAGAGTAATGCATTTGATTATTACGGGCGTTTTGCTATGTATCACTCTGTAGAATTTTTTACTTAGCAATGGTTTTTGTCACACTTTTTTCATTTATTCGCACCGAGAGATTTAAACACCCATATCAATTAAGTACCAGCTACATCACTCAACTGTTGTTATGCCAGCATCAGGGTGTATTAAATAGGTGATGCGACAAGGGCCCGTTGAGTGACTTCATAAGTGCTTACTTTGAATATAATGTAATAGATGGCAGGAGAAATAAGTTCTGTTGTTATTTATGCATAGAAAGACAATTTTACATTTTGCATACATTCCCGGCCTTTTGTTTATGTTTAGTGAAACAAGAGTCCAGTGACATCTGACATTAAGTAGCTAAATTAAAAACATTGAAAGAATATATGAAACATTACATGCAGCAAAGCAAATTCATCTATTTATATACAGGATTTTGTAGTACATTATAGCTCGCGCCATCTATTAAATTAAATAGAAAGCATGCACTTATGAAGCCATTATTATCATAGGAGAGTGCCGTATGTCGGACCACCTATTTAATACACCCTGGCTAGCATGCACCACTCCATGCAGAATTCCTCACCCAACAATGAGCGTAATTTCGACCTGAAAACCCTCACTTGATAATTTACCTAAGAAAATATTATGACCGTACTTTAAGAGTAATGCAATTTATATTAAATTCGCCTAAGTGGTTTTAATAATTATGAAAAAAGATTATTTGAATGTTAACATAAGAAATTATATATACTTTACGCATACTACGTTATTGATTATTTCGGATACTATCCAAATCATTCAATATTTTTATGATGGTTAAAAAATAATTTACTTGAAAGTTTACAGAGGGATATCATGCCATATTTCCACAATTTATTGCCCCCATAACTTGTCAACAAATTAATTCCTTGAAAATATATTAATTTTTTACATTTTAACCTCCTTAAATTATTTATCAACCATTTTTCATTTTCAAATATTGAAAATGCCAGTTAAGTTACTTTTATCACTTGTTATGATGTTAAATAATAATAGTTTATCTATCTTTAGAAAACAAACATTTTATAGATATGTCAAGTTGGACAGACATTTACCATTCTAAATAAAAATAAAACTTGCAGGTTACAACTTGATTAATATTATACGTCTTATATGAATAATTAATATATACAATTAATTAATTAATGAATAATATTATAAAAGTTAATAAAACTAATGTACATAAATACCAATGTATACATAATATGCAATGATACATAAATTACTAGCTATTTGCACATTACATAATAAGGTGTTTCTCAATATATTTTATATTTTCTACCCAAAAATGCTTCCATTTTCAACGACTTGGTGAAATGTTAATGAAATAATAGAAATTACTTCTATTCTTTATATAAACTTTTTTTTCACAGTTTTTATCTTATATCAGATAATTGCTGAGTTTACTCTCCATTCAAATTTAAAGTGTATATTTTATATTTTGCATTATAAACAATACATTTTGACAATTCCACAAATGGAGTTATTTATAGTATAATTGAAAATATATTTTATGACATGATTAGTTGAAATTATTTAATTCCAGATTCACAGTAAGCATCCGAGACATTTTAACATGGGTACACTTCCTAAATAGTTGTGTTGAGAAACTGGATATTGGTGATTCTTATATTCATGGTGCTTGTCTGACATTCTTGGATAGTTTGGGATCTGGACTTACAAGTACTGAAAGGTAGGTAGGAGGTAGGAGGCAAACAACAAGTATCAGTATTAATATACTTGTTATTCAATTTGAAATAGTTTTCATGGAATATTTACTTACAAAGCAATTGGGTTGTTGCATTAAGTTAAAATTTTAATAGAATCTGTGTTTAACAATAACATTTCATTTTATAAAAAATTATTGGAACCATGTAAAAGTTGAAAATAATAATATTACAATATCAATTTTAAAAATACATGCATTTAAAACGGAGGTGACAACATAACGGCAGTCTGCAGGGAAGTTAGTTATTAAACGACGAAAAAAGGATACGAAGTTATAAACTGTTGATAGCGACGGAGAAAAAAAGAGAATAACGTCAATTGAATTTGACACTATATTTAACAAGTTTGTTCAAAAACCCCACACTATATGCACTAATGCTCTTCAATTTTTGTGTAGTCTCACTCTATCTCCTTCTATTATCTACACTGGTGCAGTAGATCAGACTGTGTGAACAAACCCAACTCAACAAACATTAAAGGTTGGCCCATCAGCGGGCCATCATTAGGCCAGAAATCAAACTTCTGGCCCCGTGATGGCCCGCTGAAAGGCCGACCTTTAGTGTTTGTAGGGAATGTCAAATTCAATTGACGTATCTAGGTTATATTTTGGTTTATTTTAGTGGCATAAAATTATGGATAAATCTAAGTTTAAGTGGTGTTTTGTGCCGTACTGTGTAAATAATACCACCAATTCACCGAAAAAACTTTTCTTCAGTGTTCCAGTAATGAGTGGTGAACGTAAAAATGAATGGTCAACTGTTTTTCTAATATTTATAATCAAAACTATAGCTGTAACGTACCTCGCGGCTTTTGCACCTCCAACTTCTGCAATGCTAAAACGATCATCTCTTTTTAAAAATTCGCCGACCATAAATATATCTATAGAAGGTAAAATATCAGAATTGGCTTTTATAAATCCTGCCCCAGTCATTTTGAAAGAAAATAAATACCAAACGCTAAAAACTTCTCATTAAATGTGAAATTCAATTTTGACATTTGAGGTTATTTTCTTTATTGCCATCAATGTCAACTTGTCCCTCTTTTTCTATTCTGCATATAACTTCACATCTAACTGCCGTTATGATGTCACTTCCGTTTTCGTTGTACATTCAAATAGTCGAACTTTAATCATTTTTTTTAATATGTTGCGCTTAGAATTTTTCTTTCAAATTAAACATATAACTAAATTAATGCCTCCACTACATATTTCATCATTTTTGAAAATTCGTCAACAACCCAATTGAGCACTTTGACAACTTTTTGATCTTAAGCATGCAATGTGCTTACTTTATTTTTATTTATGCATTTCAATGTTAATGATTGAAACAATTTATATAGACACTACTATAGTAGCCCAGTCGATGAAGGTATTTACCTACAAAAACTTGCAAACTGAATAATTTTTTTTTTAATGAGTTCGTAAAAGTGTATAGAATAATATCCTGAAAAGTTTACATTTCGCTTGGATGCAGAACACAAAAAAAAGTGAAAAACAATTTTTTTTCATCCATATTTTCAAAATTTTGAAATTAAGTCAAGGTAGGAAAAAACAAAAAATTCAGGTGGATAGACCACATGTTATTGAACAAAAAAATGTCATAATGAAATTTATCGCTAAAGCAACGGTTTTCCCGGAAAAATGTAGTCAAGTGTAATGTTATAACTCGGAGCGAGATCCATGCGTGCGCGTGCTTGAATACGCATGACTGTGACACCGACGCACTGAATTATATGTCACTAAATCAAAATTTGTTCAATATTATGAGTGTTGGTTCATTTAAAAGATAGAAATTGTATCTTTCTGATGCTTTTTTGTTTTAAACGATACAAGCAAGGGATGAATGGGAAAAATATACTTATATATATATATTATCATACCCGAACACAATCATCGCAATAAAAAATATAGAAAAAAATAAAAGCCCTTCAAAAAAATTCTTTCTTCATTGAGAACTGTTAAAAAGTATGTACACTTCATGATTATTATGGTTTATTAAGTTGTAGTAATGTGGATTAAAAAATAATAATAATAATAATAATAATAATATCTTTATTTTCATAAGACCCTGTTACAGGTATTGAAATATAGTCAAATTTGCATTTGCGTAAAATATATTAAAAACACATAAGTCTAGACAAGATCATATTGTAAACATGATACAGAACATATAAATAAACAAATAAATAAAGACGAGAAGTGCTAATATAAACTAAGTACACTCATGAAAACTAGTACAACTTAAATATTCACTTATAGAATAAAAGCTGTGCCTAATTAAAGTGGCGCGAACTGGGCTCTTAAAGAGGTGAATGTTGTTAATACTTTTTATATTTTTAGGGAGTTTGTTATAAAGCTTGATGGACATGACATAGGGCCCATTGGCTACTATTGACAGTTTGTGTTGGGGAATCGTCAGATTTTGACTGATCCTTAAGTCATGATCAGTAAAGTTGTCCCTAGGAACATAGTTGTTATAATGAGACTTGACATAGGACACACATCTGAGTATGTAAAGGGATGTTACTGATAAAATATTAAGTTCTTTGAATAAAGTTCTGCAGGAATGACGTAGAGTTTTAAAGGTCATAGTACATAAAATCTTTTTCTGCAATATAAGGATTTCATTTATGCGACTGCAGTTACCCCAACAGATAACACAATAATCAAGGCTAGATTGTACATAGGCATAATAATACATTTTTAATATATCTATATTGACAAATTTTCTCATCTGCCATATAAGAAAGCAATGTGTAGATAATTTGGATAGTAACGAGTCAATATGATCGTTCCATGTTAAATGAGAGTCGATGTGTATACCAAGATATTTTACAGCATTATTTTGTATGATGGTTTTATTATTAGCTCTTACTAACAAGTTGATGTCAAGCTGCTTTGTAGAGAATACCATTAGATTGGTTTTTAAATTATTTAAAGCTAAACCGTTAGTCGAGCAGTAATTCTCCATCAGAGAAACCGTGGTATTTGTTTTTGTAGATAACAGATCAATATTACTGTCACAGTCAGTGGTAACTGCATCATCTGCGAATAGAGAAATAAATGTGTCGTGCAAAGTGGGAACAACATCATTAAAAAACACAATAAATAATAAGGGACCCAACACACTCCCTTGGGGAACCCCAGTGGACACCGTTCTGGGTCTAGAAACATAGTTTTTTCCATTTTGACTCAAAATTACTTTTTGTTGCCGGTCTGCCAAATAAGTTTTTAACCAGGTTAGAGCAGGCCCTCTAACACCATACCTATTAAGTTTGTCTAGTAGCAAGTCATGTTGCATCGTATCGAATGCTCGAGTTAGGTCAAAGAAAACACATGCACTTTTATTTTTATTTTCAAAACTATTTAATATGAAGTTATATAGGGATAGTACTGCATCTTGTGTTGCCACACCTTTCCGGAAGCCAAACTGACTGTCATTGAGTATCTTTTGATATGTTAAAAAATTGTAAAGCCTACTGTGGTATGCTTTCTCGTATAGTTTTGAAAAGACTGATAGCTGGGCAATACCACTATAATTAGAGAACAACGATTTATCATTTTTCTTGTGTAAAGGGATGATTAGAGAGCTTTTCAAGGCACTGGGAAATAATCCCTCCTGGAAAGACATATTTATTAGGGTAGTTAAGGGTTCGACTATGTGATCTATGACACTTAATAATAGTGAACAAGGAATTTCATCATCCCCTGCAGAATTCTTGGAAGATACAGATTTAATAATTAATATAAGTTCATCGGTAGTAATTGGTGACAAAAAAAATGAGGTTTGTGAAGGTTGAATATTAGCTGTATTAGAGATGGCCATGTTCAGTGTTAACTGCTCAATAGAATTGATAAAAAATGCGTTAAATGCTTCGGCAGCATGATGCATATCTATTATATTAGTTCCGTTAGGATCCGTAAATGTATGTGGCAGTTGATTATGTATGCAATTGTTGCCTTGATTATTGATTATCTGCCATGCTGTTTTGGATTTATTTTTAGAGTTTAAGAGTAAAGACTCATTATAACTTTTTTTGGCCTGTTCAATTTTTGTAAGATGGTTTTTTTTCAAAATATTGTACCTAAGAAAGACATCATCATCCTTCGTAAATTTGTATGTCTTATGCAAGTCTCTTATAAAAACACCCTCATTAATAATATCAGCTGTTATCCATGGTTTTTTGGATTTAGTATTTTGTTTGATTTTACACATTTCGAGTGGGAAAGCTTTATCCATAAGGTTCAAAAATATATTATGAAATGATACAAAATTAGCATCAGCATCATCATGACTAACTAAGAAATCCCAAGTTTCTGTAGATAATAAGAATTTAAAATAAGTGATGTTATTTTCAGAGTTAAAAAATCTTTTTAGGGTATAGGTACATTTACTTTCAATTTCTGAGTGATATTGGTAACATATACATTGCATAAAATGATCTGAGAGATCACAGTAAATAATTTGAGGGTTGAGTAGATCAACACTAATATTAGAAAATATGTTATCGATAATAGTTTTACTTGTATTTTGTATACGTGTAAAGTCATTTATGGACATATTTAAGTTGTACGACTTGAAGATATTAAGTAATCTTTTAGCTCTATTGTTTTCAAACTGACAGACAAAAAAGGACATCTCAAATCATTTTAATTTCCTTGCTTGATGAATTTCTTGATAAATATATATATATATATATATATATATATATATATATATATATATATATATTTGTCCAGCAAATAATGCTGCGTCCGTACACGGGCACGATACCATACACTGCTGCGTCCTGTACAATACTGCGTCTGTATACCGGACGCAGTATTGTTTTCCCATGTTATCTTCAACAAATCTCTGAAGTGGTCGATTTTCAGCACCTCAAAATGTTCTTCGTCTCCTGGGTTATATGTAAACATAGAAATGAGTTCTGTTTCGTTTCAATTGAGCAAAATATCGACCCGAGTTTTTTTTGGAATCAGACGCAGTATCATATGTTCCGTAAAACTAAAAGTATATTTTTAGTTCCATCGAATTATGTTTGGGGGCGCATAGATTTGTGAACATAAATATACTTCAAATATTCTCTATTCAAAAATCGTATAATGCTGCGTCCGAGATTTGACAACACCGGCGCTATTAAATATCCAGTCATTCTTTCATGCTTACTTGGAAAGCTGGAGTTCGGGCGAGTGTAAAATTCTTGTGAACATTTATATAAGTTTACAAGTAATTATGTTTCATATTTAAACAGTTATCTTCTTATTTATAATCTGAATGTTTTTATCACAGAAATGTATTTTCAGGAAATGAAATTAATTTCAACGGAAAATAATTTACAAATATTTAGTTATATATAATCATAAAAACAATACCTCCTCCAAAATTAAACTGGTAAGCTGTTACTTTGTGGTAATTAATTATGATGATATAATAATGAAACACCAACATTAACATTTACTTTATTTTTTACCGCCAAATTATTGAAACTTGCACCTTACTGCAGTTCGGCACTCAACATGACATTTTCAGATGATTAAAGTGAATGAACATACAAAGGCAGTCAGTCTACAGGACATTATGCTAATTTTATGGTTACTGTTTTGAATAAGGAAATAGGAGAATTACCGACAATATTGCGAATGTAAATAGGATTAGAAATATTAATAAGATATTGTAGGTAATATTCTAGGTATGCTAAGTCAGGAGCAACAAAAATCTATGACTAATATAAACTACTTTTGGTTATTTTATTTACTCTTATTAGGTTATATACTAATTAATGAATTGCTTTTGAACAATTAATAGTATCCATAAACAAATAGCGTGAGTTATAATGAGTGAGTTATTATAAATCACTAGGTGATAGTGCCAATCACCTGTATCTTCATGCCTAGCCTATCCAATCGACGTAACGCGCTTCACGAAGGTGTGGCTCTGTCCGAGAGAAATCCTTAAATTAAGCTAAGTTAAATTTTACAGTTAATTTTATTAATAAACAAACTGAGTACCTAATTAAAACAAAATTTTCTCAATTTAATATTTATTGTTATAATCGTAGATAAAGTATAGTATTCAACTTGCGGTAATGGTAATAACCCGCTTGATGAATTACAGCACTTGCCTGCGGCTCATGCTGTAAACTTCATTTGCGTGAGTTATTACCTACATTACCACTCGTTGAATAATATACTACAAGTTCATCAAATAGTGTGGTTTATTATATGTCTAATAACTATAAATAGAACCATTATTATACCTTTTTGTTTGATAAAAAGGGAGGTTGAAATTTTAGGTTTTTCCAGAAACGGTTAGATACATGATGCATGAAATTTGGCTGAAATATTTTTTGTTGAAATCTATTAGATCGTGTTAAGACGAAATTTCGATTTTCACTTTTTGAAGAGGCCAAAACGGGGGTGATAGATGGTTTAAAGCGCACTTGTATTTTTGAAATCGCGTAAGTCAGAAACGTGATTATTCGAGCGATGGACACTTCTGAGGAAATAAGAAGACACGCACGTATTTGACGGTTTTCAAAAAGAGACCTCCGAACCGGTGAACGTGGAGGTGGAGGTTTTTTAAGCCTTCCGGAAACGGTTAAACCCAGAATCATGAAATTTGGCATAAATACTTTTTATTAGAATCTATTAGACACGAGTAGGACGAAATTTCGATTTTCACTTTTTAAAGTGGTAAAAACGGGGGTAGTAGATGGTCTAAAGAGTACCCGTATCTCTGAAATCGCGTAAGTCAGAAACGCGATATTCCAGTGATAGGCTTTCCTAAGGAAATAAGGAGACACGTATTCGACGGTTTTTAAAAAGAGACACCGCGAACGAGTGAACAGGGAGAGAGACGTTTTAAGCATGAAATTTGACACATACCCGCCCATGTGTTCTATTGTGGATTAAAATAATTATTTTTTCGTTTAACTCGCTCTAACACAAAAAAAGAATACTGGATTGTTATAAAATTGCGATGTGCAGTGGGTTTCCCCGAGTACTGTAGATGCGCAGTGGGTTTCCTCGAGTACAATGGATGCGCCGTGGATTTCCTCGAGTGCAATGTATGCGCAGTGGGTTTCCCCGAGTACTATGGATGCGTAGAAGGTTTCCTTGAGTGCGCAATGAATGCGCAGTAGGTTTCTCCGAGTACCATGAATGCGCAGTGGGTTTCCACGAGTATTATAGATGTGCAGTGGGTTTCCTTAAGTACAATGGATGCGTAGTAGGTTTCCCCGAATACCATGCGTACCATGATCCTTAATTTTAACCAAACTTTGATTTAAGAATGTTGGGTTATTCCTATTGTTGTGTTAAATTTTGATTCGTTTAGAGTCGTTTGGTTAAGATTATTGGGTTGTAGGGAACACGGTTTCAAATTCATGTCACCTTAAAATGGCTATAACTTTGCGAGGAAACATCATAGATGACCATTCGAAAGCTTATTTTAAAGAGGAAGGATGTTACTAAATGATATATTTATTAGAAATAAGCTGAAAAATTTTTTGGGTTCTAGACACAACTTCAAAACTTGCTAAAAAAGTCATTTTTTAAGTACTTAACCTCAAATATTTCAAAATCCTAACGTGATGGGCCAATTCTGAGGCCAGATTTGGATTCTGCGCGAAAAATTACTTCGGAAATGACCTTAGCTGCACAACAACATTCATGACCTGTGTTATTGAACTGTCAAACTGGATAATATAAGTGAAAACATCCCTAAGGGATCTTATCAGTGTAATTTTGTTCTGATTGGTTGTTTCAGTACACGTGATTAGAAATTGGTGAATTGAATTGCTATTTGAGCTAAAAATTTTCAACAAGTTTTTATTTCCCAGTCAGTACCACTAAAAAGTATTAAGCTCTCGGAATTATTATTCAATAAAAATTGTATCGAAACTGTCTTTATTTTATTTAGAATTAGGTTATTATTTTGAGACCAATGTATGATTTCTTGATAAAATCTTTCAGTGTTTTTTTTTTCTTCAATTAGGTTGTTGCCGGTAACTAGAATGTTTGTATCATCAGCATAACAGATCACATGAACATTTGGTATCTTTTGTTGATGGCTGACCACATAGTTAGTAAATATTATATATAAAAGTGATCCCAAAATTGACCCCTGTGAGAGACTATGGCTCTTTTAAATTTACTGGAAAATATACCTTTCTCTATAGAAATGGACCGCTTATCGCATATTTGCAATTTTTATGCAAATTATTAGAAATATCATGACCACTAGAGTTTGAAGACTTTAATTTATTTACAAGAAGTTCAACATCCTTAGTTGAAACTTTAGATATATAGAAAATAAATCCCCTCTTTTCCAATAATATTTGGTTTCTGGTTTAGAAAAGAATTAAATTAAATTAATTAATTAAATTGATATTAAATATGAGTACAAAAACTTTTGCCTTCATAAAAACAGTTTTTAAAAATTCTAACGCGGTAAAGTGTTGAAGCCATCTTTTTTTACTAATTTTGGGGTGTTAAAAACGAATCCGTTGCCAGTTTTGCCAGTCTAGGGAGCACATTTGGGCGCCATAAAGTGAAGGTTCTCATGTTCCCAACCCAAAGTCATTTAAATAATTAAAGATTTTTTTAATTTAAAAACAATATTTTCTGAATAGTGGTACGCACACCTTACACCCCAACCCCAAAAATATGAGGAATATTCAGAGGTGAGAAATATTTATCTGAATTGACTAAATCACCTCATTATGATAGAAAAACATCAAATTGGGTGATTAGGGATTTCTTTTGCAATTAAAACCAATAAAAACTCTTAAAAGATAAAATCCACCACCTTGATTGGTGGGGATGGGTGTAAGAGTATTCAGAAGTAATAACTAGAGGAAGCATTATACTCTTCGCCGATTTACTGAGCTTTTTATATAATTGTTACACATTCTATAGGATACTCTTCGCATTTTTCTTGTAAATAATGTTAGTTTTTGGACATTCTAAATTTTGTGATGCCAACTTTGTTGTGAAAAAAAAAATATATGAAAAAAAAATCACGATGCGAGGGACCCTTGGATTGTGAGACGAAACTCTTGCCGCTACACCACCATTTCTTATTACTAAAATTGTTAATGAGTGTAATATATACCATTAGATAATTTATTGTGATTATTTGGAAACACACATTAGTAAAATGTATTTAAAAAAAATCGTGATAGGAAATAACATTTCGCAAGGTTTCTATTTATTACAAACCATAAAAAAATGTAAAAAATATTTTTTTAAATTTTAAATTACTAATAACTTTTTTATTTACCAATCTATTTTGTTAAATAAAATAAGGTTCTTCCTCTAGCTAACACTAAGTTACTCTCCAAATTTCAATACAATCGTATTTTTCTTTCTTGAGTTATCGTGCTTACAAGAAACGTGACGGACGAACAGACGGACAGACGGACGGACAGACGGACATTTTGAAAGTTGTTCAGAATTCGTTCACTAACATAACGATATAAAAAAATTTTCTCTACGAGCGATATTTACTAATTTAGAAATGTGCCGATCAAATACAATATACTCTTCGTTTTTGCGAAGAGTATAATAACATGATAATAGCCATTTAACAAAGAGTAATATTGTAACTATACACCGTTCTTAGGGTGGTGAAGAGTGAGGGAAACGAGGGGGAGGAATGGTGAATTTAGAATTTTTGCTTCTTTCATTACTTACCTAATGAAACTGAGTATCTTGAAAGAATTTCCTGCACTAAAGAATAACTTTTTGTTGCAAGCTATAATATCAATTTCAATGCCACCCCCAAAATAAGAGTTATTTTTTACTATCTTCCCGATGTTTTTAGCCAAATCGGATGACAGATTCGTATTCAGCACCTCAACACTAGTAAAAAGATGGTTTCCACACTTTACCGTGAATGGGCCAAAAAAGGGCTCTCCCTCGCGTTCCCCTCACCTTTCACCACCCATAAGAACGGTGTAAGTTACAATCTATAATATACGATTATTTATTTATTTAAAAAAAAACAAAATTCCTTATTAAAAGGCTATTATCAGGTTATAATGTGATTACTTCTAAATACTCTTACACCCATCCCCACCAATTAAGGTGGTGGATTTTGTCTTTTTTTATTGGTTTTAATTGCGAAAGAAATCCCTAATCACCCAGTCTTTTATCTTTTCATCATACTAAGGTGATTTAATCAATTCAGATGAATATTTTTCATCCCTGAATATTTCTCACACTCTTGGGGTTGGGGTGTATGGTGTGCATATCACTATCCAGAAAATATTGTTTTTATATTAAAAATTCTTTAATTATTTAAATGACTTTTGGTTTGGAAAATTGAGAATCTTCACTTTATGGCACCCAAATAGGGGTTGTTTTTTAATGTGTTCCCGAGACTTTTCGTTAAAACGGGTGAGGATTCATTTTCTGCAGCCCAAAATTAGTAAAAAAAAAAAATAACTTCCACACTTTACCACGGATGGGCCAAAAAAGCCCTTTTTTAACATTGTTCTTTACAAAATAGTAAATCCGAAGGCATTTATTATCAAACACATTTGTACTTCAAGAAATGTGTTTTTCAACTTTCAAGACTAAAACGCTTATCATTCGAGATATGTGCAAAAAGCAAAAGCAAGAAGCATATGCTCTCCCTTCTATTCTAAGGTGAACTCATCGCTTAGTGAAGGAGTAAATAAAAATGAACATCTATCCAAAATTTCATTGATCTCCTAAATTCAGCATTTTATATTGCAAATTTGAGGCTACTTTTAGTGCACAATTGAAAAACTGATTCTAAAATAATAATCGACAGAAAAATCATATTTCGAATTTTACTGACATTTAGAAATAACTGACGGCTATCGATTTGTTCTACTACAAGTGCAATAAAATTTTTAGGGTGAATATGACAACCGCGCCAGACGCAGTAATATGCTAAGTTTCACAAAAAGTAGTCATCTCGGACGCAGCATTGTATTGAAGAAGAATGAAATTATTCTCGGACGCAATAACGTGCTGTTTTTGAAAGGACGCAGTATTGTCCTGTATATTAAACTTTTTTATTTCTTGAGTTATTATAATTCTAAAAGTAGATATTAACTGAATTTGGTTAGTAGATCCAATATACTTCATTAGATTTGAGCTAACTAGCGTATTTCTGGGAGACGCAGTAAGGTTGGCTTGTGAAAGGACGCAGCATTGATAGCGGGATGTATATATATATATATATATATATATATATATATATATATATATATATATATATATATATATATATATATATATATATATATATATATATATATATATATATATATATATATATATATATATATATATATATATATATATATATATATATATATATATATATATATATATATATATATATATATATATATATATATATATATATATATATATATATATATATATATATATATATATATATATATATATATATATATATATATATATATATATATATATATATATATATATATATATATATATATATATATATATATATATATATATATATATATATATATATATATATATATATATATATATATATATATATATATATATATATATATATATATATATATATATATATATATATATATATATATATATATATATATATATATATATATATATATATATATATTGGAGGCTGTAACTGGCCGAGAACTTGAATAAAATATCACTATTTCGGAAAAAATGTATACTTTTCAAATGTTCAAACACAAATTCGTTTACTTGTATGCATTTTTTCAAGAATATGATCAATCAGATCATGATAAGAAATTGCGATTTTCACAATCATATCCATATAACTATGAAAATATCTTCGATTGTGTTGAATATAAATTCTGGAACTTTTCCAATACATTAACAAATGTATAAGGAATCCATTGTGTGTGTGTGTTTCAATTATGGCTTTGGTTAAACCAATTAGCCAGATCTATGTGTAGTAATCTCGGCAAATCACATGTACTCAAAGACCAAGATTTACATTTAACTGATTTAAATATACTTTTAAAACATTTCATACAGGAAATAATAATAATAATTTTTAATTAACTATTTCAAGTATTATGGTGCACATAAACTTTCTTTTTTTTTTAATTTTCGTTTCATTTTTTTCCTTCTTTTTTTTGTGCCCTCGTTTAATTGCTTTAATATATATGTTCTTATCCATCTCTCTCTCTCTCTTTTTTCTTCCTTTTTCTTTTTGTTTTTGCTTTTTTTTGTTTTTTTTTGTTTTTTTTGTTTTCTTTGTTTTTTTTGTTTGTTTTTTTTTGTTTTTTTTTGTTTTTTTTTGTTTTTTTTTTTCCAACCATGATATTTACAAAAATTATTCAGAAAGTTCTACGACTTTGTATCAAGAAATGGCAAGTGATCTACAGAATCATGACGCAACTCTTCAGCATCTTAATTTAGATTGTTGTAGTGTTTAAAAAATTTAAAATTTAAAAACAATTTTAAAATAATTAATAATAACAATAATAATTATTATTATTTAAAATTTTAAACTTGAATTAGTTCGTTAAAAGTTTTCAATTTCTGAAATACAAAAATTAACCTCTAAATTTCAAATAATTGATTGAAGTGACTTGATACCGATTGTGCATTATTATGAACATCAAAATATCAGCTGACATGGAATCACAATAATGTTATAAAATAATCATTTATCTATACTAAGTGGCTCCTTATACATTTGTCTTGCAATTGCAGCATAAATTTGTCATACTGGTAAACAGTAAACTATTCAATTACTGATAAATTTACTGTACTTCACCTGGCTTCCATTTACTTGTTGACGCCATGTTTTCTGAACAAATAGTTTTGTTTGGTTTTAATCAGAACTACCTCTGCTGGATATGTAACCAGTAACACGTTATGTGCACAATAGTGCGTAAATCGTCAAATGCACTAAATTTATATTTGGAAAGAATATATTGCGCGTGTAAATTAAGTGTGCATAATTATGACCATAGGGTCTGAAAGTTAAAACTAATTTAAAGGATACATTATTTACAAGTTGAATAGACCCCTGCAACCTAGATCTGTATATTAGATGTTTTTATATATTTATGGAGGTGTAAATTAAAATATCTTGGGTGGCTAATAATGTATTTAAGTTTATTGGCAGTTTTACATCAAGTCTTATCAATTCATGATACAATATTTCCCTACTTTGTAAATACTGTGGACATTCTAAGATGACATGTTGTAGATCTCCGATTTCATCGCCAATACAATTTGGGTTGTCGGCTTGATTAATCCTATATTTATATTTTGGGCAAAGAGAGTGGTTAGACCTAATTCTAGACAATGTTCTAATAAACGATTGGCGTTGGTGTGAAACCAACTTTTTTCCTGAATAGTTGGTTGTATTTGTTTGTAGTTGTTCCCAGTTGGTATGTTTTCGTATCTATTTTGCCAATCCATTTTAAGATTTTGTAAGTATTTTTGGGTCACATCAGCTGGGGGAATAATATTTTGTTCAATATATTCTCCTGTTGTTATGGATGATTTATCCATACAATTTCTAAATATTTATTGTTTAGGAGCAATTTACTATATACGATAAAAATTTCAGCTTGTATACGATCTATTTTATTGTATGTGTTAGATTTTAATTTATCTACTAAACTCTTAAAGTAGTATTACTATGAGAAGATGCCAGCAAAAAATATGCGCAGAAACGAGTTTGTGCACTCCATCATTCTAAGCCAATGAGAAAGAATTACGTGACATTCAATGTCAACACCAGTGGCGGCGGTGCCCTGCAGTAGAGCGGCGAAGACGGTAATAATAATAATAAAACAACTTTATTAGGCAAAGTTTAGTAGAACTTACTATTCTTACGCTTCTCCTGAACAAAGGTTACTCGTAACAGTTGGCAAGTTTTAATCTATTCCATTTTCACAGTTCCTTGACCGCGAAACTTTTATTGCAATTACACATCCCTATACCCCAGATAAAGCTATGCCACTGGTAAAAATATTCGCGCATTTTGACTCCGCCCTGGCATCTTCTCATAGTAATACTAGTCTACTATCCGTGAATATTACAAAATTCGTTTCTTCTACCGAGTTAGCATATTCCATGGCTTTTTGTACTGCGAATAGTTCTGCTGTGTATATGGAAGCTAAATTGGGCAGTTTAAATGTCTTGATTTTTTTTTATTTAAATGATAAAATGCACCCCCATTTCATTATTTATCCTGGAGCCGTCTGTAAAAATGTATTCATAGTTTGGCCTTTTTTTCAACTTCAGATTTGAATATCTTTTTTTCAAATAGCAGATTCTAATTTCGGTTAGATCTTCATAGTTGACTTCGTAATAAGGCAATAAATCACTTTTAAAACACTGCAACGAATTTTCTGATATTTTTAGCCAAGAATTAACAGTAAGGGGGGTTTTTCGGGAGGTCCAGTATGGAGACGTTAGATTTCAAATCATTAATGTATGTAGGTTGTTGATGCAGTTACTATTTTTTGAAACATTATGGGTAATAAATTTGTCACATAAGAATTGTCTTCTTAGGGACAGTGGGGGTTCACAAGCCTCAACTTCTAATACGTTGATAGGTGTACTTTTCAACAATCCTAAACTTAAACGAAGGCATTTATTTTTAACTTTATCAATTTTTTGTAGATGAATGTCAGCCGCAGTACCATAAAAGATACTGCCATAGTCGATGATCGATCTTACTAATGATTGATAGAAAAGTAAGGCTATATTGGGATCTGCTCCCCATGTGCTTCTAGTAAATACCCTGATAATATTAATAGAGTTTTCGACTTTTTTTATGATTTGAGTGATGTGGTCTTTCCAGAGAAGTTTCTTGTCTAGTAATATTCCAAGATACTTAACAGTGGTTTTATGTGGAATTTCGTATGGTCCAAGTCTTATAACTGGTGGTAACTGCGTTCTTTTCATAGTAAAGGTACATGTGGCAGATTTAGTTTCCAATATGCTTAATCCGTTGTTGTCCATCCAATTTTTTACTTCATCCATGGTTTGAGATAACTTGTTTGTACCTTGGTCGATTGTACTGTTTTCAGTGTAAATGCAAATATCGTCAGCAAATTGGATTATCTTACAGTCATTATTAAAATTACTACCAAAGTCTAGTGAATATATTATATAGAGGAGTGGGCTGAGAATACTACCTTGAGGTAAACCAACAGATGTCGATCTAGGGCCTATCATGGAATCGTTGATTTTTATGTATATTAGTCTGTTACTGTACATTTTTATCAGATTATGTACTATGATTTTCGGAATGCCAACTTTTAGAAGTCTTATTGACAGAACATCCAATAAAACATTGTCATATGCCCGTTTAATATCCAGGAACACAGCAGTTAGTGTTTTGTTCTTTGTGAAGGCTAGCTGAATATCCGTAACTAGTATTGATGTTGCTTCTTTGGTAGACCTTCCCCGTCTGAAACCAAACTGAGATGGTGGCAGTAGATTGTTATGTTCAAGCCAGTGTTCCAGTCGATTTTTAATAAGACGTTCAAAAGTTTTCATAATGCAAGAAGCTAGCGATATAATAGGCCTATAGGAATCCTCATGTGCTGTGGGTTTTCCTAGTTTGGGTATTGGTAAAACAATATATTCGTACCATTCTGATGGTATCAGTGTTTCGTTAAGCCAAATAGAATTAAAAATATTCAATAGATCTCTTTTTGCATTTTCAGGTAGGTGAAAAAGCATCGAATAAGTTACATTCTCTTTGCCTGGAGATGTATTGTTGTTCTGTTTCAGTGCTCGGCTTAATTCTGACATAGTAAATGGTTTTAAAAGTTTTTTGTTGAGTTGGGTTTGATGTGGGTATATGTGCGGACTTGTTACTTCCTCTGGAGTTTGATTGTTGATCCAAGGTGGAGACAATTTATTTTGAAATTTTTCGATCCAGTCAGACTCCTCGTTTATTGGAACTCTATTTGCTTGTTTTCTGTTTTTGAATTGATTTAATTTTGACCATACTTCTTTTATCGGCGTATTTTTGTTTAAGCTTCCGCAGTACTCTTTCCATTTTTGCTTTTTTGTTTCTTTTATATGTTTTTTCGCCAAGGCGTCCATTTTTTTAAAGTTGACTAAGTTGTTGACATTCGGATTTTCTTTGTACGCAGCATAAGCCTTTTTTCTGTTATTGACTAACTCTTCGCACTTTTCATTCCACCATGGCTTGCCTATATGTTGTTTCCGAGAGTTAGATGACGTCTTGAATTTAGGGATAGATATGTCGGCAGCTTCATTAATATTTTTTATAATTTCCTTGTAATTATTTGAGTTGGATTCACCTAGTTGGGTTGTGTATAAGTTCCAGTTAGCTTTATTGACCTTCAAAATTTTATGGCTTTTTTTTGTAACATTATTGGTTAGATGGGGTTCACATTGATCACATAGAATTAATATAGGTAGATGATCTGATCTGTGGGGATCATTTATTATATTCCAAGAGAATAAATGCGATATTTCAGGACTACATAGTGTCAAATCAATTGCACTCTTCCTATTACTTGCATAATTAACTAAAGTTGGTGATCCATCATTTAAGTAGACTAGGTTGCAGCTGTCAATGGCTTGTAATAAATTTTTACCATATATGTCTTCAATTTCACAGCCCCAAGCAATGTGATGTGCATTAAATTTCTCCTGCTATTAAGCAGGGCTTTGGGATACTCGAAAAAAACATATCCCATTGTTGTTGTGTGATTTTTGTTTGAGGTTTTATGTAAAGTGAAACCACGGCGGTTTCGTCATTATTTATTTTGACTGAAATACATTTCGCCAGGATATGTGGATTATCTGGCAGTGGGATATCTTTAAAATAAACATTTGATTTAATTAGTATAGCGACGCCTCCTTTTCCATCATTACGATCTTTTCTTATACAATTATAGCCTGCAAAATTGATATAACTATGTGGCTTAAACCACGTTTCTGATAAGAAACCTATTGAAATGTCATTTTTTTGTAAAAGATATTCCAGGTTGTATTTATTAGCCACAGCTGATCTGCAGTTCCATTGACAAATGTTAAATTTTTTACTGTGAACATGAAGACATATTAACATTTAACCGTTCCCTAATTATATTTTTTAATGTATTCTGTTGAATATCAAAACTATTGCTTTCTTTAAGACTATTAATAATATTAGTAACCAATTCAAAAATTATGTTAGTTAGATTATAATTCTCTTGGGCATTGTGTACCTGTGAGTTGTATTGTACATTTTTTGTATATGAGTCTTGTCCTATGATACCCCCGGGTATGTTCGGAGCATTTATAGGAGCGACTATTTCTTTATGTAACATGAAAATGGGATCTGGTGATGAGGTGCGAGTTCTTTTGCTCGCTAATTGTCTAGGTGTGTTGTGTTGTGAAGATGTCATGTGTGTGTTATGTGTATAACCGTGTGTGCTTTGTGATATAATATTGCTATTTTGTGTTTGTGTGAAAGGGTTATTGTCCATATTTTTATTTGTTATTTGATTGTTAACATTTTGATTGGAAACTACATTGGCATATGTATTTTTTGGAATTTTTTGTGAAGCGTCGTTATAGCTTATATTTAATTCGCACATTGCGACTTTTATTTGTTTCTGTCTTTTAAATTCTGGACAAATATTTATATTAGAGGTTAAGTGGTTACCCATACAATTAAAACATTTTTGGGTAGATGTATTTTGACTTTGACATTTTTTTGTTTCGTGATCTTCCCCGCATTTGTTGCATCTTGGTTTACTATTACACTGTTTACCTAAATGGCCGTATCGATAGCAGTTAAAACATAAAAGAACTTTTTGAATATAAGGTTCTACATTTGCCCATACTTTATTTATAGATATATATTTTGGCAAAGATTGAGCTTTAAATGTTATAATACATGTTCTAGTCGGTATATATTCGATTTCACCATTCGATAAACTATTTTTTCTATTTATTCTTTTAACTTTTTCGACTTCAAATTTACAATGATGATCTACTTGTTTAATTTTATTTTGTATATATTGTTCAGAGTATTCCGTTGGAATACCTTTTATAACACCCTGTCTAAAAATTATAAACTTTGGTAAGTAGGCCTCTAAATTAAATTTTTTAAGTATCTCCGAATTATTCTGTTCGATAAAAAAATTAGCGCTATTTGGGTCTTTAAAATTTATTCTTATTCTATTTTTCCCAGTGGTATCAATGTTTTTAATTTTATTATCCAGATTTGGCCAATTAGTAAGTATAATATCACCTACCTTTAGAGCGCTGAGTTTACCTTTAAAATCGATTAATAAATAAATAAATAAATAAATATAGATTTATTGCAACAAAAAATACATGTCACAAAAGGTATACAGTACTGCTTCGCATATTTTCATGCATACCTAATTACTAAAATATTTGTATATATATGTCAAGTGTAAAAATATTTCAAGGATTTAACATTACACAGTTGTATAAAATATAAAATATATAACTATCATACACACATGTTTTTACATAAAGAATTATACCAACAAATTAAAATAATAATTATAAACCTAATCCTAAATCTAATATAAACTTTTTTATTTTGTCTTTAAAACTTCTAGTATTAGTAGATGAGCGAACCGATAACATGTTATATATATGAGCTGCTTGATAGCAGAAAGAACTCTTAAAACCTTCTGATTTGTGTCGTGGTATACTTAGATTATTTCTGTGCCTTGTATTTAAATCGCGTATATCGCCATGTCTACATAATAGATCATTTAAATATTCCGGACAATTAGTGTTTAAAACCGTATTAACTAGGCAACTCATATGCATAAACCTTCTTTCGCTCATATTTAACATATTTGCACCCCGTAGATGCGGAGTTATATGATCATACCTACTTAGTTGACAAACAAATCTAATGCATGCATTTTGAATTTTTTGAATACGATATTTATTAAAAGCTGTTAAAAATGGTCCATATACACAGTCCATATAGTTAGGTATTGATAGTACCAATGATTCGACTAGAGTTATTTTTACTGACTTTGGCAACAAATTACGATATTCATATATGTTTTTTAGGGCAAAATATGATTTTTGACAGATTTTATTTAGATGAAAACTAAAAGTAAGACTTTTATCAAGGTGTAAGCCAAGATATTTTACCTCATCGCACCACGTGAGATCGGTGCCGTCAATGTGAAGACTGTGAAGTGGTGTATCAACATTAGTTTTACTAAACATTATAGCTTTGGTTTTATTAGCGTTTATCAACAATGAGTTACTAATGGCCCAATTATTGATATTTAAAAGATCAATGTTTATAAGATGTTTAGCTGTTTCAAACTCTTGATAATTATATGACATGTAAATATTAAGATCATCAGCATACATGTGAAAATTGGAATATTTTATAGATTTACTAATATCGGCACTAAAAATTGTAAACAGTATTGGCCCTAGTATCGACCCCTGCGGGACTCCCGACATTATTTCCAAAGGATTAGAAATATCGTATTTACCGTCAGCACTACAGAGACGAACCATTTGATTTCTACCATAAAGATAATTTTTGAACCAGTTAATTGCTTTTATATCAAAGTTATAGTATCTTAATTTTGCCAATAACAACTCAAAGTTGATTGAATCGAACGCCTTAGACATATCTAAAAAAACCATAGTTGTACATTTGTTATTATCAAATCCTTCTACGATGTCATTTGTGATTTTAAGAAGAGCTGTGGTGCAACTATGGCCCTTCCTGAAACCTGATTGGTACATTGGTATTATATTATTATCATTTAAGTACTTGACCATCTGAACTTGTATCATTTTTTCTAATAGTTTTGAGCCTGTCGGTAGCACACTAATTGGTCTAAGATCACTAAGTGAAGGATTTTCTTTTTTAGGTAATGGGATGACCATTGCTGTTTTCCATAATGTCGGAATTTCTCCTTGTTCTATAGAATAATTAATAATATGTGTGAGAGGGTTAAGACAATATGGCAAACAAAATTTTAGCATTGTAAGTGTAATACCGTCTATTCCTACAGCATTACTCTTGATAGAATGTAATGATTTAAGCACATCTATTTGTGATACAAGTTCAAGGCTAAAGACGTTGCTGCTTGTTGCTTCATTCTCAGCCCATGCGTTGACTGTCTCCGGACTCACCTGATAATGAGGCACACTATTTATGAAATGATTATTTATAAGATTTGCATCTGAAAAATCATTAGCTATTTGTATTGCACATTTATTGTTTAATTTTAATTGATTTATTTTATTCCATAAAGTTTTAGAATTTTTGTTGGTATTATTAAACATGTAAGAATAATAGGCTGACTTTTCACGCTTGATAGCTGTCGAGACAATATTTTTCAGTTCACAGTAGTATTGTTTGCTTACCTCCGTTTCTAACATTTTGTAATTATGAAAAGCCTTGTCTTTTAATTGGATCATACATTTAATGTTATAAGTCAACCAGGGTGTCCGAGGTTTTCTAAATTTAATACATCTAAGTGGTGCGTGCTTGTTAAAGACTTCGTTTATTTTGTCGTTAAAATATTCTAATTTTTGGTTTATGTCACTCATAAAATATATTGGATGAAAATCAATATTTGATATATCTGCATCAAAAAGATAAAAGATTAGGTTATTTTCCACATAAACGTGATACGGACCTGTGTCATATTTTGTGTATTTATATACATTAAATTTTTTCTGCACGCTGCTATCACTACTGCTAGTTTCGTTTTTTTCTTGATGTAACGATTTTAAATTAGAAACTGTAATATTATTAACAAATGAATTATTAAGTGGTGAATCCAATTCCATATCCGAGTTGATGGGTATGCTCTCATTTAAATGCGTTGGTGTTACATTTCCATTGCACTCATATGTACAAAATTGTTTTTCTTCAGAAAAGTTAATATTAACTACGAACACTATAGAAATTTTAATATCTTCTTTTAATAACTTTTAACTAAGAATTAATTAAGCACTTTTCGCTGGGATAAATTCACTCCGAGTCGTCTGATAGCCACTACGGAACTGGGGAATCCATTGGATATAGCTGAAATGTAATAAATACAATACAGTAAAGGCACATAAAAATTCATACCAGCGATTCAGCGGCTATGTGTGGTGTTTTGTGTATGCGTTCATAATTATATATTTTCCCTCCATACTCACTATTTATCCTCCTATTCACTAAGAAAAATGTTAAATTGTGTAATCAGAAAGTGAAGAAAAGCTTTATTTTACTTGTTAGAACTGCTAAGAATTTTTAGATATGCATTTAAACGAGCGCTTGGCCGCGCAGAGTGACAAAGTTACTTAACTATTTCTTTCCAGGAATACCGTGGCTTCAGAGATAAATATTATTAGGACATTTTTTGTTCAGAAACACGTGGTCTATCCACCTGTATTTTTATTTTTCCTACCTTGACTTAATTTGAACATTTTGAAAAAATGGATGAAAAAAAATTTTTTTTTCCCTTTTTTCATGTTCTGCATACGAGCGGAATATACTTTTAAGGATATTATTCTATACAGTTTCACGAACTCATTAAAAAAAATTATTCAGTGTGCAAGTTTTTGTAGGTTTCACTATAAAATGTTCTCTGTCGTCTGGGCTATGGACAAAGTTTGGCATTACACAATTTGAAAAATACTTGTTAGAATATAATTGAGATCTTGATCTGAATGAATTAGTTTTTCACAATACATATTGAATTGTTTTAATTTAACATAAACTGCCTGTACATTGTTGATATGTATCACTGCAGATCGATGTGTATTAAGCGCATCATCTTTTTAAAAAAAATACTTGCTATTATACTTGAAGGAATTTTTAATCATAGTCTTTGGTTTAAAATCTACAAAACGAATCGAGTCGTTCCATTAATAATTTTTTTTTTTTTTTTTTTAGTTTAAAGTCACTGGATATCTTTAGGAATGAGTGCTATAAATTTTTAACAAACCAAGTGAAACTATTAACCCATACAACACCTTTAGTTTCAATGGCTGACCTGTCGGTAGAAACAATAGACTGTAAGTTTGGCATTAAACCGTTTTATGTTGAAATGGGAAATAAGGAAGCTGCAAAAACAAATTTTTCATTTAATGCCCCTACGACAGTGTTCAATACATTACGACTTCTAAGAGGAATGCAGTTGAATAAGGCTATCCTACTGGAGGGGAGTCCAGGAGTGGGCAAAACTAGCCTAGTAACGGCATTAGCAATGTTTACAGGACATAAAATATTCCGAGTGAATTTATCAGATCAAACGGTAAGAATACGTACTAGGTTAGAAAGCCAAGCTAAGTATATCACTGTTTTTTTTTAAGGATATTTCCGACCTTTTTGGTGCTGATTTACCGGTGGAAGGTGGAAGTGGAGGTCAATTCTCCTGGAGAGACGGTCCTCTTTTACAAGCATTAAAAGATGGCAGTTGGATCTTGCTAGACGAATTGAATCTAGCCTCTCAATCGGTACTTGAAGGTCTCAATGCTTGTTTAGACCATAGAGGAGAAATATTCATCCCCGAACTTGGGAAAACCTTTTATGTAAAACAAGGTAAACAAAGTCTCGCATATTTTTTGTAAGAAAAGTTATCTAGGAAATGATATTAAAGATCTATGAAAAGAATTAGTGTTTGATGTAGAATTTTTTTTTAGGTACAAGATTTTTTGCTTGTCAAAATCCTTTGAAGCAAGGAGGCTCTCGTCGAGGCCTACCCAAATCCTTCCTCAATAGGTTTATTCAGGTCTACGTCCACTCCTTGACGGAGAAGGATTTGCACTACATTTTGTCTAACCAATTTAATAAATTACCACAGGATATAATAACGAAAATGATCGATTTCAACTCCAGAGTTGTAAAGGAACTCGATAGTTATAGCTTTGGTCAAAAAGGAGCTCCGTGGGAATGTAATCTGCGAGACTTAACTAGATGGTGCGAAGCTATGGTATATCATTATGATGTCAATCCAAGTTTAGACAAAAAATACCAACCTGAAAGTGTAATGCAATTGATTTATGGGGATCGCATGAGGACTTTGTTGGATAAAGAAAAAATAAAAGATGTATTCGAGCAAGTGTTTCAGTGTAAAGTGTGCGGGACGGGACCAATAGCATACGTGAATAAACAGAACGTTTACTTTGGCGATGTAGGTATCGAACGAAACTCAAGTGGTGTTAATGTGAACGTTTTAAAGCAGGACAAGACATGTTTAGTGCTTCGATCCCAACTACCCGCCTTAAGGAGCTTAGCCTACTGTGTGAATTTAAATTGGATGTCTATTTTGGTGAGTACATAGGGTTAGATAATTGATATTAAAAATGATATTTCACATATATTTTAAGATATTATTATTCATCATATATAGAGGGCGAGGTAGAACTGAAAAAATTCCAGTATTTAATGCTAAAGATAATGAAAGATTGCAAGGTAAATCGACCTCAGAAGTTTTTGAACCAATTTCAATGTCAAAAATTACAAGTTAAAACTTACAACTATAGTTTATAAACACACACTGTAATGGACACATATAAAAAGCATTAAAGTACAGCATAAAAAAAGCTACAGAAAACATATTAAAAGCATTTTAAAAAGCTTCTCAAGCATATTAAAAGAAGCACTATTATAAAATGAACTAAAATAATTAGGTAAACTAAGGAACAGTTACACCGGTATGAAGCATTGAAATAAACTCGTATAAATTCTTTAGGTATATATTTTTTGAAAGCATGAACAGGCAAGTCTTTGAGGTCCTTTGGGAATAAATTATACAAGTGAGACCCACTGTAGGTAGGAAATTTCAAGTGTGGTGATGTTGATTTAAATAGAAGTTATTTTTGTGTCTTGTATTATGACTATGTCTGCGTGTGTTAAAAGTGTATCTTTATTTTTGTGGCAGAATATTAAAATTTTTAATATTTAGATATATGTGAGAGGTAAGATTTTTTTATTTTTAAAAGTATTTCTGTACGAGTTCCATGAAAATAATGATTCGCATACATGTTTTTACCAAAATACACTGCTGAGTGGTTTATTGTCGATATTTTTCCAATTTTTAGAAGTGCCGTAATTAAAAAAAATAAAAACTGTTACAAAGGTACTGTGCTAGTGGCACTTAACCATTGAATTTTTACATGTCCATATTTCTTACCTTTTATTCTTCCAGAATTGCTCCTACTCCATTATGATTGTTTACATTATTACCAATTTTGGTAAAAATTTTGACTCACATCGAGTCATTCTCAAAAATAGACCTCGCTTTCAGATTTCGGAGTTTTAAAAAATTATTTCTTTCCAATTTACAAATTATACACATGGTATTAACTACTGTAGTTTTATAATAACTTGTTGATCAGCAGCAGTGCACTTTTTGTCTTTTTTTATATTTTTTTCAACAGAAAATGTAAAACGATTTTGTCCACTATATTACCAAACTTTAAAATTATATGTTACAATTGCAAATACATTTATAGAATACAAGTTACTGATACTTTAAATTTGTATTTAATCTTTTTTTGAAAATTCGCGTCAGCCTTCGTCCTTTTATCCACTGCATTACCAAAGACTAGTCGTCACCCTAATTACAAGGTTGCATGTTACTAATGTAAAAAACATGACGTACAACCTTGTAATATTAGGGTGACGTAGTCATATAATACTATAAAGACGCGACACTCCGACCAATCCTATTAATAAATCTCTCTTGAGAAATTTGACCTCGGTCATTTAAATTGGCATCTCCATCTGCCAAGTCTGAAATGTAGACACCAAGGACATCAAAATAAGTGTTGGCTCTAAGTGATGAATCGAGTAAAAAGTTTCATGTATGTAGGTTAGGTTAGGTTAGGTTGATATGTGAGTGGGCTAGTAACTGACCCTCCACCGCGACCATCTGGTCTATTGTGGCTCACTCCTAATTATATTTCACCCAATAGGTTCAGCTTTTTGATAAAGTCGACTACCTTATTGGGTGAGAGGTTGTCCAGATCCTCTGGCAGCAGTTGCCCTTTGCCAAAAAGTAAGAATCTGGTTCTTTCTGCAGCAGGACAGGTACATAAAATGTGCGCTGCCGTTTCATCCTCCTCCAGACACAGTCGGCATTCAGCGTTGTCCGCTATTGCGAGTCTGTGTAGGTGGTGGTTAAGTCTGCAGTGCCCAGTGTATAGGCCAACTAGAGTTCTTAGGTGTAACCTATTTAACTCTAATAGTTTTTTAGTTCTTGATTTCAAAGGGTGTGTGATGAACTCCTTTGAATGAACTAATCCTGGTAGTTCTTGCCAGTACTGGAGGATTTTCCCCTCAGTCCAGGCCAAGATGGTGGTTTTCGCAGTGCTTGCCGATATGCCAAGCACTGGCTCCGGTCCGATAAATTTTGATACCGCACCTTCCCTGGCTAAGGAGTCGGCTGCTTCGTTGCCCTCCAAGCCAGAATGGCCCGGTATCCAGACCAGAGTTAATTTGTTGTATCTGCCCAATCGGGCTAGAGCCTTTTGGCAATTCCAGACCAATTTAGAATTGCAGCGATGTGAGCCAAGAGCTTTAAGAGCTGCTTGGCTGTCTGAAAAGATTTTTATTGATCTGTGTCTAGGATGCATCTGCTCAAGCCTCCTTGTACACAGTTCAATGGCATGAACTTCTGCCTGAAAGACAGTCGCATAGTTACCCAGGCTCGAAGTGATTCTTACCTTTGGGTTGCGACTGTATGCTCCAGCTCCAACTCCCTCAGGGGTTTTGGAGCCGTCTGTAAACCAACAGATGTCTGCTCTTTGTAGGTCAGTTTTATTCCGATCCCATTCGTCTCTTCCAGGAAAAAGGACGGTAAAAGGCAGTTCATAGTTGGTCGCGGTAGGCATCACATCTGAAAGCATTCCCAGGATGCCATGACACTCCATGTCATCTGACAGCCTGTTGCGTTCCATGATGCTAGCCTGCGGCATATTATTTGCCGCTTGTTGAAGTCTGTATGTTGCCCACCTGGCCTCTCTCTCCAAGTAGATGTGGAGAGGAAGTAGATCCAGGAGGATTTCCAGAGCTGCTGACGGTGTGGTACTTATCGCACCAGTTACTGCCAGACATGCTTGTCTCTGTAGACCAGAGAGTTTGGCTTTGGTCGTTGTAGCCCTTTCGACCACCAAACTATGGAGGCATACGCTACCATTGGTCTTATGACCGTAACGTATAGCCAGTATATTTGTTGGGGACCTATACCCCAGGTTTTTCCACAAATTCTGCGACATGTCCACAAGGAGAGTCGCGCCTTGTGGATTACCTTTTCCAGATGGGAGTTCCAGTTGAGTGATTTATCTAGTGTAACCCCTAGATATTTCACTTCCCCCGCAAATGGAATAGTTTCACCTGCTAAGGAGGGCGGCACTAAATTGTTCAGCCTCCTTTTTCTGGTGAAGGGTACTATTACAGTTTTGTGGGGGTTCACAGTCATCTGCTCCCTCTCACACCAAATATGGACTGTATTTAGCACCTCTTGAAGGGTATTAGAGAGTACCTCTTCAGATTTTCCTCTAACCATAATGACTAGATCGTCCGCATATGCTTGAATCTCGGCTTCCCACAGAGAGAGAATGGCCAGCAGATCATCCACAAGCAGTGACCATAAAAGGGGGGAAAGTACCCCGCCTTGTGGACGCCCTCTTGCGGCCCTGAATCTGACCGTTTCTCCCTGTAGAGAAGTCGTTATGATTCTGTTTTCAAGCATAGCTTGAATCCAGCCAGTTATAGTTAGCTCAACCCCTCTAGCAGCCGCAGCTGTATATAGGGAGTTGGGCAATGCATTGTTGAATGCTCCTTCGATGTCAAGGAATGCTGCCACCGCAATCTCTTTTTCCTCAAGAGATTGTGTGATTTTCCCGACCAGGTTATTTAGTGCTAGTTCTGTTGATTTGCCGGGTTGATAGGCATACTGGTGAACATTCAGAGGATAGGTGCTCAGGATGTTTCCCCTGATATGTCCATCCAGAACCTTTTCTAGGCCTTTCAACAGAAATGATGTCAGGCTGATGGGTCTTAGCGATTTGGGGTCTGGTTCTGTCCGACCCACTTTTGGTATATATACCACTTTTACCGCCGCCCAACTGGATGGGATATAGTTCCATACCAGACCAGCTCTGTATAGTCTGATGAGGAAAGGTAGCAGTATTTCCAGTCCGTTTTGTAGCAGCGCTGGAAAAATGCCATCCTCACCAGGCGATTTGAATGGTTGAAAAGATTTGATCGCCCATTCAATCGCTGGTGCTGTGATAACCTTTTTGGCCACCAGCCAGTCGTCTTTGTGAGGTCGTTTGGTTCGGCCTCCCGATGGTGGTGGTTGTTGGTTATCCAGGATCGAACTCCCTGGGAAGTGGTTCGGTGTAAGGAGTTCAAGGGTTTCCTTTCCAGATTCAGCAAATGAGCCATCTGGACGTCTTACCACACCAAATTCTCTTGCCGGCTCTCTGGAAATGATCTTGTGGATTCTAGTGCTGCTAGGTAAGTCAGTAATACTCTCGCAGAACCTCCTCCAAGATTCCCTTTTTGCCCTTCTGATTTCTTTATTATAGTCCGTTAGCGCAGATCTATATTGTTCCCAGTTGCCCGAATCTTTAGCTCGATTACAGAGGCGTCGAACTTCTTTTCTCATTTTATCTAATTTTTTGTTCCACCAAGATGCCCCTCTGTTGTCTTTTTTCGTTTTTAGTGGAGAGTTTTCATGATATGCTGAAATAATTGCGCTCCGGGTCTGTTCCGCCGCAATTTCTATTTCATCACGATTCCTGATTATGGTGAGAGTGGATTGCAGGTGTGCCTGGAGGGATTGTTTATACCCACTCCAGTTAGTACACCTAGGATCCCTGTACGTCACCACAGGTCTTGGTCCAGTTTCTATGTTAAATAGAATGTGTCTGTGGTCTGAACACGAGGGTTCAGAGGATACTTTCCAATCAGTAATCTTGTTGCTCACAAAGCTTGAGCTGATTGTTAAATCCAGTACCTCTCTTCTATTTCTAGTGACAAAGGTTGGTTCCGTTCCAATGTTATTCACAATTAGCCCTTCACCTAGTATGTATTCAAAAAGTGACTCACCTCTTTGGTTAATGTCTGTGCTGCCCCATGCCGTATGGTGGGAATTTGCATCACATCCAATAACAAGGTGAATGTTGTTCCTCTTGCTGTAGGCGATTAACGACCTAACCGCAGGTGGAGGAGGTTGATCAGCACCCCTGTCTCTCGGGAAGTATGCAGAACAGGCTATTATGTCCATTCTGCTTTCCCCCACCGGTAGCGATAAGCGGATGGCTACAACATCCTGGGTGCAGTAACCTGAGAGTACAAAATAATTGATGTTATTTCTGATCAAGATACAGGCTCTGGGTCTTTCTCCAGAGCCGACTGATACTATCTTGCCAGAAGTGTTTCCTAGTCCGTTTACTCGGCCTGTATTGGTTGTCCAAGGTTCCTGGATAAGGGCAATGTCAATCTGCCCTTCCTTGAATCTTCTGCCAAGGACGTATGTGGCGGCCTTGGCATGTTGTAGATTCGCCTGTAGGCACCTGACGTGCATAGACTTCAGGTTAATTCCTTCGGCGACTACCTTAAAGGAGGGTTTGACAATTTCACTTTCGCAGGGATTCTTTACCCGCTGGTCATGTGAACTGCCGTTGGACTGTAGACGTTTTCCCGTTTCAGCTCGCTCAGAGAAAGTTTGTTGAACCCTCTCCGGCGGCTGGTTGGTGTCACGTCGTTCCAACACTGACTGCAAGGCGGTTTCATATGGTATTCCGCTCTTGAGTGAACGGCTAAGGAGCTTTGTTGCAGCCTCCCTTAGCTGTTCTCTTTCAGAGGAGAGGTTGTCCAAAGCTTTGGATTCCTCTTCCCCTGAATTGTCTTCTCCTTCGGACTCAGGAACCGGCTTTAACAGCTCCCTTTCCTGATCCGACGGGATCGGACGTGCTTGTGGAGTGGGATTTATCCCAGTCTCCAAGGGTTCTTCAATTTGAAGATCGAGGGTTGTACCCCTCTCGTTGGGTTTTTTAGAAGAGAGATTGCCCAAATCTTTGGGCTCCTCCTTCTCTGATTTGTCCTCTCCTTCGGACTCAGGAATCGGCTTTAACAGCTCCCTTTCCTGATCCGGTGGGATCGGGCGTGTTTGCGGAGTGGGATTTATCCCAATCTCCATAGGTTCTTCGATTTGAAGATCGAGGGTTGTACACCTCTCGTTTGGTTTATTTTTGTTAGTCGTTTTCACCATATGGTTCCCACGAGTAGCAAAGGAATGTTGGTCCGCCACAGTAGAGCCCTGCATTGCTGTGGTAAGGCAAAATACTCCGGAAGATTGCCCAGTTTTCTGGAGGCCCCGTTAATGACACCTTTCGCCCCGGTGCCATTCAGCCTTCGGCACGGGTTGCGTACACCTTGGCTTGGAGGATTTTATCGACTTACCTTGTCTAGATCCGCCGTGTTTAGCCGAACGCAGGGTCACCTCGGGCAGGATGCGACATTGAGCCGCGCACGGACGATCTTGAGGGAAGCTTCATAAAGGATGGCCATTTCCCCTCAGCTTTTCTCCTAGAGTCAGTGGCCAAGTAGCTGACTCCTTGACCCCAATGTATGTAACAAATACGTACAAATAACACTTTACGTAATGTTCAAAGAAACATGGACAAGAGACACGAGGCGATGAAAAGTTAATCATGTTTCATAATTTCGTGGTTTTTATATTATTTGGGAATGTCTGATTCGGTTTTTACAATATGATATATCTACGTAAAAGCCATCTCTGAAATCTCTCGCACTGATTCGGGAAGCTAACTGCTGACGCATACGTAAAGAAACTACGGGAGGTTTAATTTGGCATCTTGTCTGGTCTGTCTGTCTCAAGAAACGAGCTTCTCTTTTTGAGTGTCGTGTCTTTAATATACTATATTAGTCTTTGGCGTTACTCTAAGTTCTCTGCATACCTTTTAAAAAGTAACATAGTGGACCATTACGCAATGGATAAAATAACTTCAAAATGCACGTGAAATTACTAATTATGTGAACGTTAACATATGTGTTTTTGTTTACTAACTTCATATTGGAAACATAATTCTATAATTAATCCTATATTTTATCTTTTTATTAACATGTTGGAATTAATAATTTTTAAACACCTTTCTTCTTATCTTTATACAATAATAATGATAATTTTACGAATTTTAAATTTTATGAATTTTAAATTTTAATGTATGTACTTTTAACTTGTTACTATTCATTTTTTGTATTTTTCTTTTTTAACTATCAACTTGTGTTTTAACTTATGCTATGACATGTCCTACACTCTCTGGGTAATGATGTAACTTTTACTACTGGATTAATAAAGACACTATCTAATTTACATTAGATAGGTACATTAAATTGAACCTACCTGAATGTAAGGTAACACAGGGGACCCTGAATTTATACAAATTAGAACCAACACAGACAGGGGCGGACTAACCGGGTGCGGGGCCCTGGGCTATTAATGCTTTGGGGCCCTTCCCATCTCATAAGACTATTTCCCTTCTCACATTATAAGAACCAATGAAATAGCAAGATTTTGAAAATTTAGACCAGTAAGAACAAATTCACAGAGAAAATTGCATTCGAGTTGAATATTTTACATACAATGACAGCCAGCGAAAATTGCACAAGTCTTGACAGCAAAAACGTCAAAATGTCAACATCAATAAAAATTTCTTGTTCTATGTTTTGTTTTGGAAATAGTCTAATAAATATATATATTTTGTGCATTAAAAACATTGAGTTAGAATATAAGGAGATGCCATGCTGTATAAATTTCCTATACAGAAACGGTACCAGTAGGCGTGGCTAAACGTTGGAACAAGATGGTGGTTTTGATAGATCCGGACTATTTAAAATTATAAGAACTTTATACCCCGACGAGGCGGCCTATCTGAATAACGCAAGAAAAATGTTGAATTCAATAAATGCAAGATTTTTAGCAAAAAGGATTAGAACAAACATATTCAAACAAAACACAAAATAAACAAATTAATATATATTTAGTGACTTCTAGATAATAAAATTTTATTATATTTAATTAGCTGTTTTTTTCTAATGCGGCTCTGTTTGTTGTTCACAGTACCTATGAAATGTTATTCCCATTAATTTTTTCTTGTCAACACCATCTCTAGAAGAGCAACTTCTTTTGACACACGACACCATAGTCCTTTTAATGTTTATTGTCCAAAATTTAAAAACTATCAATAAAAATCACAATAAATCGCGCGGAAAACAAACTGTCACTATTTGACGAAAAAGTAGTAACATGGCGGCCAAGTGATTCCGTTTTTGATCACGTGACCGCTTCTCCCGTCCTTCTAACTCAATGATTAAAAATAATCTGAAAATTCAACATTTAAAGCGTGTTGCTTTTAGGAAACCGCATTTGTTCAATTTGATGAGATTTGACTGAAAAAGTACTCTCGACTGCATCTCTTTTTGTCAAATCTCATCAAAATGAACTCAAGCAGTTTCTAAGCAACACGTGTTGATGCTGAATTTTCGATAATTACTACAGATAACATTTTTTTGAGATCAGGTCAGATCACGCACCACCAAGACCCGTTTCACTTTGTTTTGACTAAATACTGAACTAAACTATAATAATAATAGCGAGTAGCCTTGGTTGCGACTGATCAAATCCAAATGCATACAGTGGCGCAAAAACTGTGGATGGCGATGCGGAAGCAGAAGAGCAAAAAATGTTATATATTTCTATATTTATTATTTATACTGTCAATGAGATCACCAATACAGAGCATACTCATAATAATATCGTATTTGATTTTTAAGTCAGTTTTCAGCGTTCGGGGCCCCTTCAGTATCCGAGGCCCTGGGCTTAAGCCCCTAAAGCCCCCCTTTAGTCCGCCCCTGAACACAGATATCGTGTGTGTCAGTTAAACAAAACTAAACTGTAAAACAAAATGAACACAGAATTCAAAACTTAACAGTTTTTTATATATTCTGTACTTTTCGCACCATTTTCTTAACATTTTTAAATTTGTATTGGTAACATAGTGGACTAAAATTGGTTACATATAAAAAATGCTGCACAGCTTAATAATAAAAAATGAATTACCAATTCTGGTTGCTTGAGGTAATACCCCAGTAAATAAAGACAAATTTGAGGCCAGTATAGGAAAAAATTACGAGAAAGCTGTTTTTTTGTGGGGACCTTCATTGAGATGCCCTTAGTACATCCTAAGAAGTTCGAGCAACTTGAACCATGGTTTTTTTTGGGGGGGGGGGGGGGGGGTTAAAGGGGCGATTTTCAGTTTTTTGCTATTATCTCGAAAAGTATCACTTTTTAGACAAAAATAGAACAAAAATATTTCTTATAACATTCTATACACTTTTTTTCGTAGGATCAATCGTTTCAAAGATATACAGTACATACATAAAATGTTGTGTGTCTAATTGTGAGGACAAAGTTTCAGAAAGACATCCATTCCCAAATCCAATAGCAAATGCTGTTGCAGATAAATTAGTTCTAGTTTCTACTGTTTCTACTGTTGTTTTGCTTTATAAATATTCTATTTGTCTTCGTAGATAGTCCCCAAACAGCAATATTATATGTTATAGAAGATATATTTTTTGCAACTTTTCATTCAGTCATTTAAATATTGCACGATAATAAAAAAAGCAACAAAATAAATGTAAAAACTATATTTGTTCTTAAAATAAAGAAAAACAAACTAGACAACTTTTTTTTTTAATTTATTTGTCTCTTAACGGATGGACTTCATTAAGGTTATAATAGGTAAGAAATATGGATACAAAAGTAGGTATGTATTTTACGTAAGCTGTCATTAGTATCAAAATAATCCGATCATTTAAAATAGAGTAAGCATTAATTGATTATTTTTATTATGTAAACTATTTGCATGTACAATATAATACCAGAGCTTCAGAAACTGTGCTAAACCTATTTTAATACGTATAATTATTATCAAATGTGGACATTACCATCGTGATCGGCACATTTTTTACATTTAAAAACATATTTATCCCAAACCAAAATGAAACTGTTACTGTCAAAAAAATACAGACATTGTATCTTTTTGTAACTTTTACTCAAAAACGATTGATCCTACGAAAAAAAGTGTAATGACCTTTTTTTGTGTAGAATTTTATAATAAATGTGTTTGCTCAAAACTGAAAATTTCCCCTTTAACTCCCCTCCAAAAAAAACCCATTTCTCAAATTGCTCGAACTTCTCAGGATGTACTAAGGGCACCTCAATGAAGCTCTCCACAAAAAACCAGCTTTCTCGTAATTTTTTCTAGTCGAAATGTCTTCATTTACTGGGCTATAAAGCTAAATTTATTTATTTATTTATCAAAATTCCACATAGATCATTATACAATGACATGAGTTCGTAGATAAGTGAATTAATGTAGAAAGTAAAATAGGAACATATAAAACTTACAACTACACATAAATATTTAAGAAAAATATTCATTCAAGCTGTAAAAGCTATGTCTTAAGAGTAGAGTTTTGATTTCTTTCTTAAAAGTAGTTAGATATAGAAATAATAGACTTGAGATTTTCAGGTAAATGATTGCAAATTTTTATCAGCATTATGTAGCTACTTTTAGCCTTCAAGGCAAGTCTATGTTGGGGTAATCTTAAGCTTAACTTGTCACTAAAGCATAGTAAATAGTTGCTAACTATATCTGCAGTTGATGTATATTGACTAATGTTATTTTTGACGTAAATTGCACGCTGCAAAATATATATAGAGTTAACAGTAAGAATTTTTAAGTCTCTGAACAGTTCCCTACAGGACTGTCTAGAGTCTTTAAATTTAATTGTACGAACTACTTTTTTTTGCCCAGTTAGTACTTTATTTATCCGATTTGCATTGCCCCAGCTGACAATGCCATAACACAATGCTGAATTTACATGTGAAAAATAGTATGAAAGCAACATTTTTAAATTCACATATGACCTTAGTCTCCAGATGATAAAACAATTGAGTGAGAGTTTTTTAGAACACTATTGATTTGAGAGTTCCATGATAACCAGTTGTCAGTCTGAACTGAATACCCAAAAATTTCGTGTTATCAGTCTGATTAGGAACACCTGTCATAGTTCTGACCAGGATACTATAGTTGGGAGCTGTAGTATTAAACACAAGTTCAGTTTTATTGGAGTTTAATAATAAATTTTTCGCAAGGCTGTAATCAAGGACAGTATTTGTACAATCATTAGCTGCTGTACTAAGCATATTGCCATTGTCGGCTGAGACAATTGCTGACTTATCGTTTGCAAATACAGTTATTGTGCTGTGGCAATGTTTATGAAATGGTTTAACTATGTCGTTTATAAAGATTAGAAAGAGTAGGGGGCCTAGGATACTCCCTTGAGGCACCTCCATCTTGATAGGTTGCAAGTCGGAGTTATGCTCCTGCCATCTGCCTGTAGTACAACCATCTGCGAACGCTCAGACAAGTATGAAGAGATCCAACTATAGGACAGTCCCCTTACTCCATAGTAATAGAGTTTCTGTTTGAGTAAATCATGGTTTACCATGTCAAAGGCACGCTTATAGTCAACGCATTTTTTGTCATCAAGACTTTTAATTATGGAATTAACTGAATTTAGTATAGCATCTTGCGTAGAAAGATCTTTGCGGAAACCGTATTGTGCATCAGTGAGAATATTATTTCTGCTGAGATAGTTCAGTAATCTAGAGTGAAAGGCTTTCTCATAAATTTTAGAGAAAACAGAAAGTAAAGAGATTGTCCTATAGTTTTCTGTCATATCTGTCTCATTTTTCTTGTGTATAGGCTTAACAATAGACTTTTTTTAAGTTGGCTGGGAAGATGCCTTCTTCAAAAGACTTAATTATCAAGAATGTCAAAACCGGAGCTAGAATATCGGCAATATTACCAAGCAGGGAGTAAGAATTTTTTACCGAAACTGCTTTTAACAGTGAGAATGTCTCATCATTAGTAATAGGAGTTAAGTACATAGAGTGGCACCAATGTTTGCATTCAATTTTAATTTTGATTTTTTTATTAAAATCGGTGTTAATGTTAAAGCCAGAGGTAAGCTGATTGGGCTAGTTTATAAAAAGTGCATTAAATGATCCCTCAAAAATCTTATGGGAAATTGGCTTACGGTGAAATTGGCCCAAATTCTGATATGTTGTTCTACTAATCCAGTAGATCAAAAGTCTCAATGGGCAAGAGTCCCAAAAACACACCCTTCTACCTTTTTTTGCCCTCTATTGGGGTGAAAAGCGCTCGTATACATTTAACAACTACATTTCTCTAAAAAAATATTTGTATCTTTCAGCGCGGTAAAAAACCTGAGTCGTAGGATCTGACTTACATTTAGACCCTTCCACCCCTTCCGGGGAGTGAAAATCGCTTTCACGGCTGCACAGCGGTATCTTTGTTCCTAAAAAATATGAAACTATTCAGTTGAACACAGAACCTTAAAAGACGGTACAAAAATCACTTTGAAGTACCCCCTAACGCTTTTCCACCTCTTCCGGGGGGTGATTCTCAATAAAGCGGCTGCACAGCGATAGTACATCTCAAAAGAGGTACAGCAATGACTCTGAGCCAATCTCTAACCATTTTCCAACCCCTCCGAGGGCTGAAAATCACTTTCACTGCTGCACAGTGGTATACTTTTACCCCCGCGACAAACCTTATGGGAATTGGCTTACGGTGGAATTGGCTCATCTTAGCATATGTTATGTATTTTGGCGTTCTGAACAAAAGTCGCGAGGTCATAAAACCCTTCCCAAGAGGGGTAGAGGCCTAAGAACATCTGGTTCGCGTACTGGATTTCTCGGACGAATCCTCCCCTTATTCCTCCCTTTTTAGCTGAAAGATACAAATATTTTTTTAGAGAAATGTAGTTGTTAAATGTATACAAGCACTTTTCACCCCAATAGGGGGCAAAAAAAGGTAGAAGGATTTGTTTTTGGAACTCGTGCCCATTGAGACTTTTGATCTACTGGATTAGTAGAACAACATATTAAAATTTGGGCCAATTTCACCATAAGCGTGAGGGGTCCTTTTTGAGCTGCAGTTTGGTAATCCTTGATCATATTCCCTTGCTCATCTATAAAAGATGTGGGATTGGATTCGGTTTGAATAGAATTAACATAATTTCTTATTATCCGCCACGCGCATTTTGTTTTATTTTTAGCATTAGAGTACAACTTATCATTGTATGCTTTATTTCTGTCTTTAATAGCGTGTCTATGGTCCTTTAGTAGGAATCTGTATTTATTATTTAAATCTTTATCATTGTTGTTAATTTTAACTACAGTGGATAATTGTCTAAGTGTTTCACCACGCTTATGATCTCATCATTAATCCAGGGTTTATCAATGAACTTCTTGCTCCTGTCAAACTTTAAGAGTACCAAGGGAAAGCATATTTTTAATATCTCAAGAAATCTAGTCAAAAATGTATCAAACATGTCGGATGCATCCTTCCCTAAGAAAATACTCCCCCAGGAGTCAGTGTCTAGATAATTTCTAAAATTAATATTATTCGTTGGATCTTTGAAGTTCCTGGTGTATTTAAGTACAGGGCTCTCATGTGTTGACACACTACAGGGGATTGAGACCATTTGCAGGAAGTGGTCAGAAAGATGATTTCCAACATATCGGGTTACATTCAAATTTATCGTAGTAATAAATCTGATTTACAATCTTCAGCTGTGAAGATGGAACTTTGACATAGTTACATAGCATTTCTTCGGTATTTTGACTAAAACTAATTTATTTGCGCAAAAATTAATAATCACAGAAATATGAAATTATCAGCTGAACAGCCTATTTAGAAGTTATTTTTGATTTTTACTCGGATTTTTATTAAATTACAAATTAATATAGTTAAGCGACTTTAAAGTTGATTAGGTACATATTAAGTGTGGTATATTTTGAGAACGACTCATAAATAAATTATTGATTGCTTTCCTAGGATGTAAACGACACCTTTATTCTCAATTTTTTAAATTACAATAGGCCTCTTGCATGTGCCGTATATTTTAAATTAATCTATATATATTAATAAGTGTTACTAAACATTAGCAATTATCAAATCTGTTTTCATAATTTCTAACTGGAAAGTATTTAAATCATCGACTAATAGCCGGGAGAAGGGGCAAATCTCAGAAAACACATGTTGGAGTTGAAGTCATTTGTCACTAGTTATATCGCTGCGCGTGCATGCGTGCAGTGGTTGCGTTCATAATGCGGTAGCGCTAACTAAGCGATCACTTATCATTTACATCATTGATCAGTTATGTGCTGAACGGTGTATTCTGACACTATGATACATGATAGACAGAGACCAGCTGTAATCTGAATTAGCATGCAAAGTATTAGTTGGGATTATTAGTACCGCAACAACTTTATCCAGTTTAAATAAAGAATAGTTTAATATAGCCACATGTCGAAAGCTTGCTTTATTTGGCCACTAAAATCAAAAGAAAATATTTCATAATCTTCACATTCCTAAATAATTTCCAATTTTTCTTGGTTCATTTTTGTGACCTTCCGATTAACCGGCACAAACAGAAAATGTTTGCTTAAGTTTTTATGTTAATGGATAAGACAAATGTTGTGTTTATGTCTAATTTTTTCAAATTCAAATAACTGATCAGTGATCACGGATCATGAATGGAGTTAATTTAAAATGTACGCCAGCACTGTGCGTAACCTGACACATGACGTCACACGTTGTTTGAGCGCCTAACGGATTTATTCAAACTTTAATGTTGAATACTGTCTGTAAAGGAAAAAATAAGAAAAAATACACTGTGTTTTGTATTAAGTAAAAATTATAAAAATGCCAAAATTATGTTTTGTGCAAGATGCCTATTGTCGAACAGAGTGTAGAATTGAAAAATTAAAACGGAAAATTATATTTGATAGGGTACAGTTGTAACTAGTAGCGATAGGGGCTAAACTACAGAAATATAATTCTTTCTTTATTATCTACCAACTGGTAGCAAATTTGGTCCAAAGGCTTCTAGGGCCATTTCAACATTTTGAGGACTGCTGATCGATATTAAGGTAACTTTCATCAACCCTGACTGAAAGAACTGCTGTAATACAAAAAATAATAAAAGTATGAGAGTCTACAACATAAAAAAAAATCCCCTGAACACTTTGCTACTGATATATGTTATGTATTATTAAGAGATTAATAAAATATGTAAATATAAAAGTGTATCAACGTTGCGCTCATAGTTAAAACTTGACGAGAATAACGAAAAATAACGAGAAATCGGTCATGTTTTAACACTTTTATATTTACATATTTTATTAATCTCTTAATAACACAAAACATTTATCAGTAACAAAGTGTTGGTACGATTGATTTTCAGGGGAGTTTTTCTTATGTTGTGGACACTCATCCTTTGTTGGGTAGCTCTATTCCTAATGTTCAACTATTTTATATAGTATTAGGTGTGTTTAACGAATGCAACAATGCAACTGCTGAGAAAGGTTTCAGCGATTTCAGGTGTTCTGCAAGGATCAATTCTAGATCCAGAATTGTTTAATTTAGTTACTAATGATTCCCTTAACAGTTCTTCAGTTAAATGACTGTTATATGCTGATGATTTAAAAATATTCTAGAACCACAAGTTAAACACACTACCTGTCTTGTCATATTCTATATGATACAAATATAATTCAATAATACATAATAAAACAATAATACACAGGATGTATATTTGTTTAAAACATTGGTAACTCCTTAACCTTGGCTCCAAGGTCAAAAAACTACTGTAACGAATTTAAATAGAGTTGCTAAGTTTGTTTTTTTTAAATTTTTTGTCTTGCGAGAAAAATGAGGTAAATAGAAGGGAAGTGAGGATTTTTTTTTTTCGGTAAAATTTCGCCATTTTGTTACCGTGACTAATCGGTAATTAACTGAAATTATCTCAAATATGATGTCCTCTTAATATCATGTATTAACTATACGCTGCAATAATCTCGGCCCTTCGAAGCAAATGTTTCTGGGAAAAAAAGATTTTTTAAAGATTTACATGCATTTTCTAGGAAATGTGAAATTTCTTCCATTTTCCCAAAAATCTCGATAATTATTAGTTTTTCAAAATATTTGTAGATATCATCAATTCTAAAGAAAATCGATTGAGCTTTCCGACGCTTTTTTAATTTTTTTCTGTAACAAACAACAACAAAGTTATGACCGAAAATATGCGCCTCTTTGCATTTCCTAAAATTCATGATTATTTCCAAACTGGAAAACTACAAGTTAAACATTAGTGATTAGTATTTATACATTTGGTATTGACAGGGCAGCAATCCAACAACAATAAAATTACCTGTAACCATTGACGTCATGCGTTAGTAAAATTTAAAATAATTAGTATAGTTTTTGTAGATTGGCGACTCCAATATGACGCCTAACTAAAATGGTAAGAAATGTGAAAAAAACTTTAGGAACAAAGTCGTAGAGAATAAAATTTCACATAAAAAAGTGAGTGGTGGCATCTTTTATTGTTTTGACAGCATATGCTTCATTTTGGTGTGAATATTACCTTCTTTATATTGGCCGCTATAATATATAGTACAGTACCTAGAGGTAAAAAATATGCAAAACTTCGAAATACTGTCATATTGAACGGATTTCGTTCATTTTTGGCAGTATAATAGTAAATGCTTCACAGAAAAGTTTCTATATTGTGCGGGGGACGATAGAATTTAGCAAATTTTTAATTTTCTCCATGACAAATTTCAAGTTCCTAGCTGATCAAGAAGTACCTCAAACAATTCACTGGATAGAAAATAATGAGCAAACATTGTTACATTTTCCTTTATATACAGTGTGTCCCAATTTTCACGGTAACACATTCATAGCTCAATTACACAGCCACACAAAAAAAAGTGGTCTGGCCAGTCAGACCAGTGTATCCTTATGTATTTAGTCATGCTGAAACCGAATCCGAAGTCAGATTGGTCGTTTTTTCACCCCCAACCCCCAAAAAACACCCCCGCCCCCCCCAAAAGTGGTCTGGCCTGTGAACCGTACCGGATTCGGAATTGTCAGATTCGCTAGTTTTTCACCTCTGACCCCCCAAAAACACCCCAAAACAAAAAAAAGTGGTCTGGCCTGCGGACCAGATCAGTATATACCTATCTATTTGGACCCGCTGAAACCGAATCCGAAGTCAGAATATTTAAATTGGCTCGTTTTTCACCCCCCAACCCCAAAAAACACCTCCCCCACCCAATAGTAGTCTGACCTGCGGACCATACAAATATAGCCTTATATATTGGGACTCTCTGAAACCAAATCCGAAGTCAGAATTGTCAGATTCGCTCGTTTTTCACCCCCAACCCCAAAAAACCCCCCAAAACAAAAAAGTGGGCCAGACCAGTGTATCCTTACCAAATACATACATACGGCGTCGGGATATTATCAAGCAACGTGCTTTCGGAAACTAAGATAAAATTATTTAGTATTATCAACGTCCTTGGGACATTATAGCTGAAAAGTGAGACTCACTCTATATAGAAATTTTCTTTATAAAATATTTAATTTTAATATTACTTATAATGTATTTTCTGAACCCGACAGGAAATTTGTTCTGATTTACTAATTTTTTCATGTGTGAACTTGGCTTGTAAACTTACCAATCAGTGACACAGATTCTCTATCTTTACATTGTACACTGCATTCTTATTTGAGATGGAAAGTTTGAATAAATCCATTAGGCACGCAAGCAACAAACGTGACATCATGTAACATATGACGCTACAGCGCTAGCGCCCATTTTAAATTAATTTCATTTCTGTAATAACCTTGTGGTACAGATATTTTTTATTTCGAAAAAACTTGAGAAATTGATTGATTATAGAAATCGTATTTTTTAACATTTGCACTGCCATGCCATATCTTCAAATCTAATTGAGCTATTGATCTGATTTTTAAAAAAATTTAAGTACCTACACAAATAAGCGCTTCCAGTGGTCTTTGTTTCTGTCGTTTATTGTTTATTGTTTTTTTTAAACAATAAACTTATTGCTCGACTTATTACTTCGCTAAGAATATACTCATATTTTGACTATGCGACAAACTTTTTTATCTTTGCAAATTTTCATATACATGCTGCGAAGCAATTGAAGCCAAGATACACAAGAAGTTTTTGAAAAAAAAATTTCATCTAGGACATAGTTTTTTATTTTTGAATATTTTTGTGACGCAATAGCATATGGCATACACCCGGCAGGCGTACGGTGTAAATTATCCGATTGACCTTTGTAATAACCTTTTTTAGTCGTGTTTAAAACAATTTAAACCCTTTTAAATATGGTACGCTTAAACACACATAATAATTTAATATCGTAGACCGAATACAACTAAATAATTTTAGGAAATAACCGCAAACTGTACGAATTATATGTTGGTATCATTGCACTCGGAGGGATACTCTGTTAGATGGCGTCAAGTCCAATATGAGTGTGCTCTCAGATTTGCCCCTTCTCCCGGATATTAGTCGGTGATTTAAATACTTTCCAGATAATTGCTAATGTTTAGTAACACTATATTAATATATGTAAATTAATTTAAAATATACAGCACATCCAACAAGCCTATTTCAAATGGTTTAAAAGTTGAGATTCACAGAACCTTGTATACTGCGATCTAATATTTCGAATTGTTTGCAAGTTACTGTGCTTGCTTTTATTCCTGGCTAGTTTTTTTCAATGTTTGGATGATTTTTGCAGTAAAAATCCCGTGCTGTTAGCTTTAAGCCCGCTCGATTCGTCTCATGCATTTAAAATAAATTTCATTTCATTTCAGGTGGGTAGTTCGGGTAGTGGAAAGAGTTGTGTGGTGAAGACTTTGGCTAATCTTGCTGGAAAATGTCTAAAAACTTTGCCTGTGACGTCGGCGATGGATACGACGGACATCCTAGGAGGATTTGAGCAGGTAAGTGGTTTTAGAGAAATATAAAATTATTAGGAGTTTCAAGTTGAGAAACATAACTATTGGTGGGCGGCCAACTATAGAATGCCCTGAATGCCTATTTAATTATTTATCAGTTGTTTTAGATTTACAATCTTTGGGGGTATCGGTGTTTAATTCATCATTTCTATTATTTTTAAACTATACTTTGCTTCTTCACAATTAAGTATTTTTTATTCATTTACTTTCATCATGATTAGAAAATATTATTTAGGTATTAAGCAAATCGCAACATACACACTTTTTTTATTTATTACGAAATTACCTATTTTCTGTATATTGTTGCCCTATCTGGGCACGCTAATAATATACTAGTTAGGTAAATACTTTTAAACACTCATTATTGCAGAACCAATCAAAACAACTACTCTTTTAGCTAATACTGACGAAGTATTGAATTACATGATAGGATTCTTAGCATTTTAAAGCAAAAAAAAAAAAATTAAAAATACTTAAGTCATTATTTATTAATTCAGTCATTCACACTTTTTTATTTAATATGAAATTATCTACTTTCTGTATATTGATACCTTGATCTGGTCACGCCAATATACTACTTAGGAAAACACTTTAAAACACTCATCTTTGGAAAACCAATCAAAACAACTAGAGAATATTATTTAGGTATTATGCAAATCACAACTTACACACTTTTTTATTTATTATGAAAATACCTACTTTCTGTATATTGTTGCCCTAATCTGGGCACACTAATATACTAGTTAGGTAAATACTTTAAAACACTCATTATTGGAGAACCAATCAAAACAACTACTCTTCTAGCTAATACTGTCGAAGTATTGAATTACATGATAGGATTCTTAGCATTTAAAAAAAAAATATATTGAAAATACTTAAATTATTTATTTACATTTAGTCACTCACACTTTTTTTATTTAATATGAAATTATCTACTTTCTGTATATTCATACCTTAATCCGGTCACGCTAATATACTACTTAGGAAAACACTTTAATACACTCATTATTGGAAAACCAATCAAAACAACTACTCTTCTAGCTAATACTGACGAAGTATTGAATTACATGATAGGATTCCTGGCATTTTAAGGCAAAAAATAAAAATATATTGAAGATACTTAAATTATTTATTGAAATTCAGTCATTCACAAGAATTATTGAACCTTACATTCTATTTCAACTCTAGAAAAGTTGTACAAGTTTTTTCGAACTCGTTAGTTCTCATCAGTAGAGTATAGAAACATCCATTCATTATTTACAAGCCTATTCTGGATTTATTTTTTACAATTAATTATTATTATTTATTTGCTTTTATCATGATTAAAGAATATTATTTAGGTATTATACAAATCACAACATACACCCTTTTTTATTTACTATGAAAATGCCTACTTTCTGTATATTGTTGCCCTAATCTGGGCACGCTAATATACTAGTTAGGTAAATACTTTAAAACACTCATTATTGGAGAACCAATCAAAACAACTACACTTCTAGCTAATATACTGACGAAGTATTGAATTACATGATAGGATTCTTAGCATTTTAAAGAAAAAAAAAATATTGAAAATACTTAAATCATTTATTTACATTTAGTCATTCGCACTTTTTTTATTTAATATGAAATTATCTACTTTCTGTATATTGGTACCTTAATCGGGTCACGCTAATATACTACTTAGGAAAACACTTTAAAACACTCATTATTGGAAAACCAATCAAAACAACTACTCTTCTAGCTAATACAGACGAAGTATTGAATTACATGATAGGATTCCTGGCATTTTAAGGCAAAAAATAAAAATATATTGAAGATACCTAAATTATTTATTGAAATTCAGTTATTCACAAGAATTATTATTGAACCTTACATTCTATTTCAACTCTAGAAAAGTTGTACAAGTTTTTTCGAACTCGTTACTTCTCATCAGTAGAGTATAGAAACATTCATTCATTATTTACAAGCCTATTCTTGATTTATTTTTTACAATTAATTATTTTTATTTATTTGCTTTTATCATGATTAGAGAATATTATTTAGGTATTATGCAAATCACAACTTACACACTTTTTTATTTATTATGAAAATACCTACTAGCTAATACTGACGGAAGTATTGAATTACGTGATAGAATTCCTAGCATTTTAAGGCAAAAAAATATATTGAAAATACTTAAATCATTTATTGAATTTCAGTCATTTACAATTATTGAATCTTACATTCTATTTCAACTCTAAAAACAGTTGTACAAGTTTTTCGAACTCGTTAGTTCTCATCAGTAGAGTATAGAAACATTAATTCATTATTTATAAGCCTATTTTTGATTTATTTTTACAGTTAATTATTTACGTGCATTTTTGAAATATGTTTAATTTATTGTTATGTCTCTGGCGTAAATAATTTAAATTTTTTTTTATTGATTAGCAAAAACGGGAAAATGAACATATATTTTGACGATATGGTATCGGCAAATTTTTGGCTCTATTTTCCGATTATTACATGTTAATGTGAATTTATCATTTTTATCCAGTATTGTTTTACTCTGAATATACAGGGTGTTTCGCTTTTTATTAGCAGAACTTCAACGTTAAGCGGTTATTTGAAAAAATAATACAAAATTATTTTCAAATTCAACGAAACAAATCTTTTTAGGTCCCATATTTATAGGAAATTTTATTCTCAAAATGAGGCCTTCTAACGACTGTTAAAGTCCTGTTATTAAAAATTGGAACACCCTATATAATAATGGTAAACAATATACAGGGTGTCTCGTAAATAATTGAACATAGAGCAACTAAGTATGTCGATTTAATCTTACTTACTTCTATACCAAATTACCAAGTTTTATGGAACGTTTTTTTCTATCCATTAACTGGTAAAAGTTTAATTTGGGAACTTTTTGTAGTTAGGAATTTTCATGAAAATTGATTGTGTTCGAGAAAAATGCAAATAATTTGAATTAAATATTATTCTATTGAAAGGGCATAGCAGGATAAAGGTTAAGCATGTGTCAGCTGCCCCCGCTCCAATCTGGTCGAAATTTTGAGCACAAGTTGATAATAGTGTTAGATGGAATTTCTCAAAATATTATTTTTGGAAAACCATTTTTACGGGAGTTATGGGGGTAAGAAGAAAAATGGATTTTTTTTTTCTTAAGAACGGATAAACCGATTTTCATGACAAAAATATATGTTATAGCTTTTGATGGCACAAACGTAGAAAAAAATTATTGAGTCCATTTGTCGAAAAAAGTGGTAAAATTTTTTTTTCAAAATAAAAATTTTTTTTAGGGGATGTTCTCGAGGCACACCCATCATTTCCTTTCAAATAAATGTTTATATGCCCCTTTAAAACATATCCAATTTTCATAGCGATCGGAAGGGTATAACATATTCAAAATTGATAATCGTGGACATACTGTGAGCGGCGCGGCATGGTTCATTACGACACCTTACTACCACGTTCACTGGCGGCCATTACACCCCTACCGTTTAAATTAGTATCAACTTCAAGAAGTGTGGTGCAGATATTTTTAAATTCTCTAAAGTCGAAAGAACTAGTTTTCAAAGTCCACTACGAGGAGATTACAGTGCCTCTCACTAGTGAGGGTGCCTGTTTATTGTGAGTCCCTTTGCCTATCACGAGACGGGGTGTTTATTTATCGTGAGTCCCCTTGCCTCTCACTAGCCGGGGCGTTTGTTTATTGTGAGTCCTCTTGCCTCTCACGAGTCAGGTGACTCTATATTGATGAGACTTCTCTTAGTCTTCAAGGGGACTCACAATAAACAGGCACCCTGACTAGTGAGACACACTGTAACCTCCTCGTAGTGGACTTTGAAAATTAGTTCGTTCGTAGGCTGACTACAGACGTCATCATTGCAAAATGTTCAGATTTTTAAACTAGATTTTGTTTGACCAAACAGTTGATGTCAGAGAATTTAAAAATATCTGCACCACATTTCTTGAAGTTTGATACTGATTCAAACGGTAGGGTGTAATGGCCGCCAGTAACCGTGGTAGTAAGATGTAGAAATGAACTGCGCCGCCCGCAGTACACCAATGATTATCAATTTTGAATATGTTGTACCCTTCCTATCGCTTTGAATATTGGATATGTTTAAAAGGGGCATATACACATTTATTTAAAAGGAAATGATGGGTGTGCCTCAAGAACATCCCCTAATTTTTTTTTTAATTTTGAAAAGATTGTTTTACCACTTTTTTGGACAAATAGACTTAATAATTTTTTTCTGCGATTGTGCCATCAAGTGCCATAACATATATTTTTTTTTTTTTTGAAAATCGGTTGATCCGTTGATCCTGCTATGCCCTTTGTAGTCTATGTAATGAAGCATTATTTGACGAGTTTTTTGTAAATATTTCGTGCAAAAAACGAGATTACTCCCCGCAGTTTCCGAGGGTGCTGAACATGATGGAAGTGGTGGGAGAAGTTTTTGACCGCCGCAACCCCCTGAACGGCCCAAAACCACCCATTTTATGAGGATCCATTTATGTTTTCATATATAAACGGGTCTGGGGAATAATTTATCGACGGGTTATACTTGAAATAATATGGAAGGGGGTTATAGAGTAAGTGGAATCCAGAGAGCCCCCTAAACCCACCCGAGGGGTGGTAAATCTTTTTTTTTTTCAAATGATTCGGCTCAAATGCTTATTTCCCGTTTTCGGGGTCGCTGATCACGGGGAAAGTATTCATTTTTAGCTCTAAACCCTCCTCAATCCTCAAACGGACAGTAATCACCCCTCACCCACCAGAAAGCATGCTATCCAGGATTTACAGGTTTTTCGGCACATGATCGTTATTCCTATGCATATCCCTTAATTTTTCACGGAAGAGAAGGTGAACGACCTCGGGGGTTGCTTCAACCCTTCCAAGAAGTGTAAAATTCAATATTTACACTTTGGATCGTCAATACGCCCTTCCCCGTTTTCGCAGGCGCTGATCACGATAAAAATATAACTAATGAATTTTACACCCCTTGAAAGGGTTGAAACAACCCCCGAGGTCGCTACCACCATGTCTTCTGTGAAAAATGAAGCTATGTGCACAGGAATAACGATAATATGCCGAAAAATCTGTAAATCCTGGATAGCATGCTTTTTGGTGAGTGAGGGGTGGTTTCTGCCCGTTTGAGGCATGAAGAGGGATTGAAGCTAAAAATGAATATTTTTCCCATGATCAGCGACACCGAAAACGGGGGATAAGCGTTTGAGCCGAATCATTTGAAAAAAAAAAGATTTTCCAACCCTCGGGAGGGTTTAATCAACCCCCTAGGCCTGCTGTCTGGATTCCACTTACTCTATAACCCCCTTCTATATTATTTCATATATAATATCATAAGTGATATAATTTTGTCGGCAAAATTTAGTGATTATTAAGAGAGTTTGTTGCTTGACAATTTCGCGATTGACATTGACAGATAAAAATAACGAGCCGTCAGGCGAGTTATTTTTGTCAATGTCAAGAGCGAAATTGCCAATAGTCCAGTCAATGAAAGAGTTGTAGAGAACATTTTGGAGGGGAGAATTTTTCTCTTCAGGAATGTGTTGGGGGTAGTCGGGAGGTAAACATACTAAAAGTCCCCGCCCCTAGCCCCGCCGCTTCAGGGGAGAGGGGGGTGGAAAGGTTCCTTTTTTCGATTTTTCACTTATAACTCGGAAACGATGCGTCGTACGAAAAAAGGTAATCTATGCAAAATTAAACGTAATTAAATTTCCCACAAAAATGTTTATATTCATTTTGTTTTTATGTCTTATAGTTTACGAGATATTCTCCAGTGAAATCGATAATTAATTTAAAAAAATCATTTGTGTACCTTGAATATTTCTATCAAAGCGGTTTACCGTGGTATGCTAATAAATCACAGTCACAAAACAGTTTTTATTTTACAACACTGGGCGTATTTACTAACTTAATATTTTGTCGAAATCTACACATTTCCTTAAATATACAATGTGACTCACTTAAAATGAAGATACCCTTATAACTTTTTCATTTTATTTCAGATTTGAATCAAATTTTACTCAAGTATAGAACAAATTAGGATCTACTTATGACTAGAAAATCATTCACCTGCTATAAAGGCAAAGCTACCTGCGGTACCAAAATATGAGGAAAAAGATTAAAAATCATATTGATTTTTAATCTTACTAACGACGAATTTCACGTAGCCACCACAAATTGCGGAAACCTTTGCCATATGAGCTTATGTATGAGATATCCCCCATCAATAACCAAATCAAATTTTGGTGTATGTACGTTTGTGGCGCCGATCGGATGCATTTTTTAGAATTTCAAACATTCAAAATGTTTTATTTTTTTTCAGCATATTTTGGTACCACAGGTGGCTTTGCCTTTATAGCAGGTGAATGATTTTCTGGTCATAATAGATCCTAATTTATTCTATACTTGAGTAAAATTTGATTCAAATCGGAAACAAAATGAAAAAGTTATAAGGGTTTCTTCATTTTAAGTGAGTCACACTGTATATTTAAGGAAATGTAGAGATTTCGACAAAATATTACGTTAGTAAAAATGTCCAGTGTTGTAAAATAGAGATTATTTTGTGACTGTGATTTATTAGCAGACCACGGTAAACCGCTTTGATAGAAATATAGAAGGTACATAATTGATTTTTTTTATTAATTATCGATTTTCGCTGGCAAATATCTCGTAAACTGTAACACATAGGAAGAAAATGAATATAAACATTCTTGTGGGAAATTTAATTATGTTTAATTTTGCATAGATTACCTTTTCCAATGCGACGCATCGTTTCCGAGTTATAAGTGAAGAATCGAAAAAAGGAACCTTTCCACCCCCCTCCCCCCTGAAGCGGCGGGGTTAGGGGTGGGGACTTTTAGTATGTTTACCTCCTGACTACCCCCAACACATCCCTGAAGAGAAAAATTCTCCCCTCCAAAATGTTCTCTACCATCCCCTTTTGGGCATTCATTGATTGGACTACAAAGCAACAAACTTGAGTAGAATAATCATTAAATTTTGCCAGACGAAATTATATCACGAATGATATTCGTCATGACTATTTCATGAATAAAAATTTAGGCAAAAGAAAACAAATTTATTAGATATGGGAAGTAAATTTAAAAAAATAAATACACAAATCACCAAATCTTGAACGTTTGGGGCCGTTATAGGGTATCTGCATCATGTAACCAAGTTAACCTTAGATTTTAAGTTTTTCAAGTTTATTCTCATTGTTAATGTTTCTGTACGCATTTTTAGCTTGGAGCCATACTGGCTCCATGCAAATATTTAAAAATTCACGTAAATCATTTTTCAATTTTGTTGATTAGTAAAAATGGACTGCTAATTACAGGTTAGATTTCCAACCTACAAAAAGAGTCCTATTTTATTAGGACAAAGTATTTAGAACTTCATAAACATTACACTGAACTAGATTTTAGTTGAAAATACGGGAACCAGACACAAATTTTAATAATAGCTACATAATACTCTTAAATCTTAAGAAACATATATTTTTGAGGTTAGCTGTGACGTCACGTGCAGATGCCCTATTCTCGCACATTTGTTACAACTGACGTGAACTGACGTCATTGTAATGACGCCCCACTTGTTGAATCGATGACTATGTTTTCAAAAAACAAAGGAAAATTTGCCGCTGAAAAACAGGTTGGTTACTTCATTCTGGCTTCTCATTGGTTGAGCTTGGCAAAATTTGAAATGTTAAATTTTGTCAATGCAAAACTATTTTTTGATTAAAATGATCGATTTTGATTGGACGAAATTTATAGGAATGAAATAGTCAAATATATATAACCTGTCGATAAATCACTCCCCAGACCCGGTTATATACGAAAACATAAAGGGGTGGTTTTTGGCCATTTCAGGGGGTTGCGGCGGTCAAAAACTTCTCCCACCACATCCATCGTGTTCAGCATCCTCGAAAACAGGGGGAAAGGTAATCTCGTCTTTGCACGAAATATTTACACTATTTTTGCCTTCATTGCATAGACTATTAGATCATATTTTGATTAAAGCAATTAAAGCCTTGTAGTCCAGGAACTAGCTGGCTTTTTCGTCACGACAACGTTTTATGCACAATGAAATATTTTTATCGTTTTATGGTTGATAATGATTCACATCGATTTCTGACGGTGCAGCTCTCATCAGTGAAATATGTCATCGTTACTAAGGTCTTATTTTGTGTACGTGCACTTTTTTTTACCTACAATTAATATTATAAAATTGACAGAAAATGTGCAAATTAGGAAACTTTTCAGGTTGGGAATATTTATTTAAATATTTTGAACAGAGAATACTACTCCCGAGTGGAAATCCGGTCCCCCTGTAGCACAAGTTGATTGGGCCAATATAGGCATCAACATATTGGACCAATGTACTGAGCGACAGATTTTGACAATAAATGCCCAATATTGCAATCAAATATTGGCATAATATTAGATTATCAAGATTGGCATCATATTGGATACCAACATTGGTTCCATATTAGATACTAATATAGATGTCATATTGGATACTAACATATAGGCACTATATTGGATACTAACATATAGGCGCTATATTGGATACTAATATACAGGTGCTATATTGGATAACAACATAGGCGCCATATAGCTACACAATGTGTCTGAATTTCTGACATGGGAATTCCTACTGCACGAGTTCCCATGTTAGAAATTTGGGCACATTGTGTAGCACAGAGGTGCCTACATCAATTGGAATTTGAATGGATGTCGTTATCAAAATCTGAAAATTTTAAAAATAATATATTTATATGAAATGAACAAAAACGCTAACGAATAAAAATGTAATTGTGATAATTGCATAGAATATAAAGGAAAACAAAACATTTGTTCGAAACTTAAAACAATAAAAAAATAAGTGTAATTATTATTGTATACCCATTCATCTGTTTCATTTCTTGAGGGACCATGATTTCTTGTGGATTCGCGAGATTTACTTCCCCATCTGTATCTGATGATCCAACTAAGTATGCTAATATTGCTCGATTTATTTGCCCATCTGTGACTTCTTTGAATCGGCCTCTACAATAGTGAAAATCAGTTGACTACAGCAAACCCACTAGTTTATTGTTTTACTTACTAGACACTACGTCAAAGAATTTAAGCTTTGACACTGATTTCTTCTTTTGTTTACTTCTCCTGAATAGAACATAACTAGGTACTTCCTTTTTCATTAGTTGGGCATTCATAGCTTTTTTGTGGGTGTCCTCTCACCTTAAATATTGAATTTAAATCTAGCATGTTCCCTGTATTTTAATAATATGTATATAAGTAACAATAAATACGCATACTATTTTCCTTGTATTTTCCTATGTTTCTGCTAATTGCTGATTTACACCAATTAGTTCTTCGCCTGTGGTGAAAGTCATATTTTAAAAATGTTGTGAGTTGATCTTTTCATTCTCACACTTGATGCTGTTTACATCGCACCTTGATCTTTTTGAGAAAAAATGCTGAAATATTAAAAAAACTCTACGAATAAGTTAAATATATCATACTGTCTTAGTGTCTAATATTACTTTCTACATATTGCGCCAATATTGGTTAATTAATGTTAATATTGAATCAGATTTGCTAACCTTGGGAAAATATTGGCCCAATATACAATTTGTATTTATAAAATAATTACGCATAGGTATTTAGACAAATGTAAGATACAGGTAATTAGTAGTAAATATCATAGTGCCTAAATATGCATGATTTGCAAAAATGTCCTGAATATTATACACCCACTGGGCCACGATTTCTGCATTAAACATGGCAGAAAGAAGACAAATACGCCTTTGTAGGAATATGAAAAATTACTAAAAACTAAACTATGTTTACTATTAATTATTATTGGAATGGGAACATGCACACTTACCTATTAAATTATTGTAGTTGTCGCAAGCTGCATACTGCATTTTATTAAAGAAATTGACGAAGTTATGAAACACCAACAACTGACCAGCATACGGCAACATGGCCGAAACTCGAATGTGTCACTGTTTCTGAATTTGCTATGGGCGGTAAATTTAAAATTAGAAATGTACATCATGTATTAAAATATACATTAATTGTTTTTATAGCAACTAACAATACAAGACGAATGGCATTTTGTATAATAGTTATACAGGCTACTCGACCTTGAGCAATCAGCTGATTAAAAACATTTGAGAGGGTATTTAAATTACAACATACCACAGGTAATACGACTCCCTTTATCCCTGAAGGCTCCGGAAGAGCCTTATGCGGAAAGAGCTACACGTTTGGAGACAAGGGATGCACATCTAATATCCGAGTATTCTGGGATTAATTTTTTCTTCAGAAAAAACCCCAGTGCCACGGCCTGGACCCCTGGGTAAGAGTCAAATTTGCTTGCCTCTAAACCAAGCAGTGATAGCAACATCATAGCGTATATATATTGATGCTAATTTGTCAATAAATAAGTAAACAAAAATAATAAAGCATATATGCCCAGTATTTGGAAATTAATATTACTACATATTGCGCCAATGTTGGTTAAATATTGTTAATTTGAATCTGGTTTGCCAATGTTTGTAAAAAATTGGATATATATTGGATTAATATATTGAAAATACAGCTGATAAGCATATTGGTACAATATTGGCTAAATCTGACATATATTGGCCCAGTATGCAATATAGGTAACATATTGTACCTATATCGACCCACTATGTTGTGCTACTAGGGTCAGTTTAATTAGCCAAAAAGTAAAATGTTTCGAAATTTCGAGGAAAATATGTGTTTTATCTCAGAATTCTAAAATCATCGTTACAAATTCATTCTATTTTTTTAAAGGTAAATATAAGCCCACTTAACAACAAAATAACCCTGCTAGAACGTTATGATTGTTAACAAATCACCACATACTCTTAAATGTACAGGAATTTAACATTGTTCGCTAAGTTGAGTTTCTACCGCATCTCAGATATATCATATCCTTATTAAAAGGTCTTTTTTATTTTTAATACTTTCTTATGAATGCCCTGAATAAAAAATTATGCATTCCATGACCAAACTTCCGCCAGAATAATTTCTACAAGCATATGAAAATGAAAAAATGTACGATTTTACACGAAATAAATCATTGTTAAAGGTTCCTTCTTTTTGTTCCCTTAACAACAGAATATGCTTGCCAGAACGAAATGTCGTTAAAAAGTTTTAAACGCAGAAAATGTTACCTTGTCCTGCAGATGTGAACAAAATCGAATTTCCATAGCATCTCAGAGTTAGGTATCATTATTAAACGTTCCGTTTCTTTTTCCTTATGTTGATAGAAATCCCCTTAATTAAAAAAATATGCGACGAGACGAGAAGAGGTTAAAGGCGAGGGTTAAAGTTCTAACTACCTTAGATTACAAAAATCGTTGTACATTAAAAATACTTTCTAAGTCAGTTTTCGGACGAAATGTTAATTTTTGGCCTGTATGGACTTAGTCATGGGTTTTAAAGCAAGGGTAGGTTACTTTTTTATTGTTTTTTAAGACAAGTCCTTTTAACAAAAAAGTATACTCTCCAGAAAGCAAACTCAAAAAATTCATTTTTAACCCCCGACCCAAAAAGAGAGGTGTTATAAGTTTGACGCGTATGCCTGCCTGCCTGCCTGTCTGCCTACCCGCCCTCCCGCCGGCCCGCCTTCCCGCCTGCCCACCGGCTCGGTGTAAAAAAAAAATTAACACAACTTTAAAAATTATGAAATAATTTTGATTCCATATATACAAACTCTTATGATTTATTTAAATCCAGCTTACATTTTCTTTATGTCCTCGAGATTTGCTTTCTTATTCGCATGAATATGTCGGGGGCTGCTGTAAAGACGAACTACTATTCAAAACAGCAGCTCCCGATATATTCATGCGTATAAGAAAGCAAATCTCGAGGACATAAAGAAAATGTAAGCTGGATTTAAATAAATCATAGGAGTTCGTATATGGAATCAAAATTATTTCATAATTATTAAAGTTGTCTTACTTTATTTTTTTTTATATTACTTATTTAGTCGATATTTTTGTGTCGGGTTTTTTTTTTTAAATTCGTAATTGAATTTTATCATGTCAGTGTATTAATAATTTCATTTCTCTTTATACTGTTGATCTACTTTTTATTAGTATTACAATAAATATAATATTATTATAATATAATAATAGTAAAAAATAATGTATTAAATAAAAAAGATTATACATTATATTTATTAAATAAAAATCTTCAAACAACATCTTTAAAAAATAAGAAATAAAAGGACCCCGCACCTTTTTTTTCAGTGTATGACAAAAGTCTCCACGGGCCCAAAAAATTTTAATGACAGGGTTTCGAGATATTGGCCTAAGGTCATAATTTAACAATTTTCTCAACTAAAAATGATTTTTATTTGTAAAACGGATTCTCAAATGAAAGAAATGTATTCTTCGTTTTTTATTCAGAACAATGTGTTGTACTAGTTTGAATTGATTAATATCTCGAAACCCTATCATTAAAATTTTTTGTGCCCTTGGAGACTTTTGATCGACGTGTCATAAACTACCACTGTGCAAAGTTTTAGCTCTCGGGAGTGAAAACCAAATTACATATTAAAAGTGCGGGGTCCTTTCACTCAGTTTTACAAATATCTGTCGTCTACCTATTAGTGGAAAGTAGCAAGGAATTGTACCCTATTACCTAATATCAATTTGAAATCGGTGCGAAACGTATTTTTGAAATTAGATATTTTTGCACCGATTTCAAATTGATATTAGGTAATAAAGTACAGTTCCTTGCTATTTTCCTCTAATAAGTAGACAAATATTTGTAAAACTGAGTAAAATTTTATTTCTTATTGTCTTAAGAGATATGTTAGTCCCTTGAGGTAAACCAGGAAAAGGCAAAAAGCCCAAAAGTTCTGCGACCGCACCACAAGATATTTTCTCCCCCGTTTTCGAGGGTGGGGAACACGATGGTGACAATATTTTCCAACCTACCCTCCAACCACTAAACTGAAAAAACCACCCTTTTCCGATTTTCCGCTGCTAGGCATTTTTTATCGGAAAATTTTATCAACGAAAGTTGTTCAGAATTGTCCTAAATCCAAAATTTAATCAAAATTAAAAAATACTGAAATTTCGTTGAACATAATGCCAAAGTCCGAAAATATCATTTAAATGGGTTTTTTTGGTTAAAAAATTCATGACAATTTTGTTTGAAATTAAACCCAAGCTGTCAGGTAGTTGTCAAGTAATTAGTAGTCTTTTTTATATTTTTTTAAATTTATCAATTTTTAAAATGTTTCAATTTTTTTATTTTATTAAATATTCAGCTTAAGGTTTTTGGATAATTCTGAACAACTGTCATTAATAAAATTTTCCGATAAAAAAATGCCCAGCACCGGAAAATCGGAAAAAGGGGAGGTGGTTTTTTAGGTTTAGAGGTAGTGGTTGGAGGGCAGGTCGGAAAATATGGTCACCATCGTGTTCCCCGCCCTCGAAAACGGAGGAGAAAATATCTTGCGGTGCGGTCGCGGAACTTTTAGTTCAAAAGTTTTACCTCAAGGGACTATTTTTTGAAGATTTTCTTGAAGACTGTTCGATTAAAAAAAAATTTCAACCTTTTTAGTAGCGTCTTTTTATATTTGTGTTATTTATCTTCTACGTAGTGAAAGAAACTATTGTGAAATTCTCTTTATGTTGGGCACAATGTGAATGTTACTAGGAAATAAAATTATAAAAAAAAAATTTTAAGAAAAAGCTTTTATTTGAAAAAACTACTAAAAAGTAAAAATAATTTTTTTAAAATTTATACACCTGGAAACCAAAAACTTTGGGGGCGGTCATATAGCGCTATTGTATAGTTACTTTGATCAGTTGACCGCCCCCAAAGCTTTTGGTTTCCAGGTGTATAAATTTTAAAAAAATTATTTTTACTTTTTATTAGTTTTTTCAAATAAAAGCTTTTCTTAAAAGTATTTTTTTTATAATTTTATTTTTTACTTTTTAGTCTACTTATTTTACAAACAGACAGATAAAACCTTTTCATTTGCCGCCGCCATCCACCCCCTTCCCTCTCCCGTCTTCTCACACTCACACTCTAACACTACTTCCCACTTCTTCCCACCCCTTCCCCACCTCTTCCCACCTCTTTCCCACCTATTCCCACCCCTTTCCCACCCCTTCCCCACCTCGTCCCAACCCTTCCCCACCTCGTCCCACCTCTTCTCACCTCTTCCCCACCTCTTTCCACCTCTTCCTCACCTCTTCCCACCGTCTTTCCACCTGTTCCCACCCCTATTCCACCTCGTCCCACCACTTCCTCACCTCATCCCACCCCTTCCTCACCTCGTCCCACCTCTTCCTCACCTCGTCCCACCCCTTCCTCACCTCGTCCCACGCCTTCCCCACCTCTTCCCCATCTCTTCCCACCCTTTCCCACCTCTTCCCACCCCTTCCTCACCGCTCCCACGTCCGCCATATTGAATTTAGTATGACGTCACACACTTTATCGCATTTTACTCGGCAAACCCTTTCATTCGATACCCATATCAAGGGGGTTGTGACTAAAAAGCCGATCCGCTATCTTGGGACGTCCGCCATATTGGATTTAGAATGACATCACATTGATTATCGTATTTTACTTGTCAAACCCTTTCATTTGATACCCATATCAAGGGGGTTGTGACTAAAAATCCGATCCGACATCTTGGGACGTCCGCCATATTGGATTTAGAATGACGTCATATTGTTTATCGTATTTTACTCGTCAAACCCTTTCATTTGATACCCATATCAAGGGGGTTGTGACTAAAAGCCGATCCGACATCTTGGGACGTGCGCCATATTGGATTTAGAATGACGTCACATTGTTTATCGTATTTTACTCGTCAAACCCTTTCATTTGATACCCATATCGATCCGCCATCTTGGGACGTCCGTCATATTGAATTTAGACCGATAATGGCTATACTATGTTGCATTGTCACCGGACTTATACACGTGTGCTAAATTTCAAAGCTCTAGCTTAATTAGAACTAGTCGAAATTCATCTTTCAAGATTTGACCTAAACTAACAAACACACATACAAACAAACACACAAACAAACAAACATTGCAAGTCAAATAAAAGCTTTTAAAAAATAATACCCTAATTGGGTTGTTGCACTAAGTTAAAATTTGAGGAGAATCTATGTTAAACAATAACAATTATTCATAAAAAATCTTTAGAAACATGTAGAAGTTGAAAAGAAAGTCTTATAATATTATAATATTAATTACAAAAATACATGCATTTAAAACGGAGATGACATAATAACGGCAGTCTGTAGAGAAGTTAGTTATAAAACGACGAGAAACGGGTACTAATTTAGAAACTAGCTGATAGCGACGGAGAAAAAAGACAATCACGACAGTTTAATCTCACATTATATTTAACGTCAAATTCAACTGACGTTCATAGGTTACAATTCGGTATAGTTTAACAGCATCTAGTTATGGATAAATATAAGTACAGATAGTGTTTTCTGCCGTACTGTGTAAATAATACCACCAATTCACCAGAAAAACTGTTGTGTTCCAATAATAAACGCTGAACGTAATAATGAATGATTCATAGCCACCAGAGAAGGACCAAGTCTTATTGTGGAGACCATTTCAATGTCAAGTAAAGTAACACATTACAATGTATTCTAAGCGTTTTATTTGTGGTAAGTCGTATCTTAATGTAGGAATTTGATTTTTAATATGGGTTTATGTTGTAGGAAAAACGGCCGCATTACAAGATTTGTGTGGCGTTCTAGCTGTTACAAATTTAAATTACCCGCCAAACTGGTGGATAAAACAGAGTGTATTACTGTATTCTTAACGGCTCTAGATTAGAATGTTATTCATGCTTTGACTTCCTAAAAGGAGGGAAATGGCTTTAATCTGCTTTTATGTATTTTATCTAGTTTATGTTGGAATAAAGTGCAGTTGTTTTTGTTAGCTATTGATTATTTATGAAGCTCCGTAGACGCCCCATAATACTAGGATGATCAATAAATTAAGAAAGGAAATTTAAAAACTCGCCGTTGAAAAACTATATGAAACAAAGTGTGAAAGTCGTCTAAAGTCAGTGAACACAATTAGTCGGAAATGGCTACGAATGCGTTGGATTGTAGTTACAAATGCCCTTTGAATTATAGACCGTGGGATAGTGACAGATTTTTTTAAACGTTTGGTTCCTATCTGGCCTTTTGGGAGCCTTTTGTGCCTGATTTGTACTAACCATTTTCGTGTTTATCAAATGGTTATCTAGGGCCCCTCAGTGGAAAACAAAAAAGAAAATTTCATGAAAATGAGCAATTTCAAATGTTTTGTTCCTATCTGGCGTCAAGTTAGACTTACGTTTTAAAGAAAAACATTCGACGGAAGCTTATCGCCAGACAAATTCCGTGGGCCGGAAGGCCCGAAATTTCAATCCGAAGTTGTAAGAAAAAATGGTCAAAATCAAACGATTTGGTTCTTATCTGGGAATTGTATATATAGGTAAATAGATTATAATTATCGCGATATAACAAACGCCAGACAAGTTCCGAGGGCCCAACAGTGAAAAAAATATTGTTCAAGTTGTCAACTATTCCGCGAAAATCAAACGATTTACATTCGTCTGGCATTTGTTTTTTTGTTAATATTAAGCAATAAGTAGTTTCAATTTAAGATTCCCAGACGAATTGGCTGGGTCCCCTGGATAGCCAGACAAAAAGAAAAGCGCGAAAAAAATGCCATTTTTCAAACGATTTATTCCTGTCTGGCATTTGGATTTTAAAAAGATACGTTAATAAATAAGCTATATTTCTAGTCCCAGATAAAAAGCTTGGGCCCAGACGTAGATATGTTGAGCGAAAGTATCGAAAAATCAAAAAACAGTCGTGTAAAAATCGATGCATTTTCAAACGATTTACACTCATCTGGGATTTGTTTTTTTAAAAAGATATGTTAATAAACAAACCATATTTCAAGTGCCAGACAAAAATCTGGGGCGCAGCTGTAGATATATCGCAAATTTTGAGGTTCTACAGTTGGCAACTTTTTAATCCTGGCTCCTACGCCAAAAGACTAGCTAATTTAAATAGAATAAAATTTGCTAAAACTCTTTTTTTAATTTTTTGAATTCTGACAAAAAGGAAGGAATTAGAGGGGGGCGGGATTTGGGACTTTTTTTTCGGTAGAATTTCTCCATTTTGTCACCGTAATTAATCGGTAATTAATTGAAATCGATCTCATATATGATGTTCACTTAATATCATGTACTACTTTGACGCTCCGTTAATCTCGGTCCTTCGAAACAAAAGTTTCTGAGAAAAAATATTTTTTTTAGATTTACATACATTATAAGAAATCGTGTAATTTCCTACATTTCCTCGAATATCTCGATAATTATTGTTTTTTTCGAAAAATTTGTAGATAGCTTATGTAAAGAGAATTGATTGAGCTTTCCGACACTATTTTTATTTTTTCTCTAACATAAAGAGCAAAAGACCAAATATGCAGACGTCTCAAAGCCAACCGCCACCCAGTCTATTAATTAGGGTGAAGACATACCGCTAGGCTAAAGTACACCATCTGTGGGTCCCCACGCAAGACTAGTTTCTCGATCTGACGTCACAGTGCTTTTCGTGAGGAGTAGCGAGGATTTCAACTTTAATTATTTATTGCAAAGTAAGTACTGCGATTTAAGAGCTGATATTCGATGTGGCGTGTTTTTATACATAAACACACACTTTAATGAAATACAAAAAAAATGGGCAAGTTCCCCATTAGCAAACGATAAATAAAAATCACCCCGGGACGAGCGGGTAGTATAAAAAGCAGCGTCGCTTGAAAACAATGCATACCATATATGTTTCTACCACATCACATCTTACGTGTCTTATGTCGCGTGCATTAAAATGAGAGAAGAAATCACTTTCGTGTGGATGACTACCCACGCCAAGGGAAAATGAAACAGGTACGGACTTACGAGGACTCTCAGTTTCTATGGTGTAGTGCAGAGTTGTAAATTATATATTAATATGTAATAATTTATATTTGTCCTTTTGCTAGTATGTAACTTATTTATTGTAAATATTATTCGATCGAGGGATTATGAATGTGAAAGTGACAGTTATATTGATTCCAGTGATAAAGAAAATCAAATTCCAAATGAGTTTCAAGTGAGAAAAAAAACGGCATTTCAAGGGCGGATCTGGACCTTGAGCTTGGGGGGGGGAGAGGGGGGTAACGTAGCCGCGTGTTGAAAATAACAAAAATGTTTTTCCTCGTGAAAAAATCTCAAAAAAAAATTATAAACACAACTAAATATATTCAAAAATATAAAATAAAATAATAAAAATTATGAAATTTTAAAATGAAAGTTGATTGTTTACGGAATCTTGTTACCCTGTTACCCCCCATAAATCCGCGCTTGCGGCATTTAAGTAGTGACGCGAAACAAATTTGTTTAAATGTGTATAATACTGTTTTACAATGACAAGCTAATGAAATGCCAGACGAGTGTGAATCGTTTGAAAATGCATCGATTTTTACACGACTGTTTTTTTGATTTTTCGATACTTTCACTCAACATATCTACGGCTGGGCCCAAGCTTTTTGTCTGGGACTTGAAATATGGTTTATTTATTACCATATCTTTTTAAAATCCAAATGCCAGACAGGAATAAATCGTTTGAAAAAATGGCTTTTTTTTGTTCACTTCTTTTAAGATTTAAAATATGTTTGGCCCACGCTTTTTGTCTGGGACTTGAAATATGGTTTATTTATTACCATATATTTCTTTTTAAAATCCAAATGCCAGACAGAAATAAATCGTTTGAAAAAATGGTTTTTTTTTCGTGCACTTCTTTTAAGATTTAAAATATGTTTGGCCCACGCTTTTTGTCTGGGACTTGAAATATGGTTTAGTTATTATCATATCTTTTTAAAATCCAAATGCCAGACAGGAATAAATCGTTTGAAAAAATGGCTTTTTTTCGTGCACTTCTTTTAAGATTTAAAATATGTTTGGCCCACTAAAAATGTCTGTGAATGATACAATACATTTTCGTTTTGGTTAATTTTTACAGAAAAAATCATTTCACATGAGAACCAATCGTTTGATTTTCGCGGAATAGTTGACAACTTGAACAATAATTTTTTCACTGTTGGGCCCTCGGAATTTGTCTGGCGTTTGTTATATCGCGATAATTATAATCTATTTATCTATATATACAATTCCCAGATAAGAACCAAATCGTATGATTTTGACCATTTTTTCTTACAACTTCGGATTGAAATTTCGGGCCTTCCGGCCCACGGAATTTGTCTGGCGTTAAGCTTCCGTCGAATGTTTTTCTTTAAAACGTAAGTCTAACTTGACGCCAGATAGGAACAAAACGTTTGAAATTGCTCATTTTCATGAAATTTTCTTTTTTGTTTTCCGCCGAGGGGCCCTGGATAACCGTTTGATAAACACGAAAATGGTTAGTACAAATCAGGCACAAAAGGCTCCCAAAAGGCCAGATAGGAACCAAACGTTTAAAAAAATCTGTCACTATCCCACGGTCTATTATGTGTGATATAAATACATATCATTGTTTATTGCTTAGATAGATACTAGCATAAAGTACTTACCTATTTATTATTTTTTGTTATAATACAGACCTTTCTTGATATCTTCGTAAGTCTCATTCTGACTCTTCTTAGAAGTGAGTATCAATGGATAATAAATAATTTCTTTAGTAGATAAACTTATTTTGTTGTTTTCAGTTAGATACGCATGTATAGTTAATAGGAAATAAAACAATGAAAAGGAAATATTTAATAAAATACAAAGTATAGTTAACAAATTCATCTAAATTAAATAATAAAACACATATTAGACATATTATGTAATATTAATAAGATAAGATAAAGGAAGTTCTTGCAGAAATTACAATAGTTTGTACTGGCTATAGCAGCTGTAACGTAAGTACCCTGCAGCTTTTGCACTTCCAACCATTGCAATGTCAAAACGATCGTCTCTTTTTAAAAATTCGCTGACCATAAATATATCTACCGCAAATAGAATGTCAGAATTAGCTTTTACAGATATACTGCCTTAGTCTTTTTGTAAAAAAATATTCACAATAACTGCAAACATCAATCACTGCTAGCTAAACGTCAAATTTACTTTTGACATATGAGGTTATTTTCTTTCTTGTCAGCAATGTCAACTTATTCGTCTTCATGTGTTCTGCTTATAAGTTCACATCTAACTGCCGTTATGATGTCACTACCGTTTTCGCGGCACATTCAAATAGTCGAAGTTTAACAATTTTTTAAAATATGTTGCGCTAAGAATTTTTCTTCCAAATTAAATATATAACTAAATTAAGTCCTCCACTACCATATTTCACCATTTTTGAAAATTCGACAACAACCCAATTGTGAATTAATTGAAATTACTGGCGACTCCGCCAAATCTTCGAATATCTTCCTAAAGTGAAGTCTGTTAAAAAAATGTTTTCCAATTTTTGTTCACCTTACACTAGATGTAGCTTTGTAAATTTAGTAGGGGACCACCGCCTGATCATAGCCTACAGTTTGCAACAGGTTTGGCAGAAATCGCTTAAGCTAGGTCAGAATAGTCATTGAACAGATATAAAAAAAACATACTTACGAGTCGAATTGAGAATCTCATTTTTAAAATTCTTTGAATTCGGTTAAAAAATTGTAAATATGCATAAGTTAATTTAATCTTTTATATGTGCAGAAAATGTCAATTCTTGTACATTTAAAAGTGTGTGGTACCCTTGTTAACAATTATAACATTCTGGTAAGGTCATTTTGTGGTTAAGGGCGCTTATATGTAGTTACATTAAAAATAGAAAGAACTTGTAACGATGATTTTAGAATTCTGGGACAAAATATGGAAAAAACTCCAAATTTTTTTCAAAATTTGGGAACATATCCCTCTCTGACTAGTTAAACTGATAGTATTTTCATTTTATGAGTAGTTTTCAATGTCCAAAATATTAAAAAAAAAACCTTGTAACGGTCACATATAACTAGAAAAAAGAGTACCTACAATGATAGAAGGGATTCCTTATTTAAAGGTGAGGGTACGGTTACTAAAAATGCGCCGCAGGCGAAAATTTTGAATTTTTCAAGGTCAAACGGCCTTAAATTAAAAGTTAGATATTTGATTAAAAATTATATTGTCTTCAAAATGTAGGTCTCGTGTGCGCAACATTTAAAAATTAATTAAAAAGACACTTTCTTCGAGGCGGTGACATGTTGAAACGAGATTAAATTAAAGTACCTAATTAAACTGGTTAAAATAATACGTCCGTAATACAATACACAATACCGTACTCTACTTAGTCACAATATCTACTCTAAACTAGTATTGACATTCAGCGGTAAATCCTAAGCTAAGAACTAAGCGCTTTTGATCTGCAGTAAAATGAAAGAGCTAGATAACGAGATAAGTGACACAGTCGACAGTTGATGCTAGACTCACGTAGCGTCACCATGGCATCGCAATCGGTTGATATACGTGAGCCAGAAACACTTGATTTCGTTTCGTTCGGCACGTTTTATTTTATATGTACTTATTATAAAAATAAAAACCGCTGCCCAAGGAATCACTACTTCCACATCCAGATTCTCTATCCAAGTCACTCACAATGAAAAAACTTTGTATGTGAAAATAATTGTTTATGGAACTTTAATAATATAATATTTGAAATCCTCTACCCCAAAAACCCATAAAACGATACCCCACATCGGTAGTGGGGTGGGGTGGGGGGATGATAGGGGGGTGATAGTGGGGGGTGGATGAAGTAAAAAAATATTTTGAGGTTTCTGGTTCCTGTACATACACTAAATCACTTTTTTTTTCATTCCCTTTAATAAGGGGGTGGGGGTGGTAATGGGGGTGGCTAATGCCAAAAATTTTTTTGAGACCTTAGCTTCTCTTGTATATACTAAATACCAATTTTATGGACTCTTACCTGCTTGATTGACCTATTTACCCCAAATTTACCCCAATTTACCCCCCAACCCTTCGACGGAACAAGATGAAAATATAATCTAGTTCTAGATCTCGTTAAAGTACATATGTGTACCAAATTTCAAGTCAATATCTTAAACGGTTCCAGAGTAAACGTGCGCACAAAAAAAAGTTACAGACAGACCGACAGACAGACAGAAATTTTTTTTTTCGCTCAAACTTAAAATCTCGACGTTTCATGACATTTTAAGCCTATTTGGACAATAAAAATTTTTAAAAATTGTTTTGTCGTTACTATACTTCCACTGGACGTGGAAGTAAAAATAAATGAAAATATTTATTTAGAATTTTTGTGTACCTCAAGAAAAAAGAAGTACATTTATGTGTACGTAATGAACTTTTTAAGGACAGTAGGACATTTCTCGAAAAAAGAGTACTGTCCTACTAAAATAAGTACATATGGTCACCCTACGTATAACGTTATAACACCGTTTTTTCTACAACTTTGCCTTTGGCATCCTCACGTCGCGTCGCACACGTTCTAGGAATCTTATTTTATTTATTTCAAATATAAAAATTGTACATACACAAAAAGTTAGCCTGGTAACGATGACATAATTCCTTTTTTTTTTTTCTAATCTTTAACTACGGCCAAACGCCAAAAATGCCAACAATTTTTTGAGACCTTAGCTTCTCTTGTATATACTAAATACCAATTTTCTGGACTCTTACCTGCTTGATTTATATATTTACCCCAATTTACTCCCCAACCCTTCGACGGAACAGGATGAAAATATAATTTAGTGCCAGATCTCGTTAAAGTACATATGTGTACCAAATTTCAAGTCAGTATCTTAAACGGTTCCAGAGTAAACATGCACACAAAAAAAAAGTTACAGACAAACGGACAGACATAAATTTTTTTTCGCTCAAACTTAAAATCTCGACGTTTCATGACATTCTAAGCCTATTTGAACAATAAAAACCGCTGCCCAAGGAATCACTACTTCCACATCCAGATTCTCTATCCAAGTCACTCACAATTTTAAAAACTTTGTATGTTAAAATAATTGTTTATGGAACTTTAATAATATAATATTTGAAATCCTCTACCCCAAAAACCCATAAAACGATACCGCACATCGGTAGTGGGGTGGGGGTGGTGATGAGGGTTAGTAGTGGGGGGTGCATGAAGTAAAAAAATATTTTGAGGTTTCTGGTTCCTGTATATACACTAAATCACAATTTTTTTTCATCCCCTTTAATAAGGAGGTGGGGGTGGTAAATACCAATTTCATGGACTCTTACCTCCTTGATTTACCCATTTACCCCAAATTTACCCCAATTTACCCCCTAACCCTTCGACGGAACAAGATGAAAATATAATCTAGTTCTAGATCTCATTAAAGTACATATGTGTACCAAATTTCAAGTCAATATCTTAAACGGTTCCAGAGTAAACGTGCGCACAAAAAAAAGTTACAGACAGACAGACAGAATTTTTTTTTTCGGTCAAACTTAAAATCTCGACGTTTCATGACATTTTAAGCCTATTTGGACAATAAAAATTTTTAAAATTTTTTTTGTCGTTACTATACTTCCACTGGACGTGGAAGTAAAAATTTTAAAAAATTTTTTTGTCGTTACTATACTTCCACTGGATGTGGAAGTAAAAATTTGAGCCTCTCATCAAATTAATTATGCTTGTTCCTTCTTCCTTCTCGGTAAAGATTGTTTTTCTCGGGGTCGTTTTATCAGTTTCAAACAAAAGTTTTTTTAGGAAACTACTGTTTAAGGCATCTAAAAATGTCTTATTGCATAATTTTTAGTTCAATTTACTTCAAATATATTTTTATTATAGCAACGTTAACCTATTCAAAATCGCAATTTGTGTTGTAGAACATGCACATAATTCATGTAACGATTTTTATGCATAAAAAAATTCCTTCCTTTAATAAGGGTAATGAAAGGAACTGTTAGCAATATGCCTGTCACGAAAATTTGCGTTCACGACCTTATTGCCATCATTTGTAGCTATGATAGGAAGCTGTCTGCTCAGACCAATTTAATTGCAAAAGGGGTCGTTCCGGACGTGCTTTCCTTTGTACATTTTGTCGCGCCAATATTCTTGGCTAAAGATGTCGGTCTCGGATGACTGGGGCCGGGCAGGACTATTGCCCTTTACCCCAATACATCGCTGTAGACCGGGGACCAGCCTCGTGCAGGGCGGGCGAGCTTACTTTACGTCGGCCCCACTCACAAATGTGAGCGGTGCAGACGATTTCGGCCCACCTCCCTGGGTCCTGGCTCGTTGGACCTTGCTGGCTAAGGCCTCTTCTGGCGTTCTTCTGTCTTCGTCTTCTTTTCTTCGCCAGCTTGTTTGCCCCCCGGGGGGTAGTCATCGGTCTGTTGGGTGTTTTTGGGTTTGTGGCGGGAGTGACTGCCGGTACACAAGATGCCAAGAGGCATCCTGTCATCCGGATCATCGGTAGGGTAAGGATGAGCTGTGTAGCTCGAGGAAGGGCAGACCTAACTGCTTTGGTAGCATTTTTGGTCTGCCCGGAGCTAGGGGGACTACAGGTACTGGACGGTTGTTTGTCCGGTACCCGCAGGGTCTTGGGTGGGTGGTTGGGTAATCGTCATGTCTCTTCCGTGGGGGTGGATCGTCGGTTGGTGGTACTTCTCATACTCACCCGTTATCCAGGAGCTGCACCTTCGGCCGCTTGTGCCTCGGAGCATCTGCTGGGTCATAGTCAGTTGCCTCCCTGACTAGTGGGTTCCCATGCTCCTCGGCAAGGGCGTACATCTTTCTGGCTCTCTGCTTGATGATCTCAGTGACCGGGGTGTAGTCCAGGTCCCTGTAGATGTCCTCGTTGCGGATGAACCAGGGTGCGTCGACGGCCGATCTGAGGGCGACGTTCTCCACTCTCTGGATCTGATGGAGGTAGCTCTTTGCTTGGTAGCCCCAAGCTACCGAAGCGTACGTCAGCTGAGGCCGGATGAGGGACCTGATAAGCGTGAGCTTATTCCTCAGGTTGAGTCTGCTCTGTCTACCCGTCATCGGGTAGATTAGGGCTCTCGTCCTCCTGGCCTTCTTGACGATGGCCTCCGTGTTCAGTCTCCATGTTAGTCCTTTGTCCATGACCACGCCAAGGTAGTTGGCGGAGTCGTGCCATTGGATGTCCTCTCCAAACATGGAAACGTGACCTGTGGGGTTTTGTTTTCTTACCTTCTTGAAGAGTACCGCCTTGCTCTTCTCGGCGTTGACGGCTACCTTCCATCTGTTGCACCAGTCCTCTAGGAGGGTGGCCGCCTCCTGAAGGTTTCTGGTGGCTAGTCTGGCACTCCAGGATCTGGCAGTCAGGGCTGTGTCATCGGCGTAGAGGGCCATGGAGGTCCTCTCCGTCCGGGGTAGATCGGATGTGAAGATGGAGAACAAGTGGGGGGACAGCACTGAGCCTTGGGGGACTCCTGCCTCCATTGTTCTGTACGTGGACACCTTGTCCACGATCTTCACCCTCATCTGTCTCCTGTGGAGGTACGATCTCACTAGTTTGACGAGTGCAATGGGGTAACCCATACTCATCATTTTGGCTAGGAGACCATCGTGCCAGACCCTGTCGAAGGCTTTGGCAACGTCCAGGAACAGCGCTGCCGTGACCTGTCTTTGGTTGAACCCCTTCGTGACCTCCTCGGTGAGGCGGAGCACTTGGAGTTCTGTGGAGTGCCCTGTCCTGAAGGCGAACTGCTCGTCTGGGAGGACTTCCAGCTCTTCTGTCTTCTCGGCTATCCTCTTGAGTATGACTCGTTCGGCTACCTTACTCATCGCTGGGAGTAGACTGATGGGCCTGTAAGAGGAAGGAAACGTTAGGTTCTTACCTGGCTTTGGGATGACTATGACGTCGGCCTTTTTCCACCTGGATGGGAAGTGTCTCAACCTCAACATTGCGTTGATGATGTTGACCATCGCCGCTACTCCTTTCCGGGGCAGCTTCTTGAGGGCGATGTTCCCAATGCCATCACATCCTGGAGCTTTCCTGGGTTTTAGACTCCTTAGGATCTCCTTGACCTCCTCGGGGGTGGTCGGGGGGATGTGGTCCTCATCTGGCAGACGGTTCATCCTACGTACCCTGCGTCTCACGTCGTCCTCCCAGTCCTCGTCCTCATCATCGAGTTGGTTTTCCCTACACTGCAGTTCCAAGCTGTCGGCAAATGCCTCGGCTTTTTCCTGGCGAGTGTAGACAACACCATTCTCTCCGTGGATCGGGGGCATGGGAGTCCGACGGTTCCGCAGGGCCCGTTGGGTGGTCCAGATGCTCCTGTCCTGTGTGTCCAGGGATTCCAGGTGGCGTTGCCACCCTTCTTGTCGGTGTTCCTGAAGGGCGGCCTTGACTCTCCGGCTCAGGGTGTTGTAATGTCTCCTGTCCTCCGGGAGTCGGGTTCTCTGGGCTCGTCTCTTGGCACTTCGTCTATCCCTTATCAGCTGCCTGGTTTCCTCTGGGAGGTTCGCCAGGGGAGCTGGTGCTCGCCTCGTTTCCGTCTCGGTGGTACTTACCCTTAGTGCCGCCTGGATCTGGTCCTCCAGGGAGGCGATGGCCCTCTCCACGTCTGCCTCGGTCTCGAGTCTGGGAATGTGTGCGATGTTCCTCTGCAGTTCTGCACGGAACACTTCCCAGTCCGTCCTCCTTTTGACGAAAGTTGTCGTGTTCTCACCGTCCTTTTCTCCTAGTTCTAGGAGAATAGGGTTGTGCTCGGTGGAACCTTCCATCATGGCGGTGATTTCGGCTTCGAGGGTCATCTCCTTCAGCATCGCAATGTCCAGCACATCCGGCCTGGTTACACCATTGTCGTGGGTCGGTGCCTCCGGCCCAAGGACCAGCAGGTTGCCATCCTGTCTTCCCAGAAATCGCAGTAGCTCTCGTCCTCGAGTGTTTGTGATCCTACTGTGCCATTCCGGGGACTTGGCGTTGAAGTCGCCGATAGCAACCGTCTGGGTCCCTGGGGGGAGGACCGAGTCCAGGTCTGCGTCTCGCAGCATGTTGTGGGGTGGCTGGTAGCAGGAGACCACTCTGATGTCGCCATTTCGTGCCGTGGGCACTACTACGGCTGTGGCCTCCAGGTTCTCCATCTCCGGGAGCAGGATCGGATGGTGTGCGATGCTCGTCTTGACTAGCAGGGCTACTCCTCTCATCACTCTTCTGTGGGGCCTCAGCCAGTCCTTCCTGTATACGTGGTAGCCTGGGAAGTTGACAGCCTGGTCTGGTCGCAGCTTCGTTTCCTGCAGTGCCATAATGTCTATGTCGCCCCTGGCTAGGAGCTCCTCTACCTCGAGTTTGCGTCCTAGCAGTCCATTGACATTCCATGAGGCGATCTGCAAGAAGCCGGGTTTGACCTGAAAAGACATTATAGATTAGTTAAGACTGGCATGTTTGCAAAAAATGCGCTCATCGCTGAGCACATTTGTTGCATCTGAGCTAGGACTGCCGTGAGGTTTTTAGCCTCTACGGGTGCCTGTTGTTGTCTGGCGGGGGTGCTGGTCTGCCCTGCCGTGCCTTGCGCTACTCTGGCGTAGCTCATCCCGCTGGTGGTTTGTCTCCTTGCTGGTTGCTGCTGTGCTTTTGGTGGCGCCTGTCTCTGGGGGGTCTGGGCCGTCTTTTTAGGGAATTTTGGGCATCCCCTGTAGCTAGCCGGGTGGGCCCCCTGGCAGTTGGCACATCTTGCTGGAGTTTCCTTCGGTTTCCTACAGTCACCCGAATGATGTGGCTCTGCACACTTGACACATTTCGCTTGCGCCGTGCAGCGTCCCTGGGCGTGTCCGAATCTTTGGCATCGGTGGCACTGTGCTATGGCCAGGGCTGCCTTTTGACGTTCTGTCCTCACTACTAGCGAACAGCATCTGTTTACATCCAGGATCCTTTCCTCGGCGAGGGGGACCTGGACCAGCATTAGGGGTATTTCTTGCTTGGTTCGTCTGGACGTCATTCTCTGTACGGATGCTGGAGAGAAACCTTTTTCTATGAGATCTTCCTTGACTTCGTCGGGTGTGACACCGCTTGGGATGCCCCTGATTACTACTCTGAGTAGTCGTTCTTCCGGCAGGGCGTAGGTATGGTATTCCCTGCTCTCGTTTGCTAGCATTCTTGTCAGCTTGCGGAAGTCGTCCGGGGTGCTTGTTTCTATGGCGATGCCCTCGGCTACTACTCTGGCTTTTTCGAATTTTATCCTGTTTTCGTCCATTCTCTGCTTGACTGCGGACCAGGTCTCTTTTTTTCCTTAGGATTACTGGGGGGATTTTTGTCTGTTTGGGTGGCTGCTCTTCAGCCCCAGGTTTGTTTTGGGCGGGTGTTTGGCTGGTGGATGGTTTTGCCTCTGCTGCCTGGGTGGTCTTTTTTGCCACGGGGGTGGAGTCCTCGTCCATTGTGGCTCTCCGTTTTACCGGTTCCTTTGGCTGGGTTTGGGCCTGGGGCTGGGCCTGGTTTTGGGCTTGGGCCTGGGTATGGGCCTGGGGCTGCACCGGGGGTTGGGCGTGGAGGGCTTTCATGGTCGTCATCATTTCGGCATGTTGGGCACGGCTAAGTTCTTGCTGCTGGCTTAGTTGTACTTGCTGCTGGCTTAGCTGCTTGTTTAGGTCCTGTAATTGGGCCTCCAGTCTTTGTATTTGGGCCCTTAATTTATTATTTTCCTCCATGAGTCTCATCTCATTCTCTGTGTATAGAGCGGGGGAGGCCTCTCTGGACGATTCGCCGTCCATTTCCACGTCGCTTGCCATCTCGTCTCTTTTCCTGTAATAAAAATCTGTGTTATTAATTGTGAAATTTGGGAATATTGGGAGAGGATAAGAAAGGAAAAACAAAGTGTCCCCAGGCGGGGGACTTTATTTATCTTTTGTACACTAGTGTCTTGAAAAAGACAACTAGTGCTTCTCCTCTTCAATCTGCTAGCCTATGTAACGTTCGGGAACGCTACGCTCAGCTTGCACTGTGGGGCTGCCACTTCGCTGTTCACTTGCACTGGAAACTGCACTACTACACAAGGTGGTCTGCTTGTCTCGGAGTCTCGGTGAACTGTTACATTTTGTCCTGAGTCAAAGTAAAGTATACGGGGAATTAAAACGATCAATTTTATCTTAAATTAAACCGGGTCTAATTTACGCACCACAATTAGGAAGCATCAAGCACATAAATGTGTTTTTATAATGGCCTAATTAATTTATGGGAATTTTAAATAAGATTAAACGTAATTTTGATAATTTTGAGCGAAGGCACATTAAGTTGCTAATACATTTTATAGATTACTACACTTTTTATACAAAAAACTTACTGGAAAAGTTTTGTCATTTGTGCTGTTTACAAACAACGCGTCTACGTCATCGATTAATAATATTAAAATCCAATTTCGTCGTTCTTTGGCCTGAGTTATATGCCCACACATAATATAATTACCAAGTTGGCGGAGACTCTCATCTGCGGGGCGTCCCAGGAGTATGGAGAAATACTTGGGGAGCATATAGTTTAGGTAAAAATAATACTAAAAGTACGTAAAGACGCCTTTCCTTCTGAACTATGCGGGTTTAAAAATTAAATTTTGATGTTTTTTTGCCCATAACTTCTAAGCTGCTGTATCGATTGCAATAAAACTTAGTATATAGTATACACATATAAGTATCTGTGGTTGAGAAATATGACGCCTTTCATATTTTATCTAAGAATCCCCTAATGCTTGGGTATTCTAAAAATTAGAAAACATGAAATCCACTTTAAGCAAACTACCTTTTTTACATTTTTATTGAAAATTTTATTTAATAAAGTTTTTTCAACTATGAAGAAAAGCTTAAATATGGAGTTTAGTGGCAAAATAAGGAAACAACAATTTTCAAAAAAAATAGCATTTTACTCAACTATAACAGAAGTTTTTAAAGACAAGTATCCAGATGTTAAATTGACTCGCAAAGCAGTACGCAAATTAATTTATAAATTTGATTCCACTGGGGATGTAAAAAATATCAAAAAAAAACAAAAACAATTAAATGATGATGACGCTGCCACCCTTGTAGTTTTAGACTCGGTACAAGAACATCCAAGATGGTCGTTAAGGAAAAGATCAATTTTAGGTATTAGCAAATCTCATATTCAGAGGATTTTAGTCGGCAACAAATTTTATGCATTCAAACGTAAATTTATTCACAAACTTTAAGTTGGAGATGATGCTCGTCGTTTAGACTATTGTTTAACTATGGGTGAGAAAATTTTAGCAGATAGATCATTTCATTCGCGGACGAATCTACTTTTACGACTAATAGGATAGTCTCTTCTCAAAATTGTAGGTACTCGACTCATGACAGTCCTGATTTTCGAATTACCACTTAGTGTCATAAGTTTAAAAAAGTAAATGTTTGGTGCGGGATAATGCATCATAGAATAATCGGTCTTTATTTTATGGATGGAAATTTAAATCAAAATACTTATTTAGAAATTTTGAATAATTTTGTTTTGTGCGAAAATTTAGAATTTAGAAGAAAAATATTCTACAGTTCCAGTTAAACAATCCCGTGGGATTACTTCTTATGGGGGTATTTAAAGCAAAAAGTATACGCAAACGATTTATACGCAACCATATATGAAGATTTGATCTCAACTGTCTATGACGAATTTAGAAAAGGGTTAGAAAAATGTGTACTAGTAGGAGGTCTACATGTGGAATTATTTGAATGAAATGTTATTTTTTTTTGAAAATCGTCGTTTCCTTATTTTGCAACTAAACTCAGTATACAAGCTTTTCTTTATAATTGATAAAACTATTAAACAAAATTTTCAATAAAAATTTAAAAAAGGTAGTTTGCTTAAGGTCGATTTCGTATTTTTTAATTTTTAGAATACCTTGTATAATTTATCTTAAGTTTGACAACTGTGTACGATTTTCTAAAACAAGCAAAAATTTTTATAAAGAATGACTTTTTCTTGGCAAATCAAAAATAACAAAGTTTAGAAGAGTGCGGTACCCCATCCGGAGATTTTAGCTTCGAAATAAATAGGCTCATAAATGGGCCATACTTAATTAATGGGCCATCCGTGAAATTAGGGTAGCTTGTGTCGAATTCAAAGGTCTCGCATCTACGACTAATTAATTTTTTACCGATTTTAAAAAACTAATCATTCGACAAGCTTAAGAATATAACGTTCAAAAACTCGAAAATATAAAGGATGTTCGGTTTAAAAAATCTTGGTAAGCAATTTGAAAAGGCATTTTGTTTTAGAGATTTCCAGAACTGCGAAAAAAATGGAAGTAGGCAGGAGAAAATCGCACATTCTTAATTTCTTTAAAAGATATAAATAGGATATTAAAATAGGGGAAAATATAATGGGACATTCGGTATAGAATTCGTTAACATAAATTATATAATGTTCTTTTGAATAGGAGATCGTTAATACAATAAAAAATATTAGAAGAAAATTGAGCTGCCTTAAAAAAATCATTAAAAATTATGAAATAAAATTTCACCGTTACTTGAACTTATCTAATATCTACCTTTTTTTTTCACCCATTTAGTGGGCTCTTATATTTCTTATCATATATCATATATCTTCTACGGAATAAAAGAAAATATCCGTTGTTTTGAAAATAAAAAATTGTAAAGGTACCTAATTTATAAGCTACTATCTTTTGTAGGTATTTTTTTAAAGAAAATTTGCAAAAATATTATCTTTATTGAAGAAAAAACGTCGCATTTTGGTAAAAAATAAATATATCCAAAAAGGAGCTATTCGTCCGATGTTTCAAGAAACTAACAATAGGCTGAATAGTTTTTTGTTTAGAACAATCCTTATACAGGGCGTTCCGAAATTTTCGTCCATCTATGTAGGAGCTGATAGGAGCGGAGCATTCTAATATGGTACAGGAAACGAAGACCGAAAAATCCCCCAATTCGGAAATAGTGCTCAACAGCTTATTATTTTAAGTTGTAGGGTTGCCCCTTAGAAGTAACATACCAAAAGTCCCCAGCCGTGGGAATCAACTTTAGGCGGGAGGGGGGTGGAAAGGGTCGATTTGTAGGTTTTTCGTTATTATCTCGAAAACTAAGCATCCTAGCGAAAAGGTCATTCTATAAAAAAGAAAGTAAATTAAATTGACTACAAAAAAGATCCTATTAATTTTTTTCTCTAGGAGAGTTAAAAGTGTACGTGAGTTTGAAAATGCGAATAGCTGGAAAAACTCTGTATTGTGGGAGGTAATGCTTAACAAGTAGAAAATTTTATAATATCACAAGTATTTACAAGGCCATATTAAGTAATTGGTCGAGTTCATCGACAAGATCATCATCGTCGTCGCCGTTGATGCAGACGATTGGAGGGCCGTTGATACACGAAGCGCGGCAACTGCTGCACACAAACGAGCAGGGTATGCCTGCTTTGCGGCACCCGCAACGGCCCCCGCAACCAGTTGTGCACCCGCAAAATATGTTATTTAGGACGGATTCTGGCGCAACTGGGTCCGTGCTTGTGACGGGGGTAAAGAAGCCATCCGACCCCCTCATCCGTCCCAAGCAGTTGGCTCCTGCTGCTGATCTCCATATAGCCATTGCTGAATCTGCAAACAATAATTCGTCCTTTGTAGTTTAAAAAAATGTGACATAATCTTGTCTAAGCGCAACACAACACATAAGTTAATGTAAACAAGCATATATTGATACAAACCTGCAAATGAACTCTAAGTGAGTGTTGGCGAGCAGCCGCTCTGGTGGGTGGAAGTGCCGCAAAATCAGGCTTTGGCTTTGTCGAGGCTTTAATAAAGGCCTAATGTCGTACCCAGTTCAGGTCTGCTCCTTGTGGGGCCTGGTACAATGCCAAAAAAAAAGCTGCTTTCCTGCATCAGCTACCATGTCCTGTGTTGCTGAGGAGACTTTGTAGATAACTGTGACCTGCTCCTCGGCCTTCAAAAATACTTTCACCACACCTCCCTTGCTCTTGTTGTGAATAGCGAAGGTAGTATTACAACCGCTGAACGAATGGAGCTATTTGCGAAGACCGTTCTGTTGCTCCATTCGTTCAGCGGTTGTGATACTACCTCCGCTATTTACAACAAGAGCAAGGGAGGTGTGGTGAAAGTATTTTTGAAGGCCTAAGAGCAGGTCACAGACATCTACAAAGTCTTCTGTCTCAGCAACACAGGACATGATAGCTGATGCAGGACAGCAACTTTTTTTGGCATTGTACCAGACCCCACAAGGAGCAGACCTGAACCGGGTACGACATCAGGCCTTTGTTAAAGCCTCGACAAAGCCAAAGCCTGATTTTGCAGCACATTAACTTATGTTTTGTATTGTGCTTAGACAAGATTGTGTCACATTTTTTTAAACTACAAACGACGAATTATTGTTTGCAGATTCAACAATGGCTATATGGAGATCAGCAGCAGGAGCCAACTGCTTGGGGTTGGATGAGGGGGTCGGATGACTTCCTTACCCCCGTCACAAGCACGGACCCAGTTGCGCCAGAATCCGCCCTAAATAACATATTTTGCAGGTGCACAACTGGTTGCGGGGGCCGTTGCGGGTGTCCCAAAGCAGGCATACCCTGCTCGCTTGTGTGCAGCAGTTGCCGCACTTCGTGTACCAACGGCCCTCCAATCGTCAGCATCAACGGCGACGACGATGATGATGATCTTGTCGATGCACTCGACCAATTACTTAATATGGCCTTGTAAATACTTGTGATATTATAAGATTTTCTACTTGTTAAGCATTACCTCCCACAATACACAGTTTTTCCAGCTATTCGCATTTTCAAACTACTGCCCCTGGCGAAAAAATGAATAGGATCTTTTTTGTAGACAATTTAATTTACTTTCATTTTGTATAGCTAGGATGCTTAGTTTTCGAGATAATAACGAAAAACCTACAAACTGACCCTTTCCACCCCCCTCCCACCTAACGCATGAGGCCCACGGCTGGTGACTTTTGGTATGTTACTCTCTACAACTTAAAATAATAATCTGTTGAGCACTATTTATTTCCGAATTAATGTCTTCGTTTCCTAGCCTAATAAGGTTTTTTGAAAACGTGTTTTTTTGTATTTCCTATTGGGACTCCCTAATTTAAGTTATGTGTACATAAATTAAAAAATAACTATTAGATATTTAATCAGCTTTGGAGTTTATAAGTGGCGATTTTCACCTATAAGCAGCCATTTTCAAAATATTCCCGAAAATAGCCCGTTTTATTCCAAAAATGGTTATCATGAGTGGAATGATCTTTAATATTTCATTAAATGTTTTTTTTGTTATTGTATTTTTTTGTGAAAACCTCATCTGGTTTGTGCAATATAAACTTAGATATACCGTAGGTCAATTTACAGGCTACAGATTGATTCTCTTAATATTGTGTTTAAATATTTTCCTTTTTTTTTAATTCAGAATTATGGTATAGGCTTGTGGAGCCATAATACTCAGAACTGAAGGTAGTGTTATAGTAGAGTGCTCGGTGCCCAGATATACGCATAAAGAAAGTTCTATGGGGGTTTCGTTGTTACAAGCTGAATTTGATATAAAATTAATGATGATATACTGATGTTTCAAAATCTCAAAGCCGTCAAAAAATGTCCTACTCAAAAGGTCATTATAATCAAAAAACGAGTTATTTCTTAGTGAATTATTTGTTTTAATATTTCTACTTTTGAGTAATAGCAAATCCTTTTAACCACGAATAGAACTAGTCAAAATAAGTAGATTTTCGAACAGACCCACCTCGAGGTATCATGCCTGCCCCCCCCCCCCCCTCAAAGGGGCTACCTGTATCTGCCTATATATATATTTTTTTCTCAAAAACGGTAGGAGCTAGAGGAATGATCTTGGCGCCATTCGATAGAGTATAAAATTTTGCATAAGACCCTCCATTTGCTTTTTGCTATTTTCTTTTTTTTTTAAGGCCCCACAGCAAAAAAGGGTGAGGAGCCTTGCAACAACGACACATGTTTGGCTATATCTCTAAAACGGCCCAATAAATCAAAATTCTACATGATATAAAAAATAAAGACCATTATTTTTTCTATCGATTGGTAATTATTTGTAAATGTTGTTGTTAAAAACAATAATAATGTAATAATTTTGAACAGGTACAATCAATATTTTCGCAGTTTGTGACAACAATAAATTATTTTAAATAAATTCATTATGCACATGTGCATCTTTCTCTTTGTACGCCACTGACGGCTTTATATAAACAAATAACATATACAAATAATATACCAATCGATAGAAAACTATCTTTGTGTATTTTATTATGAAACGTTTTTTTCATACATAGTACCAAATATTATCCTAAATCTACAAGACATATAGTAATAAGAACAATATTTTTTGCACTAGGCCAAAGCATGCGACAGGGTTTCGTTTTTTACATTTGGAAACTGTGATTTATAATCATTTACAACTTGGAGTAAAAACTGTTTTTGGTCTTCATTTTTTGTTAAAATGTCATTATAGTCAGTAATAAGTTTGATTCCTCTCTCAGCGGCGTCATTTACAACCTTAATTTTGTTTACAATATTGAAACATCGGGTATAACTTTCATTTTCCCTCCATGTTGTTGGATCATTTTCCAAAAATTCCATAGACAAACCTAATTTTTGAAAAAACTGTTTAGTGTTCTCGCATATGAAGTCCTGAATTTCCTTGTTTTCAACGTCAGTAATGTTACTAATCATAAGTCGTTTAATACCCTCTTGATTTGGTGTTTTCCTATTCAAAGCTTTAACCATTTCTCTTTTAGTGGTAACTGAAATATCGTCATCAAAGAAAGATAAGCCAACATTTACTGAATTAAGGTACCACAAATGGTTCACTATTTTCCTACTTGAGGCTTGAGATATTTCTTTGTCAATATTTTGATAATTAATGAGTTCTTTACAAAAGTCTAAGTCATGAAGCGGTGCTTTACTAGCAAATGACGCTGTAAACCAGGCCTTTACATAAACCTTTACAATAAAGAGACATATATCTTCAATACCTATTTTTTCTTTTTTAGTTAGTTGGAACTGATCTTGGAAAAAAAATATTTTTAGACAGTAAATGGCTTTGGCCATCCAACGTGCATGATGAAATGCCCCTGGTTAATAGAATGTCGTGTGAGTAGGCTCTTCTTCAACAAAAAGTTTAGAAAGCATTAAAAATTCTTTATAATCATCACGAGGCTGTTGCAAAGTTAAAGCTGCATTTAGAAACTTTACAATTTCGGCTTTAACTGGTTGTAAAATGTGTTTAATTTTTGATACCTGAAATCCAGTTTTTAGTTTATTTTGATCTATTTTAGGCCAAAATTCCCTAAAACGTTTAAATAGTGGCACATTTGGACCAGATGAGGAAGGCATTTTTGTGTCAAACACACTTCTCAAAACCACTTCAAAAATATGATGTCTACAAGGAAAATATAGAATATCTCTTTCAAATTTTTGTTGCAATAGTGTGGCTGCCCCATTTATATAACCCATATTTGATGCTGTTGTATCACAACACAAAGCTATTACCTTTTCGTCCAAATTCCATTCACAAAGCACATCATAAACTGCTTCAGTCTGTTCTCTTCCAGTTGAATTGGGCAAAGCTGGTACTCCAAGTAGTTGTTCAATATCTCCACTAGTAACTAAGATAGCAAGTCTATCGATATTTCCCATTCCAGTGAGAGAAGGTAAAAGTTTTCCATCCCAATGGATGACTGGGGCCGGCAATTCAGAATTACCGAAGGCAGTTTTTAATATTTCAGCTCTTTCTTCGCGGATGCGTTGTCTAGAGCGCTGAAGTGTGGTTCTGCTGATGGACAAAGATGTGGTGTCATGTCCTAGTGCTTCTGCTACTGCCGTCAAAATATGGACTCCATACCTGTCGCTTATTTTGCAAGCATCAAATGCAGCGGCTATTTTTGGTGTGATGATGTTACATGTTCCATACAATCTCCTCTTTTTTGGCTGTGACGGGCCAGGCTGGTCTTGTAACAACTCTTCTTGGGCTTCGATTATTTCATCTTCGTTTTCGTTGGAGTCGGCTGAATTACTACTTGATGATGGACAGGTGACTGTTTCCTCTAATCTAGCTTTTTCTTGTTGACTTCGTTGCATTCGTTCGGATAATTTCTGTAATTTCTTCTCAGCTGATTTTTCTTGAGAAGCAAGTTGGTAATCAATACCATGCATAAATCCAGGACGTCCCTTTTTTCTTTGGTTAATTAAAAACTGCTTATCTTCATCTATTTTCATCAACTCCAATGCATTTGCATGAGAAATGTCAAAGAGATCGTCCAATTTTTCAACGAATTTTTTTTCTTTACTCCCGCACTGGCCCTTTTAGCCGATTTTTGTAAGTTCCTCCACTCTGCATAAAGTTTATCTAGTTGTTTAACACAATGAAAATCCTGACGTGTCGGAATGCGAGCTTTATCCCAAAAAACTGACACCTCTTTTATTGTTAATTTAGCACTTTCATGTACACTTAGCTTCACTTCACGAATGTTATAAAAGAGCACTTGTAATACTTGTCTATTAGACGGCAATTTATTGCCAATGATTTGTGACGAATAGTGTCCAACTAAGTAAATGAAAGTATCCTTTCGTAAGGATCTAACATCAGCCATCGTTAAATGTTTTTTCAAAAAGGAACGTATGCTAGAACTTATAATGTCACCACTGTAAAACACAATTGCAAACTGACATAAAAACCTACCGTAGGTGCATTATATTTCCAAACTTCCAAAACAAATAATTTCTAGGAAATAATTACACCAATAAAACATTATGAGAAAAGAGGTAGATATTTGTATTTTAAGTAAAATTTAAGTGTATTACCGTAATAAAATCTTATCTACAAATTTCTACCTGAATGCGGCACGGGTTACCGTTTACCGAATTATCTGAAACTTTGACATAAATTATTCCTAGTATAATAGTATATTTTCGTGGGGTGAGACTTAAAAAATACGCAAAAAAAATTCACCCCCTATAGAGATGGGCCACCCTAATATATATATATATATATATATATATATATATATCTACTTATTTTGACTAGTTCTATTCATGTTTAAAAGGATTTGCTATTACTCAAAAGTAGAAATATCAAAACACCTAATTCACTAAGAAATAACTCGTTTTTTGATTATAATGACCTTTTGAGTAGGACATTTTTTGACGGCTTTGAGATTTTGAAACATCAGTAGATCATCATTAATTTTATATCAAATTCAGCCTGTAACAACGAAACCCCCACGGAAGTCACAATAAGCGTATTAATGCACTCTACTCTTAGAGAAATAATAAATCTCATTTCTTTACTTACATTTTTGCAGGTGAACGCACATCTAATGGTATAAAGAATGAAATGAGAATATCTCAAATAAAACACATTTTTTTCCTTTCATTGCTTTATTTATTATTATTATTTACATTTACATATTTTCGAAACTGAAAACATAACGAAATAAATCTATAGTGCGATAATACAATTGACTTTTAGAACATCAATGTTTTATATTTTTCTTAAATTTAGTTTTATATACCTTTTTTACAATATTTCGATATTTCGTTATTTACATAGTTTTACTGAGTATGTACATCATGAGTTTATATTAATTATTTATTTAGGCACATTGTTTAGTTATGTGTTTATACCTGAATAGTTTTAGGATAGTGGAGATCTACAACAGTAATGTGTGCATTTATTGTTATTGTACGTTTTAATTATTATGTAAGTACCTACAAGAGTAATACCTCCTATTGGTGTATTATATTACATTTATGTATGTGTAGGATGTATGGCTGTAAACTCAGATGATAAAGCACCCAGTTTTTCTTTGTATATAAACTTCGCCAAAAAGTTGCTCATAATTGAGCTACTGCAGAGGTTATTTGTTAATAAATATACTAATCGAAAAAAAAATATATATATTTAGGCACAGTAGTTGCCAATTCAGTACGTGTAGTATGTAGAATTCTAAAGTGGGTCTGAGGCTACTTGCCAAATAAGTCACCGCATTTTTGTAAGTAAGAATCGGAAGGTTCAGACCAACCCTACCAATCAGAGAACAACATTACGTCACCAAACTCCCATCAAGCTTCCCTCAACAGACATGAATGATAAAGGTACAGGTTGTTGTGCCTGTACCCTGTACCATGCATGCCTGTTGCCGGGAGCTTGTATCTGCATATTTCTTAATATTAATAGTGTTAATGTTGCGAACTCGTAAAATAGTACATTACTACTCCTAATGGGATGTCCTAATTGTTTTTTCGATGGATTGAATTTTTCTTCTTGAAAAAATAAACAGTAGTGGCGTTATTGCCCAACAGACTTCATAGAGGGCGATGTGAAAACAAGTAACAAAGAATTTGAATACCAAATTGTAGTTTAAATAAATGTTATCTAAATAGTATTTGTACAACAAAGGTGGCAAAATAGACGGTTCTCACAGAAAAGATTCAGCAGCCACTTCTAGAGAAGTATTATTATGAGAAGAGGCCAGGGGCGGAGCCAACATGCGCGAATATTTTTACCAGTGGCATAGCGTCATTTGTGGTATAAGGGTGTGTAATTGCAATAAAAGTTTCGCGATCAAGGAGCTGTGTAATGGAGTAGATTAAAACTTGCCCAACTGTTTCAAATAACCTTTGTTCAGGCGAAGTGTAAGAATAGTAATTTGTACTAAACTTCGCCTAATAAAGTTGTTTTATTATTATTATTATTATAAAAATAATATAAGGTAAGACAGATGTATATATTATATTTGTATGTAAACATATTGTACATTTTGACACAGTTCAATTTGAATCGGATTCTCCCAGAGACTCTAATCCATACCATACAAAAAATCGTCGCTTTCTTCTTTTTCTCAATCGTATTCTACAAAGCATTTTTTATCAGAAAAATCCGTGTGAATCGTAGGTTAGCATCACTAACTTCACGTCAAATAGATGTTCTTTTTAACACGTTTTCATTAGATCCACCTGTAACTATCTCTCTGTCTATCTAAATATGTATGTAAGTAAAAAAGTTTAAGGACCCGAATTTCACCCACTTTTAATTGTTGTATCATAATGAAACTTGGCAATTGTGTGTAGCTCTGATGACAACACAATATAGTATACTCAATATTATAATATGTTCAAAATGGCCCCCGCCCCAAGATGGCGGATTATCATTTTATTTACAACCCCCTTGATATGGGTATCAAGAGAAAGGGCTTGAACTAGTGGAAGCATTATACTCTTCGCCGATTTACTGAGCTTTTCATATAATTGTTACACATTCTATAGGATACTCTCTGCAGTTTTCTTGTTAGTTTTTATACATTCTAAATTTTGTGATACTAACTTTGTTGCGAAAAAAAATATGAAAAAAAATGAAAAAAAAAACACCCTGTCAGGGATTCGAACACAAAACCTTTGGATTGACAGACAAAGCTTTAGCCACTGGGCCATCACAGATCATTAGAATAATTGAATGTCTAGTATATATCATTCCAGTATTATATTTCAACGAATTAGATATATTATGAAATACATATATTAGTAAAAGGTATAAACAAAAAAAAATTATAGAGAATAAAATTTCGCCATTTTTGTTATTTGTACTTAAATAGAAAATTTAAGTACAAATAACAAAAATTAAAAAAACATTTTTTTTTTAATTTAAATGATTAATAACTTTTTTATTTTCTGATTAATTTTTTCAAAAAAATAGGGTTCTTCCTCTAGCTAACGCTAATTTACTTTCCAAATTTCAATACAATCGGACTTTTATTTCTTAAGTTATCGTGCTTACAAGAAACGTGACGGACGGACGGACAGACATTTTGAAAGTTGTTCAGAATTCGTTCACTAAGACAATGATACGAATTTTTTTTCTCTACGAGCAATATTTACTGATTTAGAAATGTGCCGATCAATACAATGTACTCTTCGTTTTTGCGAAGAGTATAATAACGCAATTTGGAAACATTTTTTTTAATGTGGTTCGTACCCGAGATGTTCGTAGAATGTGCAACTATATAATAAGTTGCAATATCTAATATATAAAAATCCTTGTCACAGTGTTTGTTATCGAACTCCTCCGAAACGGCTTGACCGATTTTTATGAAATTTTTGGTGTATATTTGGTCTGAGAATAGGTCGTAGGTTATTTTTTATACCTATCCAGAAATTTTATTTTTATTTTTTGGACAAAAATTTATAATTTATATGGCAAAACAACGTTTGCTGGGTCAGCTAGTTATAAATAAAAACACTTACTATAAGTGTTCCAAAAGTGAAAATTAATTGGTATAAAAGAGAAAATTTAAATTAATCGCTTTCGTTACGAACTTATCTCCGAATAATCTGATTGGCCATCAGTATCGTTTGCTTCATTTTAAAACGAAAACATTATTTTTTCGTGATCCGTTTGGTCATTATCATCGAAAGCATGCTTTTCAAATGTAAACGAAGACGTATCACTCGCAGAGTAATTTCAGATTCTGATGAATTCTCTGCATCAGAACGTGATTTAGATTGATGGTTTGAAAGAGTTTCATTTTTTCCTTCCTCATCTATAACATCACTATTTTCCCAATTTAAGCAATTTAATACATTACAGTGTTTGTATTAGGGTACGGACATGCCGAAGATGCTACGCAGCTAGAAGTTCAGGCCGCAGCTGCGCGCAGGTTTAGTCGATGCATCGAAGCCGTCAATTTGTAGAACAAACCTGTACATTTAAATCATTTAAATGTGACCACACATACCGGGAATGTTAGCAGCAGTTCACCCTGCTAGCATCCTCGGTATGTACGGTTACATTTAAATGTACAGGTTTGTTTTACAAATTGATGTATCAACTGAAACTGCGGCCTGAACTTCTAGCTTCTAGCTTCGGCATGTTCGTACCCTTAGGACGAACATATCGAAGATGCTACGCTGCTAGTGTAGGTCGTCACGATCACGGCCGCTACTTCGATACCATCAATTTGTGAAACAAACCCCTATATTTAAATGTGACCGCACTTACCGGGGATGCTAGCCGTTTACATCGAGGCCTACAAAATAATTTGTTTTAAATCGCGGTAGACAGGAAGGCACTGTGCTAGCTTGCACCAGGTTGGTTAATTCAGGTCACGTGGTATCTCTCCTCTCGACTGCATGCTTCCGAAACTTCTAACACTGAAAGGATGAACCTCTCTGGCGTGCCCACCCAACATCGTGGCATTGATGGTGCGATGTATCGACCACCGCGATTTATCTTTGGCGTGTCCGTAGTTTTAGACTGGTACATTTTCGTCCCACTTTTATGCCAGTACTTGTTTTGTTTAGCTACCTAATAATTACAACAGAAATCGAAATGAACTTCTGTGTGCATAAGAATATATTATAGTCTTCTACCATGATTAAAACTTTAAATTATCGAAAGTCGAAAATTTAAAATAGAATTTAAAAAATTACAAAATCTTATAGCCAAACTGTTTCCATTCTTTACAAAAAGGACTAATTTTATTGTCTTAAATAGCAAGTGTATACACCTATATTTTGGTTCTTTTTAATCCTATACTCTTAAAAGAAGTAGCTTTGAAGCCATATGTTCAGGTAAATTGGCTTTGGATTATTCTCATAATGCAATTAGTAAAAATATTGAGTAATTTTATTTTCCTTTTCTGTAACCACTTAAATATAAAGAAGAATAAATCACTTCTCCTGGCAGAGTGCAGGGATAATATAACTCGCGAAGGAAATATATGAAAGCATTCCGTTAAATGCCCATTTATCTTAACGAATTAAACAGTGGATTTATTGCTTTATAGAAAAGCAATAAAATATTACTTAGTAGATCACAATACCTTTGGTGATGCCTGCCTGTTTGTCCAATTTACCTAGAAAAATAAATCTGTAAGCAGCAAAGGCGATTATAGTTGGTTTATTGTTGCTTATGTAGATTATGATTTAAGTTGCTATGCATATTTGTAAAATAAGTAAGTAAAGTAATAGACAGTTTTCATCAAGTGTGTACGTAAGGCAAATATTTTGTTGTAGATAGCTGTGTGCATTTAAAAAGCCGCAATTCTGGCGTTCGCCCCTTCTGCGTTTATGGTGGAGGGTAGACCTAAAGCAGTAAAAAATATGAGTTTTTAAAGTAATAATCTAAGATATTACTTTTATTCTTTTCTAAGTGTTAATATCACTAATATATAAAATAACATTGCCTGTTCGATTGCTTACCTACATCATATCGCCCGAGTTAATTAAAACTAATTAAAAAAATTATAATTTTCAAGTATTAGTGCACGGGTTTGCATTTTTTTGCATACAATATATTCTACATACATTACAATTTCAACATAGTGAATGTTTACGCTTTTGGCTCCAAATCCAAGGGTCGCCGGTTCGAAACACAGACAGGTTAGATCTAGTTGCTTTTTTTATACTTTTTTTTTATATTAATTCTGGCGACATGATGTATTTAGACAATCGAATAGGCAATATTATTTTATATATTAGTATATTAAAGTATAAGTGGATATTAAGGTCTTTAAAACGCACGATTTTTCGAACACGACGGCGCAGCCGGAGTGCTCGAAATAGAGCAAGTGTTTCAAAGACCAGTTATCCACGAATACTTTACGCTATTTTTTTTTATTGGTACACTTTGAAATCATAAATACTGGTATTATTACTACAGAAAATGGAAATAAGAATTAAGAATGTAAAATGGTTGAATTCGTGATGTGGCCTGATGTCACCTGTCACCTGTCAGTGTCATAAAAATGAGAAAACAAAAATTAATTTGCAATCTGTCACATAGGATTAATTATTGTCACTACAGTTGTCACTGATTGTACATTGCTCTAAAATGAGTTCTAACATTGATTATTTAAATAGAAAAGCAGAATCGCGGTTAATACCGCAAAAATCGGAAGACAGAATACGACAACTTCATCAAATGGATGGAAGAGGTAACAGATACAGATGAACGAGTTGTACTTGCTTACCTTTGATGTTGCCATGATAACTTTAAAACACGCGCGTTTAAAACTTGGATTTAAACACTCTGAGGCGTACTTTAAATAAGCAAAATAGGGTACCAATAAAAAAAATTATTTTATATATTAGAGATATTAACACTTCGTATGGAATAAAAATACTATTTTAGATTGTTACTTTTTAAAACTTTTTTACATTTTTACCTGCCTCAGGTACCCTCCACCTTAATGTATTTAATAATTAATAAAATATCACGCACTCACGCATCAGTTCACGCGAATTAGACGACTTATACCCGAAAGAAAGGTAGACACAACTATTATCAACCAACATTACCATACACGGAACTTGGAACGCGAACCCAGCACACCACAGGCAGTGATTAGTCGCGTTTGTCATACGACGCACAGTGGCCCCAAAGTGACCTTTTTTTTTTTTCAAATCAGTTTACAGGTCTTGAGCAATCGGAAAGTTTGTTTTTTTAAAATCTTCGTGTTTTAATTGCCTATGGATCTGTCAAGCCCGATTTTTTGTCCCTGATTTTTCAAAATTTTCCAAAGAAGTTTGAATTTTCATAAATAATTTTGAAAAATTGGGGATAAAAATCGAAAATCTGGCTTGACAGTTCGATTGGCAATTGAAAAACGAACATTAAAAAAAACTTTCCGATTGTTAAGTATTAAGACCTGCAGACTGATTTAGAAAAAAGTCACTGGGGCCACTGTGCGTCGGCTACCCTAGCCGACCGGTTTAAAATAAGTAAATAATGCAATATCCATCTATCTGATTAAAATCCCCTGCGAAATGTAAGGGCAGGCGCGTGCTGGCCCACCGGGATACCGGGAGTTTCCCGGTGGGCCCTTCATGAAGGGCCTTCCCTGTGGAATAATTTTTATTTTGTGGTAGGAGTTTTTTTTTGAGATTTTCTCCTCCCCGCTCATCAATTTTTCAAGTGGTAGGAATTTTTTTTTTGAGATTTTCTTCCCTGTGCTCATCAACTTCCATTTTCGAGATAAAAAAATTTCAAATTTCTGCCGAGGGCCCTTGCTAAGGTATTTTCCCGGGGCCCAAAATCGTCCCAGCACGCGCCTGTTTAAGGGTAAGAAGATGTGGCATATTCTAATCCCAAACTAAATAAGTTTAGAATTTTATTATGGTAGGTGCTGTTATAGTCCCTAAATTGTATACTGTGGTAAATATGCCTTAGAGTTTGTTGGGGACACTCAAACCGCCAAGAAAGTTTGGTGATATACGACGATGGCATGTTCGAAGTTTGGGGAAGTTTATCGAGAAAAGGGTGTTTGAGCAGAGGCTTGCCCTTCATACTTGTATATTTACGTGTTGATAAAGTAAAACTTTGAAATTTGATTATTAATATTTGGTTGCACGTTAGTAGAACACAATATATTCTTAACACGTTGACTGCCATACGGGTTAAGACAAATTTCTCATAAGGCGCCAACGGGTAACAACGGTTTAACCAAATAAAATATCCTCCCAAGCCATGAATATCATCGGCTAATACACTATGAATTGACACACAGAGATTCCGAGATCCCGAAAAAATCCAGAAGATCCAGAGATCCCAAAAACATGACTCCCTCTTATAGACCGAGTCGACCCACAGGGCAAATATAAAGTACTCGGTCTTACGGACCGAGTTGGCCTCATAGACAATAAAAACCTCGGTCATATAGACCGAGATGGCAGTCAACGTGTTAATGTATCTGAGTTAAACAGTACAACAAGAAACATACATAAGGTTTTCAGTTTCACATTGGAAGGACGATAGCTGAGCGAAGGAGTGGCACTATTGGAAATTGAGATTGTTAGAGAATTACACAATATTAAAAAACTTGATAAAAATCATTCAACAAATTAATATTAATATATCATATTGAGTAATAAATTTAAACATGGTCTACTGGTACATTAAATCATTATACGATCACAATGCTATTGACGTCGCGTTTCGATGCCAAAGCGAATACAAGTTCAGTGTCTACTAATGTTACAGAGTTTTCTATATCGTTTCATTTGCGAGGACGTTCCATATTCTCACATGCGAATTTCTCGAAAACTGCTAATCTCTAGGATTGGCAGTTTCAAATGATAAAACTTGCCTCCATCTTTTATCTTTATTTCTTCTCAATGTATTTGGTACTTACTTTGGTAAAGATAAAAAAGTTACCGCTTGCTGCATTTACCTCTGCAAATTCTCACATTTTATCGACAAAGCTTTAGAAAACATTAATATTTTCTACACTTAATAAAATTTGACCTTCATATTACAACATTTTATTATTGATAACACGGTAAAAATTTGAGTTATAAACCGAAAAAAATGTTTTATTTTATTTTCAATTACGTTATTTATCCAATAGACGCCGAGAACGAGAGAAATGGTCTCCGAAAACTCGGTGACGGTGTTAAATAATTATTGATGATAATTAAACTACTTGACGGATTATAATATGAAATTAAATAGGGTTTTATTCTGATAGACAAAGTGATTAAAAAAAATTCAATTGATCCATTAAGCATTGCGATCTGTAGCATGTTTTCGTACGTACACGTACAGACCAACTGACGGACACGTACGACAATTTTCATAACAATTTTAGATGTTAATAAAAGTTCAAATGTCTTAAAATTGTACCATTTTTTAGAGTGGAATATTCTATAATTAAAATCGAGTTCTTGCAGTATTAACCAGTTAAAAGGGGTAGAAAGAACTACGATTTTTCACAGCGCGATTATTTTATTACAGAAATGGGATACATAGAAATATATCATTCTACGCGCACATGCGATAAAATAATCGTAGTTATTTTAAATTGTGAATGCCCACAATTTATATTTGTACGATTTTAAAACGTGCTGTAAAAAATCGAATCGTAGTGCGTGTTAACTCTAAAAATGTCTTTTTTTTATCTATTTATTTAACGTCGTCCTATTTCCGCTACCAGGGCCTTTTATTGGCGAAACTGAGCGTTGGCGCCCTGGATGAGAATAGGACACACATCCAGCGGGATGTGCCATACTAAATTTGTATGTTAGCGGTAAACTTGTTCAGTTCCTTTTAATTACAAGTGCCTGGTCTGGTTTTTATTTACTTATTTTTTTTTTAATTACTTTTGTTCTCAGATCAATTCTATAAACGTGGAGGGTTTGGTAAAGCATTTCGATAAAAATGCTGCCGGAAAAACTCATCTTCACACTTGAGCGACATTTTTAAGACGTGAATCATTTCGTAAGTGTCACCAATTACACAGGCCCACAAAAAAAAGTTGTGTCCACCAGACTAGACCATTATTTCATATCCCTATATCTGATGCAAATAAGGCCTTTTCGTTGTATCACAAATTCGAATAATGTTGGGGGATCAGAATTTCGTTACAACAATGAGTAACAATGAAAGGACTGCGTGGGTCAGTTTTAAGAAAGTTGTACAGAATTTTCTGTGAAATCATAAAGATGAAAATTATAGAGAAGTAGTAGCTGATATAGTGGAAAATTTTGGTAACTTAGGATATTTGATGAACCTCAAGTTGCCCTTTTTACATTCACACGTTGATTACTTTCCAATTAATTTAGAAGATAGTGAAGAACAATTTTTATCACTTGTACTTAAATAGAAATCTTGTGAAATGTTGTTTCTTATCATTATTTTTTGTTTATACATTTCATAAAATAATATCTAATCGTTGAAATATGATATTCCAGTAATGTATATTACAGCCAATAACTGTTTTCGTAATAACGAATGGTGGTTTAGTGGTAACATTTCACAGGGTTGTGTGTTCAAAGCACACAGGTTGGATGCAGTTGTTTATTTCTTAACTTTGTTTTTATATCTTCTTTTACACTAACGCGTATTTCATCAATAAAGTTGGTATCACAAAATTTATAATGGCCAAAAAATAACATTATGTAGAAGAAAATTGCGGATAGTATTCTACAGAATGTGTGCAACGATTATGTAAAAAGTTCAACAAATCGACGAAGACTATAATGTTTACTCTAGTTGTACTTTACCTTTGCTCTATTTAAGTAAATTAGAATCAGTTGTTCATATAATTAGTATCTTGAAGGCAAACAACGCCCGTTAGAGATTAAAACCTGATTGTAACAGCTTATAGTGGGCTATTATTATGTTTTGAATATTTAATTTCGCCGTAAAACCTTTAATAAGCTTCAAAACAAATTTTGACACCTTTGTCTCAATCGGCTTGTCCGTATTAAACCAAAATTAGATATAAAGTTGGCTGTTATAATAATATAGGGTCAACAGATTAAATTACTCAGTTTTAGTCACTTAATCAATGAATAAAATAATTTAATTTAATAAGGACATATCTCTTTTAACTGACGAAAAAAAATAATGAGGTTGTTGACAATTTGACCCCCGAGTTCGTTTTTTTTTCTATTCGTTAAATTATCGCTCTGGATTTCTATGAAATTTTTTGTAAACTATAGGGTATGACTCGACGGTCCCATTATAGTTTCATCAAGCTACATCTAGTGTAAGGGGAGCAGAAATTGGAAAAAAATATTTTTAATTGCGAATTTATGGAATGCGCTAGTAATAGACCCGGAGCCGGTGACACTGAAAGCCCCCTCATAGCGGAATCGAAAAATTTTTATGTGAATTGATAGTTAAAAATTATACGAACAAAATAAGCTTGGTATGCGTAGATTTAAAAAGCCGAAAAAATGTTAAAAAAAATTAATTATTATAAAAATGCAATAATGTTTTACCATCATCGCGGATATTGATTATTTGTAGTGTCTTCGATAGAAAATGTCGTACTCTTTCAGAAAAAAATTGCGCAAACCACTTTATTTGGCCGGACGGGTGTGGCATACCTATTTGAAGTGTGTGAAGGGGGATGAAATTTCCCTCTTAAACGTGCAAACTTTTTTTTTATTTTTAAGTTCGTTTTGATGTGATCTTTAAAAATATCTTGGTATGCGGGCCCAAAAACTGCCGGAAGTATCCGGCATACCAACTTTATTGCATGATCTCGATTCACATCTATTACAAAAAGTAGTACGTTAAACAAATTTGTTTTGGAGTAAAATTTTTTATAGAATAAAATGTCTTGTTCCTTTCTTAGATTTATAATTATACGAGGATACATATGATGAAAGGAATTATAGGAAAATTTTTTCTTTAGATGATTCAAACAATAAAATAAAGTTGATATAATTAACAAGAGTTTATGCCCAAGCATAGTATATTTATTAATAATCATCAGAGTCAATATCATCAATATTATAAAGTCTTTCATCCTCCGATTCTTCACTTTCTTCTTCATTTTCTTGGACACTAAGAATTTCTTCAGCTTTTGAAGGTGCTGCTGGGCCTTTATACCACAATGGTTCAAGTCTATTGTTTTCATTTAATTGCCATCCACATTCGGTTGGTTCATATAAAATACAAGTCGGTTCGGTAGCATTTTGCCACATTGTATTTATAAATATGGTGCGCAAAATTTTTTGCGAAAAGGTTTTCCAGCATGGAGGAATATTACTGGAATTGAATTTTTTTTTCATAAACTTTTCATATAAATTGTGTTATTTTTGAATTATGCAAACAATTCAAAATAATATTACATTAGTATTATAAAGAACATTTAATAAAACATATTAAAGTGCATGAAAAATTCAAAAATTTGCAACGAACGTAAATTTGCAAATCAGACATTATTTTATTTGGGCAGAGACTACACTAACCTATCATGTATTATCTTTATCCTACAGTCAGTAATGAGAAAAGTGTTATCATGGAACTGACAGTTTCCGAGCGTCGGATTGAAAAAATATACCATTTATTAAGCAATAGTAAAAAAATCAGCTGGTTAGCAATAATTTTTTGTGACGTTATTTAGACATGTTGGGGGTGGGGACGCTTCGGTCAAACCATCGATTTTGTATCTGAAGATCACCCAATCGACATATATACACCCAAGCGCAGTTTATTAGCTACCACTACCGAGAATTGTCGCAAAGAGAAAAGTTGAGCGTCTCGTCAAAACGATGTTACTCACGAAAATTCAGCCTGTTAGTAATCATAAAAAAAAGACTTCAAGAAATTTAAAAAAGAAGGAGGTTCTTAGTTTGACCAGTATCTATATTTTTTAGACATATCTTCAATTATTAAGATTTTCGTCAGTTTTGAAAAAACTGTCAATTTTCCTATAATTCATCATATTTATCCTCGTATAATTATAAATCTAAGAAAGGAACAAGACATTTTATTCTATAAAAAATTTTACTCCAAAACAAATTTGTTTAACGTACTACTTTTTGTAATAGATGTGAATCGAGATCATGCAATAAAGTTGGTATGCCGGATACTTCCGGCAGTTTTTGGGCTCGCATACCAAGATATTTTTAAAGATCACATCAAAACGAACTTAAAAATAAAAAAAAAAGTTTGCACGTTATAAGGGGGAAATTTCATCCCCCTTCACACACTTCAAATAGGTATGCCACACCCGTCCGGCCAAATAAAGTTGTTTGCGTAATTTTTTTCTGAAAGAGTACATTTTCTATCGAAGACCCTACAAATAATCAATATCCGCGATGACGGTAAAACATTATTGCATTTTTATAATAATTATTTTTTTTAACATTTTTTCGGCTTTTTAAATCTACCCAAGCTTATTTTGTTCGTATAATTTTTAACTATCAATTCACATCATAAATTTTCGATTCCGCTATGAGGGGGCTTTCAGTGTCACCGGCTCCGGGTCTATAATGAAAAACGATTTATAATATACTAGAATACAAATACTAGGCAAAACTCAAATTTTGTCGGAATTGCTTTAAAATTGATAGTTACATATTTTCGGAGCAGCTGATACCAAATCTGATGTTAAAAATTGAAAATTTAAAATGGTGAATCCAATATGATTGTCATAATTGCAACATTTTTGCAGATTTACCTGAACCTTGATACTTCGGGACTTCAGCATTCTCTGATAATGAGTCTTAGGTTAAAACTTAAAATTTCTAAATGACGGATATTTTCTTTTAACTGAAAAGCTAAATAAAAAGCCACTAAAAAAGGATGATTTTTTTTACAAGCTTTTATTTAACTTGCTTGTATGTTAGTTAGTTAGTTAATCAGTATATCTGTTTGTTTGTTAGTATGTTTAGGCGGACTCTTGCAAATCAGTTTGGAATCACTTATTAAAATAATAATAATAATAACAATCGGAATGAATTTTAGTTTATGTACATTTATTTACACAACTCATAACGAACGTTTTCTTTTTCTTGTTGATTTCCATATGACTTATAGATCTCGAGATATTTAAAAAAAAACTGTGAACTTAAGATGGTCCCCCCTTTATGATGGTTTTTATTTCTATAAAAATCAGATATTGCCCAATCCTGGGTAATATGACATACCTGCAAATTAGTAGTCAAATAACTGAGCGACGCTGGCGTTGAAATTTTATTTAATAATTTTTAATGACAATTTTTGAAGGCGGTATGGTATAATTTTTTTCGAAATGTTTTTCCCGTTACAAATCCAGCATATGAATTAGAGTCTGAAAGATAACTTTACACTCACCTTACTGAACTTGATGTCATTTTCCACAACAAAATATGCAGCGACACTTTTGAAATATTCAGTGAACGCTAAAAAACTATGCATTTATAAAAGTTTGTCCAACACGAGTAAAAGAAAGTTGTTTTTTGTCTCATCTCGATTTCTCCAAGTAAAACTAGATAGTTCTTTGAAACTTCAAAGTATTAGCTTTACATACCCAGTTCTCGTTCTTTTAAACTTACTTCTATCTTCCAATTCTAGTAATGATCTAAAGTAAAATACGTGAGTTAATTATTTACACTTAAATTATAAACAAATTGGTCTTTCGCAGTATCGATTCATCATGTATAATTCAGTAACTTTTGTTTTTGAAAGGCGGAGAGACAATCTCTTATCGGACCTTCCGGTGCATGATTTAGAGTAGTAATTTGATGGCGTAATACCAGAATGGCGACTAAGTTTGTCCGTTCGTCCATCTGTCACGGGGGTCTATCTCCGAAACCATTATAGCTAGAAACAAGAAATTTCACATGTAGTTAGAGTTTGGTGTTTTGCATGCAGATCAGGAGCCAATGCCCAAAAAAGATTTTCACACTCTTTTGTGTGTCAAAACAAGAGAAAATATGTTTTTTACATGGACAAGTGAGGTAACGTATTAGAAAATTTCAATTTTTCCTCCGCCTCCTTCCTTTATTTCCCAATTGACCGATAATTCTGAAAAGTCAGGACAACGATGGAATTTATGATATTTGTGTTGTGATTAAATTAACATAGATTAACATAGTAATCTATTAAATTCAGTACTTGTTTTATAATGCTTTTTAACTCTTAATTTTTTTTTTATTGGACATCCGTCTTCTAAAAAAGTTTGAGCGTTTTCCTTTTATTTGGATAGCAGTTCAGGTGTTTCCTAGAAAATTTAGATGCAACTCGCATAATATATAGATTAGATTTCAGCTCTCTTGGTCCTAATTTATATTCTGCTAAGTACATACATGGTTTCTTGAGTCTTCGCATTTTATTTTTATAGTATTATAGTCTCTGCTATTAGTGATATATTACCTAGTGTTGTGATTTTTAAAAGGTTCTTTGAGAGATTTTAAGTTCATATATTATTTATGATTTTCTGGTACGCAGCGAAGGGTTTGTAGTTATTTTACCAATTGGATGAAAAATTACATTATTCAGTGTATTCTTAAGAACCCACCTATAGTGGACCAAAAGTTACTAGTGGATTAAAAAACAGGGGAAAAGTCGCTTCCTTCTCGAGTTTTTTTTTTAATCTTAGAACAAACTGAGACATATACCATTTCGTTAAGTAGGTCGATGTTAATTAGAAATGATGAAATACGACATTTTTTAGTGGTCATGGACATTGTTATTTTTAAAAAGGTGTGGAATTTTGTTTTTTTTTTAATCATGTTGTTTTGAACATCTAATGCCATATTTCAAAAACGAATGGAGATATCCACATGAACTTTTTTTTGTTATAAAACACACACTTAAGCGCTTCTATCTGTGTATAGTATTGTTAATTAAAACATTTTTAAGCATGTTAAAAACTTAGATAACCTTGAAAGTTCAGAAAATACGCAGTCAAATTTTCACTAAGCTACAAACTTTTTTGTTTTTGGAAATTTTGTATAACATGCTGCGAAGAAAATAAAGCCAAAAGACCAAAAAAGTTTTTGATAGCATAATTCATATTGTATCTTTGATAGTTTAGGTACAGTGATTTTTTTGGAGCGCGCGAATTGCAGAAATTGAGTATTAATACGCCCGCATCCACTAAAACTAACTAATCTCAGGGCGGTGTACGATCAACGTTATTCGTTTTCGACGAAGGTCAAATTATAAAACCGTTGCCCAAGGAATCACTACTTCCACATCCTGATCTTCTATCCAAGTCTCTCACAACGAAAAAAATTTGAATGTGGAAATAATTGTTTATGGAACTTTAATAATAAAATATTTGAAATCGTCTGCCCCAAAAACCTATAAACCGATATGTCACATCGGTAGTGGGGCTGAGGATGGTGGAAGGTAGGTGGTAGTAGTGATGGATAAAGTAAAAAAAAAATTTGAGGACTTTGGTTTTTGTACACACACTAAATGACAATTTTATTTTTTTCGCCCATTTGAATAATGGGGTGGGAGTTGGTAATGAGGGTGGTTAATGCCAAAAAAATTTTGAGACCTTAGCTTCTCTTATATATACTAAATACCAATTGTATGGACTCTTACTTGTTTGATTTGCCTATTTACCCCCATTTACCCCCCAACCCTTTCACGGAATAATCTAGTTCCAGATCTTGTTAAAATATAGGTACGTGTACCAAATTTCAAGTCAAAATCTTAAACGATTACGGAGTAATTGTGCGCACAGACCGACAGACAGATTTTTTCTTTTTGCTCAAACTTAAAATCTCGACGTTTCATGACATTCTAAAAACAATAAAAATTTTCAAAAATATTTTTGTATACTATACTTACACTGGATGTGGAAGTAAAATGTGTAACGATATTCTTTCCCTTATTACCACTTGTATTATATTGTAGAACGTATGGCTATTGTGCGAATTGTGCGTGGATTATCTGCTAAAAAATATTTAAGATAAAAAAGCAATCTAAGTTTCATTGTAAAATGGAGTGGATTTTATGTGGCGTAGTAATAGAGGAGAACGATAAACTTGTGCACAAGCCATGGAAACAGAGTTTCTATAATTAGGGCTGTGGAAATTAAAAGAGACTTAATTTAGGATATTTTCTTCTTTTTTGTTACCTAATTTAGGCGAAAATATCACGTTTAATCAATTATTGTGTGGATCTAGGGTAAAAATGCAATGCATGAGAATTTCGGATAGGGACTCTGACACAGGAAATGTCGGGTACAAATATTAAGATTGCCACGTTCAAAAAAAAGTGCTTTAAGAAACTGTCTTTTCTATTTAGCTCCAATAATAACGCAAAAAAAGGAAAACTCGATAGTTTACTTGTTATCAAAACACTCCAAAATTATTACTTTTCCTAAACTTCTGTTTTATTAGCCCCCTAGTTGCGCAACTTTTTTTTCCATTTACTATAATATTAATTTTTACCGTTTCCGAGATCCCAATGCAATGCATTTTTATCTCAGATACTCTATTTAAGATTTTTAATTCCTGTTTGCCTTCAACCTTAGTCCTTAATGCGCCACTGGAAAAAATAAGTTATCCTTTCAGATCCTAAAATGTGATAAAACAGTCCTAAACATAAAAAAATAATAATGAAAAGTTCCATTACAGACAATACATAATCATCATTATTCTTAAGTGCCGCGCGCGTACGCTTCGACAATTCCTCCATACTAAAAAATTCGTAACTAGCAAACTATTGCTAATAATGAAAATATTTTTTTTCTAAAAACTTTTTTAGTCTATTGACTTCATTTTCTTCATAGCATGATACACAAAATTTTCAAAAACAAAAAAGTTTCTCGCTTAGTGAAAATTTGATGGCGTATTCTCTAAACTTTCAGGGTCATCTACGTTTTTGGCATGTTCACATTTTTTTTTATTAGCAATCCTATGTATGGAAAGAAGCGCTTAAGTGTGTGTTTTATAACAAAAAAAAGTTCACATCGATAGCTCAATTCATTTTTGAGATATGGCAATAGATGTACAAAAAAACATGATTTAAAAAAAAATTAAATTTTACACTTTTTTTTAAATAAGAATATCTGTGACCACTAAAAAATGTCGTATTTCGTGTTTTTATGTGTAAAATGATGTTGTCGGTAATACCCACTGTGTCTGATCTTGTTCTAAGCTGATAACAAAAAACGACACAATTTTCCCTCTTTTTCGCTCCACTATACGTTATTTCCGAGCTTTGCAATGTTTCTGCTCTAATTTTCCTGGCATGCACGTACCACTGAAGTAGCTAAGACAAAATTAGTGTAATATTTAGAGCGAAGTATTACTTTTCTACAGTAACTGTTACGGTTTTATAAAACTTAAATACGCCACCGTGGTGGAATAGTATACATAAAACTGTACTAAAAATTTTAGAAAATCAGGCCCAATGAATTATTGTTGACAGTCTTACGACTTATTTTACATATTTCAAACGTCCTCGCATTGTTGGATATTTCAGCAGTTATATTCACGGATATTCCTTGGCTTACAAACACTACCCTAAGGAACTTATAGCTCCGTGTATGTACCAACTTATCGTCCTGTATATTGATAATGAGTTGATGTGATTACCAGATTTTTACTAAAAACAGCAAAGTTATGGATTTTACCGCCCAATTATAGTTTCTCTCCGCCTCTTAGGCTTTTAAGGGACTATATGTGTCCCATTTTGGTAAATTAACAAAATGCTAATTTAGTTGATTAGATTCGTAAGTGTTTGTTGTTGGTTGTGTTGATTTGCATATTTGACAGTTAGCATACATTCCAAACATAGTCATTATTTCAGATGGTATGTATCCGTTAAACACAGACAAATTAGTAGTAGTAGGTAATTATTGTGTACCTATTAAGATGACTGAAAATTAATTGTCAGTCGTAAAAAGTTCATATTGTACGCAAATAATTTCGTATTACTTAAAAAATTACCGGTTTGGGTCCACGCATCTGTTTTTAGCACCCTATATAGTTTTTAAGATATAATTTTCTAAATATGAAATGAAATGGCTTATAGAGGTTGTTAACTTATTGTATGTTGAACAAACCCGAAGTTCAAGTTTGAATAGATTAAAGGCACGGCACGGTCAATAAACGATACGGTTACCTCGATCAGCAGCTTTAGGACGAGAGAGACGCGGGGGGCGGGAAATCGAATGAAAGAGACAGGCATATCTGATTTCCGTGCAAAAGATAGAGACAAAGATTCCGGTAGGGTCTACAGCCTACGTCACCTGTAGACACTACAGGCATCTTTGTCTCTGTCTCTTGCACGGAAATCAGATATGTCTGTCTCTTTCATTCTATTTCCCGCCCCCCGCGTCTCTCTTGTCCTAAAGCTGCTGATCGAGGTAACCGTATCGTTGATTGACCGTGGATTAAAGGTGCATATGATTCACATCTCAAAAAGTAATAACGAAGACATATAATATGCAACAATGTTACAAATTTGGAAATTACATAACGGTCCTGGTCTCGCATAAAATGACCAAATATTTTTCAGGTTGATTTATAAAGTGTAAAATATGCTTTGAACGTTTCAAATCCTATTATTTTCTTCTCTAGCTCCGTGAATTCTCACATAAATTTCAAATTAAAATGACCCAACTTTAAGCGCAGGTGTTTGTGTGTTGCAAGTCGTTCGCCTAATGCAAAATATCGTTTATAGATTATATAATGTTATAGTATCTTATTAGAAAAAAAAATATGTGCCTATTACATTAGATATTGGGATGCAAATGATTATTTCTGTTTTTGGCTCTAGAAATTTTCTAACCACTTATCGTTAAAGTACTAGGTAATGAGTATCTATCTGTGAGTGGATTCGTTTATTAAATTTCGAACCTTAACCATTACTGAAATATTACCCACTCTACCAATTAATATATATATATATATATATATATATATATATATATATATATATATATATAATATATGTGTTCTAAAGTTTCTTTTGTTTCTAAACTCTCACACTGAGATACCCTGTGATAGTAAACTTATATAACTTCCACTAACCTATATTAATTTTGATATTTTTCTAATTTTGGCTACATTCGTAAATGTTTATATACGAGTACAAGTAGAATAGATCTCATCTGTAGAACTGCATTAAATATACTTATTTGTTGTATGGTACGAACTATATTTAATTTATTTCGTATAATATTTCGAAGATTATAATATCCTAAGAAATACATAGTTAAATCTAATAGTATTAAAATAATACAGTCGTCTTAAATGTACAATAAATTATATCAGTCCTCTTTTACTTTTGCAGTAAAATATTTTGACAGTGTTTTACAATGATATCGGATTGATCTATATTAACCAACATTTATTAAATCTTTTCTATCTAAACAGTATTTATATATCTTTTACTTATTCAACGATATCAATTCCTAAAGTAGGCGGATTTAGTTTTTGATTTTATTCATAAGTCATAATGTACAGGATGAGCTAAAGATTGTATACGCCGAGATTTTGTTTTAAAACTTTTGTATTTTTAACCCGGTATAGTTGTTTCTCAGCTTAAATAAAAACCATAGTGTCTTAGAAAGCAACTACTCTTGTGACTGTTTAATCTACGAGGCATTGAATTATACGATAAAATTCGTAGCATTTTAAAGGGAAACTATAGTGCGTTTTCAATGTGTCAGATACTGCATCTCGTGTGCAACTTTCTGATACAATATCGTGCGATACGTCAAAATTTTCAGAAAAATTCATGGCTTACGAAATGATGTCGGCCCACTGTCGCAGGGATGGCAGGCAGAGGAGAGGAAGTCACATGTCACCTTTATAGTCAGAGAGCTGCCTATATGTTTTTGTGGGTAATGGGACTGTCTGCTGACCATAAAATATTGTTGGTAGTGTCCCAAGTCGCCTAGTCAGGGTTTTCGAATTTCTACGTGGCAACTTCCCGGGGAGGAGGGGACTTTGAAGTACAGTCGGTTTGTTATATCGCAAGTGGTTGCGATCCAGAGATATGCCCGAAAAACCATCCTTTTGGAATTTTGTCGGATACGACTGTTACATGAATAAGGTGACAGGTCCGGTAACTGTTCAAAACCTTGTTAGCTGTCTTGGAGCTCACGAGAAGGAAAATACGTTTGGCAGACGCGCAAGTGGTTTTGGGCAAGTGTGGCAGCACTTTGAAAAGACCGAAATTTCACAAAATTCTGCAATTTTTGTTAAATAATAAAAAATATGCAATAAATATGTCTGCTGGTTTTTTTTCCATATACCTAGATGTATTACAAACAAGAAAAACCAAACAGCAGACATTTTTATTCGTAAACATTTTTGGCGCCAGATTTGAATTCTTCCATATCTATGGATAATAGTACAGTATCCAAAGGTAAAAAATATGCAAAACTTCGGAATAATGTCGTATTGAATTTCGTTCATTTTTGGCAGTATAATAGTATATGCTTCACAGAAAAGTTTCTATATTGTTCGGGGGCTTGCTAATTTATAGGGGGCGGATGCCACCCCCTCTCAGAGGGTGGCACTTAAAAAATATATATATTTATTGGAGCTGAGGTAGAATCAAATTTTAAGAAGAAAAGGTTCTATGCAATTTTTCAAATAAATTGCTAGTTTTTAACTTATAACGACTTCAAAATTGCGATTTTAGCTTAAAAAAAGCTATTTTCAAACGGCTTTCGTCAAGTATCTCGAAAAGTATTACTTTATCGAAAAAATGTTGCAGACCAATTACAGAAAGTACAAATTGGGAATTAATTATATTTTCTGTTTATTGATGTAGGATTAATAATTTTGGATATATTTAAGTTTACATTTGGCATCTAAGTGTTTCGAAATTACCTTTAAAGTTTAAAATGCATTTTTTTTAAAGCAAGTGGTTTAAATGAGCAAAAAAATTTGAGCATCTAGGTAATGCTACATCTTAACGAAAAACTGTATTTGAGATAATTTTTTTAAATTACAGGATAATTAGAGTAACAAAATGGCGACCTTTTTGTATAAAAAATATAAATACGCACATTTTCCGTCATAACTTCTTTATTTCTTATGCTACAGGAACGAGTAAAAAATAATTTGAAAATGCGAATTTATTGTCTTTAATTTTATTTCTTAGCATGGGGGGTTATTTGTATGTACTGTAAACGACAACCCCATTGCATATATTTATTGCGTGTAAACTAGCAACGTATTATTGAGTTATCCATAGATATGGAAGAATTCAAATCTGGCGCCAAAAATGTTTTTTCGTTTAGCATAAAAAATTTTTATACGAATAAAAATTTCTGCTGTTTGCTTTTTCTTGTTTGTAATACATAAACCATTTTTACGGGAGTTATGGGGGTAAAAAAAAAATGGAAAAATTTTTTTTTCTCGAGAACGGATGAACCGATTTTCATGAAAAAAATATATGTTATGGCTTTTGATGGTGCAAATGTGGGAAAAAATTATTGAGTCCATTTGTCGAAAAAAAGTGATGAAAAAATGTTTTCAAAATAAAAAAAAAATTTTTTTTAGGGGATGTTCGAGAGGCACACCCACCATTTTCTTCCAAATATATGCTTATATGCTCCTTTAAAACACATCCAATTTTCAAAGCGATCAGAAGGGTACAACATACTCAAAATTGATAATCATTATCAGACTGCGGGCGGAGCGTAGTCTATGTAATGAAGCATTATAAGACGACTTTTTTGTAAATATTTCGTGCAAAGACGAGATTACCTTCCCCCCCTCGTTTTCGAGGGTGCTGAACACGATGCAGGTGGTGGGAGAAGTTTTCGACCGCCGCAACCCCCTGAAACGGCCATCCCTCTTATGGATCCCTTTATGTTTTCATATATAAACGGGTTTTGGGAGTGATTTATCGACGGGTTATACTTGAAATAATATGGAAGGGGATTATAGAGTAAGTGGAGTCCAGACAGCAGGCCTAGGGGGTTGATTAAACCCTCCCGAGGGTGTAGTTTTTTTTTTCAAATGATTCGGTTCAAATGCGTATACCCTATTTTCGGGGTCGCTGATCACGAAAAAAATATTCACTTTTAACTCCGACCCCCTCAAACGGGCAGAAATCACCTCTCACTCACCGTTTGAGAGATGAAGAGGGGTTGGAGCTAAAAATGAATATTTTTCCCATGATCAGCGACCCCAAAAACGGGGGAAACGCGTTTGAACCCGAATTATTTGATAAAAAATGATTTTCCATTCCTCAGAAGGGTTTAATTAACCCCCTAGGCCTGCTGTCTGGACTCAACTTACTCTATAACCATCTTCCATGTTATTTCAAGTATAACCCGTTGATAAATCACTCCCCAGACCCGTATAGAAAACGTAAAGGGATCCATAAGAGGAGTGGCCGTTTTAGGAGGTTGCGGCAGTCAAAAACTTCTCCCACCACTTGCATCATGTTCAACACCCTCGAAAACGGACGGAGGAAGGTAATCTCGTCTTTGCAAGAAATATTTACACTATTTCTACCTTTATTACATAGACTAGCGGTTCATTACTACATCTTACTACCACGGTCACTGGCGACCATTACAACCCTACCATTTAAATCAGTAACAAACTTCAAGAAGTGTGGTGCAAAAATTCTCTGACGTCAACTATGGGGTTAAACAAAATCTAATTTAAAAATCTGAAGATTATGCAATAATGACATTGCAGTCAGCCTACGAAAGAACTAGTTTTCGAACTCCACTACGAGGAGGTTACAGTGCCTTTCACTAGTGAAGGTGCCTGTTTATTGTGAGTCCTCTTGCCTCTCACGAGTTAGGGTGTTTATTTATCGTGAGTCTTCTTGCCTCTAACTAGTCGGGGTGCTTGTTTATTGCAAGTTCCCTTGCCTCTCATTAGTCGAGGTGCTTGGTTATTATGAATCCCCTTGACTCTCACAATTTGGGTTGACTTTTTTGCGTGAGTCCTCTTGCCTCTCACGAATCAGGTTACTCTATATTGATGAGACTTCTCTTAGTCTTCATTCTTTGAGAACATCCCATAAAAAAAATGTATTTTGAAAAATTTTTTTAAAAAGGTTGCAGGGGGTTGCGTCGGTCAAAAACTTCTCCCACCACTTGCATCGTGTTTAGCACCCTCGAAAACGAGGGGGAGAAGGTAATCTCGTCTTTGCACGAAATATTTACAAAAAAGTCGTCTTATAATGCTTCATAACATAGACTACGCGCCGCCCGCAGTCTGCCAATGATTATCAATTTTGAGTATGTTGTACCCTTCCGATCGCTTTGAAAATTGGATGTGTTTTAAAGGAGCATATAAGCATGTATTTGGAAGAAAATGGTGGGTGTGCCTCTAGAACATCCCCTAAAAAAAATTTTTTTTTTATTTTGAAAAAGTTTTTTCACCACTTTTTTTCGACAAATGGACTCAATAATTTTTTCCCACATTTGCACCATCAAAAGCCATAACATATATTTTGTTCATGAAAATCGGTTTATCCGTTCTCGAGAAAAAATTTTTTTTCCATTTTTCTTTTTACCACCATAACTCCCGTAAAAATGATTTTCCAAAAATAATATTTTGGGAAATTTGATCTAACACTACTATCAACTTGTGCTAAAAATTTCGACCCGATTGGTGCGGGGGCACCTAACACATGCTTATCCTGCTATGCCCTTTAGTCCCGCCAGAAAAGCTTGCTTTCGCTTCTGTATATAATAGTTCCTGTCTTCTGTGCTAATATCTCTAAAATGCCACATTCAATTGTTTCTCTGGCATGATTCTTAGAAAATGTGTGATAGTACGGATATTTTGAGTATTTTTTTCTAAAAAGGAGATAATCCATATAAAATGTAAGATCTATCTAAAATTTCACATGGCATCCTAACTACGTTTTTAGAGGGTTTGCGTCGATAATATAATTTCATTACCCTCTGTCAAATAGAGTATAGCAAAGAGGTGGCTTTACAGAATAAACTGCATTAGGAATAACGTGAAGTAATCGGCTCATAAGGGTGACAGCCATAATATTTTCGGATAAATAATAATCACAATTTGAGTTTTAAGAGCTTTGTGCGCACTTTATTCTGTTAGTTTATTTGTCCCAAAATGGTTCTTAGAGGGGTGGTTCTCCCTCTTCTTTCACTAAAACGAGAGGGGGTGCATCAATATTCGTAATCCGCATATTTTTTTCAAACACAATTGATATATCGCACAATACTATACCACAAAGTTGCACAAGGATTACACATTCAAAATAATGAAATAAGGAAATAGTTATAATAATTTATGAATTACCCTTTTATTACTTTTTAAAATTTTGTTATTTTAATCGAACGTAAATCGATAATTAGTTAAATGATTTTAATAGTCTTAAATAATAATAACTGAATGATAAAACTGTAGTATTAAATATTACACAGGCCCACAAAAAAGAAAGCTGGTCTGTGCAGCGAAGCAGACCAATATATCCTTATGTATTTTGATCCGCTGAACCCGAATTCTAAGTCAGAATTTTCAGATTGGCTAGTTTTTTATCCCTAACCTCCAAAAACATCCCTAAAACATATGGTCTTATGGACTTATCAGATTGGCTTGGTTTTCATCTTTAACCTCGAGAAACACCCGTAAAAACAGTTTTTTCGCCTTTCAGAGTGTTATGGGATTGAATGGTTATGGGGTTACAATGATATGAGGTTATGGCGTTATGAGGTTATGAAATAAACGTATTAAAGACAATTTCTAACTTCTCATTTGAGTGTGAAAGGCGAAAAACCGGCTTTTTCAGAGTGTTTTTTGAGGTTAGACATGAAAACCGAGCCAATCTGACAATTATGACTTCGCATTCGGATTCAGTGAGTCGAAATACATAAGGATACACTGGTCTGATTCTCCGGACAGATCACTTTTTTTTTGTTTTAGGAGTGTTTTTTTATAATTATGAATGAAAAGCGAGCCAATCTGACAATTCTGATTTCGGATTTGAATTCAGCGGGTCAAATTACATAAGGATACACTGGCCAGAGAGACACAGCACTTTTTTTGTGGGGCTGTGATTATCGATTAAAATGTCAAGAGATTGTCAGTTCAAAAAAGATGTATGCATTTTACATACGTACGCCATTTTAAGTTTCGTTATGCCCATTGTTGTTTGAACTCTTACCTTGCATATCTAGCTGAAAGTAAAAAACTGGATAATCGATAAAAAGTTAATGAAGGAAACCTCGGCGTGTACTTTTTTCAGGCTCACCCTGCAATTATAGTTTCAATTTCTCCTCTTACACGATAAAAATAATTCATTGGCGAGTCATGGTGTTGCATTTATATTATTATTGAGTTTTAAATTTGGGCGTCAAATGACTTGCGGCATTTATTGTTTGGTTTACAGCTCGTAATTTAATCAACATAAATAACGAGATTAATCGCTGTCGTCGTGCTACACGCTTTAATTTTGAATAAAAACCAATAATTGATAAAGTGTGCTCGTGTCACGTTGTTAGTTTATTTTGCATGTATATTTTTGTAATTTAAATGGATATTATGACAATAAGTAAAATGGAACAAAAGTTGAATACTTGCAATATAAATTGGAAATAATAAGGTGTCTACCTTTTGATCCAAACGGTTTTAATCAGCTCTTTTGTCGACGTTACAGATAGAGCTTTGGTCGGAATAGCGGATTCTGTAATTCTGGCACACTTCGTGATTGGATTTTTCAGGCAGTCAAAGTGGCACTTTTTGTAACTGCAACAATGGGGTTATTTCATGTGTGTAAAAAACTTAAAAATACCTACTAATTTGAACAGTAATATATACGAGAATAACGTAACAGCAATTAAAATCACTCTGATATTTGTTAATTATTCATAAATCCACAAAAACTATACTACTCATTTTAAGTTTTATTAACGCGTGACGTCAATGGTTAGAGGTAATTTTGTTGTTGTCAGATTGCTACCCTGTCAATACCGGTAAACGAAAAAAAAAGCCGCCGAAAAAAAATCCGCGGAAATGAAATCCTGGAAAAAAAGCCAAAGGAAATAAAAGCCGCGGAAAAAAAGCCGAGGAAAATAAAGCCGCGGAAGAAAAGGCTGCTTTACAGAAAACAAGGTTTCTTTCACTTCGACGAATCTAGGAAAAAAAAGCCGAGGAAAAAAAACCTAAACTCTGCGACAAAACGGAGTAGCGAGTTTTCTAACTACATCTCGTCTGCAAGTTTGTGATAGAGCATTGTGATTGGCGTATGTTTGGTATACTGTACAGAATGTGAAAAGTGATGAGATCCGTGACTGGTGGGGAGTGGGTTAACATTTCGAATTGTTAATTATTTAAAAAAAAACAAGTCAAAAACAAATTATTTTCGAATATACAGGGCGAGCCAAAACGAAATTACAGGATCAAGTGCCTTCTTTTTAAATGCAATGACTGACTCGAGCTGCGCTCCGGCAAGGTTTTAGAAGAGCGCACCATTAAGAAAAGATATGAATACAAGTACATATCTTACAGCAGCAGTGACCGATTTTGGTTGGAAAGTTACTGAAATTGGATGTTATCGGCCTGGTGATATTCCTTGTGATTCTGGGGAGGTGCTCACCAGAGTGAGGTGTTCATAACAGTACATCGAAATTTTTACCACCTTGCAAATGTTTTTAGCAGACAATGAGAAGTCTGAAAATATTAGAGATTCTTATAGTGATGTAGAATATGATATTGATGATGAAGATGAATATTAGCTAATAATTTGAACTGAATCTTTAAGTCTAAAAGTGTTTCCATCAAAGATATTTATTCTAAAATGAAAGAAATATGTTATGTTACCGATAAAGAAATAAAACAAATATGTTAGTTATTCCTCATACATAATTAGCTTTTATTTGTTGCCCATGTCTAATTTGTAATGTATAATACAGTTTTTCGCCATTTTGGATTCAATATGGCACTCATTTCACCTGATTTTATTGAATGAACACTGTGAAATGTTATTTATTATAGCAAGTGTGGAAACTAACTAAACTTTCTAAAAAGGACGATTTTTTTTCACATAATTAACAATTATAAATATTAACCTCTAACCAGGGTGTACGAGTCTTTACCGTTGCCATAATTCTATTTTTGCATATCTTGTCTCATCGTTCATAAGTTTTTAACGTAGCTTTGCTATCAGCAGTTTTCTATGCGGCTTTTTTTTCCGCGATTTTTTTTTCCTCGGATTTTATTTCCGCGGCTTTTTTTTCCATTCCCAGGTTCGAATCTGTTTACATATTTGATGGTTTTTTGTGTCAGTGTGTTTTGTGTAAAGTGGCTTTTTTATCCGCGGATTTTTTTCCCCGGCTTTTTTTTCCTTCGGCTTTTTTTCCAGGATTTTTTTTTTACAGCTTTTTTTTTATAAAGTTCTAACTAGTTTGTAATAGATGGCAGGACCAATAAGTTCTCTCATTACTTACGCATAGATAGAAAATTTTACAGGTTCTGTGCATACGTACATACAGTGTTGCATACATTCCCGGCTTCTTGTTTTTGACAAGAGTCCAGTGACATCTGACATTAAGTAGCTAAATTAAAACATTGAAAGAATATATGTAACACTACATGCAGTATTGCACGTGTCGTCACAGCTAACCTCAAAAATATATATGTCTTAAGATTTACAGGTATTACGTACCTATTATTAAAATTTCTGCCTGGTTCCTGTACTTTCAACCAAAGTCAAGTTCAACGTAATATGTATGAAGTTTTAAATAGTTTGTCACAATAAAATAAGACACTTTTGCAGGTTAGGAATCTAACCTATAATTAGCAGTCTATTTTTATTAATCAACAATATTGAAAAATTATTTGCGTGAAATTTTAAATATTTGCTTGGAGTCAGTATGGCTCCGAGCTAAAAATGCCTATACAAACATTAAATATGAGAATAAACGAAAACACCTTAAAATTTGAGGTTGTGTTAGTTATACGATGCACATGCCCAGGTAATTGTAGGACCTTATTGCTCGCGCCATCTATTAAAGTAAATAGAAACCATGCACTTACGAAGCCATTATTATAATAGGAAAGTGCCGGACCACCTATTTAATACACCGTGGTGTAGACGCAACTGGTACGCAAGGTCACAGAAAACGAGCCATCAAAACTGAAAGGAACCGCCAAAGACTTCGCCTCTGTGCAGTTACTGTATTCTGTGGTTCCACTATAAAATATATTTTACACAAGAAGCGTGTTATTTGGTTTTTAATTTTTTTCACGGAAACCAAAGCTAAAGAGTGCAAGTGTGATATATCGTTGAAATCGGAATTTTTACTGCTTTTCAATGGTTCGATTACAAATTGTAAGTAATCATAAAATAAACAACTTGTTGTGCCAAAACAGCAACAAACGTAATCCGATCTCAACCAAAACCTTTTCAGATCTTCTGGAGCACTAAAGAAACCCTCATGCAAACTTTCATCCAAATCCGTTTAGTGGCTTCGCCGCTATCGTGCTAACAGACACACACACACACACACACACACACACACACACACACACACACACACACACACACACACACACACACACACACACACACACACACACACACACACACACACACACACACACACACACACACACACACACACACACACACACACACACACACACACACACACACACACACACACACACACACACACACACACACACACACACACACACACACACACACACACACACACACACACACACACACACACACACACACACACACACACACACACACACACACACACACACACACACACACACACACACACACACACACACACACACACACACACACACACACACACACACACACACACACACACACACACACACACACACACACACACACACACACACACACACACACACACACACACACACACACACACACACACACACACACACACACACACACACACACACACACACACACACACACACACACACACACACACACACACACACACACACACACACACACACACACACACACACACACACACACACACACACACACACACACACACACACACACACACACACACACACACACACACACACACACACACACACACACACACACACACACACACACACACACACACACACACACACACACACACACACACACACACACACACACACACACACACACACACACACACACACACACACACACACACACACACACACACACACACACACACACACACACACACACACACACACACACACACACACACACACACACACACACACACACACACACACACACACACACACACACACACACACACACACACACACACACACACACACACACACACACACACACACACACACACACACACACACACACACACACACACACACACACACACACACACACACACACACACACACACACACACACACACACACACACACACACACACACACACACACACACACACACACACACACACACACACACACACACACACACACACACACACACACACACACACACACACACACACACACACACACACACACACACACACACACACACACACACACACACACACACACACACACACACACACACACACACACACACACACACACACACACACACACACACACACACACACACACACACACACACACACACACACACACACACACACACACACACACACACACACACACACACACACACACACACACACACACACACACACACACACACACACACACACACACACACACACACACACACACACACACACACACACACACACACACACACACACACACACACACACACACACACACACACACACACACACACACACACACACACACACACACACACACACACACACACACACACACACACACACACACACACACACACACACACACACACACACACACACACACACACACACACACACACACACACACACACACACACACACACACACACACACACACACACACACACACACACACACACACACACACACACACACACACACACACACACACACACACACACATACAGGTCTGACCGTATTTGTGACAAACCATCCTCAAATGTATTTGTGGAAGATTTGCTAATATGGTTGCCTGCCGATCAGGTAAAAATTCTCCTTTTCGTAGATATGTCTCATTTTTCGATACACTCCGTAGTTAAGAAGTTATAAGGTGCATATATTTCTGACGACGTTTGCCACTAATACTATGTACGTGTGTAAAATGTATTCCATAAATCTACTGTGTATCATGTACGCCACATATATATTTAATGAATGTGTGTATGAAATATCAGTAAAAATACGAATTTCCAATATTACAATTATATTTAATAAAGATATAAGTGTATCTGTTTGTCATTCACAACATTCTAGCTAACATTTAGATACATTATTTAATTAATAGTCACAGATTACGCTATATATTCCTATATAAAATTTGTTACGTATTTAATAATTTGTCATTAGGTCAATCCTTTAGGAAACTTTTATGTACGATAAGTAGATAGGCACACTTATTACAAGCTTTTGTTTAACTTGCTTTGTATGTATGTTAGTTTGTATGTTGTTAGCTTGTATGTTAGTATGTTTAAAGTTCAAATCTTGCAAGTCAATTTTGAACGACTTAACAACGGTCAATTGAATTTTGCATACACATGTAGTTCTGGTAACCATACCATAATATGGTACTAAAAAGAGTATTTTTACTTCCACATCCAGTGGAAGTATAGTAACGACAAAAAAATGTTTAAAAATTTTTATTGTTCAAATGGGCTTAGAATGTCATGAAACGACGAGATTTTAAGTTTGAGCGAAAAAAAAATATCTGTCTGTCTGTCGGTCTGTAACTTTTTTTTTTGTGCGCACGTTTACTCTGGAACCGTTTGAGATATTGACTTGAAATTTGGTGCACATATGTACTTTAACGAGATCTAGAACTAAATTATATTTTCATCTTGTTCCGTCGAAGGATTGGGGGGTAAATTGGTAAATTTGGGGTAAATATGTAAATCAAGCAGGTAAGAGTTCATAAAATTGGTATTTAGCATATACAAGAGAAGCTCAAAAAAATTTTGGCATTAGCTACACCTATTGCCACTCCCACCCCATTATTAAAGGAGATGAAAAAAAATTGTGATTTAGTGAAACCTCAAAATATTTTTTTACTTTATCCACCTCCACTACCACCCTCTATCACCACCCCCACCCCACTACCGATGTGGCGTATCGTTTTATGGGTTTTTGGGGTAGAATATTTCAAATATTATATTATATATTATTAAAGTTCCATAAACAATTATTTCTACACACAAAATTTTTTCATTGTGAGTGACTTGGATAGGAAATGTGGAAGTAGCGATTCCTTGGTCAGCGGTTTTTTTCTTTTAAAATGCATGTACTTTACGGTGGTGTTTGGAAAGAAAAAAAAATTAAACTTAAACCAATTTTTTGGATTTTAATTTTAATTATGGATATTGCACGTATAAACAATTTCAAATAACTACGTCATTTTTTTGTGAAACCAAAAAACGATAAGTGAATTATGAAAGTATATGAAATAATCAACGTTTAAAAAAGAATTATGTTCTATTTGCATCTGAATCCGTGATACGTTAGTTTTTGTTCCAAAATGATTATATTTCTCTCTCTGCTAGTTGAAAATTATCCACAACTAAAATTTTTTAAATTACATCACATAAAGCACCATTGAGGACATAACGCACGTTCGAAAAAAAAAATTATCTCCCCACCTCTTATATATTGTAACTAGACAACTAACTTAATTCATGGTATACATCACTCCATTTTCAGCATTCGAGCCTTTTTTTTTAACATTTTTGGTCTTTTTACTTCCACGTCGAGTGTAAGTATAGTAACGACAAAAGAAATTTTTAAACTTTTATTGTTCAAATAAGCTTAGAATGTCATGGAACGTCGAGATTTTAAGTTTGAGTGAAAAAAAAATTATGTCTGTCTGTAACTTTTTGTGCGCACGTTTACTCTGGAACCGTTTAAGATATTGACTTGCAATTTGGTACACATATGTATTTTAACAAGATCTGGAACGAGATTATATTATCATCTTGTTCCGTCCAAGGGTTGGGGGGTAAATTGGAGTGAATTGGGGTAAATAGGTAAATGAAGCAGACAAGAGTTCATAAAATTGGTATTTAGTATATACAAGAGAAGCTAAGGTCTCAAAAAAATTTTTGGCATTAGCCACCCCCATTACCACCACCACCATTAAAGGGGATGAGAAAAGATTATGATTTAGTGTGTGTACCGTGTACAAGAACCAAAAACCTCAAAATATTTTTTTACTTTATCCACCCTCCACTACCCCCCTATCACCACCCCCACCCCACTACCGATGTGGGGTATCGTTTTATGGGGTAGAGGATTTCAAATATTATATTATTAAAGTTCCATAAACAATTATTTCCACATATAAAATTTTTTCGTTGTGAGAGACTTGGATAGAAAATCTGGATGTGGAAGTAGTGATTCCCTGTGCAGCGGTTTTAAACTATAATTTGATCGTATAATTTATTCATTCACACACTGCATTTTAACTGGCGATCAGGTTTAAATTATAATTTTTATATCGGATAGTGTATTGACTCAGACGTTGAATTCTAAGAAATAGCGGAGGATCCAGTATTATTTTAAGTAAAAACGACGCAATGAATATAAAATATATATAAATATTAAAACGTAATACTAACATGTAACTAAAATTTTGAAATAAAATTAAATGTAATTAAACGTAAAAAAAATTATTATTTAAATGTACCTAATAAAACGAAAAAAACCGCTGCCCAAGGAATCACTACTTCCACATCCAGATTTTCTATCCAAATCACTCACAACGAAAAAATTTTGTATGTGGAAATAATTGTTTATGGCACTTTAATAATATAATATTTGAAATCCTCTACCCCAAAAACCCATAAAACGATACCTCGCATCGGTAGTGGGGTGGGTGTTGTGATAGGTAGTAAAGTAAACAAATATTTTGAGGTTTCTGACTCTTGTACACACACAAAATCACATTTTTTTTCATCCCCTTTAATAATGGGGTGGGGGTGGTAATGGGGGTGGCTAATGCCAAATTTTTTTTTGAGACGTTAGCTTCTCTTGTATATACTAAATACTTTATGAACTGTTACTTGCGTGATTTACCTATTTACCCCAAATTTACCCCAATTTACCCCCCAACCCCTCGACGGAACAAGATGAAAGTAAAATCTAGTTCTAGTTCTCGTTAAGGTAAATTTAAAGTCAATATCTCAAACGGTTCCAGAGTAAACGTGCGCACAAAAAAAAGTTACAGACCGACAGACAGACAGATAGACCGACAGACCGGCAGACCGACAGAAATTGTTTTTCACTCAAACTTAAAATCTCGACGTTTCATGACATTCTAAGCCTATCTGAACAAGAAAAATTTTTTCAAATTTTTTTGTCGTTACTATACTTCCACTGGATGTGGAAGTAAAATAAGTTATGTTGAGTTAATTGCCTTAAAAGCTTGTTATGTGAATAGAAAAAAATTCTTACCATCTCTGTCAAACTAAATTAATGCCTGTATGAACTTTTCGAGCGCAACATGCTTTTAAAACAATGTATTGACCAATTATTATCTTTGTTTATAATTGTAAAAGCTGCATTTAAAGCAATTAATTCAACTTAACTTTTTTTTTTCACTTTTGCACCTAAATAATAATAAAAGCTTGTTTTTAAAAAGGTTTTTTTTACATTTAATTTTTACTTCCACATCCACGTAGTGGAATAAAAGTGTAGTAACGCAAAAAAAACCTTTTTTTTTTTATTAAAATAGGCTTGGAATGCCATGAAACGAGATTTTAAATTTGGACAAAATTTGTCTGTCGGTCTGTCTGTACCTTTTTTGTGCGCACGTTTATTCTGGAACCGTTTATAATATTGACATGAAATTTGGTACACGTATGTACTTTAACGGGATCTGGAACTAGATTATATTCTGATCTAATTCATTTGAAGGGGTTAAGTGGGGGTAAATAAGGGTAAATAGGTAAAGCAGGCAAGTAGGAGTCCATAAAATTGGAACTTACGGCATTTACGAGAAGGTAAGGTCTCAAAAATTTTTTTTAGCATCAACCACCACCACTATCATCCCCCACACTATTATTCAAGCGGATAAAAAAACTGTGATTTAGTGTGCATACAAGAACCATAGGCCTCATTTTTTTTTATATTTGCCCACCTCCATCCTATTATTAAAGGGGGTAAAAAATAAAATTGGGATTTAGTGTGTATACAAAAACCAAGAGCCTTAAAATGATTTTGACATTAGCCATTCACTCTACAACCCCCGTTACCACTCCTACTCCGTTATCAAATGGGGTAAAAAAATAAAATTTTGATTTAGTGTGTGTACAAGAGTCAAAGGCCTCAAAGATTTTTTTTGGTATTAGTCACACCCTCTACCAATACCATCGCCACTCTGGCGCTATTATTATAGAGGGTAGAAAATAAAATTGTGTATACAAAAATTTTTTGGAGTTAGCCCCTCGACTACCCCAACCACCGTATGACATATCGTTTTTTTATTATTTTATTATTATTATTTTTTTAATGCCTTATATATTATTAAAGTTCTTTCGTTGTAAGAGACTTGGATAGGAAATCTGGATGATCTGGAAGTAGTGATTCCTTCGGCAGCGGTTTTAAATTTTTATTACTATTAATATTAGTTTTTATTCATATTCTAGTAACGTTTCTTTTTAAATTAAAATAGGTATTTCGCGCCATTTGTGCTATCTTATATACAGTATATATGGTCCTATTTTCTAGTCCTGTTAAAAGTATTTTGTAAAAATAGAATAATAATTTTTTGATACACTCCGTAGTTAAAAAGTGATAAGGTACATATATTTATGACGACGTTTGCCATTAATACTAAAATTTGTAGGTGTGTAAAATGTATTCCATAAATCTACTGTTTATGATGTACGCCACATATATATTTAATGCATGTGTGTGTGACATATCAGTAGAAATACGAATTTCCCTTAATATAATTATATTTAATAAAAAAAATAAGTGTATCTGCTTGTAGTTCATAACATTTTAGCTAAAATTTAGATATAATTTTAAATTAATAATCACAGATTACGTTATACGTATCTGTAGAAAATTTGTTACATATTTGATAATTTGAAATTATGTCAATCTTTTAGAAAACTTTTATGTACGGTAAGTAGTTACGCCCATTTATTACAAGCTTTTATTTAACTTGCTTTGTATGTATGTTAGTTAGTACGTTTGCAGCGATGCCACATTTGGTAGATTTTTATTTCTTTTTAGTAGAATTTTAAGGATTTTTTGTAAAGTTTGGTAGGTAAAATTTGCTGGTAGATTTCTGATAATTATTGTCAGAAATCTACCAGCAAATTTTACCTACCAAACTTTACAAAAATCCTTAAAATTCTACTAAAAAGAAATAAAAATCTACAAAATGTGGTAACGCTGTACGTTTGGTTCAAATCCTGCGATTCAATTTTGAAACATAGGCCTCAATTTTTTTTTTATTATTAAAGGGAGTAGAAAATAAAATTGGGATTTAGTGTGTATATAAGAACCAAGAGCCTTAAAATGTTTTTGGCATTAGCCACTTCCTCTACCACCTCCGTTACCACTCATACATTCATACTCCATTATTAAACGAGGTAAAAAAACAAAATTGTGATTTAGTGTGTGTACAAGAGCCAAAGGCCTCAAAGAATTTTTTTGGTATTAGGCATACCCTCTACTACCCCCATCGCCACCTTTACCCTAATATTAAACAGGGTAGAAAATAAAATTTTGTCAATCGAAAGAACCAATGCCCTCAAAAATTTTTGGCATTAACCACCCCTTCTAATACACCAACCACCGTGTGACATCGTTTTTTAATATTTTATTAATACTATTATTTTTAATGCCTTATATATTATTAAATTTCTTTCGTTGTAAGAGACTTCGATAGGAAATCTGGATGTGGAAGTAGTGATTCCTTCGGCAGTAGTTTTACTTCCACATCCAGTGGTAGTAATGACAAAAAAATTTTTAAAAATTTTTATTGCTCAAATAGGCTTAGAATGTCATGAAACGTCGAGATTTCAAGTTTGAGAGAAAAAAAAATTTCTGTCTGTCGGTCTGTAACTTTTTTTGTGCGCACGTTTACTCTGGAACCGTTTGAGATATTGACTTGAAATTTGGTACACATATGTACTTTAACGAGATCTAGAACTAGATTATATTTTCATCTTGTTCCGTCGAAGGGTTTGGGGGTAAATTGGGGTAAATTTGAAACCAGAAACCTCAAAATATTCTTTTACTTTATCCGCCCCCCTCTCCCACCCCCTGTCACCACCCCCACCCTACTACCGATGTGGGGTATCGTTTTATGGGTTTTTGGGGTAGAGGATTTCAAATATTATACTATTAAAGTTCCATAAACAATTATTTCCAGATACAAAATTTTTCGTTGTGTGACTTGGATAGAAAATCCGGATGTGGAAGTAGTGATTCCTTGGGCAGCGGTTTTTAATTTTTATTACAATTAATATTAGTTTCATAGTTTCTATTCATATTCTAGTCACGTTTCTTTTTAAATTGAAATAGGTATTTCAAAGATGTTTCTGTCATAATTTCTTTGCCTTTTATTCTATAAAAATAGTTAAAAAAAATTATTTGAAAGACTAATTTATTAATAGTCTAAGGAGAAAAAAAAATTTTTCTCTACGACTTGATGGTATTCCAAAACAAATGCCACTCAATTTTCAAATTTGTTATTGTATTTTAGGCGTTGTTATAAGCATTTCTACTTGAAATTTGTGAAATTTGATATGACGTTAATTAGTTCCACTAGAAGCACATTTTTTTAAGTTATCTGGTACCGTAACAGAAAACCAGATTGTTGGTTATGAAATTGCGAAGAAAATTGGAACTGTGCCATCTTTTTCGTAAATAACAAAACAATTAAGATCGATCTTTTTTAAACAGTTGACAATAACTTAAGTGATAATATATATGATTTAATGAAACTTTCGAAAAATATGATTCTAGGGAAACAAAATACCTAATTTTCAGTCAAAATGTAAATATTTTTAATACCACTAAAAAGTACAAAAAACTCATATTCTAAAAACAATTATGTTGTTCGGCGACTTAATGTACTTAAACAATTGCGATTTTTAGGCACTATTATACATTTTTTTATTTTAAATTAGACATTTATTATTATTATTATTGTTATTTTCGTGAATTGCTTAAAGATGATTGATCGTAATTGTTTTTATTTTCCGCAACTTAACAATTTGAGTAAGAATATTTTAGTTTTGTTCGCAATTTCATAACGAACAATCTGTTTTCAATATATTGCGAATTTTTGTTTAAAACCAGAGATATTTTAGAAGAACTGCGAAAAACACAGTATGACACCTTTTGAAAAAATACTGTAGGTATTGTACAATCGGCAAATAAAAATTTCCCAAAGTAGATCATGTATTTACGATTAAAGAAATTAAAGAAGTAAAAAGACATGTATTTCTCGAAAAAGGCAGATAGAAAATTGCTTTTACTGCAATGTATACATAAGTTTCATTGACTTTTATTACAGACTTTTTTCGGTTGGTCTTTGAATATGAATGCGGAGGAAGCAATTATGTTGCCTAATTATTTCTAGCACGACTAATAAAAATATGAAGGGGATCCAATATTTGACACCTTAAGCCAAAAATGTTATAAATATTTAAAAACAGCGCCGCTACTCGACTGTGCTACCAATATTAAAATATTAAAATTATGTGTTTTAAATATGGCAGAAAATTTTAAAAGTTGTTAATTTCAACTCAACATGTGGCAGGTCATAAAATCATTATTAGCTCTGCAAATGGTTTGGGCTTGAAAATGAAATGCAGGTCATTTTATCCCTCGACCACCTTTAATGGATCTAAATGCAAAGCAATCGGATTCACAACAAAAAAGATCCTATTATAAGTGAATATGATACTGTAAATATATTAAATCGTACCTCTGAAATAAAAGAAGTAGGTGTCAGCTTGAAAATTAATTTTAGCTACCGAGGAGGAGGTGTTGGTCAAGTATTCGTAATATAAACATCACCACCCCATTGGTTGTTTATTTTATTATTCACTGAAACGTAAATTGTTGACACAAAAAATCGTACTAGTAAATTCAAAACATTAACTTTTACTACAAGCTGCCATATATTACTTATTTTGCTACAAAATTACCTATGGAAACAAAAAAGAAGTTTTAGGTAAATATATATGGTGTCTCACTTAAAATTCCTGGTGCCATTTTATTGATAACTAAAAGAGATATTTGAATTCTGTTGGAAGTATTCATCAAAAAAAACTCTACAAATTAAGATATAGATAACGTTGTGATGCAAAGCAATTTTTAAGGACTTAATGGATTTCCCATAATAATACATTCAACCGTGCAAATAAAAAAATTACATAATTTATATTTATTTGACATAATCTTATTTTAAACTTATCGAAAAGATATTTATTATTTATTGTATCTCTATAATATCGACGTTATTTTTATAAGTTTGGTTTAATAGTTTATTACATCTTTTGGGTGAAATACTTGAAAATAAATAATTTTTGTAGATCAAAGGAAATAAGTTTAACAATAATGAGTAACCTGAGATCTGTTTTTAATGATACCAAAAACTAATCATTCATGGAAAGCGTAGAGGAAATGGATCATGCTGTAGTTTGAGAATTTCTATCCCGAAATGGATAAGGAAGCGTCGACTAAACGGTATACAAAATCAAAAACTAGATTCTTATGCAGAATTTTCTATCGGATTCAAATTTCGACGGTTTATATGGAATTGCAAAAATAGAACAAAAAGTATTTGTCTGCAAAAACCGCAAAAAATATGAAAATATGTATGCAATTATCTTTTTAGTTCTTACTCAATATTGCCATTAAAACTATCAAACGTATATTTCAATAAAACAGCATTCAAACTGTTTTTTAGCTGTAGCCAGACTAAAAGTGAACCTTACATGAAGTTTTATAGTAAATATTTAGAGTTGACTTTTCTATTTAATGATTGATTTTAATTGCCTTCAAGTAAATATATCCCATGCACTAAGATTCTTTTACATTGTACGTGTCATTAGTTAGTGCGTTTTACTAGGCTTCTTAAATTATTGTTTCAGACAGCTTCATAGAAAACATAGTTCCAATAATGATGAAAAAAGAACCAAAGCCTGAAAGTTTCAATTTACATTCATTTTGTTAGACTTACAAACTGCTGTAGTTATTATCGTTGCAATGCAGCAAAACCGCAATGCAAACGAATTTATGTAAACAATTATGAATAATGGCACGTCGTATTTTTGTGTGCTTCTTCAAAAACTTAATAAAAGTTTGTTCTGAAATTATAATGAAACAGTTCGTACAATATGCAGTTAATATAAAACGCCTCTAGCGATCACTGATATGGTCCAATTTCAATCAAGTATTCTGCTATTACATCAAATAAGGATCATAATGCATTTGTAGTTTTTCTATAATTTTTTTTTTTTTCATTTGGGCAATAATAAAAATTTAATAATATAGTTAAATTTATTTTGAGAAAAATCATAAAACATTATTTCTTATTATTTAGTCTCATATAATGTTATTTTTCAATTTGTTCACGACATATAAAATCTTGTCATTAGCAAACATTTTTGACTTAGTGAAAATTTCACTTTCCTTGAAACCAAAGTGCTACTTAAAATTTCTTTAAGAAAAATACGTACTTATATATCTGCTTTCTATTTAAAAAATAAGTCAGTCTTCAGTTAGTCAAATCTTTCTCGTTATTATTAGACACTTTACGAGTACCTAGGTAAAATTTTATTACGGTCGCTCAGTTAAATTCTGTAAAAATAGCGCGAAAATGATAATATCTACAGTTTATTCCCAATGATTCATCTTCAGGTAGTTAGTTTCAAAATTTAGAACACGTAATGAAAATAGATTATATGCACTTTATATATTATTTTGTGTTTGTACATTTTAGCATGTTTTATCAAGTATGCTTTCTTTTCATGTTTGATTTAATAAATACGCACTTAGTTATTGTTAATTTTTTAAATTCTCTTAATATTATACAGTATGTCCACCGATTAAATTCGGAAGAAAGGAAACTTTTTATCTGCAGATAATTTTTTTAACGAAAAGCAAGAAATTTATATTAATTATAAGAAAATGGATCAAATAAAAACTTTTTATTTTCATGCTCATACTAGGCTTTCAGAAACAATAAGATCATAATCCGTAAAAGTAATTATAATCTGCACCAGTAGTACAACCACACCAAATTTGCAATATTCAATTCTATCCAATATATGCTTTACTAAAAGATAAATATGAAAGATTGTGAGAAATTGCTTAAAAGAAAAAGTGAAAACATAACAACTATTAAAAATTTCACTGGAAGATTATTATACTCTTCGCAACTAGGAAAACGTTGGTGACTGAATTCTGAACGACTTTCAAAATGTCCATCCGTCCGTCCGTCTGTCTGTCGGTATGTCCGTCCGTCACGTTTCCTTTAAGCACGGTAACTAAGAGTGAAAAGTCCGATTGTATTTAATATTATTTTTCATTATATATATTTTTTGCTGTGCAAATTATGTAAGTATGGAAAACTATCATTAAGACCATAAGCAATATTCGTGATTTTTTTTCGGGCTGAGGCAATCCGATTTAATATCTTTTTGGAGTACTTAAAAATTTAATTTAGCAATTATAGAAAGTTAAAGAGCCAGAAAATTTCTTTGAATTTATCAAAGTAAAAATTATATAATTTGACAACAATCCCCAGATTATCGTAATTTTTTCTAAAATTGAATGTTTAAAGACTTAAAAAACATACTAAATCTCATTGCCTCGGTCAAAAGAAATGACGAATATTGCTTGTGGTCTCAATAATAGTTTCCCATACATAGTTGCCCAGAAAAGTAGGATAACATACAAAAAAAATGTATTGTTAATTTATTTGTTAAAATAAAACGATATGATTGTTTCAACGTATATTTTCAAGTTTCGGCGAAGCGTTCGTTTTTTTTTTTTCAACTTTAATATACCGGATACCCACGAGATCAATTACACCACCACATCTTTTATTTTTAAGGAATCACTACTTCCACATCCAAATTTCCCATCCAAGTCTCTTTAATCGAAAACATATTGATACTATATTTGCACTCTAGTAAGCGAAACTAATCGCTCATAGAATTTTAATATAATATTTGAAATCGTCGATAATATGTGAAGTCGTCAATTAAGTTAAACTGTTCGAATGAAAATGTGCGCACAAATAAAGTTACAGACAGAAGAACAGATACAAAATTTTTTTTCTGTCAAATTTAAGTCTCGACGATTCATTGCATTCTAAACTTATTTCAACAAAAAAAAAAATGTGTTTTTTTACGATCACTATAATAGTAATACTTTTCGATTGACTAGTGCGGGCACTTACTAGGTATTATAAACTTAAATACGACTTTCATTTTTCCTGTGCAACCGTTGAACCGTTCGCATCATGTCTTTCTCAAAAAGAGTATCCGAGCCAAAACTTTTGAACTTCATTGCACCTCAGCTTGTGAAAAGTACAATGGTGTAGATTGTACTAATTGTAAACCTGCGGAAGATTTAATAGATACTAACGGAACAAATGAAACTTTGGAAGTTGACGAAACAAATTCATTTGATGAGTCTTTACTATAAATAAAATTATGGTTACAATATTTATACTTCAAATAAAATAAGCGTTATACTTGTAACTATATAAACTTATTTCAATCCTTTGAATCAGTTCTCCCACTTTTATCATTACCAAATTGTGAAAAACAAAAATTTTCCGGAAAACTTTTTCACATTCTTAATCTAAAAATTTTATTGAACCTTTAAAAATGATATAACTATATAGGTTCCATATGTTTTTATAATAATATATATAGTTCACGCTCATTTTTTGAATTTTCATGTATTTTGTAATGTGCAAAAAATGTAGTACATTATTTATCGTGAAAAACTGACTGCAACTCGGAAAATTAGCAAGTTACAAAAACATTCCAAGAGACAAAAAATATTTAGAAGTCCTCAATGCATAACGTTTAAATTTTTTCAAATTTTTAGGTTACTTATTTTAGCGCTACAATTTCAAAAAAAGGTTTTTCATATTTTTCCGGAAAAACTCGGTGAAAACACACTTTACAGGGAATCTGCAAATAAAAAAAGGCTTGTATTTCAATAATATATTCACCTGAATTTTTTTAGATTTTTTTTTTCAACTTTTACATTTTCCCTCCCCCACTTTTATGGATTTTGGAGTGGACATATCTCGAAAAATATGCATTTTTAGAAAAAATTCATAAGAGTAAAAACATATTATTTTGGGTCAAAAAGGTAAACATATTGTTTTATTACATTTTTGACCTAATTCTACAAGTTACGGAACCCATGATAAAAAGGGTGTTTTCTACCACTTCCGATCATCTCCTACTTTTTTCAACATTTTTATTAACTTCATTACAAACACAACAAGGTTTCATCAAAATCCATTCATTAGCACTCAAATTAGATGTTATGGAATCCAGATATATTTTATACTTTGATATGACAGAAAAAATTACATATATAGAGTGTTTTTAATTTTAATTTATTACTTATATTCCTTAAATTAACGGACGGAGCTATAGTTTCCTAATATCATTTGTTAAATCCGTTAAATAGTTCAATTGAAACAATTTGTATAAAATTGCATGAAAATAAAATTATTAAAATTCAACATAAATATTTAATAGTTTAAAAACTATATATTTTGTGCATATGAGTAATATGAAAAATTGATTTATTTGATTTAATCAAATATCAATTTAGTCAAAAAATCCTTATAATCACACATAATGCTAGAAATCCCGAAATTACATAGAGAAATAAAATGATTCTTTGTACCAAAGTAAATTTTTTTAAGTGGGACCATATTGGTAACAAGGTAGTACTACCATTAAGAAGGAAGATATTGATAAGCTAAGCTAACTTTGCATATCTGACAGGTACAACTGAAATTACCGTCCATATATAATTGAAGGGTAAGATGTAACTAAGGTGGTTTTGAAAACAGTGAAATATTTAGCTCATCAAACTGTTAGGTCGGCTTATCGATATTTTCATTGTATTACTTCCTCCACGTAATGGAGGTTTTTGACGAGTGTTGAGACTTAAAGAAAATGACATTTTTGATGATGGCCATAAAAAAGTATTATTTAAATTTTTTGCAGAGATTAATGTAGAGATATTTACTAGAAATCGGGCAAAAACGCACTACCGCCTCTACGTTTTCCACCTCCTACGTCCCTCAGGCCGGTAATTTACTTAAAACATGTTAACCTCCATCTGTCATTTTTTTTTTTGTTAAATGCTTATCACTGAGATAATAGACATTTTAGATACATAGTACCTTATATGACGATGATGAAAATTTGAAGTAGAATCTGAAACTAAAATAATATACAGGGTGTTCCATTTAAAAAATACCACTTTATCTTGTCGCTTCGTATAAAAGCATGAATAAAATTTTATGTTAGTAAAAAATAATAGTTAATTTCATTTGGAACAACTTTTACTTTAACATTTGTTACTTTAACATTTTTTTTATTGTTTCCGAAAAATGTATACATTAATCATGAACACTTAAATATACGACTAACAATAAGTGTGTTGAGCACATTATTAGTATTATATTTATTTTTAGTAAGTATCACTTTTAATTTGATCCACTCAAAAATACCCATTTGTGGCTAACTTGAATCTGTCGGAAACTCCTAAAAGTGCTTGCTGTAAAAAATATAACGTAGAGGGCGCTCTAGCACAGTATAACGATACACAATCCGTGCATGCCACAAATATTGTAGAAAGTACCACACGTAAAACTATGCATTTCTGGCAACTTTTCACACATTTTGCCTTTTGAGAAAATAGTCGATTAACTTATTCTCTATGATAACGATTATTGTGAACCGTGACGGATAAATGGTCCCCCGAAGGATTTATAATAGATAGTCCGCTAAAATATGATGAATCACAGAGTTCTGGTGGATAAAGACTCTGGCATACGCGTGTATGTATGCCACAGTTTTGGAGTAGCCCAGAAATGAGTTTGATGCACACACAGGTCTCCATAAATATGACGGCACATACACACACACACACACACACACACACACACACACACACACACACACACACACACACACACACACACACACACACACACACACACACACACACACACACACACACACACACACACACACACACACACACACACACACACACACACACACACACACACACACACACACACACACACACACACACACACACACACACACACACACACACACACACACACACACACACACACACACACACACACACACACACACACACACACACACACACACACACACACACACACACACACACACACACACACACACACACACACACACACACACACACACACACACACACACACACACACACACACACACACACACACACACACACACACACACACACACACACACACACACACACACACACACACACACACACACACACACACACACACACACACACACACACACACACACACACACACACACACACACACACACACACACACACACACACACACACACACACACACACACACACACACACACACACACACACACACACACACACACACACACACACACACACACACACACACACACACACACACACACACACACACACACACACACACACACACACACACACACACACACACACACACACACACACACACACACACACACACACACACACACACACACACACACACACACACACACACACACACACACACACACACACACACACACACACACACACACACACACACACACACACACACACACACACACACACACACACACACACACACACACACACACACACACACACACACACACACACACACACACACACACACACACACACACACACACACACACACACACACACACACACACACACACACACACACACACACACACACACACACACACACACACACACACACACACACACACACACACACACACACACACACACACACACACACACACACACACAGACATTTTTCAAAAACAACTTTTTTGGGTTTCTGGGACCTCAAAACGTAAAGATTTGATGTTATCTCAATTTTCGATTTTGGACTAATTGTAGTAACCTCCCACAATTTTATTGTGGGGAGGTTAATTATGAAATAACCCCGTGATGATATAATTTGCAATTCCGAAATTCATAGTTACGACAGAAAGTATGTTATCAAAGTTTTTTCATTTTACCAACTCCGACTAGGCGCATACTTTTTTTATTATGAGAGAAATGAATTTCATATTTTGGTGACATACAGAATAGAATGGTTTATCACTTTTATGGGACCTACATAGTCGAGCCAATGAAGGTTTTCACTTCTTATGGGGTAGTTTCCATTTTTTTTAAATTCAATTTTGGTGATATATATCGAGTAATGTTATTATTTTTGCAATTACTGCATAATCAATTTAAACCAAAACAATAATTTCTTAAATAAAAATAAGAAATAAGAATACGCCCATCTAGACGCAGATTTCAAACGATTTTATTTGGCGGGAAAAAATTTAACCAATAACAGACAACTTTCGCTTAGACTGTAACTATCTTATTTGAATGCCAAATTGTGTATTTTCTTTACATTATTTTGCCCATAATACTTCTATTTTGATCAATATCTTGAAAATCAATAAATATTATATACATGTATTTAGAAGAAATTTAAAGTTATTTATTTTTGTTATTATTTAGAAGTTATCTTGAAAAGGTAAACAAAATTCGCTGCGAGTATTATGTCGCAACATTGTATAAAAACGGCTCTCTTCCAACTTCAACTTTGCTTGCTTGCTGTCAGTTGTCAATTCTTGTCATAATATAAGTGAAAGAAACAGAGGTTAGATTTACTTGTTGTTTGTTTATGTAGCGTTATTTTTTTAGGGCTTGAAATTGCAGTAAACTTTCCCGAGGTCGTACACAGTTTTGCACTATCAACATGTCCACTCGTACTTGGTTCACTTTCAGAATACAATTTCCTGCAAACGGACCGACTTCTTTCTAGTACCTCTATTTTCCTTTTCTTTGATGTTGGACTTAACTGTGATTCAGATACCGTTGGTTTATGTACAAAGGATAAATTTTTATGTGGTACAACTCCAGGTCTTAAGAACATTCTCTGGCCCATTGTTTTATAATAGTGCCACTTTTCAGCGTCATTTTTTAACTAAAATATAGGTATGTTGTTAGAACAAAAATCCGTAGAACTGGTTTAAACTTACTTCAAAATGATCTTCACAACAAAATATAAACGAACCTGAAGGGATGGGTCAGAATTATTTGAAGCTTACCACCAAGTTCTTCGAATATCCATATTTCTTGGAACAGTTACAAAAATTTTTTACGACGCACTTATACTTGTGTTTCCACAACTTTTTACTTTTTATAAAACATCTTTCCGACGAAATTATCTATTATTTTTAAATAACAGCAAATACCTCGATAAAATAAATTGAAATGTTTTAAATCAACACGATCGGTTAGAACACATCTGTCATTTGACTAGCGTTGACATTGTTGCCATATATTGCTAAATATGTTTTTATAAATCTAATCGGTATTAAAAAATATTTAAAATATGTAATAATTCACGCCTATTATTATTTTTTACATCACAAAATTAAATTTCGTGGATAGATATATTAAAATTGATTTAATAAATAAGCTTTATTCTCCAGTTTTCTTAAATTATCTTTTAGTAGAACTAGAGAAGGAATTTCAACTTGGCAACACCACACTGTTTTGTATAAAACCATTCTATCAAGAAATCCATACAGTTCAACTACGTCATCGGCAAGTTTAACTACGTCACCAATTTAAAACACCTGTTGCTCCACTTATTATAACTTCTGTTTTCTCTCAAAAAATTGGTAATTATTTTCGCGGAAATCTGTATTGGAAGTCTTGTTTGTACATATTCTACGACATTATTCAAAAAAAAAAAAAAAAAAAAAAAAATAGGAAAATAGCCCATTCTCAGCAACATCTCCGATTTTGATCATTTTTAAAATATGTTTTTTAATACTATTCAAAATCAGAAACATTCCAAGTGGCACACATCGGCACTATATAACTTTTGTTCCTTGAGCCATTCCCTAATTACTGTCCAAATTTTACGACAATCGGTTTTATTCGCAAGAATTCTGATCGAAAAACCTTCAAATACTGAACTAAATTAACTTTTTCATGAATATCGGGAAAAAGAACATAAAAAATAGATTTTTCCTGTAAAAGTTATTATTGTTTAAACAATATAAATAATTATCAACCCCGACTGTGAGAAACATTTTTGAACTCAAATTTTCAATAAAAACAACTCAATGTTTTACAAATATCGCGAAAAGAAAATTTTTAAAATATATTTTTTTGTAAATGTTGTTATTGTTTAAACAATATAAACAATTATTTGCGTCATTTGGGATGTTTCTGATTTTGATTAATATTAAAAAAACATACATTTTAAAAAAAGAATGATCAAAATCGGAGCTGTTGCTGAGAATTAAGAGAGTTTGACGATTTTTAGGCTTCATTGACTCGACTAACAGCACATCCATATAAATACGCAAGCGCAAAAAGATTAAAAAATCTTTAAAACCATTAAAATTATTTTTATTGCACGCCATTGGTACCTGGTTCGCTGTCTTGAAATAAAACCGCATGGAAAGTGGCGCAAAGTCGATAGCTGCAAAGTTAACGGCAAGAACCTAACCTAACGAGAGTCGTCCAGCTAAATACCATTCATTAATAAAAATTTGAAAACAGCAGTTTTTGCTCTATTTTTTATTGCATGTTTTGTTGAGTTTTCCAGTCCACAGAAAAGGTCATAGTTTTGTTATAGGTTGAAACAATTTAATGAGAATGCTTGTCTCTTCGCTGATGAACATCGATTAACCTTTGGTTGTGGAATGAAACGGTGAACTCCCAGATGTACTAGTCAACTATCGTAGGTTGGCCTCTGAAATTTGAATGGGCAGTAGACAATCTCCTTCCACTGACAGAAGTTTATTTATGAAAGTATTTGCATGCTATTCGCATCGGTACAATCTCGAAAAAGGCGATATTATTTTGTTCACCACTGTGTTTATTGTATTTTTTTAAACATGCTATTTACGAGCAAAGTGAAACATAAAGTGTTGTCTGGACAAAGTCGAGAAATCATGTACAATGTAATATAAATTACTTTTTTACTTTCATTAGCCGTAATTATTTTTGTTAGCAATTTTGTAAGCAGCATTGTATAGTAATTACCTATTCAAATGAGACGAAAGTTCCGGAAATAAATAACTTAATGCTAATAATATAATATTAACACTCTTTATTTCATTCAATTCCTAATAATCATTTGTACAATCCTAAAGTGTTTATGTTTATTGCACCATAATATTCATTGTTAAATGTATTCCCAAACATTTGGTAAACTTAAATTCTGTAATAAAATAATTTATAAATACCCGCATCACCTGTAAATTCATTAATTTGAATCGATTGTTTGAGAATAGCACGTTAATGTACCGAAATTGCAGTAACGTTTTAAGTTAAAATAAATTGGTGATAAACTGATACATAACAAAGTAAGTAGTGTGTTCTTATATCAATCTTGCTAAACTTCTACCTTCTACGGATAGCCGCTAGTCTGTCTTCGTTACACAACGACGTTCTATGTTCATCCTGTGCGCATCTTAGAGGCCAACCTATGATAGTTGACTAGTAGAAGTATGTGCATCCTGTAATTGGTTGCACTGTAGGCGAATGACCCATTCTCGTCGACGATATCAAGCATAAGTTCAATGTTGTCGACGAGAATGGGTAAACTTCAGTGAATGTACAAATAGTCACTGAAGTTTTGACACAGCATAATCCCGTAAAAATGAATTAGCCAGCTCGATGTCCCGACTTAAAACCTATAGACTAATCGAGCACGTACGAAATCGATTTAAACTGAATCTGTTGAGACAATTGGAAGATGTTGTCGAGCTGAACTTGCCCAGAATTTTTGGGGATAAACGGGAACGAATCTCTTAATATTTTGAAATGATGCTTATGGATAGTATGCTCAAGTCAGTTTTAAATGCGAGGGGCGGTCTCCAAAATACTGCTTACATAACTTTCAACATAGCGCAGTGTCCGTATAAGTTGTAATAGTAGATAAATGTGATGAACACAAATTGATATTAATGAATCCTTTTGATCAGAACATAATTTAAAGGTTGAATGTCTTAACGTTTAATTTTCCTTACAATTTTCGTTCCAATAATTTTCTGACTATATTAGTCGATTTACGAACATTAAATGACTCACACCAAGTTGTTTCACACTGTATTAAAATGGTAGCTCTGTTTTGTGACGAGCAAGATGCAAAAGGCCTCTACGGCAATAATCTAGACATTCAGCAAAAACTGATTCTGTTGCCGTTTTTTTATAGCGAAATCGTTAAATTCCGCAAAAATAATATTTTTCTGCTCCAAAAAGTCGTTTAAACAGAAATTTCTAAAAACCTCCAAAATAGGAGCTCTGTGATCAATTTTACATTAGCCAAAAAATTCTTTTATGTCTTCTCTTTTTGCAGAACTTTAAATTTTTACAAATTTGTAAGGGATCCACTATCAACTTTAAAAATTTCGTAGAATGAAAACTCTTGAGTTATATGCTGGTAAAATCATAATAGTTAAGGTGCCCGTCGGGAAAAATTTTGCTGATACATACTCTCTCCAAACTTCGTGTATGGCTTCATTGGACCTAGTCTGACAGCATTTTCCTCTATCATTTTAGTTATTTAGTTATTTTAGTTATTTTTCCAAGTAGAATAGCTTAAAAACGTGAATTGAAACGTGAAAAAATAATTGTCTGACAATAAATGTGGGTCATTGGGTGTGTCCGCTATCTGAACGCTTCCGAACATGTCGGAAAAACGACTATAAGAAAATTTATTAATAACCAGCTGATTTCGCTGTATTAATTTATTAAAACATACAAAAACAAGTTTTCATATTGTCTGACGAAAATTATTTTCCGATTTCCCAGTCTGACGCGTCAAAGTTGTCGTTTTCATGACAGCAAAAAATGTATTCATAACATTTTTTTACAAATTGTTTTGATTTTTAAATAAAATTTATATATAATACGATTAAAAAATTGTCTGACGGTGAAATAAAGCCTTTTAGCTGGAAATGTTAAATAAAAGGTTTTTCTATGTGGTTGTCAAGCTACGCTTGGATGTTACATTCATATGTATATATTGAGGCTATATTTATAAATAACAAGCTGATTTTTTCAATATAGCTTAATAAAAATAAATCAAATCCAATTTTTTTACTGTCTGACAAAAGGTGTTTTCCAGTTTTTCAGTCTGACGCCTGGAAAATACAATTTTTTAATCTTGTAATTTCCTTCAAATTGTCATGATTATCTCATACTAATCATTGAAAAATCATTTTTACAGTGTCAAAAATCATAAATAAATTGCATGAACTTCGCGCTTGAAAATATGTCGTTTTATACAAGTTCACCTGTGTACATCTGTTTAGTACGCAGGCTCTATAATAGAACATAGGAGTGTGGAACGTCTTTCTACACTCCGTATTGTATTCTATAGTAGTAGTATAGTACACGTAGGTAGTAGTAGAGAATTGTAACGGTTTATCTGATGCACGTGGTATATAAAATATTTTTGGTGCATAATGTTTATTTTTTTTTTATTCCCTGCATACTTCATATATTTTTGATGCAAAATTGCACATTTAAATTGAATTCATATATTTACCGAAAATGGATTAATTGTTTTTTCATTTATAAAAGGTACTTTGTTATAACTAATATTGTAAAGTGTTATCTTATAGCTTGTTTCAAGACCTTTAATTTGGGCCCTGGATGAAAATTTTCGGACTAGTAGTACCGGAGATATAGCGATTTTAAACGTACTAAAAGATAATTTTTCGCTACTTTTTTCTACAAAAAGTTTTACGTATTTTTCAATATTACCGAACTTAAAATAAGTAAGTTGAAATACCGTATCTTTTTTAACCGTCTTCCCGACTAAACGAAATTTCATTTTTTTATCGACCTGACTTCGACGGCCGCTATTGGAAAATTGTGTTTTTTTGTCAGACTCTCGTTATGCCCCACTTTGTCAGACACTTATACCACAAATTAAATACCTATTTTCTGCATATAATTTTCCAATGTCTGAGGGTTATGAATAAATTTTTTGCTGTCATGAAACCGACAACTTTGACGCGTCAGACTGGGAAATCGGAAAATAATTTTCGTCAGACAATATGAAAACTTGTTTTTGTATGTTTTAATAAATTAATACAGCGAAAATCAGCTGGTTATTAATAAATTTTCTTATAGTCGTTTTTCCGACATGTTCGAGATAGTGGACACGCCCAATGACCCACATTTATTGTCAGAGAATTATTTTTTCACGTTTCAATTCACGTTTTTAAGCTATTCTACTTGGAAAAATAACAGTTTCTATACATTTTTTATATGCCGTCAAAATGACATGTTTCGGAAAATCTAGCGGGACAACGCCCCAAAAACAAAAAAAATGATAGAGGAAAATGCTGTCAGACTAGGTCCAATGAAGCCATACACGAAGTTTGCAGAGAGTATGTATCAGCAAAATTTTTCCCGACGGGCACCTTAACTATAAGATTGATCCAGTATTTTGGAAAACATGAGAAATATGGACTGAAAATTTCGAGCCGAACGTTTATTTTGACCATAAGTTTATTTACCACAACATAACTAATTTTCATTCTAAATGTAGTCAGTATAATATAAATGCACACCCCGCCAGTTTTATTTCATAAATTAATAAAAAGTCATCTATACACTCTTATTTTATCAATAGTGGTTTTAAATTGTGGAGTAATATCCTTAGTTTATTGCTTTATCGAACGTTAACAAATATTTGGTTCACAATGGATTGTCACCATACTTTAATCGTTGTTTCGGTTTCTCATTAATAATAAATAAATATTTTAAGAAATGTTACATTTTTACGTTAAAACATTTTTTATGAATTCAAAATGTACAGTGTTTGTTTTTCACACAGACTACCTTAATATTTATGAGAGTAAAAGATTTCTATAAGTTTTTATGTTAAAATAATAATGACACTATAAGCCTGGATATACAGGATGAAGATTACGCCCAGCGCTATATCTGGAAACGGGAAAGTAAAAATTTGGTGATACCTCACCTTTTTATTTTTATTCTGAAGCATACACATTTGAATTTTTTTCTGACGTTTCCCATTTCCTATATATATTGAGCTGGGATATGGAATAATTATCACCATGTACACTGATTCAAGGAAACTGTTTTGAGCAATTTTTTTAAGCAAAACTTTTTCCACATACAGAATCATTTTTCAAAAAAAAAAAATGGATTCGGGAATGTAGCTCGTTTAAAGAATAATTTTGCTTAACGAGTTGTGCAAGTGTTTTAATGTTGCTGAAATGCCATTGGTTATATGACAGTGATATTACTCTCCATAATAACCTGTACGGTGCAACTGCCTGTATTGAATGTATGACAGTGTGGTCTCTAATCAATGGTCTCGTATTGTGGATTCAGTATATTTACTACTATTTACTTGCCATTGCAAGTTGGTCAAACGGATCTAAAGTTGCAGTCGTGCAGAACAGTTTATTGCCTTTTTAGACGGAGAGCTAGCGACGAAAATTTAACGTGATAAGGTACAAGGGTAATTTATTCCTAAAATGTTAGAATTATTCTAAATTAAGTGAAAACTCGATTGGCAGAAGTCAGCTTGTAGTCTGAAAGCGTGGGTGGAGGATCAAATATGCGGATTTTGAAGGAAAAAAACGTGACAAGGTACAAGGTTGAAAATTGATATTTGCATTGTTTTTGTAACTATAAAGAAGAAAAAAATGGCAGAAGCGTAGGTGGAGACTAAAGGGTCGGCAGAAGTCATCAAAGTTAAAAACAAATTACTGAAAAATACGTGATAAGGTACACTTCTGCCAATTTGCATATTTACTTGTTAGGTAATGTAAAAACTGTATGTATATTGGCAGAAGTGAAAATGGAGAATAAATATTGAAAAAAGTTGATTAACGTATGTGACGCGCGGTGTCGTTATTTTTTCGCTATTTTATAGGTGTACGTCATGAGGTATATTTTTACCAATTTGTTTATTTATTCTTCATATTGTCATTAATTAAATGTACAACTGGCAGGAGTAAAAGAGGAATATATATTTACATACCTATAAATTTGAAGAATTTCGACGCCTCTAATTTGCCACCTTGTCAATCTGAATTACATCAACAGTTGCTTAGATGCAAATACATTACTAATATTTAGCAAAATGCTAGCAAGAAAAATCCTTCTGACCTAAATCCAGAGGAATTTGGATGGAATAATTCTAACGAGGCTACACGTTATGAATTTAAATGGTTTGACGGAGAAAATTGCCAAAGATTGTTAAAGATGTTATAATCGACCAAGATGATTCCGAAGGTACAGCATCTAATATCAACAATTTAAATTATTTTATCATCACTTTTTAATTTTTAATCTTTCACTATTTTTTGTAGAGGAGGATGATGTGGATTACGAAAGCGACGAAAACAGTGATCCTGAGGACGACATCGAGTTACCCACCGATCCCGAATAATCGTCTTATATTTCAAATATTTTATTTTGTTATATCTTTGCAGTAAATTATTTAATAAGCATACGCATACAAACAAGATAGTAAAAAATATTCATCAAACATCTCATCCTGTTCCTTTCATATGTGCATATGCCGATATATATTTATTATTTGAATATTAACAATTTTATACAATTATTACAGTATAATTATATAAAAGTTTTGACAAAATATACTTTACAATAGTTCGGCATAATTCAGTGCGGAAAACAAAACGCGGTACATGTGGTTGATTTTTGCTTGACTGTAGAATATACATACATTTATACATAAATATATAGTGTGTCCCACTTAAGAACTAGCCACCCCCGTAAAATATTTATTTATGAACCGATTTTTATGTTTTTTTTTAATATGTAGATCTCGCAAAAAGACATTAGAAACATGTTCCGTTAATTCCGGAACTCAAAACCACAGCCAATTACGACTATTGTTTAAGTGCGAAATATTGAGAAGTATTATTAGGGATTTTTTTTCTTCAAAATATTAGCATGAATTCTTATTCAGGACCACCTATATACCTGTTGTACCAATTTTTGTCGTGATAGTAATACTGGGTGGCCCAAAACAATAAAAATAAATTTTTAAAATAACGAAATTTAAATTAAAAAATACATTACTTTTGTATTGGGTATTTAAATTATTTATTGATAAAATTATTATTATTATTATTTAAATTTTCATTTATTTTGAAATTTTATAAGCAATTACCATAAACCTATAAATTTTTTTTTGATTTTTAGATTTGTAAGAACCTGAGCGATTTGTGTTATTAAAACTTGGCAGACGTGGAAAACAAAAAATGTTAGTTGAAAAATGGCTGTCGCTGACACTGTTTAACTAGCATCTTAGTTCTTTGATAAACGCCTAAAACAACTTAGTTATTACGTATTATTATAATAATAGCTCATTATTCTTTACAAGAAATTATGCGATTAGTTAATTAATTAATATTAATTGATTAACTAATTAATTAATTGTGCTAAATTTTAATAACACAAACCGCTCAGGTTCTTACAAATCTAAAAATCCAAAAATTTTTTACAGGTTTATGGTAATTGTTTATAAAATTTCAAAATAAATGAAAATTTAAATAATAATAATAGTTTTATCAGTAAATAATTTAAATAATTCAAAAGTAATGTGTTTTTTTACTTTAAATTTCGTTATTTTAAAAAGTTATTTTTAATATTTTGTCAACCCTGTATTACTATCACGACAAAAATTGACACCGTATGTATTTAGGTGGTCCTGAATAAGATCCGTTCCAATATTTTGAAAAAAAAAAAATCCCTAATAGTACTTCTCAATATTTCGCACTTAAACAATGGTCGTAGTTGGCCGTGGCTCGTGAGTTCCGGAATTAGTAGAACATGTTTCTAATGCCTTTTTGCGAGATCTACGTATTAAAAAAAAACATAAAAATCGGTTCATAAATAAAAATTTTACGGGGGTGGCTAGTCCTTAAGTGGGACACACTGTATATATTCCACTTATAATTCTGACAGTTGTACTTTTAATTATTAACAATATGAAGAATAAATAAACAAATTGGTAGAAATGTACCTCATTACGTACACCTTTAAAATAACGAAAAAATAACGACACTTCGCGTCACATACGTTATTCAACTTTTTCAATATTTATTCTCCGTTTTCACTTTTGCCAATTTACATACAGTTTTAAGTGTACCTTATCACGTATTTTTTGGTAATTTTTCTTGAACTTTGATGACTTTTGCCGACTCTTTAGTCTCCACCTACGCTTCTGCCATTTTTTTCTTCTTTATATTTACAAAAACAATGCAAATACCAATTTTCTTCCTTGTACCTTGTCGCGTTTTTTTCCTTCAAAATCCGCATATTTGATCCTCCACACACGCTTTCAGACTATAAGCTGACTTCTGCCAATCGAGCTTTCACTTAATTTAGAATAATTCTAACATTTTAGGAATAAATTACCCCTGTACCTTATTACGTTAAATTTTCGTCGCTAGCTCCTAGACTATTTACTGCATGACGTTTGCGTATAAAGGCGCGTACTCATTATCATCGGTTTTGCCGATCGACATGACCGCCCGGCTTTGTTGATCGACTTGCCGACATCAGTGACTCGTTCACATTTAAATTTGAACAAGAAGCATCGTCAATTTATATAGTAGTCAGTCGAAAGCAAAATTTTAACAGTGACGACGATTGACGACGATATTATTACAACAGCAGCTTTTATAGTGATCGCAAATAATAAAGCTTACTGTTTGCATTTTTATATTTTGCTTTGAGATTAAATAATCTTAAATAGTGGTCTTGCTTTCTACCGAATGAGTTGTTATATAGGATATTAATTGCTCAAAATAGTTTTGCCTGATATATCAAAAAGAAACTCCAGGATAATCTGAGTGTTTAAAACATTTTAATAACAATTCTTACATAGTAATTTACACACTATTCACTGACACCAAAGTGAAACCGTATCAACTATTACATTTCCTATTAAAATAGTAAAAATTTACACAAAAGTTAGGTACTTTTTATTTTGGGGATAATGAATCTGAAACTTTCAGGAATTACATTTTTAAATGGGTTCATCGGTTCAATCACATTTTAGAATTATTTTAAAGAAATCGAGGTGCTGATCTTCATAGTCATACTTTCTTCTGATTTTTGTGTAAATTTTGCCTGTTTGTAGGCGTGAAAGTATTTTTCCCCGGAATTAATAAGCATATCATTTCAAAGGAGACAAAGTAAGGAATAAACTGTGTTAGATAAATTTAAATATTTGTTTTAATACAAAGCTGTTTTAAAATATGCATTAATTAGGACAAAGGGACCAAAAGGGTCATTCCCTTCAAAAATGTTGTGAAACGGGATGAAAGTTGATCATCTAATATAAAAATCTCGTGTCACAGTGTTTGTTATCGAACTCCTCCGAAACGGCTTGACCGAGTTTTATGAAATTTTTGGTGTATATTTGGTAGGTCTGAGAATAGGTCGTAGGCTATTTTTTATACCCCTAGGTGATAAAGGTGGCCCTATCCAGAAATTTTATTTTTATTTTTTGGACAAAAATTTATAATTTATATGGCAAAACAACGTTTGCTGGGTCAGCTAGTATTTTAATAAAAATGGTGGTTTGATGATGTCTAACTGTTCGCTTACATGCATAATTTTGAGACACAGCTGCTTCATTTAATATTGGATGGACAGTTTTAGACTCATAGAAAAGTATCATATTAAAAAGCCTGAGTATTCTCAGATACTGCCTATCTCAAAAGTTAATTAAACCTCATATCTACCAGTGCGAATGGAATCGTTGAAATTACGTCATTTACACATAGCTTCGATGGTTTGTCAGTAAATAGTGCGTAGATATTCTTAATCATAGCGCAGTGCAATTGGTGAAACACGTAATAGCATTAGCATTATTAGCATTAATTTCCCGATACTCGAAATGGGAATAATATTTGTGAATACTTTTAAAATTTCCCAATTTGTTTAAAGAATTGGAAGAGAATTGTTGAAATTTCGAGGATGGTGTCTTTTGACATTTCATCGCTTACGTAGCGAGAACGACAAAGATGCACTGGAATTTTTTTGTAATGCATCTAATTTTCTACAAAAAAAGCTCGCAAGAGCATATTTTAATCTTTAATCTTTTTCGCGCTATACTCTCCTACCCATGAAGATTCTAAATTACGTATGATCTTTTAGCAGTTTCGAAGGATTTCCGACATTTTTAGAATTTTAGCGATGCTAAACGGAAAACTTTTATTGCCCTTTATTTTTAAACTTTGCAGTTAAATATTAACTGACCTATGGAAACTTAAAAATTGCCAATTTTTTTTAATTTTTTTGCTTCCCTCGCTTACCGAAGGGAAGTATTGTAATCGTGAAAAAATCACCCTCTGAGATTTCTCCGGATTTTCACGTTTCAGAGTACGTAGATTACGAAAATTAAAATCATTTTAATTCTGTTTGTTTGTCTGTCTGTCTGTTGGCGCTATAACTACAAAACCACTTTACGGAAAAGGATAATATTTGGTACGTAGTTGACGCCACTGTCAACGAAGAACTGGGAAAATATAGAGGGTGGACCCGATAAAAAGTATAATCAAGGAAAAAAAAATGACGGAACAGTAATATTTGACAAACACTGTCAAGGAAGAAAAACATGAAAAAATACAGGAGGGTGGTCACTCAAAAAAAATTAAAAATATGACGTAGGACGATAATATTTTGCATGTAGTTAAAACAACTGCCAAAGAAGAAAAGTATAAAAAATATACAGGGTGGTCACCCATTTTTTTTTTTTTAATGTGATGGAGGACGGTAGCATTCGAATGTAGTTAAATAATTGTCAAAAAAGAAAATATATATATATATATATATATAGGGTTGTCACCTAAGAAAAAATAAAAAAATGTGACGGGGACGATATTTCGCATGCAATTAAAACAACTGTCAAAGAAAAATGTAAAAAAAATATACAGGGTGGTCATCCAAAGAAAAATTGAAAAATGTGTCCATGCACGAAAATATTTAGCATACAGTTAACACAACTGTCGAATAAGAAAAATATGAAAAAAATATATACTGGTAACTCAAAAAATTAAAGATGTGAAGGACGGTATTTCGCATGTAGTTAACACAGCTGTCGAAGAGGAAAAGTATAAAAAAGATGCAGAGTGGTCACCCAAAAAGAAATTAAAAGATGCAATGGAGGACGATAATATTTTGCATTCAGTTAATACAACTGTCAAAGAAAAGTATGAAAAGAAAATATACAGGGTGGTCACCCTAATAAAATTACGAAAAAAGTGTGGCGAAACACGATAATATTTGGCATCCAGTTAACACAACTGTCGAAGAAAAATATGAAAATGAAATTTATGGACGGTCACTCAATGTTTTTTTTTTTAAATGTGGAGGACGATAATATTTTGCATGCAGCAACTGTCATAAAAGAGAAATAAAAAAATATAGGATGGTTACTCATTTTTTTTGTTTAATGTGAAGGATGATAATATTTCGTTAATACAATTATCAAAGAAAATAATGAAAAAAAAAAAGAAAAATATAAAAAAAAATATACGGGGTGGTCACTCAATTTTTTTTAATGTGGAGGACGATAAAGGAATATTTTGCATGCTGTCAGAAAGGAAAAATATGAAAAAAATATACAGGGAGGTCACCCTAAAAAGATAATAAAAAAATGTGACGATAATATTTGGCGTGTCGGTACACAACTGTCAAAGAAAGATATAAAGAAATGTACAGGGTGGTCTCCCTAAAAAAAATTATGAAAAAATGTGAGGAATAAAGCACAACTGTCGAAGAAGAAAAATTAGAAAAACAAAATATGCAGGGTGGTCACCCAAAGAAAAAATTAAAAATATGTGACGGAGGACGGTAATATTTCGCATGCAGTTAACACAACTGTCATAAAAGAAGAATATGAAAAGTATAAAGGGTGGTCACCCAAAAAAAATGAAAGAAAAAATGTGACGGATGGCAATAATATTTCGTATGCAGTTAATACGACTGTTTGGGAACAAAAATATGAAAAATATATAATATTAAAATATTGAATAATTTATGAATCATAAAACGTCCGACAAGATGTTGCGAATAAGAAGAATAGATAAAGTACGATAACCAGAGAGGGAAGTTTGGGTTAAATACTTTTACCGAAACATGCGATTTAAAGGCTGAATGAATGTCTTCAAATTTCGACGCTCCCAGGCCACTTGGAGAGTATCGTGGAAAATGGTCGTTTTTATGATTCTGCGCGAGCGCCTCTAGCTCGTATAATACAACAGATAGAAATATGCTCGCCAGACGTTTTTGTAGAAAATTCAGTGCTTTACAAAAATGGTTTAGTAAATTTTTGTCGTATCTATTACTGTTCTTGCTACGTAAACGGTGAAAGGTCAAAGGTCAAAAGATATCATCCTCGTAATTTCAAATTTTGTTTTCTAGTTATTTAAACTTTGGATGACTTAAAAGTACTCTCAAATATTATTCCCATCGGGCTAAGTCAAATGGCACTAACAATTTTTTTTTTCGATTACTGGGAAATTAATGCAAGTGATTACATGAGGGACCATCTAATTGCACTGGTCTATTATATAACATTATAATATTTCTTATACATATGTCATACTGGTTTGTGCAGCAAGTTTCATATTAATTTTTTCGTAGAACTGATACATATGAGATTCTTAATCTAAATAAACCCACTATTGTAAAAATTGAGCTTAACAAATAAAATTACGTCTATGTTCTCTACCCGTATTCACAACTTTCAGTACTTTATGAGTCCATTATAGAGTAAATGTCGCTTAAAATTCATCAACGGTGATCGCCCATCGTCACCTTGGTCCCCTCAGGTCTCCCAGCATCTCAAAGGACTCGTCCACTTGCTTATATCCTGGTAGACCTGTCCCAGTCCGGATGCTAGTCGCTGTCTGGGGGCGATCCGGGATCCGGGCTGGAGTAAAGCGGAATTGGAATGCCTCCGTTCAGGGGTTCCGGGGTCCACGGACTCAAATCGGAGTCTCCCTGGAATGCAACAATAAAGTTGGTTTAGTTGTTTACATCTCGAGGGACGACTTTAAAAGGGATTTTATTTGTTTGGGTAATGCGTAAATAGGGAACAAGCTTTATCCTGTGGTCTGTGAATTCGCAATACAGAGGTGTATGCAAAAGCACGGTTGAAATGCCAAACTAATGATTGCAGAAGCAGCACCAACTAAAGCATAATTAATTTCTTGTTATTGCACATTTTGTAGCACTACTTCACTCTTTAATTCCTGAAAGAGACAGAAATTCAAATGTTGAGTATTAGGCCAGTCCTGGAAGGATATTAAATATAATACGAATGTATTCAGGCAGGGCCGTCGACAGCTTTACCGGGCCCCGAGGCTGCTTATTATTGAGGGTTCCTTTCCTCAAGGTTTTGTCGTTTTATTTTTCGCATTAAGTTTTAAATTTATTAAAAATATTTAATTGTTATAGATTTTTATTAAATTGAAATACTTATATAATTTTGTTTTTTTGAGAATCGCCAAATGTACACAACTGAATGCACCCTGCGGGTGCCCAAGCCCCGGGAATTTATCCCCCCCCCTGCGCCCCCTGTCGGCGCCCCTGAAGTCAGGCGAAAATAAAGTGTACCTAGATTTGCGAAAACCAATTCGAGGAGGAAGCGCTTAAGAACTCGAATACAGTGTAATATTTTGTGAAAATTGTAGAATACTTTTTTCTCTCTATATATTTTGTAATTAAAGAAACGAGTACCCGCTGAACATTATACGACTAAACATCCTGAGATAATGTAGTTCAAAGTTAAGGTCAAAAAGTGCAAAAAATGCCAAGAAACACTACTTTCTACATACCGGCCCTGCAAACTTATGAAAATTAAAATAGAAAAAAATCAAGGTGTCCCCTTAAACTACATCATATGACGAAAAAATAAGCCGGTATACAAGAATAAAATAGCTTTTTGACTTTCAGTAGTCTCTATTTTTTTTTGTAAAAAGTCGCCAAAGTAACGATTTATTATTACAAAAATATCTGTTTTATTCTTATTGTCAGATCGTAAATTTGTCATCCCACAACTGGGAATAAATTCTTTGACTGGGCCTTTCGTTCAGGGGAAATAAACTCTCCTCCACAATTATTACTGTCAACAGTCAATAATTGAATCTAAATTAAACCAGCAATAACGCACTGTAAGTATATTGCTTCAAAATTGAATATGCCCAGAGCTTCAGTGAAAAAAAAACGTGACTTTTTCGGTAATCTCTCATTTTTCTGTAAAAAATCGTCAAAGTAGCGATTTATTATTACAAAAATATCTGTTTTATTCTTACTGCTAGATCGTAAATTTGTCATCTCACAACTGGGAATAAATTCTTTGACTGGGCCTTTCATTTAGGTTAAAATAAACTCTCCTCCACAATTACTGTCAATCAATAACTGAATCTAAATTAAATCAGCAATAACGCACTATAAGTACATTGCTTCAAGATTGAAAATGCCCAGAGCTTCAATGGAAAACACCTGATACAAATTTCTTTCAGGGAATTAATATTATACAAACACAATGAATGTAGGCAGGGAAATTAAGAAAATACCAAGCAATGCCCGGAACATTCTTCTACTACTACAGCGTGAAGAGTTTCAGAAGAAAATCCACGAGGAAGTAGAAAAACTACTAACAGGAAAAAAACTAGACTGGACATCAAAAAGAAAAAGTGCGACATGAAAAATGTCACAACCTATGAGCCCAACTAGAAAGAAAACAAAAAAGATATATGAATAGTTAAAAGGATGAACGCTACAGAAAAGCAACAATGGATACGGGACATAAACGAAAGACTAAGATAAGAATTGAAAGACAAAGAAAGGCGGAGAGAAGCCATGACGTGAAAATTGCAGAAAATTATTCGAAAACATGTGGAAATCCTCCCAGTAGGACAATTATGAAACCAAACCTTTAGAAAAAACAATAATACGCATACGAGAAGATACATACATACCATTACATGTTACTCGTGTATAATACAATTGAGAGGATCATGCACCAACTAGGAAAGGACTAAGAAGAAATCGCAAAGATATATGTGCTGCTGGACTCAGAAACTGAGGAAATAGAAGACTTCGGAGAAGAAAAATTCTAAAAGCAAAAATAGAAAAAGAAGAGCATGAATAGTGAACACTCCAGCCACTCCATCCAGCGCAGCGTAAACATAACCGATCCGGCGCGGCGGTGTGTTTCTCGGTAGGTGCACCTTTCTCTACCAAAGTGAATCTAAAAATTCTTGTAAGGCTCCAACTGTATAATACGAGATTTTTTGTTTTACTTTGTTAGAGAAAGCTCATAAGTTTTATAATTAAGTAAGCTAACCATTTTCTTGTTGATTTTTCATGCAAAAAATGAGAGATTATCGAAAAATTAAAAATATAGCAATTTTATATCTTACTTCAGGATCTCATATCTCATACCTTACAGACTTATATGGTGATTCATTTTTTTCATTATATGGCATAAGGCATAAGCATGAGAGGTACTTCTTAATTTCCTTAAAGCAGAGCCGATATCTAAAAAGTAAAATATTTTTACATTTTTCGCTTTTTTACTTTGACTTTGAACAGTAATATCTCGGGTTGTATTTAGTCGTAGAAATATCAGCAGGTGCTAGTTTTTTTCGTTATAAAATAGGGAATAATGTATTCTTTTACGAAATAATAACACTGTTTCTAGTTATAACACAAGAAGTGAAGAAAATGACCAGTTTTGTCATTTTTAATTGCTTTCCATTTTAGTCTAGGAGATAGCTACATTGAGAAAAAAATGTTGGCACTCACAGAGACTATTCTTTGGTACAAAAACTACAAGTCTGAGAAGGTGCCAACATTTTTTTTTGAAAAGCACCAGTTTTGGCCCGATTTGGCCAAAAGTCAAATTCTTGACCAAAAATCTGGAAAATAGATAAGCATATGGTTTTCCAGCAATGGGCATTGACAACGAAAGTTTTCCGCCTAGTCAGAAAGTGTTATTCTACGTTCCAATTTTGGCCATAATTGATGTCGCCAGGCGGCCAATTGCACGGAGAAAAAAATGTTGGCATATATCGAATGTTGATTGCCAAGATACCCTCTTCAGCTAACACCAAGCGCCAAAGTGTTCCACAATTGAATATTTTCTGGGGCGGCTAGCGCCAAAACAGCCAGGGGGGAAATCTGACTCACATAAGGTAAAATATTCAGAAAAATATTTACTAAAACATAACAGCAATGCCAGCATGTTATATCCCAGGCCCAATATATGTAGCTATCTCCTAGACTATTTCTAATTGAGTTCTGCAAATCTAAGTACACTTTATTTACGTCGAAATATACCTGAAAATACGGGAAACTCCATTTACCAAACATTTCATTCGGTTTTAAGCCTCATGAGCCTGGTGTAAAAACTTAAATTATGTACTTAAAAATATATTTTGTTAAAAGGATAAATTAGTGTACTTTATCATTGGTTTTGAACAGTTAATATCAATATGAAAACTAACTATGAACATAGTCAAATGTATTGGAAAATAACAGAAATCCTGGCAATCCACTCTCAATATTTCATTGATATATTGTTGTGATTCTAGAAAGCACCGTTTTCTACAATCCCATTAATCCCTTGTCTCGAAAACTTGCCCGGGTTTATATCCAACTCTAAAATTCATATTCCGCAATAAATCAAATGCTCTTATGAATTGGAAATTAGCTAATATTTCAAAATTTCGTTTTATATAGTCATGCTTTTTTTGGCTTTAAAAAATTGTTTTGTATATACCTCCATGTCAATTTAAATTTAATAAAGTTAGGGAATATTAATTTTTGTCGTTGCCTTGCTAATAAGACGAAAGAAATTTCCTTTTCGCTACTTGACAATTTATCTTCTGTCGTAATCGAATTTATCTCGGCTCGTCAGTATTGGTAGCTTTGGAATATTCAACACGAAGTAATGTAACGAAAATAATGCCCACTTTTAAAATAACATTTGTAATTTAATCTCTTTGTAGCTTCCTTAAGGGTCGGCTAGTATTTCAAGTTCATTTTTATTTTACAATAATCGAATTTGCAATAAATATTACAGACGCGCAACTCCTCAATCAGGTTAGGACTACATTTTCAGTTTAAAAGGGCTGGTTTATTGACGGGGTTATGTTAGTTTGCCTCGGGGTTAAATGCTAACTCCAGGATAATGTTTTTATTGTGGTCCAGGGTAAAAGCAACCGTGGGTTAAAGTAAGAGTTAATTTAACTCGAGCTTCAAAGTGGAGGTCATGCCTGTTAGCACCAGGTTAACCTAAATTTTTTTCTTGTGGATAGTTGCGTCGAAAATTAAAGTTATATTTTGCCAAAATTATTAACACTGGAAGCTTTCGAGGAAATAAGCGATGGTGATTATATTTTTGAAACACGAGAGATGAAAACGAAATAATCCCTTTGAAGATATGACTATGTGGACTTTTTCATCAGGTTTAGACTAAGGAAGTTTACAGTAATATTTATTTTTGAACAGATCGAGGCATTGATAGCGTTTCCAACCGATGAGATAGCTAAATTTTTCTAATGTAGCTAAAGTAAATATTAAAATCTATTTTATTAAATTGTAAAAATCATTTATAGAGAGGAGTCGTTAGGCGTAAAAAATGAAATATGCAGGACGAGATCACCAGTGAATAAATTTTCATGCTACTTTTTGCATTATATTGCTAAGACCCAAAACTAAAATGTTTACTAGTTCGAATTTAGTGATTTTTATTTGTTAAATTGGTGAAGTCCGTGGGGACCTAAAAACAGCAAAAGAAATTGCAATTTAATCAGTTTTTACAGTTTCGTGCTTTAACTGAGGAAAAATACTACTTATTAGGCGGTATACTTATATTTATGGGTTTGTTGGTTACGAATCTGAAGTCAAAACAAAAAAAATCAAAATGGCGACTTTAATATAGTGGATGGAATTTTTTTTCTAAAGCAAGTGCTTTAAGCGAACAAAAAAGCAACATAATAAGCTCCTACGTTATATATTGACGAAAAATAGTATTTGAGAATTTTTTTTCTAATTGTTGGCTAAATGCAACAACAAAATGGCGACATATTTATTAAGTAAGTGTGAAGACGCACATTGTTTCGGCCATAACCTCTTTATTTTTGGTTCTACAGAAACAACCAAAAAATCGTATTTCATATTAATAATTAATAACCTGTAATTTTGGTCCTTAACATTTTTGACGGAAGTGTCACAGTTTCTAATATAAAATTAAATACTTCGTCTCATAAAAGATCGGACGCCATCTTTAAAGTTCTATATCTTCGAAACTCTTAATCGTACATAAATTTAAAAAAATAATAATTTTATAATTTAAAGTGCAATTTTTTCTAAAGCAAGCGTTTTAAACGGGCAAAATAATTTTGGTATCTAAGTAGATATATTAATGAAATAGTATATTGTGTATTTAGGTGTGAAAGCAATACATTCCCGGACGACGATGCAAATTGTTCATCGAAGTCCGGGAATGTGCTTTCACACCGAAGTACACATACTATTTTTTCTGAAATCACAATCAGTAGTATTATAAATTAAGAAATTGGTCTTAATGCATAACATTTCTTCATTACAATCCAACTGCTTACTAATAAATGCAATTTTAATGTGAGTTGGTTTATCTGCGTGTATTTATTTACTGTCTAAAATATACATAAAAAACCGTACGGGAATGTTACTTTCTCGGCCTAGGCCGGGAAAGTAGCATTCCCGTACGGTTTTGTTGATCGTTGCCTGGCAACGGATCTTTTCCGGTCTGTTTTCTGATAGTTTCTTAGCAACGGACTAAAATACTGGAATTGTGCATTTTTCGATCTGAAATCGCGCCGAATATGTAGACATTGCCGATCGATTTCAGAAAAAATTGTATTTAAGAATTATTTCGTGTAATTACTTACTAATTAGAGTAACAAAATGGTGAAATTTTTATTTAGAAAATGTGAGTACGCACATTACTTCGTCATAACTGTTTTTTAAAAGCTTTTATTTAACTTGCAATGTTTGTATGTTTGTTTGTTGGTTTAGGTCAAATCTTGCAAGCTGAATTTCGACTAGTTCTAATTAAGCTACAGCTTTGAAATTTGGCACACGTGTATAAGTCCGGTGACAATGCAACATAGTATAGCCATTATCGGTCTAAATCCAATATGGCGGACGTCCCAAGATGGCGGATCGGCTTTTTAGTCATAACCCCCCTGATATGGGTATCAAATGACAGGGTTTGACGAGTAAAATACGATAAACAATGTGACGTCATTTTAAATCCAATATGGCGGACGTCCCAAGATGGCGGATCTGCTTTTTAGTCACAACCCCGTTGATATGGGTGTCAAATGAAAGGGTTTGATGAGTAAAATACGATAAAGTGTGTGACGTCATTCTAAGTTCAATATGGCGGACGTGGGAGAGGTGGGGAGGGGGTAGAAAGAGGTGGGAAGGGGTGGGAAAGAGGTGGGAAGGGTGGGAAAGAGGTGGGAAGAAGTGGGAAAGGGGTGGGAAGAGGTGGGAAAGGGGTGGGAAGAGGTGGGGAAGAGATGAGGAAGGGATGGGACGAGGTAGGAAAAGGGTGGGAAGAGGTGGAAAAAGGTGGGAATAGGGTGGAAAGAGGTGGAGAGAGATGGGGAAGGGCAGGGGAAGTGGTGGAAAGAGGGAAGAAGTGGGAAGTAGTGTTAGAGAGGTGAGAAGACGGGAGAGGGGAGGGGTGGATGGCGGTGGCTGTTTGTAAAGTAAGTGGACTAAAAAGTAAAAAATAAAATTATATAAAAAAAGTATTTTTAAGAAAAAGCTTTTATCTGAAAAAACTACTAAAAAGTAAAAATAATTTTTTTTAAATTCATACACATGGAAACCAAAAGCTTTGGAGGTGGTCAATTGAGCAAAGTAACTATGCAATATCACTATATGACCGCCCCCAAAGCTTTTGGTTTCCATGTGTATGAATTTAAAAAAAAATTATTTTTACTTTTTAGTAGTTTTTTCAGATAAAAGCTTTTTCTTAAAAATACTTTTTTTTGTATAATTTTATTATACCACAGAAACAGATAAAAAATCATTTCAAAGCTTAACTTAACAGCCTTTAATTTTGATTTGTAAAATTTTTGACGTAAATGCCACAGTTTCTGGGTCAATTAACCATTAAACTAAATACTTCGTCTCACAAACAAACGCTCCGACACCAACTTTAAGCTTTTATATCTCTTAAACTATTAATCATACGGAAATTTGAAAAAATACAAATTCATTCCTAGTTTATAAGCTTTCTTTTGGACCTGCAGCATTTTTTCGCTAGATGTGATATTTTTCACATTGTTTGATGTATCTAAACAGTTCTGAAATATCTGTTTTTTTTTCGAGCTGAAATCGCAATTTTCAAGTCCTTATAACTTAAAAACTAACAATTTATATAAAAAATTGTATAGAATCTTTTCTCAAAATTTTATTTCTTTTCAGTTCCAATGATTACTCTTTTTTTTTAGTGTTACTAAAGAAATTATTACTTGCTTAAATAATTAATTATTAATAAGCGTACGAGGCAAACTTTGGAATTTTTAGTATAAAAATGCGTTGCAAAAAGTTTCAGACGATCTCATCCTTTTTCGTCGGGCTCCGAGGAAAACCCTAATCGACTCCACTATTAGTTTCACCAAATCATTTTAACAAAAATATGCAATTGGTAATTTTTTATGAGTTTGCACCAAATCTCAGCAATCCAAGAGACATCCAATTAGTAATTACTTTTCAACTTCAGTGTGATCAAATAAAGCATGAATAATTTTAAGAGTACATCAGTCTTTTATTATTACGTCCACATCCAGAGGAAGTTTAGTAACGCAAAAAAAATTTTCAAAATTGTGCGCACGGTTACTCTGGAACCGTTTAAGATATTGACTCAAAGGTACACGTATGTATTTTACCGAGATCTGGCACTAGATCATATTTTTATCTGTTGAAGGATTTTTTTTAGATGAAAAGAAACAAAACCAACCAAATGTTTTTAACTTAACTAACTGTAATAAAAACTTAAGAAACTAACAAAAATATCACGTAGTTTTCAATGAATCACAGTCAACCTAGAGGCTAGCAATTTTGTAGGAAGCAGTACCAACCTCTCAAGGATTTCCTAACCCTAAATGTAGTAAATAAACGGATGGAATTTAACACTCACTTTTACTTGAGGTTTAAATTATGCCGGGGCTAGTTAACATGCACCCTACAGTGATAAACCGGGCTTAAGGGCGAGCTATACCAAAATGCACCAACTCAGTGTTAAACTGATTTTGGGTTAATATTTAATACTGGTTTTAACATTTTGCGAGTTGTACCATCTGAATTAATCTCACTAGTCGAATAAAACTGCTTTTTTTGTTTGGGAGGGGCAACTTTTTTTTGGAAATGCAATATGTATGTTATCAGGATGTTACAGTAAAGTTTGAAAGATGTGTTTTTGCCTCGTTTTTCTTTAATATCCCGGGTTCTGTTCATCGGATCAAGCCAAACAAAAAATCAAAATATTTGTATATAAATTATGCACAAAACTGCATGGGTCCAAATCCGATCTGCCATTTTGTTTTTTTGAAAAAGCATATAAACCACGAAAATCTCCAATTTTACATAAACTGAAGTTATTTAAAAAAATAACACAGGCACACAAAATAAAAAAGTGAATGCCCACCTACCAATTTTTTTATGGGGTTCTGTGGATTTTTGCGATTTACTAGAAATTGGTGGGTGACGGAGCTAAACGGACAACTGATTCGTATTCAGCATGTCGAAATACATAGAGGTTACCCAACGGAGCCCCAGAAACAGACCACATTTCGACGTGCTGAACATTGATCAGGTGTCCGCTAAAGAACTTCATAAAGAAATTGGTGGGTGATGGAGCTAAATGGACACCTGATTTGTGTTCAACACGTCGAAATAAATAGGAGCCTCAGTGGGGTCCACTTTTTTGTGTGCCTGTGTAAACTTTTTTGACAGTGCACCAAGTCCTTCATTCCACACTTAGGGACATTGCGTCTAATTCTAATTTGGCAATATCCACTGTCCTCGAAATACACTGTAAAGCATACTATCCTCGTTCATGAACTGTTGAAAGGCGATTTTGATCGACGAAACCAATTATACGAACAATTTTGTAAAAATAATTGTTTATTTTTAATTAAGCACTGCTTTTAGATGTATCAAACAGTATATTAGAAATACCCTACATGTTTCGGCTTGTTAGGCCTTTATCAAGAATACTACAAAATGAGTCCTAAAGTTACAGAGGCGGTTATTCTAAATTTATAGCTAAAAACATGTTGATGGTTTATTTAAGACTTAATCCTTATTTATAGAAATTTTTCGGGTAGACCTAACATGATAATGTAAGTCAATGCATAATAATTCTTAACATAAGACCTTTACTTCCTGAATGAAATAAATAATGTTATCTACGTCTATGAAGGTAAACGTTTAGATCTTGAAAAATTAGAAATAAAAAAATCCTTTAAAAACAATCCTTGTACCACGAATGACCAGCAAAACATCTTAAATACTCGACCAGCAAAACATCTTAAATAATCGACAAAATGTTAAGAATTGTTCGTTGATTTACATTAAGGATAAATTCTTAAATAGATTAAGTCATAAATGTTTTTAGATGTTAAGGCCATGGCAGGTTAAGATAAGTGTCCGTGCCTTTGCAACCTTTTGGCGTGTGGTTCCTTCCAGTGATGTATCTTTGCAAAAAGTTTTGACCTCAAAAACTTCATAATACTTATCTGGGAAAATTATTTTTTTCGAAAATCCGAAAAAATTTTTTTTTTCTTAATCAAGTGAACCATTTTGTATTTCACATATATTGTAAATCTACTCCTGTCAATTTATTAATGCTATTTTCAGGAGCATTCTTTTCATGAAGAAAAAAAAATGGATACTTTCGATTTTTTTGAAAAATTTAAATACGTACTTACACGTTAGAGACACCCACCATTTGTGTATTAATTATACACCATACAATAAGCTACAACATATATTTTTTACAAAACTTTATCGAAGGAGTAACTTAGTCAAATTGGAAAAGATAATGTCAGGAACATAAAAGGATTTTAAAGTCATGGGCGTATGAAGAACTTTATGAAGCTTTTAGCTTTAATTCAGTTTCTAAGTCCTTAAAAAATATTTTGACGTTTTATTTTGTTCAATTTTCCGCTCTGAATTGATTTTTTAATATTGCACAAAAGGAATTTATTGAACTGATAATTCGAGGTTTTGCCGGAGGTGTGTAACAATATATCTTTAATTTTCATATTTTGATGTTCATGATATATTATGGGACCATTCAAAAATACGTTCGCTTTCAGAGGGAGGGGAAAATTTGACAAAATGAACGATAGGAGGGTATATGAAAAGTTCTCACAAAAAAATGAAAAATCACTAAAATAAATAACATGTAGGTAGTTGTCTTCAGATTTACTACGTATTCAAAAAATGTCGGCGACTTTGATCTTTACCGCACCGACAAAGACGCCGGCATTTTTTAACGAATAATATGTGTGTAGTCAACTTTAAGTACGTATTTAAATTTTTCAAAACATCCAAAAGCATTATTTTTTTTCTTCATGAACAGATTTCCTCAAAACATAATTAATAAATTGTCGCTAGTAGATTTACAGTATACGTGAAATACAAACCAATTGGTTAACTTGATTAAGAATAAATACTAAAAAACTAAAAGCTAAGCAAAAACAGTGTAAAATTGGTTTTAATGACATGGCATTGCCTTTAGCGCCACTCCATAATTACAAGAGATGAACAGAAACAAAAACTATGATAAATAAAAGGCACGGTAAATATCATTTTTCATTTTGAGCTTAAAAACAATGTTAAAATCGGCCAATTAAGAACGTTATTACTCTTAATATTACTTATGCTTATGTCGTGTGTGAAGCACCTCATTAAACGAACGTTCGAGACCTTCCCTAAATTCCGTTGAATAGATTGCCACGAGAGAACGAAATTGAAATATTAAATATGTTATTTTTCAGTTTTGTGAGAACTTTCGATATACCCTTTTATCGTTCATTTTATCTCATTTTCCCCTTCACTCCGAAAGCGAACGCATTTTTTGAATGGCCCCCATAATATATCATGAACTTCAAACAAAATATGAAAATTATGGACTTGCATGTTGTTACACGCGGCGCCTCCGGCAAAACCTCGAATTATCAGTTCCATAAATTCCTTTTGTGCTATATTAAAAAATAATAATTCAGAGCGGAAAATTGAACAAAATAAAACGTCAAAATATCTTTTAAGGGCTTAGAAACCGAACTAAAGCTAAAAGCTTTATAAAGTTCTTCATACGCCCATGGTATTGACATTGACATGGCATTAAAATCCTTTAATATTCCTGACATTTTTTTTTGCATCTGGCCACTAGCCATACAGCCAACCGCTACCCTAAAAAACCATTTATTCCAATTCACCTGTGTCGACCATGAAAAAACAAATATTGAAGATCAGCAAAAAAGAAAAAACAGGGACACACGCTTCTCGTCCTGGGGTCTATTAGGACATTTATTTTTTTAAACACAAACAGAATTAGAGGACCACTATAAATTAAGGCATGCAGCAGATCCTGACATTATCTTTTCCAATTTGACTCGATAGAGTTTTGTGAAAAATATATGTTGTAGCTTATTGCATGGTGTATAATTATTAAACAAAAAAAAAACACTGGGTGTCTCTAACGTGTAAGTACGTATTTAAATTTTTCAAAAAATTTCAAAAGCATCAATTTTTTTTTCTTCATGAAAAGATGCCCTGAAAATATAATTAATAAATTGTCAGAAGTAGATTTACAGTATATGTGAAATACAAATTGGTTCACTTGATTAAGAAAAATTTTTTTTTCAGATTTTCGAAAAAAAAAAAATTCCCAGATATTATGAAGTTTTTGAGCTCAAAACTTTTTGTGATAGTATCTTACGCAAAGATAAATCACTGGAAGGAAACACACGCAAAAAGGTTGCAAAGGCACGGACACTTGTCTTAACCTGCCATGGCCTTTAGAATAACCACCACTATAACTTTAGTATTCAGTTTGTAGCACTCTTGATAAAGGCCTAGCAAGCCGAAACGTGGAGAGTATTTCTAATAGGTAAAGTCGACTACACAATTTTTAGGCGTGTAAAAAATGTCGGGATCTTTGGCGGTGCGGTAAAGATTAAAGACAACGTCATTTTTTACACACCTAAGAATTGTGTAATCAACTATATATTATTTAGTCCAGTCAACGGGGGGGGTTTCACCTCTAACTTGAGTGCTAATGAATGGATTTTGATGAAACCTTGTGCAGTGTGTTTGTAATGACGTTAATAAAAAAGTAAAAAAAAAAGATTAGAGTACGAAATGATCGGAAGAGGTGGAAAATACCCCGTAACTTGTAGAATTAGGTCAAAAATGAAAAAAAAAAAACAATGTATTACCTTTTTTGGTCCAAAATAAGATGTTTCTACTCTTGTTTCTACTCTGAATTTTTTCTAAAAATGCATATTTTTCGAGATATGGCCACTTCCTGAAAATGGGGGAGGAGAAATGTAAAAGTTGAAAAAAAAATCTGAAAAACTTCATGTGAATGTATCATCGAAATACAAGACTTTTTATTTGCAACTTTTCTGTAAAGTGCGTTTTCACCGAGTTTTTCCGGAAAAACACGAAAAACTACCCCCATCTTTGACAAACTTTGAAAAACTACCCCTTTAAAAATATGTAATTTAAAAATTTGTAAAAATTCAGACGTATGCATTGAGGCCTTCTAAACATTTTTTGTATCTTGGAACTTTTTTGTAACTTGCTAATTTTCCGAGTTACAGGCAGTTTTTCACGATAAATAATGTACCACATTTTTTTCACATTTTCAATTTAAAAATTTATTGAACCTTTAAAAATATAACTATAAATGTTTCATATTTCTTTATAATAATATATAAATCACGCTCAATTTTCATGTATTTTTAATGTGCAAAAAATGTAGTACTTTATTTATCGTGAAAAACTGCCTTTAACTCGGAAAATTATCAAGTTGCGAAAAAACTTCCAAGAGACGAAAAATATTTAGAAGACCTCAATGCATACGTCTAAATTTTTTCTAATTTTTAAATGATATATTTTTAAAGTGCTACAATGTCAAAGATTGAGGTGGAGTGGTGTTTCATGTTTTCCGGAAAAACTCGGTGAAAACGCACTTTACAGAAAAGTTGCAAATAAGAAAAGTCTTGTATTTCGATGATACATTCACCTGAATTTTTTCAGATTTTTTGTCAATTTTTACATTTCTCCTCCTCAGGAATTTTCGAGTGGCCATATCTCGAAAAATATGCATTTTTCGAAAAAATTCACAAGAGTAAACATCTTATTTCGGGCCAAAAAAAAAAAAAAAAGGTAAATACATTGTTTTTTTTTTTCATTTTTCACCTAATTCTATAAGTTACGGAATCCGTGATAAGAGAGTTTTCTACCCCTTCCGATCATTTTATACTCTAATCTTTTTTTAAAACTTTTTTTATTAACGTCATTACAAACACATTGCACATGGTTTCATCAAAATCCATTCATTAGCACTCAAGCTAGAGATTTTGGTCATTTTAGCGCTCCGTTGACTGGACTAGTTTGATACATCTAAAAGCAGTGTTTAATTAAAAATAAACAATTATTCTCAAGAGATGTTTCACAAGGAATCTACCACAAATTCAGTTCAGTTTGTATTTTTTTTTTATGAAGCTACCTTTATCTTAAATGACCATATCAAGAGGTAAAATTGTCGTTATTAGGCTGCTCCATACTGCTGATGGAGTATCCCATTCAGAACCCGTGGAGGAGTTCTGGGTCCTTATTTCTATGACGAGACTAACCGGTGCTAGATATTTGCATTTTCTTTCTTCAAGACACCCTCATCCCCACACTGGTAACTTTGTATCCAGATCCAGAAAAATCCGATCTTCCGAGATACAACTTCTTTCAAAAAGAAGGAACAGCTCCCCGTTACGCAGCCACTGTCTAGGCCCATTTAAATAAGGTGAGGGGAGGGTGGAGGGCAATTGAGTGAATTGCTTTCTGTGAGGATACCTTAAAAGCAAAGTATACGTAAGTTGCCCAGTGAATGGGGAAGATAGTTTTTTTTTTTTAATTTTCTTGCCACCTACATGGATATTTAACGTATTCTATGTAAAATTGCGCTCTTTCAAATTCTTTAACAAAAAATGGGCGTTACCATTTAAAATAAATATTGATAAGAGAATATTATTTAGGTATTATGCAAATCACAACTTACACACTTTTTGTTTATTATGAAAATACCTACTTTCTGTATATTGTTGCCCTAATCTGGGCACGCTAATATACTAGTCAGGTAAATACTTTAAAACACTCATTATTGGAGAATCAATCAAAACAACTACTCTTCTAGCTAATACTGACGAAGTATTGAATTACATGATAGGATTCTTAGCATTTTAAAGAAAAAAAAATATATATTGAAAATACTTAAATCAGTTATTCAAAATTAATCATTCACACTTTTTTATTTAATATGAAATTATCTACTGTCTGTATATTGGTGCCTGAATCGGATCACGCTAATATACTACTTAGGAAAACACTTCAAAACACTCATTATTGGAAAACCAATCAAAACAACTACTCTTCTAGCTAATACTGACGAAGTATTGAATTACATGATAGGATTCCTGGCATTTTAAGGCAAAAAAATATATTGAAAATACTTAAATTATTTATTGAAATTCAGTCATTCACAACAATTATTGAACCATACATTCTATTTCAACTCTAGAAAAGTTGTACAAGTTTTTTCGAACTCGTTAGTTCTCATCAGTAGAGTATAGAAACATTCATTCATTATTTACAAGCCTATTCTTGATTTATTTTTACAATTAATTATTTTTTATTTATTTGCTTTTATCATGATTAGAGAATATTATTTAGGTGTTATGCAAATCACAACTTACACACTTTTTATTTATTATGAAAATACCTACTTTCTGTATATTGTTGCCCTAATCTGGGCACGCTAATATACTAGTCAGGTAAATACTTTAAAACACTCATTATTGGAGAATCAATCAAAACAACTACTCTTCTAGCTAATACTGACGGTAGGTATTTTCATAATAAATAAAAAGTGTGTAAGTTGTGATTTGCATAATACCTAAATAATATTCTTTAATCATGATAAAAGCAAATAAATAAAAAATAATTAATTGTAAAAATAAATCAAGAATAGGCTTGTAAATAATGAATTAATGTTTCTATACTCTACTGATGAGAACTAACGAGTTCGAAAAAACTTGTATAACTTTTCTAGAGTTGAAATAGAATGTATGGTTCAATAATTGTTGTGAATGACTGAATTTCAATAAATAATTTAAGTATTTTCAATATATTTTTTTGCCTTAAAATGCCAGGAATTCTATCATGTAATTCAATACTTCGTCAGTATTAGCTAGAAGAGTGTTTTGATTGGTTTTCCAATAATTAGTGTTTTGAAGTGTTTTCCTAAGTAGTATATTAGCGTGATCCGATTCAGGCACCAATATACAGACAGTAGATAATTTCATATTAAATAAAAAAGTGTGAATGATTAATTTTGAATAAATGATTTAAGTATTTTCAATATATTTTTTCTTTAAAATGCTAAGAATCCTATCACGTAATTCAATACTTCGTCAGTATTAGCTAGAAGAGTAGTTGTTTTGATTGATTCTCCAATAATGAGTGTTTTAAAGTATTTACCTGACTAGTATATTAGCGTGCCCAGATTAGGGCAACAATATACAGAAAGTAGATATTTTCATAATAAATAAAAAGTGTGTAAGTTGTGATTTGCATAATACCTAAATAATATTCTCTAATCATGATAAAAGCAAGTAAATAAAAAATAATTAATTGTAAAAATAAAGCAAGAATAGGCTTGTAAATAATAAATGAATATTTCTATACTCTACTGATGAGAACTAACGTGTTCGAAAAAACTTGTACAACTTTTCTAGAGTTGAAATAGAATGTATGGTTCAATAATTGTTGTGAATGACTGAATTTCAATAAATAATTTAAGTATTTTCAATATATTTTTTTGCCTTAAAATGCCAGGAATCCTATCATGCAATTCAATACTTCGTCAGTATTAGCTAGAAGAGTAGTTGTTTTGATTGGTTTTCCAATAATGAGTGTTTTGAAGTGTTTTCCTAAGTAGTATATTAGCGTGATCCGATTCAGGCACCAATATACAGACAGTAGATAATTTCATATTAAATAAAAAAGTGTGAATGATTAATTTTGAATAAATGATTTAAGTATTTTCAATATATTTCAGTATTAGCTAGAAGAGTAGTTGTTTTGATTGATTCTCCAATAATGAGTGTTTTAAAGTATTTATCTGACTAGTATATTAGCGTGCCCAGATTAGGGCAACAATATACAGAAAGTAGGTATTTTCATAATAAATAAAAAGTGTGTAAGTTGTGATTTGCATAATACCTAAATAATATTCTCTAATCATGATAAAAGCAAATAAATAAAAAATAATTAATTGTAAAAATATTGATAACGTTATGCTTTGTGAAAACATATCAAAAGATGGCATTCAATATGAACCTTTTGGCATGTCTGAGCGATCAACCACTACTTTACGAAAGCTCTGTATAGGAATTATTTTTAACATTATATGTTTCCAATAGTTTTTTTGACTATTCATATCGATACAGGTTTTTATTCAATTTAATTAAATTTAAACCTACATATCGCTGGTTGTAAAATGCACATTCACTATAGTAAACTTCATTTTAGCCGTAAAAATGGACGTTTAACAACAAATTCATCAGATCGAGTCGTAAAATGATGGCGACCGGCTGAATTTATGTGTCGCACATTTGAGAAATTCATTCCGTATTTTTATTTTTAGTGCTCATAGGGATTTACAGATCCCGCGGGATAGCGGATATAATCGCGGGACATATCCAGGATTTTTGCAGATTACAGCGGACGAAATAAGAAACAATGTATACATTTAGATGTGTTAGCTTTACATTTTCAGTTGAAAACGCCTATTGGGCCCACGAAATTGTTTACTTTTTTTTATATGATATGAGATTACTGACTCATTTTGACTCGTGAAATATACGACCGAATGTAATAGCAGAAACAGTTTTGGATAAACAAATATAGTAAGTTTTGTGTATAATCCAGTCGGTAAAGTAAAAAATACACCAGAAGCTCGAAAAAAATGTTATCTGAGATTTTCCTTCAGTAACTGTTAGTGGAGAGGAGAGGTTATACGTCACAAAACCACAAAAATCCGTTCTGCACAACCCCCCCAAGAAATCACCCATTCGGTGAAAAAAAAAAAACCTTATTTTACTGATAACTCGTTAACCGTTGAATATATAAAAAAATTGCTCATATAAAAAGAAAGCTTGGCTAATTTCCTAAAAAAGAGTCCTGTAATTTTTTTGCATATGCCATAGTTTTCGAGAAAATCGATATTGAAAATATAAGAAAAATTGAATTTTTAGAAAATGCGTTATATAATCGTTAATATCTTCGCCAATTGTCGACATATCTAAAAAAATAAGCAAATGAAAGATATTTTTATAACCTTCAATTTTTCACCATAGAAAATTATAAAAGTAACTAGATTTCTAGGCATTTTAAGCTCGTGTTAGTAAAAATAGATTTTTTCGAATATATATTTGCCAATTATTGTTAACATATAAAAAATAGAATCAGATATGAAATACATTCATTTAATAACTTTTTTTTTTTTTAGATGTCCTATTTAACCCCCAACCTTTCACCGGAATTAGTGCAAAATATAATCTAGTTCCATTTCTCGTCATGTACATATGAAAAAAAAGTTACAGACCGACCGACAGACAGACAGACAGAAATACGTATTTAAATTTGTATGATTAAACAAAATTATTGTAAATCCAGTTATTTTTCACTTGAAATTTCACTGTTATTTGTTTAATAGTTAATTTAATTTAATAAAACTTATTAGAATAATATTTCGAAAAAAACACGTGGCTGTAAAACGATGCACATAGCAGAAGAATATTTCTTTGCAACTGTTGTAGGTTGTAGTATACTTATACAATGCACAGGGATGCGCGTCGTTTTTCCATCCGTTCTAAACGGAGCGTCACTGTGCGTTAAAATTCTTTCCCTTTCAATAGCATTTTTTTTCCTGAGAAATATAGTATAATTTTATGAAGTCTTACCTTTATTTTTTGACCAGGTACATTCAAAAATATCAAAATACAAAGACGCTAGATTAATTAAAAAAAAATCCAAAAAAGGCTGCACATATTCAATTTTTTTTTATGATATTTTTTTTTCTATGCAATTTTTTAACTATTAAATGATTAGAAACAATAGCTATATGAAATATAAACTCAAAAAAAACATTTTGAGCTAAATTTTCAAGATGTTTGGGTCTTTTTTTTATTTTTAGGAAGCAATAAAAAATTGGCCAATATTTGGCTAACTTCAACATGCTGGTAAATTTGTAAATGTGAATATTTTTATTCCTAACTTTTTCTGCATTGAAGTACTACCTTCAACTAAAAGATTTATAACTTATATTAAATACCTATAATATAATAATCATAACATCGTTTTCATTATTTTTAATGTTAAACCTGCTTCCATTGAATATAAATAGTCTTTATTAGGTTGTTTCGTAGTCTACAATATTTAAAAAATGTCGAATTATGCAATTTGTTAAACACTGTTTCCAACTTTCAGTTTACTAGAAGAGTTGGCAGCAGTGATTGACAAATTGCATAATTTGACATTTTTTAAATATTGTAGACTACGAAACAACCTAATAAAGATGATTTATATTCAGTGGAAGTAGGTTTAACATTAAAGATAATGAAAACAATGTTATGATTATTATATTATAGGTATTTAATTGTTGAAAAGTTTGGAAATTAGACGAGTTGGTCAACATGTGCAGTGAATTACAGTGATACCATTATACTGTGCGCCATGACACTTTTTACCAAACTTTCTTTCATGCAAATCGTCAATTGATAGTCTTTAAGTTATAACGACTTGAAAATTGGGATTTTAGTTTAAAAAAGAGGTATTTCAAAACAATATTCATCAAATAACTCGAAAAGCATTACATTGAGCGAAAACAAGCTAGAGACAAATAAGAAAGCTACTAAATTGAGGATGAATTTTGTTTTCTTCTAATTTCTGTAGATTTAACGGTTTCGGAGATATGGAAATATACAGGTGATGTCCGAACGTCTTCAAGACGAAGTATTTAGTTTAAATGTTAAATATCTCAGAAACTATGGCAGTAAGAACAAAAATTAAAGGTTATTAATTAGGCTTTCAAATGGTTTTTTCTCTATTTCTACAGCATAAAAAACAAAGAAGTTATGACAGAAACAGTGTACTTTTTCAATTTTTGTTTATGCAAAACGACGCCACGAATCGACGAAGCGCTTTATGCTGAAACCCAATCTTTAACATTGAATATCTAAGGGTTGGATATACTTATGAAGCCGACATTTTAACAGCTTATCTAGATGATCTAATTCTATTGAATACCATAAAAAAAATAACGAAAATAGATTATCGGTAACAAGCCCATTACCCGCTTCCAACCACATTTTGTTGTTTCACTATAATATGAAATCCCCGAGGTGTGGATTTTTCTGTCTGTTGGCAAAAAATTCCCAGGGCTTTTTTTATACTTCCAGATCACCTAGAAACCTAAATTCGCTACAGACTTTCCTTGGCACCTAAGGTTGATAAGAAAAATCTCAAATATGGAAAAATTCAGTCTGACGGATCCAATATGGCGGCCTTAAGGAAAGGGTAGCTTCTCATGTTTTGACCCCTTCCAAAAGAAGAAGTTTTGGGGGTGAGTCTATATCACATAGCAACAGCCCTTAAAAGTAGAAAATAAATAATACATGGGGCTCAACCATATGAGCTGCAATTGTGCAAACATTTTTCATTGGCGTAACCTATGGTTTTTATTAACTTAATGATTTCCAAATTAACTTAAAATCAGGAGAAAATCAAGAGGAAAATTCCTCGATGTTTAAAATAAAATTCAAAAGTGACTGCAACACTGAGGTTGCGCAAGAATTTTTTTACAAGCTTTTTTCATTGTACCTGACATTTCAAAAGTCTGTTCAAATTGTTTTTCTGAAGGCATGATAAGAAAATGGGAGCAGCAATTCGTTTCACCAAAGACATTACCGTGTCGTGAGGGTTAGACACTAAAAACTGTGAAAGAATAATTACTACGATGTCTTCAGCCATTCAGGAGATATTTCAACACTCAGTGAAACAGTTCTCAGTAAATCGCTTGACCACATTATCTGTAGTATACTGGGTTGGATCCCAAGTTCCGACACTGGCAAAGTTGAAGGATAGTGGATACATGTCTGCGTTTTTTCAAAAGTATTCATTCGTCTTTGATTTGGGTGGTGGGTTTATTTTTATGTTTATCAACATATTTCTTGTGTACCATTTAATATTGTTGTTATATGGAAAATAAACGAGTCAGGTATTGGGCACTGAGTTACCCATGTTATATTGTGTCTGTCTGATATTTTATTAATTTTTCCACACTTTCTTACAGATTCAATTTGTGGGGAAAGGTAATATAGTCTACGTCATCAGGAATGCAAAGTAGATATTTATGAAATATTTTTGAAATTGATTTTTTATGAAACTCAATTGTTAATTCTCGAAGCATTAAAAGTGTGACAAATAAGCTAATTACATGATTTAAAAACGTTATTAGAGTATTTTTAAATTCGGTTTTGAAAATTGCAAACATCCATAGCTACCTATAAATAGGGTGATATTTTTAAGCACTTGCCAAAAGAAAAAAAATTGATTCCGTTCCTGATATTTTTTTCGTTTGCGGTACTGAATTGTGAAGACCTATATTAATGAAACATGCCTACTATTTGGTTCGATTTGGTGAAGGCAATAAAAAAATTGGCCAATCGAAATTTTGGTAAAAAATGGAAACCACGGTTTCAGAACCGAAGGGCGCTAAGGATATAATAAAGGCTATTTTGAAATCGTCTCAGGGTACTGTACTCCTCACTAGCGTATGGCTAGTCACTCACGAAACACCCGCTGTATAAATTTATTTACACTGGCAAAATATATTGATTTCATATAAATATATTAACGATTTTCATGAGTATTTGCAGATCCGGGTACAAAATATAAAATCTGCACAATCGAGATTAAAATACAAAACCATAAAATTTATCTGGTTTAGTTAGCTTTGAATTTAGCGCAACTTGAAAATTCAGTTTTTATGAGCAGTTGGTTAATAGTGTAAATACCTAACAAATATGGAATAACATACTTAAATATTTATGAAATGGTTTTGTAATTATTTATAGTTGTCGCTATTGAAAATCATTATAAATAAATGAAGGTAGTATAAGCATAATGTGGCTTTTTTGCTGACTTATTTATTTAATTGTAATCTGTCTGGAAGAACTACTGACATTTAAAATAGATTAAATAAATAGATTAAACAAATTAATACGGACTCGGAAAACCTGAAAAACCTGAAAAATTCAGGAGATTTTAAAAACCCTAAATAGATCATGGAAATCTCAAGGAATTTTAAAAATTTCTCCACTGTCATTTTAAATTATTTTTAAATTCCGACCTATTTTAAAAAAAAGTATGTTACAAAAAGTTCGCTACGCCACTCTAAAATCACGTTTAATATAATTACTATTATCTTCATGTGCCATTGAAAGAATTTCTTTTTGTCACCGAATATTCAGGGAACTTTTTCGGCTACGTAAAATCTGAACCCTGTAATTGAAGGTACATTATCACGGAAATAACAAAATAACGCAATTCTTACAGTGGCAGGCCACTCTGACGAAGAATTTGAAAATTATTCCCTCATTTTTAGCGAAACATCACCACAACCAGCCATAGTTGGGCAATAACCCACCTTCTAGGAAAAGACGACCTACCGAGTTTTTAGTGGGTTTTTTATGGGCAATGATGGGTAATTGTGGCTTATACTGGGTTTTGTAGAATACAAATTTCTCACCTATTATCCGATTTGTTTCAACAATATGGTGTGTGGTAGCATTTATATACCTACTGTTTTTTTTTTAATTATATACCTGTCCCGCGTCTAGTGCAGCAGTAGAATGAATTACATTCGAACATTTTTGGAACAAACTGAGAAATAAACTTGGAGCTGCAAAAGTTTCAGACAAAGTTATAGACATTTAAATAAATCATATTTTTTTTCCTCTTAAATCCCTACTTTAAGGGAAATTTGTTAAGTTTTTGTTTCATCATAATTTTTACTTTCATCAAGATTATTATTTTCTTGTTTTATAACAAAATGAGCAGTAAACATAACTCTTCGCCGGATTACTGCATTTTTTTTATATAATTGCTGAATTATAATTTACTCTTCTCAATTTTTTAAAAATAAGTTAATTTTTTTGCTACAATTGCTGTATTTGCAAAATTAATCAACTCCCGATGATGTCGTCTTGATTAGCAAAAACGCTCTGTGGTATACTGACAGAATTGTATCAAAAATTACACCACTTCCTCTTTTTTCTTAAAATGTATCATAACTTTTATATTTGCTTATCGATTTCTTTCAAAAACAATACTGTTCTTCCTTTATTTGTATGATAGATAGATTGGCATATGATGTTATATTTTTATTATTGTTTAAACGTTTATGAGGCGAAATATACATTTTTCCAAAAATTGGTTCTCGCTTTCTTAGAGAAAGAAAAATCGAAAACCAAACAAAAACCTCCACATGGGTTTTTCTAAATCAAAACCCATAAAAACCCACCAATTTTACCCTCCGGTGTTTTAAAGGTGTTTTTTGTGCCAACCGTGCATCCAGATATATTCATGTCAGTGCCACTAAAAACCTTGAACAAGCATTTTTTTAATGTTTTTTATTGTATGAAAACGTTGAAAAATGTTGGTTCTAACACATCCTGAAATATTCCCTTTAATTGATTTTACTCTCTTATAGTAATAATAATCGATTCTGCTGGATATTATATGTAACACTCGAAGCTAAACAGTGACAGAAAATGAAATATATTTAATTAATATTAAAAACATGCGCGTCAATAAAATTTGTGCAGCTCTGCTGAATGCCTTGACATATTTTACAAGAATACTATTTAAAAAGCTGCTGATAGCTCATGGATTTTTCTTTAAAATCATTAAAAAAATGGCAATATTTGTGGATAAAAAAAAATTTTTGAGGCCTTTGGTTCTTGTACACACACTAAATCAAAATTTTATTTTTTTTTACCCTCTTTAATAATGAGGTGGGGGCAATGGGGGTGGCTAATGCCAAAAAAATTTACACCTTAGCTTCTCTTATATGTTAAATACCAATTTTATGGACTCTTGCTTGCTTGTTTACCTATCTACCACCATTTACCCCAATTTACTCCCAACCTTTCAACGGAATAAGATCGAAATATACTCTAGTTCCAGATCTCGTTAAAGTACATATGTGTAATAAATTCCCAATCAACATCTTAAATGGTTCCAGAGTAATCGTGCGCAAAAAAAAGTCAGACAGACCGACAAACAGACATTTTTTTTCTCAGACTTAAAGTTTCGACGTTTCATGACATTCTAAGCTTATTTGAACAATACAAAATTTCAATTTTTTTTTGCGTTACTATACTTCCACTGGGTGAGGAAGTAAAGCATAGCACGTATTTCTTAAAGTTTAAAAAAAAATCCGAGGGGCAGTAGTTACTTAATGCCAATTTTACTCCACTTGCTTGAGTAAAGTGACTTTCGGGGTTCTCAGTTTCAGCGTGCTTGAGTGTTAATAATATAAGGGTAGTGGGCGACAGCTGTTGAAAGGAGTTGTTGAACTGTTCAGACTAGCAGATCGAACAGATCGAACAACTGTTGAGCTGTTTAGGATAGCTGTTCGTGCTGCTCTGAACAGCTTTCATCCATTACCCCGATACTCCTAGAACCCAGACACGCTGATAATATGAACCTCCATTGTCGGTCTACTCAGACAAGTGAGGTAAAATCGGCACTATATAACTATTTGTCGAAAAATCACCTTACGATGACAAACACGAGCAACACCAATCACAATATAAACTGGAATATTTTTTGGTTGGTAGTTATATTTTTATTAGCGAGCAGAGGCCACAATTTTTCATTAACAGAGTAATAGCAGTTCCTATTAATTAAAATAGCAAATAAACACGTCGCAGAATAAAAATGTATTTATTACCATACTTAATATTTCAATTGCTTCTGATTTTTCTGTGGATTCTATTTCGTGAAAAGCTTGTTAATAATTTCAGCAAAAAATAACTTTGATTTTCTGCGCAACTATTCACAAGGAACATACAAATTTTTAGATTAACCCGGGGCTAACAGGCAAAACCTCCACTTTGAAACTCGAGTTAAATTAACTCTGACTTTAACCCAAAATTGCCTTTGGCCTGGACAGAAATAAACACTATCCTGAAGTTAGCGTTTAACCCCAGGGCTAATTAACCTTACATGTATTGATAGACCGGCCCTCATTGAGGTAAATTAGGGCCGAATTTTTAGTCTAATATATCGATTCGGTTTAAAATTGTCGCACTCTGGTTATCATTAGAACAGCCATTAATATGTGCTCCCTCTTATATGTCTTCTTTGTACTCCTAATGCGAACCAGAAATTAGTTTATCTTAAATGAGACGGTCCCTATTAAAATTTACAATTCTTTTTTATCAAAAATATTATTTTTCATTGATTTAGTAAGTTTCACGTTAAATATCTTTGCTCTGCGTCAATAGTTTAAAGATACGTTTAGCCCTCTAAAAAATAGAGTTATCCTTTTTTAAATTATCACACCGGTCGTTTATCTTAACTGTACCCATAAAAAGCTCATACAGAAACTTTAATTGAAAAAAGGACATGCCGTTTACACCACTTACATATAATATTTAATTACCATAGAGCTATCGGGGTGGGCTGGTACTGGAAGTGGTGGTTTCAGTAACGATATGTCAGACCGTGGGGGATCTGGAGGTGGTGGCACACTGGGGGATCCCAGCCACAGCGGTATCCAGCCGCAACAGAGGTCCAGCATCGCCCTTCGCAGGCCTCGGTGGAGGACGAGGAATAATGTGGGGTTGACGATGGCGTGGACGTATGATATGTGTAAGGTTATCTGAAACAAATTGTTGTACATTTATTGTTTTTCCGGCCGGAGTTAACTCCATTTTAATTAAAGAATGTCGGCTGTGTTTTATTTAATAAAAGACTCGGTTTGTACAGTATATTTTCCATCCAATTTTACCGGTGTAATTAAACTTTTTTAATTAAAAATATTGCCTTTTGTATATTTTTTGAATATTCACTTGGGATTAATGATTTGCAGAAGTAAACGTATATTTAACATACAAAACGGATTTTCTTCTTTCCCGATCGGAATTAACTGTAGCTTTATTATAAAAATAAGGACACAATGCACTGCCTAACGTAGTTTTTACTAGCATATTTGAATAATTGAAACTGCAGGATGCCTGTAAAGAATTGCAGTCATATGCTGATCATAATAATAGCAATTAAGGGTGATTACCCGCTTTAAACCTAAAACGTGATCAATTAAGAACTCCACCGGTTCACTAAGAACTGGCAGGGATCAGGTTATTGGGTTTGGTGCCAATACTGTGAAAAGCTTTTGGTAAGTGATCATCCTGAAGTAAAAGACGGCAGCGGGACCTTCAATAAGAACCACAAGAAGTGGAGTAACCATACATACAAAAACTAAAAACTGGCAAAGGGGCTGAAGTCGACAATATCTGGCGCTTAAGTAGTGGGTGAAGATGGGTACAACCAAGTATTTGGTCTTTATTATTCGGTGACTGTATGAAGAAAACTATTCTTTGGTGAAAATAGACAATACTCACTGCAAACTTGGCAAAGACGTCAGGTAGAGCTATATACAGTTACCAATCCTCTTTAACATCTATGTGAACACATGATGCGACGTGTGCTGAAAGCGTGGTAGGGTGGAATAGCTATAGGCGGAATCAATATTTTTAACTTAACATTTGCAAATGATCCAACATTAGTTGTAGCAGGCGAGGATGAGCTCATACATCTGCTGGACAGGCTTCAAAGAATAAAGCCTAATTATGGTGTAAGCGTAATGGCCATGGCAGGTTAAGATAAGTGTCCGTGCCTTTGCAACCTTTTTGCGTATGGTTCCTTCCAGTGATGTATCTTTGCGTAACATAGTCAAATTGGAAAAAATAATATCAGGAACATAAAAGGATTTTAATGCCATGGGCGTATGAAGAACTTTATGAAGCTTTTGGCTATAATTATGTTTCTAAATCCTTAAGAGATATTTTGAGGTTTTATTTTGTTCAATTTTTCGCTTTGAATTAATGTTTTAATACTGCACAAAAGGAATTTATGGAACTGATAATTCGAGGTTTTGCCGGAGGCGCCGCGTGTAACAACATGACTCTAATTTTCATGTTTTGAAGTTCATGATATATTATGGGGCCATTCAAAAAATACGTTCGCTTTCAGAGGGGAGGGGAAAATGTGACAAAATGAAAAATAACTTATATTATTTTGTTAAATGAGGATAGATGTGTTTCTAATTATTCTATAGATTTTGTACCAGCTGGTTGCCGATCCTCAGAGACGAAGTAATACTATGGGAGCCCACCCTAAGTGTCCGTGCACTTAGGGTGGGCTCTTCTTAATCGAGTGAACCAGTTTGTTTGTATTTCACATATATTGTAAATCTACTCGTAACAATTTATTAATGATATTTTCAGGAAATCTTTTAATGAAGAAAACAAAATTGATACTGTTGAATTTTTTGAAAAATTTAAATACGTATTTATAGTTGACTACACACTTATTATTCGTATGAAAAATGTCGGCCTCTTTGTCGGTTCGGTAAAGATCAAAAGCGCTGACATTTTTTGAGTGCGTAGTAAATCTGAAGACAACACATTATTTATTTTAGTTATTTTTCATTTTTCTTGTGAGAACATATACCCTCGTATCGTTCATTTTGTCACATTTTTCCCTCTGAAAGCGAACGTATTTTTTGAATGGCCCCATAATATATCATGAACTTCAAAATATGAAAATTAAAGACATGTTACACGCGGTGCCTCCGGCAAAACCTCGAATGATCAGTTCCATACATTCCTTTTGTGCAATATTAAACAATCAATTCAGAGCGGAAAATTGAACAAAATAACACGTCAAAATATCTTTTAAGGGTTTAGAAACTGAATTATAGTTAAAAGCTTCATAAATTTCTTCATACGCCCATGGCATTAAAATCTTTTTTTGTTCCTGACATTATCTTTTCCAGTTTGACTATGTTACCCCTTCGATAGAGTTTTGTGAAAAATATATGTTGTAACTTATTGTATGGTGTATAATTAATAAAAAAAAAAACGTATAAGTACACTTCTGTGCAATAAAATGCCGTACACTTTTTTTTTTTGCTATATTAAATCATTCTTTATTTATTTGTCAATGTCAGTGTCATATTTTCGAAATGTCGAAATTAACTGAACATGAAAAAATTCTAATTCTCTCTAAAATTGAAGAGAGATCAGAGCAGTTGCTAACCATTATCACTTAAATAAAAGTACCGTTATGAGTGTGAAGAAGGGAGGATGAAGGTATCATAAAGAGAAAAGACGATTCAGGCCGACCGAGAAGTTCAAATCTCGCTCAAGATGAAGCGTTCCTTGGCTATTTGAGGGAAAATTCTTTTCAAACAGGAGTGTCCATGACAAATTTTCCAGCATTGAGGTCAACAGCTAGCCGAAGGATAGGAAAATCGGAATTAAAAAACTGTGTAAGTGCCAAGAAGACCATATTAACAGAAGAACATAAGCAAGTCCGCATTCGGTTTTGTTTAAATTATTTCTATCGCCCGTTGGAGTTTTGGAACAATCTTGTGTTTACCGATGAAAAAGTTTTTCAGTCTTGTAATGACAGACATATTCGGGTGTACAGTCTTGCAAATACTAGGTTTCACGAACGCTACATGTCTCCGCGGAACAGGTCCGGGCGATTTTCTGTTAATGTTTTGGCATGGATAAGCGTGTATGGGCTCTGGTATAGCGTGGCGTATCATGGGTAATGGTAGATTTAATGGACAGGTTTGTATTTAATATATTTCCACTGAATGTGGAAGTAAAATTATCACAGGCAGACACGTGCAGAACAGCCATGCAGAAAACCGCTTTTATATGTTTTGAGCTTTCAGAATCTGGCCTTATCTCGGACATCATTTTTCAACGTCAATTTTTACATTTGTTGTAAATCGAAATCATTAAATCATTATTTTTCCAAATACCTTACTTATGACATTTCACAATCAATGTCACTTTTTTATAACCTATATGATAATAAAAAATCTAAATTCCAAAAAGACTGATTCACATCACTTAATATTAGTAAAAACTGGATTACTTGATTTTTCAAGTGTACGGGATTTTATTGCACAAAAGTGTACGTATTCAAATTTTTCAAAAAATTCAAAATCATCATTTTTTTTCTTCGCGAAAAGATTTTCCCAGATGAAATTTTTGTGGTCAATACTTTTTGTAGTAGTATCTTACTCAAAGATACATCACTGGAAGGAACCACACGCAAAAAGTTGCAAAGGCACGGACACTTATCTTAACTTACCATGGCCTTTCAATATAACGAAAACTAATTGTAGACCAAGTAAATGGATAACCACCCAGGCATGTTAAGTATAGGCGATTGTGAGGTAGTAAACAAGATGTATGTATGTTGCATTCTTGTGGACAATATTGGCGATTGTGAATATGAAATTCGGCAAAAAATACGATGGCAAGATCGACAAGTTGAACAAAATTTGGCCTGAGAGAAAAATCACGAAACGCACAAAAATCAGACTTGCTAATGGCCTAGTTTTCTTCGTCTTTCATTATGCCTCTGCGAGAACCATTTGGGAAGCAGGCAGACGTATTGATGCTTTCGAGATGCGAGTCTGGAGACGTTTGCTAAGAATCCATCACACTATAATAGTTCGATTCTTCAAGAAAAACACTCTTAAAAGCGACTCTCCAACTTTGTATTCTCCTGAATCCTCTATTTTTTTGGCCACATCAACCAAAGATAGGAAAATATAGAACAGTTGATAGTTCAGGAAAACCAGATGGCAAGAGGCTCTCGCAGGCAACATTCAACCGCATCAGGTGTAATGTCATCAGGCTTGCTATACAGCAAACGGAGGCCAACTAAATAGTTCACAGATCACAAAACGTCTGGTAGACGTTGTGAATAAGAAGAAATATTGTTCGATTTCATTGCGTCATACATTAAAAGTAGAAAAGAGGAAAAGATAGCTTGTAGAATTCCGCGTAAAACCCTTTATTTGTGTGTCCGCGCAGCTTTCGGTTTGCAGAGCTGATGTCTTTCATTGGTTATTATATAGTGATTGTCAACAGACTCCAGATATTGATCCCATATTCAATCTGTCAGACGTTTATAAAATATATGATTCGCATATAGTTGAGGTTTTTTTCAGAAAGCAAAGTTAATGCAACAAGATTGACGGAGAAGTTCATAACTCATATTCCTAGATTAAAGCTTATCGGAAAGTACGAAAAAATTATTATTTTAATATTCAATGAAGAAATTAGTGAAGCTATTGGCAAAGCAGTTTCAACTCAGATCCAGTATTTATTCGATGGAACAACGGAACCTAACGATTAAAGTTATTCTGTTCCAAGCATCCTCGTTGAACTTATACAATTAATTACAATTCTGTTTAACGGTTTTGTTTCAGATTTATATATTTTAAGTGTGAGACATTTTGTAGTACTCAGAAGACAGTCAAAAACAAACTTCCATCTAATTTTTTTGACGCAGAAGATTGTTTCATTAAAATTTTATTAAAATTTTGCAGAAAGGTGGCTAAATATCTAACGAAAATAAAAAGCTATAAAATGGTTTTGATTACGAATAGTAAATTTAGTAGTTTAGTAACAACAAATTCGTATTGTGTAGTTCAAAACACAATAGTTAAAATTACACGTCAGGAACCCTAAAATCAATTTACAAAAGCATAATACCTACATATTCATAGACAGGCATCATAGAATTGAATAACCCGACAAATCTCTACCACTAAGGATTATAACACTTTACAGTTCAAGTAACTTTCCCAAACTTAATCCGTAGGGTAGAGGATATGTTGCATTCCGTCTCCGCAGATAAATTTAGTTCTTAAATAACCAAACACACCCACGCACCTACAAGATAACGTTCCGTATTTTTGTGAACTGTAGGCTGATTATTAACGGCACAGGTCAATACTTAGTTTACAATAAATAAAAAAATATATATATATTGTAAAGAGCTCAATATTAGTCCAGTTCAGTTTGTGATACTAACATGAAATTTGACGTAGGTAGTAATAGAGATTTTCATGACGAATAAAATGAGTTATGTCGCCACATGTAAAATATTGTTAATCGCCACGTTGAGAAGATGGCGCCCGAATGTAGTTTTTGGCAATTAGCTTGATAATATAATTTTGATTGCAGCTTTTAGAAATAAAAGTTCTCAATAAGAGTTATAGTCGATATTTGTAGTTTTCGAAAGAAATACATCCTATTTTAAACCAATTCTAGGTTGAGAAGTAACGAAACATGTTAGTGTACAGGTTGAGTTTGTGTATTTTCAAAACTGCAACGGGGTTCGTTGTTAAAGATTTTTTTTTTACTTTTATTGAACGCATGAGACATAAGACGAATATACTGTTCATGTATTAGCTTCAGCTCAGCTTCTTCTGCTTCATTTTCACAGGTGTTGTTCGCATATGCATATTTGTTGTCTACGCATTTGCATCGCCTTGTCCTGTTTTTTTTTTTTTTTTAGGAATAAGATATTAAATACAAAAATTTATTTGGTGCAGTATTTGTAACTGGCGATACAATTGGACTCAATGTATTATTCTCACTTTTAGTCCAATGGATTTAGTGAAGGTATATTAATCTTATGAACACTTATAGCCAAACTCTTTGCATGTCACTCCCAGATAACGCTTGGAAGGCTGGCTTATTTCATCAGTCACGGTGTGCTACAACCAAATTTAAATCAAAGTTGATGCCACATTCTTTTATGTATATAGAACCAATTCCCACGATATTTGAAATCATTCATCGCAGATTTTTTTTACAGGTATTTTACTTTATTTGTTTAATGACACAGCCACACAAAAAAAGTGGTCTGGCATGCAGACCATACCAGTGTACCCTTATGTATTTGGACCTTCTGAAACAGAATGCGAAGTCAGAATTGTCAGATTCGCTCGTTTTTCACCAAAAACAAAAAAAAGAGTGGTCCTGCCTGCATCCTGATGTATCTGGATCCGCTGGATCCGCTGAAACTGAATCCGAAGTCAGATTGGCTCATTTTTCACCCTTAACCCCCAAAACACCCCCACAAAAATGGTCTCTCCGGCGGACTATACCAGTGTATCCTTATATATTTGGACCTTCTCAAACAGAAGTCAGAATTGTCAGATTCGCTCGTTTTTCACCAAAAACGCCCCCAAAACAAAGAAAAAAGTGGTCTGACCTGCGGACCAGACCAGTGTATCCTTATGTATTTGGACCCGCTGAAACCGAATCCGAAGTAAGAATTGTTAGATTGGCTCATTTTTCAGTTTTTCAGACCAGTGTATCCTTACCAAATACATGAAGATACTCTGGTACGGTCCGCCGGACAGACCATTTTTTTTGGGGGGGTGTTTTTTGGAGTTAGGAGTGAAAAACGAGCCAATCTGACAATTCTGACTTCGGATTCGGTTTCAGAGGGTCCAAATACATAACTGGTATGGTCCGTCGGACAGACCATTTTTTAAGGGGGTGTTTTTTGGGGGTTAGGGGTGAAAACGAGCCAATCTGACTTCTGATTCAGTTTCAGCGGGTTCAAGTACATAAGGATATACTGGTCTGATCCGCAGGCTAGACCATTTTTTTTGTGTGGCTGTGTCATTAAACAAAAAAAGTAAAATACTTGTTAAAAAAAATGAATGATTTTAAATATCATGGAAATTGGTTCTACGTACATCCAAGAATGTGTAAAAAAAAATCAACTTTATGAATATGACAAATATATTCTTAAAGCTGTGTATTTAATGTACATAGCACACAAACACTTATAATACGCTTTGAGAAAGGAAACAGATTCGTTTTCCGAAATGTCAGCAAAATACGTCATTTTTATATTTGTGTTCTTATTCATTATTTGTCAAAAACCACCCTCTAACTGATCCTTTGACGTAAAAGTCACAGGCATAGAGATTATTTTCCAATAAAATACTGAATAATTGTATTATTTTGTAGATTCCACGGACATTGTTTAGAAGAAAATACATGTGGCAGAGCATCCCAATAAAGAAACAGAAAAAAAAATGAAAAGTGTGTTGACACCTTAATTTCTCTGGGGAATATTACAGAATGACCATATTATTGTTTCAAAAATAATAATTACATGGTACGTTATCTCTATACAGGGTGGCCACTTTCTGGAAAACCGGGAAAAGTCAGGGAATTTAATAGGTCAGGGAAATGTCAGGAAATTTTGGTGAAAGTCAGGGATTTTTGTGAAAGTGCTCAATGTTTTATTGATTTGTTTGTTCTTTTTGATAATATGTATCTTTTCTATTCATATATACTTTTAAAATATGGGTAAAAAGACTAACTTTCATTTAAAGCTGCCGAAGTCAATGGTATAAATCATACAACAAATCACGTTCACTTAAGGAGCAGTTGTAAAGAAAATAACATGCGACAAAATGGAATGACAATAGTCAGGGAAAAAACTAAAAAAATCGCCTGGAAAACCGGGAAAAGTCAGGGAAATTTGTTGTGGAGAAAAAGTGGCCACCCTGCTATAGAACGAAATACGCGGCGAATTCGTTGTATTTCTACCGCATGTAATTTTAAATAAATATACTCAGATCGGACCCATTTAACCCTATTGAGAACACAACCCCATCCAGCAATTCTTAATATAGTAAACGCGTGCTAGCGCAGTGCAGAATCGGCTCCGTTTCGTACGTAGTGTACCTTTCTTATCTAGTAATTTTGCTTGTTTATTTATTTTCATGAATTTATAATATTAAGAATTATTAAGTTTATTTAGAGCAAATATTTTATTTTGTTTTTCCTGTAAACATTTTAATTTTATTTAATGTTTAATATTTGAAAAATTTTGTGTTATTAATGTTCTTTCCCTTACTAGTAGTATGCATCTCTCCTTTACTGGCAAGAAATGCCCATGTCTATGTGGTTCTTGTTAAGCAGTAACAATATTAATTTTCGATTATACTAATATACTATTTTTACTAGTATTATACTATAAAATATTGTACCTTAATAATATCTTAACACCAGGGTATCTACATACCGGATGGCTCAGCAGATAGGAACTCTTGAACGGGCGAATGGATTTTTTTCAAATTTGTTGTAGTGATATGGGATGAAGTTTCCAATTATATGATGCAAAGAATCAAAATGGCTGGCTTCCGGTTTCGATGCAGTTGACATGAAAATCAAATTTTTAAATTGGACTACCTGTATATCTTTTCATATTTGGATCCTGCTGGCCAAAATACATATGTTCTCACCCTCAAATTTCATTTTGATTTTCAACAAATTTAGATTTTTTAATTTTTAGTTTTAATCATAGAAGGCCGCGATTTTGCCAGAATTGTTAAAAATCAGACTGATTTTGAAAGTACTTTTAAAATATTATCTCTTCAGATACTAACATTAAACACGATTTATTCTTCATTAAGTTCAACGAATACTATATTTTTTTTAAATGGAACTCACATGGGACAACCTGTTAGTTAATTAGATCTTCAAGTTATTAAGACAATGATATGCATAATGTCTACCTTCTCTTAGTACTAAATCGATAACTAAATAAATAATAATATTTTTTTTTAAACATTTTTTGAAAATCAGAATATTTTAGGGTCAGATCATATGTATGTTGCTCAGCAGGATCCAAATATGCAAAAATATACAGGTTGTCCCATTTAACAATTTGATTTTCATGTCAGTTGCATTGAAACCGGAAGTTGGCCATTTTGGTGATTTATTACATCATATAATTGAAAATTTTATCCCATATCACTACACTAAATTTGAAAAAAATACATTCGCCCATCTAAAAGTTACAAGAGTGTCCCTATCGGCTGAGCTACCCGGTATAAATATGGTTATTGGCTAATGAAGCAATTAAAACATTTCCACTTTTAAAATCAGTTTCGCTTGTCTGTATAATTAAGAGTAAAACTAAACGGTTACAATATTAAATTAATGTCCTACAAGTCTGTTATTTTACAATAACCACCCTATTTTGAGATACATTAAATGAAAAATAACGCCCTAGGGCGTTATGAATATGTAATGCCCTAGGGCATTATAAAATTATAATACAACCCAAAACAAGCAAATTATGATAGCGTTATTGACAAACAAAATGCGTTGCTATGCAACGGCGGCGTTTACAAACAATTTTGATTTTTACTCTCTTTTAAATCAAATCGTTCTGAACATAATAGATGTCAAATTATAAATCGTAAATGTCAAAAAAAAAAAATCGAATTAAATAACAGACTTGCAGGACATTAAACGTTGAATGCACCACGGGTGTTATAGGATAATGACGCCCTCCGTCGACGTACATTCCCTCGTGCCAGAGGCCCTCGGGATTGTACACTGCCGACCTCGGTGCGTTATTATCCTTATAACACCCTTGGTACCTTAATAACTATAATAATTCTGATTTTCTTTTTAAATACGTATCTATTTGATATAAATAATTATTGAACTACTAATTTGGTTCAAAATTAATTGTCAGCATTTAGTAAATACTAAAGCCAATCCTGTCCCACCTTCTCGATCTCTCTCCGACTAGGCAGGGCGCGGAATCTTTGATTTTTTGCGTGATTTCTTGAGCCTACCATACCGATGTGGAGAACTATACACAAATATCGCAATGGAAAAAATGATTATACCATTATATAGATAGAACTGTAGCGAAAAATCCTTGTTTGAAATGTTTTTGTAATTGAGCCTGAAAAAAGCAATTACAAAATAGTATGTTATTGATAAAAAAGGCATTCCTTTGAATAACTTTGTTAAGAACAAATATTTAACAAAAGTGATAATGACCTTTTCTGTTCCTTGGTAAAAGCTGCACAATACTGTATATAATTATAATTAATAAACATTTAATATTCTGTAACGTACCTCATGACCTAAAGGCGTTCCTACTATGGGATGATTGACCAGAGTGACGAAAAACAGTGGTCCCCAAAATAGCACATAAGCCGCTGTAATCACAAGGAACATCTTTACTCGTTGAACGCCGTCACGTTCCATCCTCCTGAGATATTCCCTCATCCTCCGATGTTCTTCGAGGGCCCCGGAAGCCTGAAATATGCGAATTTGACGTTAGAGGAGAGAGAAAGAATCAGTCGTAAAATTGTTACATTGTATAGTACGTTAGTAAAGTTGTAATATTTTATATGTATTAAGGTTATTGCATTTAATAGATTTTTTAAATGTACAGGGTTATTCATTATATTTATTATCGTTATTATTGGAGATAGAAAAAAAAGTTTCGGACGAAAGTTGTAGGGCTGTAACTGAACCCCTTTAATAGAAGCACAGTGGTGTGCAGAAATTGAGAGGTACAAGAAGCAATAATATTTTTTTAAATGTATATGTTGAATTTTTGAATTATTCTTTTATTTCTGATTTCAAAAATATGACACCATATGATAGTCCTATCTTTAACCGTTTTCGAGTTATTGAACATTGAAAATCGTATTTAAGCTATTTATTATACAAAGGGAAATTGCAGTTATTATTCAAGTACATAGTCTATGAAAATGGCAAGTATTCTGTTATTATATGAAACGCTGACAGATTTAATAACAGAATACTTGTCATTTTCATAGACTAATAATTAATTGTAATTTCCGTTCGTATAATAAATAGCTTAAATACGATTTTCAATATTCAATAACTCGAAAACGGTTAAAGATAGGACTATCATATATGTCATATTTTTGAAATCAGAAAAAAAATAATTTAAAAATTCAACAATATACACAATATACAGGGCAGGGCGTTCCATTAAAAAAATATTATTGCTTCTTGTACCCCTCAATTTCTGCACGCCACTGAGCTTCCATTAACTATTAAAGGGGTTCAGTTACAACCCTACAACTTTCGTCCGAAACTTTTTTTTCTATCTCCAATAATAACGATAATAAAGGGTGACCTAAATATAATGAATCACCCTGTACACCCATGAGTTACTATATTGGCCAGTGAAGAAGTATAATAATAGGGGCTTGTTCAAGCAGCATGCAAACTATTCAGATTGTACTGATTGCGTGCAACAGCTTTATATACGCTTTAAATTAAAATGCATTGAAAATACGCTTTTCAGTGCAAACTATAATAATTTCAAACTGATCGTCACTATTGCTTGTTTGATTACTTGTGATTTAAATTCCAATTATTTTTGATTTTTGCAAATATTTCGAAAAAATAAAGCTTAGAGGGAAAACAATCTTATATGTAATATTTACGAAAGTGAGAAGGACCACGAATAGTTTTATTTTATTAATTCCGAGAAAAATGCAAAAATTTAAATTCCATGAAAAAAGTTATATTCCGAGAAAATAGTCTGAATTTGATTGAATTCCCAGATAAAAGTCGAATTTTTATAAAGTAGTCGACATTTTGTTAATTTCTTTGATAATAGTCGGAATTTTTATTAAATTTTGAGAAAATCGTCGAAATTTTATTAATTTCCGAGAAAAAAGTCAGAATTTTGTTTCATCTACTTTTGATGTAGACCTACAACAGCAATGCTATTGTAAAAGAAAGGCTGTACTTTAGTATTCGGATAATTAAGGATAGGATTTTGCAGAGTGAGATGCGTTTATTTTCGATTTATTATAAATATTTAAAAAACCAAACATAGTATAATCTTTAAAACTGTTTTAAATACTTATGCCGTAGTTTGTCAATGAAAATAGTTCTTAATTTCATTATTAGATTATGGCATTTACCTATAAGTATACAAAATTTATGATAAAAACTGTATATGGTTGTATTCCTTAGAGCAATGGGAAGTATCTGAAACTATTTGAAAGATTATACCATTTATGATTTTTTAAATATTTATTGTAAACCGAAAATAAATGTATATTTCCATCTCACTGCAAAATCCTATCCTTAAAAGTGAATAATTCAGTATTGTTTTATTTAATTCTCCATACCATTTATAAGCCTCTCTTTTTCTAGACAGTATTTTTCCCATTTTATTGCTTGGTAGAGAAGAAAAAACAATTAATGTATATAGATTTATTGAAGAAAATATTCAAATTCATGGTCAACTGCCGATTATAAATGGATGCATTGGAGATATCTCGATAATAACATAGTGGTTACTCAGGAATAGTATATTGTGTATTTAGGTGTGAAAGCAATACATTCCCGGACGACGATGCAACAAGCATCGAAGTCCGAGAATGTGCTTTCACACCGAAGTACACATACTATTTTTTCTGAAATCACAATCAATATTATTATAAATTAAGGAATTTGTATTAATGCATAACATTTCTTCATTACAATCTAACTGTTTATTAATAAATGCAATTTTAATGTGAGTTGGTTGGTCTGTGTGTATTTATTTACTGCCTAAAATATACATAAAAAACCGTACGGGAATGATACTTTCCCGGCCTAGGCCGAGAAAGTAACATTCCCATACGGTTTTGTTGATCGTTGCTTGGCAACGGATCTTTTCGGGTCTGTTTTCTGATAGTTTCTTAGCAACGGACGAAAATACTGGAATTGTGCATTTTTCGATCTGAAATCGCGCCGAAAATGTAGCCATTGCCGATCGATTTCAGAATTTTTTTTTTACGTGAAATGCAAAATTATTAATATTTAATTATAACATTTTTATTAGATATATGCATGATATCTCAATAAAAAATGCTGATAAATGGTGTAAAACGACTAGCTATTAGTCGCCTTTTGAAAAATCAAGGTAATGCTGGTGTTAAGAAATAAAAAAAAAGTTTTCTTGATTTTCTCGAAAAGGAGTTCAGATAGATACATTTTTTTGTGATTTATTATTCATTACGAAAATATGCAAAAGTACGAAATCTAAGCATGCCCTCTATATCTTTACATACCGATATTCCTTTGGTGAACCTTGAATTTGGAACAGTCTGTACTACTAGTCCAAATTTACGCAATGTGCGAAGATAATAATATTCCGACTTTTATCTCAGAATTTTTATTTTTATCTCTGAATTTAATCAAATTCTGACTATTATCTCGAAATTTAACGAAATTCTATTATTTTTCCAATCTTTATAAAATTTCGACTTTAATCTCATAATGTAATAAAATTCTGACTTTTTCGAAATTTTAGATTCGAACTTTTTCACGAAATTTAATAAAATTCCTACTTTTTTTCGAAATTATAAAATAAAACTACCCTTTCTACACGTTCGTAAATATTCGTCATTTTAATTTTTCTAATTTTTATTTCTACATCCAGTGGAAGTATAGTAAAGGCAATTTTTTTTTTTAATTCTAGAATGTTATGAAACGTCGAAATTTTAAGTTTGAGCGAAAAAAATTTCTGTCTGTTTGTCTGTCGGTCTTGTCTGTCTGTAACTTTTTTGTGCGCACGATTACTCTGGATCCGTTTAAGATATTGACTTAAAATTTGGTACACGTATGTAGTTTAACGAGATGTGGGACTAGATTATATTTTCATCTTATTCCGTCGAAGGGTTGGGGAGTAAATAGGTAAATCGAGCAGGTAAGAGTCCATGAAATTGGTATTGAGTATATACAAGAGAAGCTAAGGTCAAACAATTTTTTTTTCATTAGCCACCCCCATAAACAATTATTTCCACATACAAAATTTTTTCGTTGTGAGAGACTTGGATAGAAAATCTGGATGTGGAAGTAGTGATTCCTTGGGTAGCGGTTTTTATATTATAGTCCGGGGTCCAAGCACTTCAAAATCAAGATGACCTGTTCCGACATGACGTACAAATGTTGATGTAAGTAATGAAGAGAGCATTACCTGGGACACTAGAAAACACTTGTCGGATTCATTTTTGCTCTTGCGCAACTTCAGAAATCACAAAAAAGATGGCGGATTGATAATTACAAAATTATGTTTTACAATGGTTATTCTCCGTTAAATCAAAAACTATGTAACCTACCGATCTGATTTGTGGTATGTATACTCAAAAGATATACGTGATTCTAACTAAGCTATTGGTATTTTTGAAAATAATATTTTTTTTGGAAAAAAATAATTAAAATCAAAAGGTTGATATTTACGTTCTAAAAATTTCGATATGCGGACAACTATGTTAAATTTATGAAATTCTTATATACAATTGCTTACCAAATATAGTCCATATATTGAAAGAGTTTTTTTAAAAAAGATCCTGTCGATAACGTATACAGTTTTTTGTTTATGATTTTTTTATGAAGCGCGTAATTATGCAGCATTAAAATAAAAATAGTCTACACGATAATTGGTACAGTGTAACAGTAAAAGGCACTATATTGTTCAATATAATTGCAAATTTGAATTACTTTATGTTAATAATACAACAAAACGAATGAAAGTAGTAGTCGCGCGTTACCGATTGCGGCCACTCATTTAAAAAATAATAATCGATACAAAGTGAATTGTGTGTTCGAGCAAAATGTTAATCAAATAGGTATTCGCAATTGGCCATGCCCGAGTACAACTTCGACTCGTTTTTATATTGTTTAAGAAATAAAACATTAGTGAGAAATATTATTTTAGGTATTTAGCATATTTAATAGAAAGCAGAAAAGGGAGATATTTTAAATAAAACATTAATGTTGCATATTATGTAATTTTTGTGTATAACTATTCTAACATTTTAGTCAGAATCACTATCATTGTAAAATGATGCATATTGCTTTTTCCCTTAAAATAATTTTCAGGAAAAGCAGAACACGAGCACGCAACTGAATACCACTCACAAGAATATTTTGTGTCGCATTTTATTTTACAGTTGCACTTTTTAATTTAAGTTCAGATAAACTTTTTTTTGTCGACATTATCGGTACCAGCTCCTGATTTCCAATTCTGCATACAAAATTTTGTGCAAGAGGTAATTTGAATGACGATTCACAACACTGTTTAAAAAAAAGTAATATTTGCAACATGTTGAAAAGCGTCTTCCGTCGATGGGAGGGAGCGTAAATCACTTTTATTAAATTATTTTACCTTTTAATAATTTTCAAACGTATACATATAATACATTTGTAAAGTTGACGTGTATGTACGTTGAAAATATTTGCAAAAAACTGATGTGGGAGATGTAAGATGAGTAATGGAATACATTAAGACAGATTTTGGAATTTTTCTCTGTTTGCTTGTCTGTTTGAACGCGCATCACGCAGAAACTACTGAACCAATGAGGTTCATCTAAGCTTGGAGTAACATTTAGTTCTTATTTCATCGAAAGCGGCCTAGACTAAGCCAAGTTTTATGAAAATCGGTCTAGTAGAACAGGAGATACAGCTTGATCTCTACAATAAGCGTATTTGCACGGCATAAACTTTTAAGATTAAACTTCTGTAATATTCCAGAAAATTCGAGAGTACTCTGGAATTTTCTGTAATATTCCAGAAAATTCGAGAGTACTCTGGAATATTCCAAAAAAATTTGTGAGTTTTCTGAAATATTCCAGAATGGTGATTCTACCTCAAACGTCGTTTATAAAGAAGCTTTTTAGTCAATTTCAAAATTTCACGCGAACGTAACCGCGGGCATAGCTAGTAAATAATAAATATGAACCGCAAACAATAATCAATCGATTTAAACAACCAAACACAAATAGTTTTTATGTTAAAATGTTAAGACAAATAACTTCACATTATATACATAAACATACCAGCTAATTCCACTGTAAACTGTTTTCATGCGCTTTATGAATTTTAGGAGAGCTGTCGCCTTTATTACATGCGCCGCATCATGCACCCATTTTAAAAATTCACAATTTGAATACTATATGCAATATCAACTTAGTTCTTGTCTTAAAAACATTTTCAATATATTGGGTATGTTTGTTAGCATAGTTTATACACAAAAAATTTAAAATTGAAGTACTTGCTCGTATGTTGAAATTCTTACTACAATATTTTATAGTTACAGATTTCATATTTTTTTCCCAAAAAACTAAACATATTTAAACAGTGCCATCGAGCTTCATCCAAGCGCAAGACAAGTCTTTAGTCTATACTATAAAAAAATTAGATGGATAGCACTCATAGTTTCTTTTACAGGACGTGTTGTGTATTAAAAAACATTTTTTTAGGAATTATCATTTCGTCTCTTTTCTTATCATTTAAGAAGTTATGCAAGAGCTGATAAGAATCCGACAAGTCATTTCTGGTGTCCTATATAACCCTTTTTGCAAATCTGAAGTTGAAAATTGTACGTCATGTCGGAACAGGTTACTTGGAATTTAGAGCGATTTCGTACTGTTGGACCCTAGACTATTATTGATTTCCGTTTTTTTTTCCATATTTTCGAACACAGGAAATGTAAATATGTTTTATTAAAAAAATGCATATTTTTATCTTGTTTCCAGCATAGAAATTGTTTTTACAAATTTTCTTCATGACCACCACGTCAATTTTAACAGCTACTTCTTAAAAACTCTTCTTTGTAACGTGATGTGCATGAAGTGAGGAAATAAATAAATAGCGCTCGAACGTATTGTTAAGTCGCCAAATACACTGAAATAGACACTGCCAACATATAATGGTAGTCTTGTGTATTTCATGTGCATTATTTGCAATTGCATAACAAAGGCAAGCTACGTACAAAAACATATAATGGAGTTGACAGATTAAATTAAGGATGATTTAATTCGTTTTTAAATAAATGTTTGTTTTTCAATCCGTAGGTAATAAATACTGGAATTTACATATTGGGGTGGCTGGGATGAACTCAACGCGCAAATGTTATCTTTAGCTTTTCTCTGTACCCAGAGATTTGGTCCCATTTTGTTAGATGTATAATTTAAACTAAAACACAGATAAACATTTTGTAGATAACTCTGAAAAGGGTAATGTAAAATTAGCAAGCTTAAATTTCAGACTGTTTTGGCGAATGCTACTATGGAGAAACTTTGTGACAGCATTCATGTAGATATATAATAGAATAGTTTTTTATTGACTTTCAGAATTGTTAATAATCACATAAATGGTCTAGTTTAAATTACAACAGAAGTATACATATAGGAGGCTAGTCTAGTATCAAAAATACATTCAACATAAACAGTGAAAATATATAATATAATAAACATTTATATATGACTAACAAATAAGATGAACATTAAATGGGTGATTTCTTTGTAGATAATGCCCTCAATTAATCCCACATGGAATTATGATGAGGGAATTCTGGTCATTATACCCCCTCGTGTACCAATCAGAAAATTATACATGAATCAGTCTATCTATCTGTGCACATTAAAAATGCCTTAGATACCGGTAACTATGAAAAAAAAATAAAAACAAATAAACAGACGCCGTAAACAATCAAATTATTAGATTATTTTGCTGACTTAGCTGACAAATACAAATCTTCTTCATTATGGTCATTTCATTCCATGCAAAAAGCAGTTTTGAAAATAAAACACAACATAGATTTGGAAAAGTATGAAAAACTACGTTTTTTTTTCTGAAAAGAAAATTTGAGATGAAATGAAAAAGGTCAAAATCTTGACAACAGAAGAAGGTAATAAATTTATAAAGGAAGCACCTGATAGAGTTTATCTTTTACATAAGGTAAGATTTCCAGATACTAATTGTCTCAAATCTAACATATTAATTTATTTAAGGTCGTATTAATCGTGGGAATTATGGGTGCCTGTCGCTCTAATGAGCTCTACGAAATGAAAATTGAAGACGTGAAAGATATAAGTACAACATTATTAATAACTGTACCTAAAACGAAAACTAAAGTGGTAAGAAGTTTTGTCATTGCTGGTCAATTGTATGGGATTGTGAAAAAGTACATGGATCTTCGGCCGTCGCACGTGACAATAAGTTCATTTTTTTTAAATTACCATTCAACGAATTGGAAAAAATAAGTTTACTGTACTTGGAAAACAGCAACTTATTTGATTTGCCAAATCCTGAACTTTACACCGGTCATTACTATCGGAGATCTTCAGCTACACTATACGTGGATTAGGGATTGCATTACCGGTTAACCGGTTAACCGGTTAACCGGTAAACAGGACAAAAAACACACGACGATAATTACCGGTTATTTTAATTTTTTACCGGTTATTTCGGTAAATTCTGAACTTACGATGTGTCACGTATTCAACGTTTCTATTTATGTCAGTGACTAGTATTCACCAAATACAGAGTGACTGTCCCAACACTGAGCACTTTTAACAATAAATAAATAATATTATAAAAAGTAAAATCCAAACACCAAGCCCCAAGAAATACAAGAGAGGCATTGATAATATCTTGCGACAGGAAACTGAATATTTCACTGCCTCAAATATCCGTGGAAACCATTTAGAAGAATGTTATTACCAATTCTTATTAACTTAGCGACCTACCAATATCGATATAGGAAGGGCATTTTCAGTTGGTTGTATTCTATGTACAAATATCATACGACTAACAGATACAGCTTTGAAAAACTAGCCCTTTTAATGGGCTATTTTTAAAAAATACTGTATTTTTAGATTAGGTATTCAGTAAATGCCCTATTTGAGTTTATGTTTGTAATTTTTGTTATTTACAGAATAATTATTTATTTAAATTTATTTCATTTATATTTCTTCCTTTTGATAAAAAAACCTTTTGTTTGTTCATTATAATAATAATAATAATAATACATTTATTTTACTCAAAGTAAAAATGGTACAAATTGAACTGTAGAGCTCTTCTTCCATTCGCCAAAATACAAATAATCTAAATCTAAGATTATAAAAAAATATTAATACATATAAATCTAAAATTTCAAGAAAAAAAAAGTAATTATTTTATTTGTTAATATTCAGTAATGAATTGTAATAATCTAACAAATGTTACATGTTTTAATAATAATAACAACAATAACAACAGCAGCACTCAGACATGCGAGCAGACAAGGGGAACGGGCAGACTCCACGAAGCGAAGCAAAAAGGTTAAAAGTAAATAAAATTATATCGGAAAAAGAAAGAGAAATATACGCGCATCCACAACGCAGCATCAAGCTTCTGATCAGCCAAAATGTAATTTTTGACAACTTTAATAATTTTTTTTTTTTTATTTATATTGTTTATATTCATTTGGAAGTTCATTCCAAAGATGAGATGCAAAATACGTAAATGATCTTTGAGAAATCGAGTTTCATGCTGAGGCACCAAAAATTTTTATATGTATCTTGTATTATGCAAGTGATTTCGTGATATTAACTTATTTCTTAAGTACTGAGGTCATTATGAATTATTCGCCAAATAAGTGTGAGCATGTGTAAACGTCTGCGGTTTTCCATGTTTAATATGCTATGTTTATTTAGATGTGGTGATATATGTTGTCTATATGGGATACTGTAAATATAACGCATACATGAATTTTGAAGTTTTTGAATTTTCTTTTTTGCTGTCGCCGATAATAACTTTCCATATACAACATCACCAGAATCAACTAAAGATAATCGAGTGAATCACAAAATTTTGATTTACACTCTCTAGATAGGCTGTAAGCGAATTTCAATTTGGAAAAAATATATTTCACAAAGCCTAATTACATTAATTATACGTATATAAAAATGTTTTTTGTTAAATTTAGATAATTTTGTACATGGAAAAAGACAATTGCCATTTTCGCCACCCTAATCATTCATTCTAAAAATTACCGGTAAATACCGGTTAACCGGTTATTTACATTTTTATTTACCGATTTACCGGTTATTAAAATTTCCGGTAAATTGCAATCCCTAACGTGGATGGAGGTGGCAATATTACGGGGTTGAAGCATCACGGAGGCTGAAAATCCTCACTCGTAGTTGAAGGATACATTGACCAATCTGTTCAAAATAAAATGATAACAGCCGAAACTATTTCAAAGCAAGTGAATAATGAACAATACTTCCACAGCTGCTAGAGTGGTTAATGCTGATAGTATTTAGACGGAGAGCTAGTGACGAAAATTTAACGTGATAAGGTACAAGGGTAATTTATTCCTAAAATGTTAGAATTATTCTAAATTAAGTGAAAGATCGATTAGTCCAGTCAATGAAAGAGTTGTAGAGAACATTTTGGAGGGGAGAATTTTTCTCTTCAGGAATGTGTTGGGGGTAGTCAGGAGGTAAACATACTAAGAGTCCCCGCCCCTAGCCCCGCCGCTTCAGTAGGAGAGGGGGGTGGAAAGGTTCCTTTTTTCGATTCTTCGCTTATAACTCGGAAACGATGCGTCGTACGAAAAAAGGTAATCTATACAAAATTAAACGTAAATAAATTTCCCACAAGAATGTTTATATTCATTTTCTTCCTATGTGTTATATTTTACGAGATATTCGCCAGCGAAAATTGATAATTAATAAAAAAAAATCAATTGTGTACCTTGAATATTTCTATCAAAGCGGTTTACCGTGGTCTGCTAATAAATCACAGTCACAAAACAATCTTTATTTTACAACACTCGACGTATTTACTAACGTAATATTTTGTCGAAGTCTAGACATTTCCTTAAATATGCAGTGTGACTCACTTAAAATGAAGATACCCTTATAACTTTTTCATTTTGTTTCTGATTTGAATCAAATTTTACTCAAATATAGAACAAATTAGGATCTACTTATGACCAGAAAATCATTCACCTGCTATAAAGGCAAAACTACCTGCGGTACCAAAATATGAGGAAAAAGATTAAAAATCATATTAATTTTTAATCTTACGAATGATGAATTTTACGTAGCCACCACAAATTGCGGAAGCTGAGGACCCCCTTTGCCAGATGAGCTTATGTATGAAATATCCCCCATCAATAATCAAATCAAATTTTCGTGTATGTACGTTTGTGGCGCCGATTGGATGCATTTTTTAGAATTTCTAACATTCAAAATGTTTTATTTTTTTCAGCATATTTTGGTACCGCAGGTGGCTTTGTCTTTATAGCAGGTGAATGATTTTCTGGTCATAAGTAGATCCTAATTTGTTCTATACTTAAGTAAAATTTGATTCAAATCGGAAACAAAATGAAAAAGTTATAAATGTATCTTCATTTTAAGTGAGTCACACTGTATATTTAAGGAAATGTCTAGACTTCGACAAAACATTACGTTAGTAAATACGTCGAGTGTTGTAAAATAAAGATTGTTTTGTGACTGTGATTTATTAGCAGACCACGGTAAACCGCTTTGATAGAAATATTCAAGGTACACAATTGATTTTTTTTTTATTAATTATCGATTTTCGCTGGCGAATATCTCGTAAAATATAACACATAGGAAGAAAATGAATATAAACATTCTTGTGGGAAATTTAATTACGTTTAATTTTGCACAGATTACCTTTTCCCATACGACTCATCGTTTCCGAGTTATAAGCGAAGAATCGAAAAAAGGAACCTTTCCACCCCCCTCCCCCCTGAAGCGGCGGGGCTAGGGGCGGGGACTTTTAGTATGTTTACCTCCTGACTACCCCCAACACATCCCTGAAGAGAAAAATTCTCCCCTCCAAAATGTTCTCTACAGTCCCTTTTTGGGCATTCATTGATTGGACTAGATTTGCAGAAGTCAGCTTGTAGTCTGAAAGCGTGTGTGGAGGATCAAATATGCGGAATTTGAAGGAAAAAAACGTGACAAGGTACAAGGATGAAAATTGGTATTTGCATTGTTTTTGTAAATATAAAGAAGAAAAAAATGGCAGAAGCTTAGGTGGAGACTAAAGGGTCGGCAGAAGTCATCAAAGTTCAGAAAAATTACTGAAAAATACGTGATAAGGTACACTTCTGCCAATTTGCATATTTGCTTGTTAGATAATGTAAAAACTGTATGTAAATTGGCAGAAGTGAAAATGGAAAATAAATATTGAAAAAGTTGAATAACGAATGTGACGCGCGGTGTTGTTATTTTTTCGCTATTTTATAGGTGTACGTCATGAGGTATATTACTTCCACATCCAGTGGAAGTATAGTAACGACAAAAAATTTAAAAAAAAATTTTATTGTTCAAATAGGCTTAGAATGTCATGAAACGAGATTTTAAGTTTGAGCGAAAAAAAATTTTCTGTCTGTCGGTCTGTCTAACTTTTTTTTGTGCGCACGTTTACTCTGGAACCATTTGAGATATTGACATGAAATTTGGTACATATATGTACTTTAACGAGATCTAGAACTAGATTATATCTTCATCTTGTTCCGTCGAAGGGTTGGGGGGTAAATGGGGGTATATTTGGGGTAAATAGGTAAATGAAGCAGGTAAGAGTCCATAAAATTGGTATTTAGTATATACAAGAGAAGCTAGGGTCTCAAAAAAAATTTCGGCTTAGCCACCCTTTATTAAAGGGGATGAAAAAAAAATGTGGTTTAGTGTGTGTACAAGAACCAGAAACCTCAAAGTATTTTTTTACTTCATCCACCCCCACTACCACCCCCACCCCACTACCGATGTGTGGTATCGTTTTATGGGTTTTTGGGGTAGAGGATTTCAAATATTATATTATTAAAGTTCCATAAACAATTATTTCCACATACAAAATGTTTTCGTTGTAAGTGACTTGGAGAGAAAATCTGGATGTGGATGTGATTCCTTGGGCAGCGGTTTTTTTACTAATGTGTTTATTTATTCTTCATATTGTCAGTAATTAAATGTACAACTGGCAGGAGTATAAGAGGAATATATATTTATATACCTATAAATTTGAAGAATTTCGACGCCTCTAATTTGCCACCTTGTCAATCTGAATTACATCAACAGCTGCTTAGATGCAAATACATTATCAATATTTAGCAAAATCCTAGCAAGAAAAATCCTTCTGACCTTAATCCAGAGCAATTTGGATGGAATAATTCTAACGAGGTTACACGTTATGAATTTAAATGGTTTGACGGAGAACAATTGCCAAAGATAGTTAAAGATGTTATAATCGACCAAGATGATTCCGAAGGTACAACATCTAATATCAACAAGTTTAAGTTATTTTATCATTACTTTTTAATTTTTAATCTTTCATTATTTTTTGTAGAGGAGGATGATGTGGATTACGAAAGCGACAAAAACAGTGATCCTGAGGACGACATCGAGTTACCCACCAATACCGAATACTAGACATTTTTCATCTTATATTTCAAATATTTTATTTTGTTATATCTTTGCAGTAAACTATTTAATAAGCACACAGATACAAACAAGAATAATAAAAAATATTTATCAAACATCTCATCCTGTTCCTTTCATTTGTGTATGTGCCGATATATATTTATTATTTGAATATTAACAATTTTATACAATTATAGCAAATCAGTATAATTATATAAAAGTTTTGACAAAATATGCTTTACAATAATTCGGCATAATTCAGCGCGGAAAACAAAACGCGGTACATATGGTTGATTTTTGCTTGGCTGTAGAATATACATACATTTATACATAAATATACAGTGTGTCCCACTTAAGGACTAGTCACCCCGTAAAATATTTATTTATGAACCGATTTTTATGTTTTTTTTTTAATATGTACATCTCGCAAAAAGACATTAGAAACATGTTCCGTTAATTCCGGAACTCAAAACCACGGCCAACTACGACTATTGTTTAAGTGCGAAATATTGAGAAGTGCTATTAGGGATTTTTTTCTTCAAAATATTGGAACGGATTCTTATTCAGGACCACCTATATACTTATTGTACCAATTTTCGTCGTGATAGTAATACAGGGTGGCCCAAAACAATAAAAAAAATTTTAAAATAACGAAATTTAAATTAAAAAACATTACTTTTATATTATTTAAATTATTTATTGATAAAATTATTATTATTATTTAAATTTTCATTTCTTTTGAAATTTTATAAACAATTACCATAAACCTGTAATTTTTTTTTTTAGATTTTTAGATTTGTAAGAACCTGAACGGTTTGTGTTATTAAAACTTGGCAGGCGTGGAAAACAAAAAATGTTAGTTGAAAAATGGCTGTCGCTGACACTGTTTAACTAGCACAAACCGCTCAGGTTCCTACAAATCTAAAAATCCAAAAACTGTTTACAGGTTTATAGTAATTGTTTATCAAATTTCAAAATAAGTGAAAATTTAAATAATAATAATAATTTTATCAATAAATAATTTAAATAATTCATAAGTAATGTGTTTTTTTACTTTAAATTTCGTTATTTTAAAAAGATATTTTTAATATTTTGTCCACCCTGTATTACTATCACGACAAAAATTGACACAATATGTATATAGGTGGTCCTGAATAAGAATCCGTTCCAATATTTTGAAAAAATCCCTAATAGTACTTCTCAATATTTCGCACTTAAATAATGGTCGTAGTTGGCCGTGGCTCTGAGTTCCGGAATTAGTAAAACATGTTTCTAATGCCTTTTTGCGAGATCTACATATTAAAAAAAAAAACGTAAAAATCGGTTCATAAATAAAAATTTTACGGGGGTGGCTAGTCCTTAAGTGGGACACACTGTTTATATTCCACTTATAATTCTGATAGTTGTACTTTTAATTATTAACAATATGAAGAATAAATAAACAAATTGTACCTCATTACGTACCCCTTTAAAATAGCGAAAAAATAACGACACTTCGCGTCACATACGTTATTCAACTTTTTCAATATTTATTCTCCGTTTTCACTTCTGCCAATTTACATACAGTTCTTACATTACCTAACAAGTAAATATGAAAATTGGCAAAAGTGACCTTATCACGTATTTTTCGATAATTTTTTTTGAACTTTGATGACTTCTGCCGACTCTTTAGTCTCCACCTACGCTTCTGCCAATTTTTTTTCTTCTTTATATTTACAAAAACAATGCAAATACCAATTTTCATCCTTGTACCTTGTCACGTTTTTTTCTTTCAAAATCCGCATATTTGATCCTCCACACACGCTTTCAGACTACAAGCTGACTTCTGCCAATCGAGCTTTCACTTAATTTAGAATAATTCTAACATTTTAGGAATAAATTTCTCTTGTACCTTATCACGTTAAATTTTCGTCGCTCGATGGTGGAAATTTCTTTTTTCAAAATAACCTCGGATATCGATAGAAGACCTAATTCTAAGCAAAAAATGTTCTGTAAAGTTTTTTCAAAAACTCAATAATTTTCAAGTTATTGGCGATTGAAAATTCGGAATTTTCCCATGTTTTTCAGCGGTTTTTTGCAAATATCTCAAAAAATATGCATTTTAACGATAATTTTATAATGAACAAAATTATAGCAAGTGAAAAAATAAACAAATTGGTTTTTTATAAAGTGTTCTAAGTGCAATATTAAGCGAGATATTGAAGATCAAAGCCGTTTTTTTTTTGTCTGAAATTTAATCGATGTATTCAATGCCATCTAGCGGACAACGGATACATTTACAGTATATTTACAGATAACATATAAGTTTATATTTTATTCAATAAAAAGTGTGATTTTTAACTTTATAATCAAATTATTTTTAATTGTATAAACTTATATTTTCAATGTTTTAATTCAGGGGTAGTTTTAAGGGTTGAAAAGCTTAAACATATGAAAGTCATTTTCGAGAACGTGGAACAACTTTTAAATCCTTTTCAGTTCACCAAAAAAAAAATTTTTATACAATTTTTTATAGAGGGGTTGTTTTTAAGGGTTGAAAAGGGGTTAAATTATGACAAATAAGGTAGACAACGTAAAACAATATTTACTCTATATTTAACTCTTTTTAAGTTATATAAAAGTAATTTTTTGTGATTTTTTTCAATTTAGGGGTCGTTTGCAGAGGTTGTAAAGTATTTCAGGGGTTGAAAATGGGTTAAACATGAGGTAATTGTGTTAGAGAATACTATAAAATGTCACTCCGTATTATTAAACACGTTTTCTAGCGATAAAAAGGCTCAATGTCAATTTTTTCATTAAGGGGTTGTTTTCACCCCTTAAAAATAAAAAACGGAGGTCGGATCAATATCACTTTTGAAGTTAAGGGTAAGATAAGCCTAATTCCAAAATTTCGTGTAAATCGATTCATAGTAAAATATTTAGGAGGTAAAACCCTATTTTACGCTTCAATGACTGCACACTAACTTACATTTTGTTGAAAAGAAATAAATAATCCAAAAATTAACATTTTTTATGCGTTTAATAAACGTTATATAAACGCCGTTCATATATTATGTATGTATCACTATGTTTTATACACAGGTTAGTCGTATATAAAGTAGCATACAACTCACTATAATGGCTATTATTACCTCGGATGGTTACAATACCCGCTCGCTGCTCTCGCTCGAGTTGTAACTCCATCCTCAATAATAATAGCCTTCATTATAGCATCGTTGTATAATGTACTATTATACAAACGTGTGTATTTATAACACTGAAAGGATAAAAAAATATGTGCTGTTATTGAATAATTTTTTTTTTCAACAATATAACAATATTAAAAATAAAAGAAGTGCGATAAACCCTTGAATACTATCTCTCGACAAATGTTTCGCCATATTGGCATCATCTGGAGATGACTAAAACAGATAATGCCAAAATGGTTGGGGAAGCGCACGTCAAGAGTTTTGGTGTTAGAGGAAACTATTTCAAAGGCATCGTTATATTTTGTGAAGGAAATAATTCTAACCAAAATATTTACCAGCTTCTTAGACTAGAACAACGCGAAGTAACAGTTATATTAAAAGCTAAGAAACTCAGGCAAATGCATTTTAATCTCGTTACCACGGAGTAATTCAAATTAAATTAAGAAATTGCCCGTAAAAGGAAACGCATGAAAGTAAACAATTAAAACCAGGCGCCTGTTTAAAATTTATGCTATAATACCACCTGCTTTTTTCCTCTGTATTTCATTTGAGATGTTCTAATTTTAGATGAGCCTGCGGTGGATTAAATAGAACAGAGCGTTTTATGAACTAGCTGTTTTGTTCTCAGCTTGTTTTTATATATCCGAAACCATGAACCACATTTCCTCCGTTTGCGGCACTGCGTACGAATATGGATAAAACAGTAATATATCATCTTGATTTGAAAACTGACGAGCTACTTAATACGAGAATAAATAAGGGATTTACTTTTTCCCCCTTGTTCCTTTCAAAGGAAATCAGAAAATAAATGTCTGATAAATATTTCTCTAGGGTTATTGTAAACAGTAGTTGGCAGTTAACGTATATTTACCTCTCTTGAATTTTTATAATTTTGTTATCCAGTTTTGCTTTAATCTAATGCCACGTTTGGTTCTACATTCATAAATATTGTTACGTGTTTACACCCCTTAGTAAACACCCTGTATCGTGGTGTCGAATTATAACACGACTTACACTAAACACCTATTTATTAACTATTGAACTAATTACAGTATATATTATAATTAATTAATTATATATTCACTAAGATAACACTGAGTACTATAATTCATAAGTCAGTCACTTTATCACTTTTCTTACTTCTTCTTGATCTGATCTGAACTCACTATCTGAACTGAACTGTCCTACGCGGCCACTCACCCTCTATTTATACAGCTAAGCAAGCGGTTCTGAAATTCTCTACAACATTCTACAATATTCTAGATAAATGTCTGTAATTTCCAGGTGCCGACACCGCGCGCGACATCTCTGGGCGATTACTGAACTAACCAGCTAGGCGTAGTCTTCTGCTATTCATACAGATAATTTATTGGGAATTCTAATAGATGTCTATAAAACTGTAACAATACCTTTCCCGTAATTATAAACTAATCAAAATGAATACGGAAACAGATATTCTAAAATCACATGCATTGCAATAACTTAATTAATACCGTATTACATGTCATGTCCAGATTTCATGATAGCGAAGTTCTACTAATAGACCTTAAAATTACAGGACAATAATAAGAATGAGTATTGGCTGGGGAGGAACTAGTGTCGCATATATTAAACCATTAGGAAATGTGCAAACAAAATGAATTAAATAATATGCTTTACCCAAGAGAACTGTTATTTCACAAAGCAAAACTATTTAACGTGAGGCAGCTGTACGGCTACTCTACCTTAATCTATAAATATAAAAATATAAATAAATAATCATGATTATAGTACACGAAGCAACAAAGTCCAAGGACTATTTAAAACTGACAAAATTGTTAAAAGTATAGGCCATAAATATTTATATAAATAAAAAAATATATAAAATATATCGCACATCCCATTTTACAGGAAAATGAACGCTATATTTTAAATATATCGTGTCTATTCTCCTGTAAAATGCACTTTTTACTTATGCACTTACTTATAAATTAAAAAACACAAATAAATGAATTTTTAATAACTCGGGGTATAATTTTGTATTTTAGGAAACATAATTTAGTTTAAAGTACCATATCTAGTACTCAATTTCTTAGTTTATTTAGAGATGAAATATTATAAATATATAAATTGGTATGGTACAATTAGGCTTATATCGATATTAGTAGAGGGAGTTAGAAATAAGAATTTAGGTTAGAAATATAATGTGACAATTGAAGACACAAGTGGATGAAGGGTGTTTATGTAATAACAAAGTGATTTTGAGATAATTGAACTCAAAGTTTTTAACAAACTACCAACTTCAACAGTACATAGATCCTTTATAAATTTATAAATCAGATATTTTTGCATTAGAATCAAATGTAATGTACCTGAGGGAATTTTGGGTACATATAGCCTTCATTCATATAAAAAACTCGTTTTTTTCGAAAATGTCCACTTGTGTCTTCAATTATTATGTATAGTACCTTTATAGCTCTGCATGTTATAGGTACATGTTTGTCGCAGTCAAGTTTAACGTACACGATTACCCATATATTTATATTCATGTAGTAATATTGTATACGTGCATTAATATTATATACATCTAGTTGATTTACTTGCTTATATTACTTGCATATTGTGATTGTGTTATGTCATCATGGCTATTTTTTAATATAAATAAATTATTATATTATAAAATTATTTCTCTCTAGCTTGTAGAAATCTGGCACAATGACGAGTCGTAGTTATGAATAAATTGCTGTGAAATTATTCGCACTATGTTTCTTTAAGGTTTCCTAAGTTGTTTATAGGTTGATACTCAATCGATCTTCTCCATAACCGAGTCCATAACAATCCAGTGGAGAACTTGTACGAGATTTGGATCTCTCTCACGAGTTGTAGTGGGGGAGATTCAGCTTGTGTAAGTCCACTACTCACAAAATTTTGATTCGAATGTTTTCTGAGAAGTTTTGAACGTGAGAATGCATTACCAGAAAGACAACGCAGGTGATAATTATTTGTATTGTTTCGTTATCACACATCTAAAATATACTAGTCAACCATCCTAGGATAGTAAGTAGCCGCGCAGAGAGAGAAGACATTTCGTCACTGTTGGACAGAGACAAACAAGGTTTTTAAGCTTCTTAAGCTAGCTAGCTTAAGAAGCTTGTTTGTTTCTGTCAAACAGTGACGATATTTCTTCTCTCTCTGCGCGGCTACTTGCCATCCTAGGATGGTTGACTAGTAAACCTGAAATTAAAATATTAAATGTAATACTATAAATTAAAAAATAGTATTAGAATTATGTTTCAAAATAATTTTAATGTTAAACGGCTCTGTCTGTTTTCGTATTTGCATAGACTTTTCGTATTTATAGCTATATAGTTAAAAACATACCTAAATTTCTTTTATAATATAGGTAAATATTTATTTATTAACAATCAGTCAGCTGTTCATAATATTTTGTAGCATTGCCGCCAGGAATAAGGGCAGCCACATTATAAAGAGTTAACTGTTATTTAATTTAAAACTAAGCGGATAACCTAGTGAAGCAAAGTAATTGAAGTAATAAAGAATAGAAATCAAATTCGTGGAAGCTAACCAAAGTAAACGCGGTATTAATTTTTGGAAGTTTGCGCTGCTAAATGAAAACCATGCTTAGAATTATAAATGTGTATGAGTTAAGAAAATTACCATTTAAATGGTTTTCGAGTGCTGTTTCTTAATGCTAAGTAAGTTAACTTATCTTAAATCTAAATAACTAACTAAAGTTTGTAGCATTGTTTGTTTTTTTTTTTTTTTGACATTATACGTTCTCAATAGTTTATTCCTTTGCCATGTACAGGACGTTCGTGAGTAACTGTACGTAGCCTAACTAGAAGATAGAACTGATTCCTCCTATTAGTGCCTCCTGGAGTCCTTAGAAGATTTGGCGAAAATTAATGAAGTCACGTAATATAATTATAAATATTTTTTATTTTACCAGCTCTAAAGTTTTAATTGTTTCTTATTATACTCTTCGCAAATCGAAAACGAAGAGTATGTTGCACTCGATCGACACATTTCTAAAACCGTAAATAACGCTCGCAGACAAGAAATTTTCATATCATTGTGTTAGTGATCGAATTCTGAACAACTTTCAAAATGTCCGTCCGTCCGTCACGTTTCTTGTAAGCACGATAACTCAAGAAAGAAAAATCCGATTGTACTGAAATTTGGTCAGTAAGTTAGTGTTATCTAGGGGAAGAACCCTATTGTTTTTGAACAAAATCGATCGGTAAATAAAAATGTTATTAATGATTTAAATTTGAAAAAATTTTTTTTTGATTTTTATGTTTTTGTCATTGAATAGAAATCTGGTGGAATGATGTCTCATTTTAATATCAAAATATTTATATATTTTACAAATATACATTTCATAATGTAATATACAACCGTGAAAATATGATTTTATCTCGTGTCTTATAATGTACCAATTTACATTTTTTTAGGTGTAAGGTGGTGGCGTAGTTCTTACGCTTTGGACTCGGAATCCAAGGGTCCCGGGTTCGAAACCCAAATGGGGTTTGGTATGGTTTTTTTATTTTTACTTTATTTTACACTGAGCCTTTTACCAACTAAGTTGGTACTATAAAATTAAAAATTATTTACAAAAAACTGCGAAGAGTATCCTATAGAATGTGTAACAATTATATAAAAAGCTCAGTGTTTCTTGTTTAAAATATTCGGTAGTAAAACAAATCATGTATATAAAATACCTTTTTGCACTTTTCAGAACCCGTTGGAAAAATTCTCAGGCGTGACTCATCCCCTATCTTTTACTCATCGTATTCCATATTACTTCTCAATATCCGTCATCATCCCACAATATCTCAACATTTGCACCATCTTCCACTACCTTCCCATAACTCTCTCCCACTTTCAGACCACATTCACTCACTTCTCTCCCATATGCTCCCTCCTTACCGCCATTTTCTCCCATTGCCTCACTATTTTCTTCTACCTTTCACAGCATCTATCTCACTTGCTCGCGACCTTTCCTCATTCTTACCCATCTCGTTTCCATCATCTTGGGTTAATGTTCCAGAAGGTCTGAAAAGGTTTTGTTTGATATCGGATTACGGTTAGTGCCGTCTTGTTAAGTTGTTTATTTTATGCAAATTTAAAATCTGTAATCGAATCATTGAAAAGTAGATAACATTCTGATTTCAACGATATATCACACAAGCATTTTTTCGATTTGGTTTCCATGAAAAAAATTACAAAACAAAATAAAAACCTATAAATAGAGCCACGCTTCTTGCGTATCATATATTTTACAATCTAAAGTAGCTCTCTGAATAGACTCTTGTATTTTACTTCCACGTCCAGTGGAAGTATAGTAACGACAAAAAAATTTTTAAAAATTTTTATTGTCCAAATAGGCTTAAAATGTCATGAAACGTCGAGATTTTAAGTTTGAGCGAAAAAAAATTTCTGTCTGTCTGTCGGTCTGTCTGTAACTTTTTTTTTGTGCGCACGTTTACTCTGAAACCGTTTAAGATATTGACTTGAAATTTGGTACACATATGTACTTTAACGAGATCTAGAACTAGATTATATTTTCATCTTGTTCCGTCGAAGGGTTGAGGGGTAAATTGGGGTAAATTTGGGGTAAATTTGTAAATCAAGCAGGTTAAGAGTCCGTGAAATTAGTATTTAGTATATACAAGAGAAGCTGAGGTCTGAAAAAAATTTTTGGCATTAGCCACTCCCATTACCACCCCCACCTCCTTATTAAAGGGGATGAAAAAAAAATGTGATTTAGTGCATGTACAGGGACCAGAAACCTCAAAATATTTTTTTACTTCATCCACGCCCCACTACCACCCCCCTATCACCACCCCCACCCCACTACCGATGTGGGGTATCGTTATATGGGTTTTTGGGGTAGAGGATTTCAAATATTATATTATTAAAGTTCCATAAACAAATATTTTCACATACAAAGTTTTTTCGTTGTGAGTGACTTGGATAGAGAATCTGGATGTGGAAGTAGTGATTCCTTGGGCAGCGGTTTTTTAATATGAATTAGTTTTAGGTTCATGCGGGGAGCATTTTTTAACTTTATTGTTAATTTTTAAATCCGCCACAGGCGGATAGGAGTTTTAACATTGTTTTATCAATTATCGTTTAGCCAAACCGGACCTGCCCCGTCCAACCCTACATTCACTACGGCGCTACGCGCCGTGTTTGTCTGGTTGGCTCCGGGCCAGGTTCGGGTGAGGCGCATTCTTGTAAAATTTTAATAAATGTCTCTTGCTACTATAAATTTTAAACTTGAGGTTCGCAGGTTCAAATCCTATCGATCGTAAAATTTTTTTTTTTAATATGAAAAAATTATTTCAACTTAATAGATATAATTAAACGTGATCGTTAATATTTTGTGCTCTTTTCGGCTTCAAAAATCCACCGGGTGGGGAAGTTCCAGCCGCTTGCAGTAGCTGCCGATTTTTTTTTTTTTTTTCACTAAAGGCGGCTACAGGCGGAACTGCATACTTTAACGGTATGCATGCGCAAGTTTATTGTACAAGTATACTGAAATTTGCGTCGCCGCCACACGTAAAAGTATACTTGAACAGTTGTGCAGAGACAGTTAAGCGCGAATAAAGAATAAAAATGTCATCGACGGATGAAGACGACACGCTTGCTTTAACTGCGTTTGTTTTAATTCTCAAAAAACAACGAAAAGAACATAGTTTGTGGTGCAAGGAGTGGTTAAAATAAAGGAAGGAGTATTCTCACATTAATCTCTTAAATGAGGTGAGATTTTATATCCTCGTGTACACTAAAAAAAAAAATTGTTTGGAGCAAACAATAATTCTGTTGCATATATACAAAGCAATTTCTTGGTTGATGTTAATAACTTTTTGTTACACTAAAAAAAATTGTTTGGAGCAACAAAAATGTATTAACATCAATCAAGAAATTGCTTTGTATATACGCAACAAAATTTTTGTTCGCTCCAAACAATTTTTTTTAGTGTGTGATTGACACAATTACTTACCAATTGATGAAGAAACTTACTTGAACCTTCTATCACTTGTCACCTCGTTGATTCAAAGAAAAAATACGATAATGAGACGGCACATGTTTACAAAGTCTGCCGACCTGCCGTACACACGCTCAAGTATACTTGCGCAAACCCAACATGTACAAGTATACAATATAGAATTTCATCAAGTCTCATGTCACTTGTACAATCACAATACTTGTGCAAGTGTTATAAAACACACGTTCCAGTTTACTTGTACAATAAACTTGTGCATGCATACCGTTCATGCATGCAGTTACGTCTGTAGCCGCCTTTAAACTATTGCAGGTTTGTTCCTTGGCAATTGTGTTAACTACTTGCCAAATATTATTGTCCCGCGTAACATTTTTTTCATTAATAGTTTCTTAACATGTCCACCTTAAAATATACCAGGTTTCTTCCTTGACAATAAGCGTCAACTACACGCCAAATGTTATTTTTCTATCAAATAGTTTTTTAAATCTAGCACTGCGAGAGACAGACTGAATGACTGAATTGATAGACCTTAATTTTGATAATCTACATATGAAATGTAAAAAAGGGCATAGCAGGATAAGCATGTGTTAGGTGCCCCCGCACCAATCGGGTCGAAATTTTTAGCACAAGTTGATAGTAGTGTTAGATGAAATTTCCCAAAATATTATTTTTGGAAAATCATTTTTACGGGAGTTATGGGGGTAAAAAGAAAAATGGAAAAAAATTTTTTTCTCGAGAACGGATAAACCGATTTTCATGAAAAAAATATATGTTATGGCTTTTGATGGTGCAAATGTGGGAAAAAATTATTGAGTCCATTTGTCGAAAAAAAGGGGTGAAAAAATTTTTTCAAAATAAAAAAAAAAATTTTTTTAGGGGATGTTCTAGAGGCACACCCACCATTTTCTTCCAAATACATGCTTATATGCTCCTTTAAAACACATCCAATTTTCAAAGCGATCGGAAGGGTACAACATACTCAAAATTGATAATCATTGGCAGACTGCGGGCGGCGCGTAGTCTATGTTATGAAGCATTATAAGACGACTTTTTTGTAAATATTTCGTGCAAAGACGAGATTACCTTCTCCCCCTCGTTTTCGAGGGTGCTGAACACGATGCAAGTGGTTGGAGAAGTTTTTGACCGGCGCAACCCCCTGCAACTTTTTTAAAAAAATTTTTCAAAATACATTTTTTTTATGGGATGTTCTCAAAGAATGAAGACTAAGAGAAGTCTCATCAATATAGAGTAACCTGATTCGTGAGAAGCAAGAGGACTCACGCAAAAAAGTCAACACGAATTGTGAGAGGCAAGGGGATTCATAATAACCAAGCACCTCGACTAATGAGAGGCAAGGGACCTTGCAATAAACAAGCACCCCGACTAGTTAGAGGCAAGGAGACTCACGATAAATAAACACCCTAACTCGTGAGAGGCAAGAGGACTGACAATAAACAGGCACCTTCACTAGTGAAAGGCACTGTAACCTCCTCGTAGTGGAGTTTGAAAACTAGTTCTTTCGTAGGCTGACTGCAGATGTCATTATTGCATAATCTTCAGATTTTTAAACTAGATTTTGTTGACGTCAGAGAATTTTTGCACCACACTTCTTGAAGTTTGATACTGATTTAAATGGTAGGGTTGTAATGGCCGCCAGTGACCGTGGTAGTAAGATGTAGTAATGAACCGCTAGTCTATGTAATAAAGGCAGAAACAGTGTATATATTTCTTGCAAAGACGAGAATACCTTCCTCCGTCCGTTTTCGAGGGTGTTGAACATGATGCAAGTGGTGGGAGAAGTTTTTGACCGCCGCAACCTCCTAAAACGGCCACTCCTCTTATGGATCCCTTTACGTTTTCTATACGGGTCTGGGGAGTGATTTATCAACGGGTTATACTTGAAATAACATAGAAGATGGTTATAGAGTAAGTTGAGTCCAGACAGCAGGCCTAGGGGGTTAATTAAACCCTTCCGAGGAATGGAAAATCATTTTTTATCAAATAATTCGGGTTCAAACGCGTTTCCCCCGTTTTTGGGGTCGCTGATCATGGGAAAAATATTCATTTTTAGCTCCAACCCCTCTTCATCTCTCAAACGGTGAGTGAGAGGTGATTTCTGCCCGTTTGAGGGGGTTGGAGCTAAAAGTGAATATTTTTTCCGTGATCAGCGACCCCGAAAACAGGGTATACGCATTTGAACCGAATCATTTGAAAAAAAACTACACTCTCGGGAGGGTTTAATCAACCCCCTAGGCCTGCTGTCTGGACTCCACTTACTCTATAATCCCCTTTCATATTATTTCAAGTATAACCCGTCGATAAATCACTCCCCAAACCCGTTTATATATGAAAACATAAAGGGATCCATAAGAGGGATGGCCGTTTCAGGGGGTTGCGGCGGTCGAAAACTTCTCCCACCACCTGCATCGTGTTCAGCACCCTCGAAAACGAGGGGGGGAAGGTAATCTCGTCTTTGCACGAAATATTTACAAAAAAGTCATCTTATAATGCTTCATTACATAGACTACGCGCCGCTCGCAGTCTGCCAATGATTATCAATTTTGAGTATGTTGTACCCTTCCGATCGCTTTGAAAATTGGATGTGTTTTAAAGGAGCATATAAGCATGTATTTGGAAGAAAATGGTGGGTGTGCCTCTAGAACATCCCCTAAAAAAATTTTGTTTTATTTTGAAAAAATTTTTCACCACTTTTTTTCGACAAATGGACTCAATAATTTTTTCCCACATTTGCACCAGCAAAAGCCATAACATATATTTTTTCCATGAAAATCGGTCCATCCGTTCTCGAGAAAAAAAATTTTTTCCATTTTTCTTTTTACCCCCATAACTCCCGTAAAAATGGTTTTCCAAAAATAATATTTTGGGAAATTTCATCTAACACTACTATCAACTTGTGCTAAAAATTTCGAAACGATTGGTGCGGGGGCACCTAACACATGCTTATCCTGCTATGCCCTTTGAAACATAGTCACGGAAGCATTCTGTATTATTACTTTTAACGAAGTATTACATTTCTTCAACGGCATGAATTTAACGAAGTTTCTCGTAATGTAAACAATGAGACAGCATGAAATAACATTTGCCTTCACCCAGAACAGGAATAATACATATAGTGTTTCATGTTTAAAAAAAATACTAAACTTACTATTAACATAACAAAACAACTTTTTATGAAAATAGTACGCTTAAGCGTGTTGAGAGAAAATAGAATGCTAAAGGCGCCTCCCCATCTGCTCTCTTGGAAGTGCAGTTCGGACAGCCCAAGATTGATTTAAGAGAGGGTATGCCGAGAATGAAGAATATTCGGGAAGTTATTCTGCATGTGAATTTTTTCCTAAACTGCAATTAATGAAATCGAAAGGGTAAAACGTTAGGGTACAAACATACTGGACCGGCGAGCTACGCGTAGAGCTAGGCGCTATGCAGCGATGCACGCAGTAATACACACTTATGGGTAACATAGTAAAGCGTCTTTCAAAGCAGTTTAGATTGCGTTGTCAACGAAATTTTTATTAGTTATCAATATGAGTTCATACAGTGACGACGACATTCTTTGCGATGGCTCAGCATTATGGATTTTACTTGCTATGGGCTATTATGATAGACAGTATAATGTACAGGGTTTTTCATTATATATTGAACCCCCCCCCCATTTATTTCTGTTATTATTGGAAATAAAAAAAAAGTTTCGTATAAAAGTTGTAGGGTTGTATATATATTTTGTTTAAAAAAACAATTGCCTGCATAGGTCACGTGATATAACAATTAAGGTTACTTTTTAAATGAAAAACCCTGTATGCTGTTACATATTCTTTTAGATCCTTTTTCCCTGATTTCAAGTATATAAGGGTGGGTGGGTAATGGCTGTAATAATTCTTGACATATCGGACATTAAATATGCTCCAAACATACATGTAGGTATTTCATGGTTATTGAAGGAAGCGCAGTAATTACTCTTACGCAGTAGGCTGTGACTGATGATACTATAACAACAATGTTACTGTTTGACATTTTGTATTATTATTTGATCAAAAGGGGTTAATTACGTATGGGTCAACAACCACAAATTAACTGAAAATGAATGAAAACGTGTGTTAGCTCGGGTTAAAAAATCGACAAAGAAATCGCAAATTAAATCGCCGCTTGAAGCGCATTATCCATCGTAGCTCGGCGTATACCTAAACGCTTTACTATGTTTGTCCTCATTTAAAACCATTAGATAAATCTTGCATCTTTGAGTGAAGCGCCTCTTGGCTCGTAGCTCGACGATTCAGTATGTTTGTACCCTTACAAATACACAATATACTTCAGTTCGTTAAATGATATTTTTTTAATCTCGATAAAAATAATCTCTCCATAAAAAGACTAACTTTAAAAAAATTAGATTATTTTACAGTGCTACACTGTTTGTGAAAAAAATCTGACAAAAAAATTATCAGCCAAATGTTTGTAGCGTAGTAGTTTTTTGAATTCACTAATTACTATTTAAGAAAAAAATAAAATGCTGAGTAACTTCCACGAATTTCTTATTTTTTTTCTCTTGGTCACCCACTGTTAAAATGGTATAAGGTATTGAACGCATGCTAGCGCTGGCTGTGCAGTCAGATTTTTTTAAAACGAATTTAAAGTAAATGTCGCTGGAAGTGCCGAATCGAGGGCCAGCGGAAAAGTTCCTCGATTTTTCATTTTTCGTTTACACATGAAAACATTAATCAAAAAAGAATTAAAATTAGTAATGACATATATGCGTGAAAAGCTTTAATTTCAAAAATCATGGTAGATTATAATGTATTGAATTTTTTTAATTTAATTTTTTGAACTCTGAACTTTTAATGGAAATGAATTATTCTTTGTGATTTCTAAAGCAAATTTCACATAAACATTACTTTAAAATCTAAAGGTTCCATGTTTTTTACCATACCTTGGAAAATTTAAGTACCTATTTTTTTTAATAATTCGATTCGAATAAAATTTTATAAACAATCAGAAAAGTCTCATCAATTTTCAGAAATTTAAATACAGAAAAATGATTTTCTATGCTTAAATTATATTTTTTAAGTTCTATTTTAACCCATCGACTTAATAAAATAAATTTGAATATCATTTGAAGCAATATAATTTAAAATATGTTTTCAAAGTTCTGTCTCTATGTAATATATATTCTGTTATAAATTCCGATATATTACACAGCATATTGTTGTAAAATACAATAGAACCGAAACTCGGTTTATATAGTTCATTAAAATCATGAGTTGGAAACAAAAGTAAAACTTTCCAATGTGTAGGAGACAAAACTCAACATATTGAATTCGTCAAAAGTGTGGGTTATTTTTAAACTGGAATATAAAGTATTCAAAAAGAAAAGGCCGAAATATTGGATTGAATTTAAATTTGACCATTTGCATTCCTTGCCATTTCCCATGCTTAGATTTCACCAAATATTTGTAAGGAATTCAACAGAGCTTTTTATTTTTTACGTAGAAATTGATATGGGATGCTACTTTAAAGCAAAACAATCTAAAACTGTTACCCCATTACTATTACTATCACAGCAATGATGAAAATATACACGTGCGACGTTTCGAAAATAGTTTTTCACCAACATCAGAGTAATTACAAAAAGTTTCGTAAAAGTCAAGTACTTCATTATCAGTTTGCTCTGGCATCATTATACCATTCATTATACATGTATACCATCTTCAGACAACTGAAAAATTTATTAAATATTGACTGTTCATAATCATATAAACAAATTGTGCTATATGTGCTTCAAACGTTAGTTAATAGCATATTAATCAACGAGCGTGTAATAGCTATTACATGCAAGTAGAATCCTATACTTTTTCTACGACTACTCAACAGGAAGTTGCACTTTAAGGTAAATTTGCCGACAAATGGCGAGATTTTTAGGGAAAAATGCGAAGACGCATATTGTATCGGTCGTAACTTCTTTATTTTTTAAGCAGGAGAAAAAATTTAAAAAAAAAGACTTTTAGCTTAATCGATAATCTTTAATTTGGTTTCTTAACATTTTTGGCTCAAGTGCCTTAGTTTCTGAGATATTTAACTTTTAAAGAGGCATTTTGACTTAAAAACGATTGACGCCATTTTTAAACCTCCATATCTCTGAAAAAACAAAAAGTTACGGAGATTTCCAAAACAGTAAATTGTTCCTCTATTTATGATCTTTACCTTGGAGGTTTTTATTTTTTTTGCTCGTGATTCTTTCCGATTTATTCGACAAAAAACGTGTTGAGGCGTTCGTTTTCACAATCTGCAAAGAAGGCGAAACACGAAATCTTTGATCGTTCAGATCTTTTTTAATATATGAGTTGAAGGGCAATACTACGTCATTATGGAAAGAGGAAGAATTGCGTGTGATGCACATCGTGAATCGGACCGGCGAAATCGATAACTCGAGGTTTAAGGAGCGTACGAAAAGTGACATTTTTTGACTTTCGATGACCTACTTATTATGACAGATTGAATTGAGTTATGGCACACGCGATGTTTTTGAACTTTAAATCGTCTCTCCTGAATGCTCCACAAAAAAACTGTTGAATAATGAATATGATCTCTTGTGATTGGTTCAAATCTGTTGAATGATGAATATGAACTTTTGTAATTGGTCCTAACCTATTGAATAATGAATCATTACCCGCGACCGTTAGTAATGAGAACTATTACATGTTCAAAATCGTATCTATAATAAATAAATTATTCAATAGTCGTAGAAAATAGTATATTATGCAACGACCATTTAATGATGTCTATTAAGATACGAGAATGAAAATTATGACATTAGCCGTAGACGAATGTCATAATGAATGCGAGTGTTTTAATAGCCATTAAATGAGAGTTGCATACACTATTTTTTCTACGACCAGTCTTGACAAACTGGAAAATTGACACTTTATTTCTGATATTTACTAAATTATAGATTACAGTAAGTATGGTTTGTCAAAATTGATATATTTTAGATCTGTCAGATGTTCAAGGCAATGGTTGATATCGATAGAATATTGCTGTGTGTCGTGTTTCTATTGGTTATAAACTTATATCTTAATAGAAATGTATCTGAATGAATTTCATTAAAGTACAGGTAGGGAATGTCTAATAAACGAATTAAAGTGTGGGAGTAGAAAAATATATATTCGCTTTCGACAACTCCTACCTATGCTTTCTGCTCGTCTGAAAAATTAGAAAAATACCACAATTCATGATAAGGTTAAAAGTGTTGTAATATTTTAATTAAAGTCTGAAAAGGTACGAGCGCCTGCTGAAGAGTTTGTTGACTCATTTCACTTGAAGCATAAATCAGAGACCGTAACGAAGTCCTTATAAATAAATTTAGTTGTTTCTCATTTACTTTCTCACCCTGCAGAATAAAATTAACCCGTATAACTGAGTTATTTCATGCCATGGTGGATATTATTATTTCACTCCAACTATCTCTAAGTTTGATTCCATGAAACTGTAATTAAAACTCTACACATTTGCGCCAAGCTCACCGTTCTATGAGTTGAAATCCTGAAGGTTTTAATTGTTTTAAAGGAATTAAAAAAGTTTGAACTATTAGATATTTATAATATTTACACTAAAGTGGATTGCATGAGTTGTCCCTACAGAATTGAGTTTCGGTCTTAAACAAACATGAATATAAATATTGATATTTGTATATTGAACAATGAATTATTGTTCAGTACCGAATTCGCCACAACGTTGTAAAACAAGGTTTAAAGAATCGTAAAATTTCAAAGCAAAACGTTATACAATTAATTCTATACACTTTAATTATGCATAATTCTTGTATGTTTGTGCAATATAAAGATTTCGTTAGTGATTTTGTTGGAAATGTGTTGTAACAAACTGGGTAACTTCAGAAATTTATTTCGTTTATTTCGTGCCCTCACGCTTAATATTTTATTATCATTCTATTTAAAAGCAATTTTGAGCAGCTGTTTAAAGAGTTTACACAAATTATGTAATATTAAATTACTAAAGGAACTGGAGCCAGACCATATAGTTACACCAAGTAAGAATAACTTCGAGACTGAGTAATAATGCGACTGTCTTTCAGATGCAAATTCACACACTGTGTGCAAGGAGACTCGAACAGATGCATCCTATGCACAGATCAATAAGAATCTTTTCAGACAGCAAAGCAGCTCTTAGAACTTTTTATTCTGATCAAGCTTACAAGTTACAGCCTTCTGGAACTGCCAGAAGGCAGAGGGCAGAAACAACAAGTTGACTCTGGTCTGGATACCGGTTCACTCTGGCATGGAAGGCAACGAAATAGCCCATTCCTTAGCCGGAGAAGGTGCGATATCGAAATTTATCGGACCAGAACCAGTGCTTGGCATATCGTCAAGCACTGGACTGAGGGGAAATTATTTCAGGATTAGTTCATTCAAAGGAGTTTATTACATCCTTTAAAATTAAGAACTAAAAAATTATTAGAGTTAAACAGGTTACACCTTAGAACTCTAATTGGCCTGTATACTGGGCACCGCAGACTAAGTCACCACCTACACAGACTTGGATTATCGGGTAACGCTGAATTCCGATTGTGTTTGGAGTAGGATGAAACGGCAGAGCACGTTCTGTGCATCTGACCCATTGCAGAACCAGGTTCTCACTTTTTGGCAAAGGGCAATTGCTGCCAGAGGACCTGGACTTCTGATGTCAGTATTGAAGATTCATGCCCGAAGTCCTGCTGTCAGTGATCGTCCAGCTCAGGATGCTCGCTTTCGAAAAGCTTTTTGCAATATTGGCGCCAAACCTCAATAATTTGATCCCTCTCAGTCCACAGTACATGTGGAGTCATTAATTAATTGACCACATTTTAGGTTTAAATTTACTGTTCGGAAAAGATCCTTGCTATTCTTGTAGTCAGCTTGTGACTCCAGTTCTTTACGGGCGTCTTGTGAATAAGAATTCTTATCTCTTCGACAAATAGTGAATTCTCCGCGTCTGTCTGTTACACTCTTCCTATTTAAAGGCAGAGTTGACGGTTTGAGCTTTTTGATTTTTCCTGGCTTGAACTTCAGTTAGAGTTTGGGCAGTCATCAGATATCACTTTCAAAAATATACTAATTCTGAATATGGAGCATCCAAAAGTTAGATGTACTACTATATTTGTTTTTTATTAATAGTGACTTCTCGTAATGAAGAACTTTCTTATTATTAGTCTTTCCTTGGATTACACAAAATGTCTGTTTACTTTTCGGTCGGTCGAAGAAAAATGTTTGTTTTATATAACTTTTAAACATACAGATTGGTCAGTCCAAATGCTAACATAGGACTTTTTGTCCACAGGCATATCCGATTCGCTACGATTAACAGAGTTGTGCCGCGATATTTCGGGCCCACCGCTCATCAATTTTGAAACTTCGCAACCCTGCCTATGAATAAGAAGGAGCAAATATATCATTAGCATAGAGGCACGCTAATCCTTAATCCGACCCATCCGCCCAGCGCTTCTGCTCTGTCTGTACAATTAGAGTCTTTTGCAAAGGAAGGAATAAAATTGTCAGAGGGTTTTAATAATCGCCGGCGCCTCCGCCATTTTCTCGAATTAGTGCCACCCAGTCAGAAAAAGCCTGTTTTGATGAAACTTTCACTACCTAAATAAATCTTGATATCTAGCGGAAGAATTTATGTATACACCATGGTTCATAGCTTCCTGGAATACTTAGAGTATCAAGGAATTTGACGTTATCTAAAAATCAGGGCATTTTAGTAATTTTTGTAAAAAGTCAAAAAATTTTTACAATTAATTATTTTTTATTTATTTGCTTTTATCATGATTAGAGAATATTATTTAGGTATTATGCAAATCACAACTTACACACTTTTTATTTATTATAAAAATACCTACTTTCTGTATATTGTTGCCCTAATCTGGGCACGCTAATATACTAGTCAGGTAAATACTTTAAAACACTCATTATTGGAGAATCAATCAAAACAACTACTCTTCTAGCTAATACTGACGAAGTATTGAATTACATGATAGGATTCTTAGCATTTTAAAGAACAAAAATATATTAAAAATACTTAAATCATTTATTCAAATTTAATCATTCACACTTTTACAGAAAGTAGATAATTTCATATTAAATAAAAAAGTGTGAATGATTAAATTTGAATAAATGATTTAAGTATTTTCAATATATTTTTGTTCTTTAAAATGCTAAGAATCCTATCATGTAATTCAATACTTCGTCAGTATTAGCTAGAAGAGTAGTTGTTTTGATTGATTCTCCAATAATGAGTGTTTTAAAGTATTTACCTGACTAGTATATTAGCGTGCCCAGATTGGGGCAACAATATACAGAAAGTAGGTATTTTTATAATAAATAAAAAGGGTGTAAGTTGTGATTTGCATAATACCTAAATAATATTCTCTAATCAAGTCAAAAATGTTCCGCTCATAATATAAAACTACAAATTATACGTTCCAGCATTTCATTAAACAGTAAGCAGGTCTATTAAATCTGAAAAGACTTCCGAGAGTCCTGGAGAACCTGAAAAAAAAAAAATCTGAGAATTTTAATTTTAAAAAATTGTAATGAACCCGTACTAGGGTGGGTCGAAAAACACGAAAATTTTAATTTGCAGATGGGCTAGTTTCTAATTTGTTGCTAGGTATCTAAAACTAATTCGGGTAAATTTTTAGTCAAATCGATTAATATCTAGCCGGCCCCCCGTGGCCTTGAAAATGAACGAAAAGGCCAATTTTTCGATTTTTAACATTTTTCAAAATGACATTTGATTTTTTTTTATGACTTTATTAATCTCTAAACGCGTGTAGCAAAAGTTTTCCGAATAAAATATTTTTCAGTTCCAGGGAAATTAGAAATTTTATACAAAAAATCTTATTTTCGTCAAATTCTACGTTTTAGTGACAAATTTTTTCTTTCCTGGAACTGAAAAATATTTTATATGGAAAACTTTTGCCACACGCGTTTAGACATTAATAAAGTCATAAAAAAATTTCAAATGTTAATTTGAAAAATGTTAAGAATCGAAAAATTGGCCTTTTCCTTCATTTTCAAGGCCGTGGGGGTTCGACTGAATATTAACCGATTTGGCTAAAAATTTACCCGAATTAATTTTAGATACCTACATAGTAACAAATTAGAAACTAGCCCATCTGCAACTTCAAATTTTCGTGTTTTTCGTCCCACCCTGGGCACACTCAAGATTCCTCGCCCAAAAAGTTTGTAGGCGGTTTTTGAAAAAACTATATTTTTGTAAACAAAAAAATTGACTACCAACACCTGATTAACTTTGAGCGTTTGTTAAGTCATTCGTTTTGAATGTTATTGCTTATATGTAATGCTATGTTAACTATTAATAATTTTTTCAGTATTTAACATAGCATTACATATAAGCAATAAATGCATAACGAATGACTTAACAAACGCTCAATTGAAGTTAATCATATATTAGTTAAATTATTTTTTTTTTATATAAAAATCGATTTTTTTCAAAAAGCGCTCGTTCGATTATTTTGATTTTGGTCGTAAATTGATCGAGGAACACCAGGGAACTAAAATCAGTCAAAAAATCCTATATGCAAGAACCTTTCAATTAAATCTGGTTCAACGTCACCGTGTTACAATTATCAAGTACAGCTCTATTCGCATGCCACAAATGTTGGTTATTCGCATAAAACCATAACGGTGTCACCGTCCGCTCTCGTGAATTTATTTGTTTTGAAGTTAATATAGAGTTGCCAACCGTTTGAAATGTGGTGAATATTAAATATGTATAAAAAAACTTTTGTTCGCTTCAATATTAAAAACCTCAAGCTATTAACTTTACCTATCCGAATAAGTGGTATGTGGAATCAAATATTCCGCAATTACCCTATAAAACTCGGTAATTTCATCGATGGTTGGCCTTTAGAACTTCGTATTAACTGCTCCCGTGATATGTAATTTACGGTACAGCTCTAAACTAGTTTCATATTTTGGTTATTTTACATTCTGCAAGCGTAACCGAACTTTAAGTGTTATTACGTGGTTAACAATTATTTAAAACTTTAAAATGGGTGAAACTTCGGCAAATGCGGGCTAAACGGTAATTTTACTCTTCTACTTCGCTGCATTATAAATCCAGAAGCGTTGCATATTCTTACTTTGTTTTTATAGGTACAAGTAAAGTGATAAAAAACATACATGCGGCTCGCTTTAAATTTGAAACTAGTCCCTTCTATTTTAATCAAAAATTGACCGAGATATAGTTTTCTTAAAGTTTATATTTTTCATCCTTTTCTAAAAGTCGAATATCAACGTGTTTTTCGTGATTAACTTAAAAAGTTGAAACGTTATTCAATTCTCTACAGTTCCGTTCTTAATACAACCATCTACGATATAAATTAGCCATGGGATTGCTGTCTCAACTAATACTAATTATTTTATAACTAGAACGATCCCGTCGTGATTCGACAGAGCTTTGAACTTACTACCAGCATTCACATTTTTGAGAAATTCGCGGATTTTTCTTCATTTACTGCTAAACTGTTATTAATTTCCATAAATTCATTACTTAAAACATAATACGTAATTAAAAGTACATGTGAAATACTTTAATGTGTGCAAAATGCAAGAAGAATATTAATTTTCTTATGTGAATTTTTTCTCAGGGTGGATCAAACATCTAAAACCTTACATCTTTGAAAAATATGATGGCTGATGTAATTCGATCTTTATGGAAATGACATAGCTGTTATAAAACAATTATTTTACTAATAAGAGTCAATGTTTTTATTAGAATTTTTTGGTAATATTCAGGTTCAATTAAGCAGCTTTTACAACACCATCTGTTTTATAACAGCCGTTTCAAAGCTCCTCTAGTTGCATAGAGACTGTTGCGAAGTGTCTTAAAGAATAATTCGGTTCTACTGATGGTAATTATACATATTCTATATTTTTGTTATGTAAATGTTGTAACGGAGTGTTTTATAGAACTATTTAGCTCGGCGTCCCGTCAGTTGGACGCAGGTAATAGGTCGCGCGACAATAGGACGAATAAGACAATAGGGTCATTTAGTGATATGGCAGTTTCCTACTTTTTCTTCCTCATTTTAAAGTATAACAAACCAATAGCCCCAGAAAAAAATTTCAGCTCAATTGAATCAATAGCCACAGAGATATTCGCATTTGAATAGAAACACGTTCGGTCGGCCAACAGTCCGTAGAGTGACGTCACTTGGCGTGCGCCGATACCTATATTAGAGCAGCGATTTCGTAAGTCTATCGTGCCTTTTTTTTTGGCGTAGAACCAGGTCAAACATGTTAGGTTCCTTTGAGTATGTCACCGGGCATATGAAATCATATTTTACGACATTTTTTTGTGGTCTCGAACTTTTTAAATCAATAAAAAGTGAAAAAATGTATTTTTAAATAAATTTTTTTTTGTTTCCGCCGCCATATCTTTAAAACTATTAAAGGTACCGAAATTTGTTTTGTGTCAAATTAAAGCACACACTGTAGCTCTGCGCTTTTGCCAATATAAACGGTTTGGGCACAATTCGCACTTTCAGTTCTCTAAAAATCAGATAAACTAAAAATATATATTTTATGTATTGAAATCTTCACCAATCGATAAACTTTTTTATTTTTGAAAATATTTACATACCTGCAGCGAAGAAAATAAAGCCTAATAATCACAAAAGTTTTTGAAACAATATATTTTTTCCTAAAATGTACCGTGTGGCAACAGCGATTTTTTTTATCAGCGCTAAATGCGACATTGGGACGCAATTAATACACCTCGCATGCAGGGTTGGTCAGATTAGTCGCGTAGAAGTGGCGGTTGTCGAAGATCATTAAGTATTCATTGTTCGGATAAAAATTGTGACAATCGAAAATGTGCTTGTTTTAAGGAAGGCTTAAAATGTTGCAACGAGTGCAAATGTCGTTCCTGTAACAACATTATTAAAGATTTCGAGGCAGATATGAACGAATTAGAATGCTATTAATGTAGGGCCTACATAAACTACATACTACATATTTATCTATCCAAATAGAAAATTTATTTCAACAATAAAACTCATTTTATGCGTACGTTTTTACTTTCATTCATTTAAAAATGTTTAATAAACTTACTAATTAGGTGGGTAGTTAGTAACACTGATTGATATTTATAGATTAGGTATTTATATCTACCTACCTGTCTTTTTATTATTAAAAGGAGACTATTTTATATTTATTGTACAATTTCTTAATATTAACAACATATGATCAATACTACTGTACAATATATGAAATATTGAACAATAATATTGATCCCCTAGATGCTTTTGATCACTACTGGTTTTGTATCTATTGATATAAGTTAAACTATTACATACACCCCGACCGGGACCGTCAGATCGGTCAATACTATGAACGGGACATGAAAAATTTTTATCCTAAAAATTTTTTTCAACTATTGGCTTCAATTTGTACAAATTTTCATAAATAAATTTTTTTCTCGATTGTCTAAAATTACGCTACTGAAAATAACAAGTTTGAGTTTCCTATTATTTTTCCAACTTAAAAAAAAATAAATCGGGTTCACGTGGGACGTTGTTCGAAGCGGTATTGTGTCTACTTTAATCTAAAAAAAAAAAGTAGCTTGATAGCACAAATATTTTCAGAAATATAGCGGTGGAGACGTTAAAAATCTATTTTTTTGAGTTGTTCCGAAATAAAGCAGTTCTCGACCACCAAAAAATTTCGTAAAAAATGATTTCGTGTACACGATTATCTTACTAAAGAATCCCACTAAGTCTGGTTTGGTTCTACGCCGGTTTTTTTTCTCGAAAACTAAGCTACTTTACTTCCAGATTTTACTCTAACTTGCATTCACAGCCGTGTTCACTGGGTAGTTCAGCCATCTGACGTCACAACTCGACTACATGGTTATCCCGAGCGTTTTTAAGCGCGCTGACTTTAATAATTTTTTTATACATAAAGGCGGCGTCAGTAAATTCTAATTTTTGGCATACTTACTATACTCACCAAGCTCTTTCAGAATATGTAATAATAAAAAATTGTTAAATGAGCCTATTGTAAAATAGGACGTGTACGTACATTGGATGCATTTATTGAAAATATTCATATTGCATAGCCTTGTCATGATTACAAACGGGGGTTGCTGATTATGCGAACAGAAGCATTTTGGATTATTTGCGAGGAATTGCCCACAACTTTCAACTGCAAGTGTAAATAAATTATATTTTATAATTTCTGTGTTATTATATTTGGATAATTTTTTGGATGATTATTTTCTTATATTAACCATATTTTTCGTGGTGAGTCTGTTTCTATGTTGTATTTACAATTATTATTATTATTATTTAAGTTGAGTTAAGTTAGGTTAGAGTGTGTATACATGATTATTTTTAATAAACGCGTCCAATGTTACACGTCTTATTTTACCGCGTCCAATTGTCATATGCGTCCAATTGTCGTGCGTTCAATTCGCCACGTCCAATTGTCGCTTGTCCAATTCACCGCGTCCAATTGATGTATATCCAAATAACTCATTATGTAGCCATTATAAAGTTACAAAGTTCGTAATAACTACTGCTGATAATCCTATAGAGCAATTTAACTATTCTTTTTCATCTCATAGAGACTGCCGCAGGTCTTTTTATAAAACAATTCAGCTCGTTGTGCAGTTATATAAAGCCACAAGCATAGCAACAGGTCACGGTTTACTTTAGAGAACAATTCAACTTCTTATGCTGACATTATGCAGCCACGGAGTTTGCCTAGTGTGTATTGATGGGTGCCGTACAGTTCTTTGATTAGTTTGGCGGTGATTATATACGTATTGTAGCTATCTGTGTAAAAGCACGTATCAAGGACTGTTATCAGAATAAGCCTAACTGCTTGGAAATTAGTTGTAAGAACGTTTATACCACCTGAGTAATACAACATTAAAGGAACAACCCGTAAGTTTTATAGTATTTCTATAACCAACATTTATGTAGTTCATTATGAAATAAGAATATTCGCATTAGTACTTAAAGCTCTATAACATCTTTACAACATTCTTAGGGCGTTTTTATACCGCCAAGTTGTCACAGAAACCTAATTAGTTCGCAATAGTTCTTTAATAAAACATAAAAGAAAATTTTTCCACCACTGGAAAATACTTATACTACAATTAAGCTGAATATTAGTGCATTAATGCATTAATGCATTAATGCTGGGGTATGCCTAACAGGTGACGTGACGCTGTCAGACAGGCCATACAGCAAAGTCAGGCAGCTAGAATAGTCGATCACGTAACGTCTGCCAAGACGTTGTGAATAAGAAGATAGTAGATTAAATATATGCCCTCCGTTCGTATAAAAGGAAAATAAGGTTTCAAATAAGACACCATCTGGCCGAACATCAGCATAAATCACGAAAATAAAAGCAAAATTTATTTAAAGTAGCGACTCGAGCTTGGGTACAATTTAAATTTATGAATGGGTATTAGCCGGGAAAATATTTTATATTTAATATTTCATATCTTGTTGAGTCGCAGAAACAAGTTTAACGCTAGAGTTACGTTTAAAGTACATGTCGCCAGGTGTCCCTTTTATCCTCCTAGCATTAATTGGAAATATAAACTGGAGTAAGGCTTATCTGGTATAATCTTAACACGTTTTGGGTTCTGTGCAGAATCGCCGCTAATAGAAAGGAGTACATTTATTACAACTGTTATTCGAATCTTAACGGAAATACGATTCGGTCTAAAATGAAAAAAATGTATTTAAAAAAAATATATGTTTATGTCTATTCGAATGTCATCGTAATCTGAGGATATTTAGAGGTAATAGAGAATTTATTACGCGTTTTTTTTTCTGCCGCGGGATCGGAAAATAATGGTAGAAAGCGTTAAAACCTGTAGATAAGATCATAAGTCTTATCAACAGTACGTTTAGGTACAGATTTGATTAATTCGTCGATGCTTTGGGGATTTACGGGTACGAGTGGGGGTGGTAGTATCGAGTACTCCAATATCTACTTCAGATTTATACAAAAATGTGAAGTAAACATAAAAAAATATATTTTAAAAGATAAATAAACTCCTTTTTCCTGCCCTGAAAACAACTACCAGTGTGTTTGATTTACTGTTCTACATCCTATATCTTTTGAACTAATTGAGAAAACGCAAGAAAAATAATCTGACGTTTTTAAGAAACAAATAAGCTTCGTTTTACATTCCAAAAATTGAATATAGCCGCTCTAAATTTTATTTTATTTTTTCAAATATTAAAATTTCCACGCTAAATTTAAAATCACCGTTCAAATTCGATCCCAACTTGTTAATGAAGTTGCAAATCTCTAGCTTAAAATTGTTTTGTGCTCAAATTTCAATTAATAAAATTTTGAAAACAGGTAATTTTTATTTGTTCGGTTTGGCAAAACGGTGCTATATCGATCCTTACTCGATGACAGTGAAACAAAGTAACGCCTTTTGCAAACAATAAAATAATAGAACAACATTTTTCTGAAGGAATTTTAAATGGCTCAGACTTTTAAATTTTTTTACAGAACGAAATGGAAATATATCTATTACAAAATCAAAGGCGGCGAATAATTTTAGAGCAAGATGAAGCCCCACGTCATCATTCTCAGCCTGTTTCAAATTACATGAACTATTTTCCTCTCTGGATAGGAAATGCAGAAATTATATTGTTGCCTGCTCCCTGTCCTGAATTAACTCGTCTTGATTTTATCTTTGGGAGCGATGAAGGATTACGTATCTTATAAAGAAAACCCTCAGGGCGTTACAGATATCAAAATGAAAATAGAGAATTTTGTAGAAAGACAAGTAATTAAAATTTAAATATTATTTCCAGAGCCCAAAAGTGTATAGAATACAATGGTGGGCAGTTTGAACAATATCTATACAATTATTTGTCTATTTCTTTTTGTTTTTACGCATTATAATATGTCAATAAACTGCTAAAATATTGGCGAATTTATGTTCTGGTGTAATACTACTTCGTTTCTTTACGTTTACTGAAATTTCATTATTAATAAAAGTTTTATAATGTATAATTTTTGAAAGTATGTTAAATGTGGATATTGGTAATTTGTAAATAGTATCCTATACTTATCCTTGGTAGTCTTATTTTCTTTCTACATTTAATAAAAGTATTCGCCATATTTACTTTACTTTAAAATATTATTCCTTGTGTGAACGGTAAATCAAACAGCTAATCATTTAAATAAAAAAAATCGAAAAAAAACGCATGATTTGATCGGATAACTTTATTACCAAGTTGGAGTCGAATTTTGATGGTGGTTTTTCAATCTGGTGTGGAAACTTTGATATTTAAAAAAAATTGCCGGCCATTTTCAGTTTTTGGATTGTAAAACGATGCTTACTTGTTTCTGTGAAAACGTCAAAACCTAACTTGTGAAGTGCGTAAAAAATTATGTTGAGTGCGCTTTCTTATATCTCAATTAGTTTAAAAGTTATCGGCTACAGAACGATAAATAAAACTGTATATTTTTATTTATGTAATATTTGAATATACCCACTTCATTATCTAATTTACAAATTATATATTTCAATATAGTATGTGTTATACGAGGGTGTCTGCGGTATACGTACAAATATTTTGCAGGATGATATGTTGGCCCAAAAGAAGTAAAAAATCCTTATAATTTTTTTTTAACTCAAATAATTTTTTTTTAATTTAAAATTAATTAGAACTAGGCAATGTTTTCAGTTTAGACAGTGCGACTATAAAGAGAAGACGGAAGAGACAAGGATATCGCGGTCACTTGTCTGTAATTAACATAAGTTTTACAGTGTTGCAACACTGCTATTTAAAAATAATAAATAAAAAAGTTTTACTTTTACCTTGTGTAAATCAGTTTTCAAATGAAAACACTAACTGACATTTAATATTAATTAAGTCATTGCCATTTCAGCAATTTTTCACATCACAAATATTCCATGGGGTTTTATTAGAAAAAGTAGGATGTCCAACTATTTGAAGCTCCTTCTATATTTGTTGTCAAAATGTGACTGATCACAGGAATTTACTATCGGCTAAAATGTATTTTAACGATGAGAATAAAAATTTCCATGCTTTGATTTATTATAGAAAATCTCTTTCATCACTGTAGTAATTAAATTAGCGATTTATTTAATCTCAATAAACACTCAATTCATCACCTCGTTCATTACACCGGTTTATTTATTTTTTACTATAAATTTACTTTAAAACTAGATAAATCGAACACATTGACAACACTGTATAATTGGTAAGCGGCGTTATAGCCTACGGTTGAACAACGAAGTATGAATATCACATGAAATTTTTCTTTAACCGCCGGCGCCGACATCGAAGAATGCCTTATGAAAGAGACACCGACATTTTTTTAAAGTTTTTTTTTATCTCATTATCAATGCAATAAACATAATAAAAAGGGAGATGTAGGTCGCAAGAAGACATTGAACTTTGTTTTAGTTTGTCCGGCAATACACACAATATATTGTAGTTATTACGTGCCCTAAAAATATCGTATTTTTAGAAAATATTTAATTTTAGCAACCGTTGGAGTGAGACAAAAATTTTCTAAGACTTTTTTACTTCTTTTATTAATATTAATTAATATTTGTACGTATGCACCAGATACCCTGTATAAATGTAAATAATATAGTATAAATAGACAATCATAGATTTAAAAAGGGATTGCTAGGAGGACTGCGTCATGCAACTCCATTTGTCAAACATAAATTACAATTTCAAACAAAACCTTATGCCTGTTTAAAAATACACTATTTTTTTTTACACCTACCCTTTCACCATTGGCATTCATATGCCCGGGGACTCCCCCCGTCACGTTTACCAACGTCGTTACTAGTCCTGCCACCCGAACTGCTTCCACGTTGGCTTTGGTAAGGTCCCTATGTAACTTCTTTAAATGGAATAGCGTTAGAAATACGCACACTAGATTGACTGCTATCCACAGCGCGTTCAGAATATAGTGTCTCAGAGGTCCGTGTATAAGAGGGCACGACGGAGCTTTGTGGCCTGCTTCGCCTTGAGCTGCCAAAGCACCTGTAAAAGAATTTTGTGATTTACTTTTCTATTAATAATTATGGAAGTAAATAATTTTGTATATAAATTAGCAGAAAATCTTCCATGATTTGATTCAAGTCTCGCGGATATAGCTATCATCTTCAATTCTTTATGTTTTGCCTTTACATTGAGAGAGACTTTGTATTTTCTTTAACTGCAATAAACACACTGATGCGCATAATAAACTATATAATAATTCGTTAAAATTAAACATAGAAACCCTTTCAACGTATTATCGTTGTGATGCCTCAATAAACCTGATACATTACACTGTCTAATGTAATCTGTGATATATGTAATAATATCTGTTTCTACGTGTGTACATATTATAATACGGGAGCCAGCGACGCTTTTAGTTGCTATATTTGTTTAAACTTGTTTTTTTTCTCGATCATAATGTAACTTATCCACAAAACAAACTCCTGCCACTTTGTTAGCGGACCAACGCTTGGCAGCAGCATTTTAATTATTTTAAAAAAGTGTCATACATAAAGCTGAATTTTTTTGTGTTTTTTATAGTGAAGTCAAATTAAGTATCAAAATAGGTGAATAAGGAATTCTCTGGGTGCACGAATTTTATTGTTTTAATTTGTTGTAAGTATAATAACATGTGCTGTGAGAAGTTTTGGATTAAATCGGTCCATTGTTTCTTGTTATGATTAAACAATTTTTATTTCAACAGATTTTCTGCTATTTTCCCTATTATCTCCGGTCCTAGTAATCGAATCGCAAAAATAAAATTACCAAATTATTCGCAATAAAATTTTGAATAAAACTGGACCAATAAAAAACTTTTTGATAATTTCTTAATTTGTTAAGAAATAAAAACTACTAAAAATCGCCATTAACAAAAGTTAATGAAATATTGAACTAAACCTTACTGTTTTGAATCGCATATTGATCGCATCACCAGGACATTTTTTTTTCAAAACGTAGGTTTTTACATGTATTTTAAAATGTTAATAAAAAAAATATCTTCATTTAAACCGTTTTATTGAAATTAGTTCATAATTTTCAAAATTATAGTTATAAACAAATTCAAATCATTCTTTGAATTTTTATCAAACCAAAACGACAAGCGAATTATGAAAATAGATGTAATATTTAACATAATAATAATAATAATAATAATAATAATAATAATAATAATAATATTTACTGGGATATGGATATAATAACGGATAGAATGGTGAGGCACAACAGACCTGATATAACGGTTCTCAAGAAAAAAGACAAGGAAGCGTACATAGCTGACATAACAATACCTCTGGATGAAAATATCCGAAATGCCAGAACAGAAAAAATTGCGAAATACCAAGATCTTGCTAACGAACTGCGTGATATATATGAGCTCCGAAACGTCTTCATTATCCCAATAATAATTACTTCTAACGGTCTGATAGAGAAGAACATCGTGGTCAATCTGGAAAAAATGGGACTTGTTGAGCCAATCCATATTGTCAGTTTAGCTCAAAAAGCTGCGATTTTAGCTACTTGCAGCACAATCCGCCGGGTTCTAGCTCACCCGTGAGAAGTTGGCAAGATTGCCCCTTCCCACGAGTTCACAAACCAGCTATTGCTGTGATGGGAAAAAAAATAATAATAATAATAATAATAATAATAATAATAATAATAATGATCTACTTGCATTTGATGCTGAGATACGCCAATTTTTGCCTCTCAGTCGCTTATAAATAAGCTAATTGATATTTCTTCTTAATATTTGGACTGATTATTCTTCAAGACCTATATTTTTGTCTCAGCTAGTTGAAAATGATCCAAAGCATGATTGTTAAAAGATATTTTATAGAGGTCCGAAAGTCGGGTCTTCAGCGTTTGTGTTAGAAATCTGAGTGTCGCTAAACAGGTCTAAGGGTTTATTTATGGCTTTATAAATCATATTTCAGTCATCAGATAGCCTCAGTATTTAGAATGATGACTAACACTTTTTGTTCCAGGATGGGGACGCCTCATGTTCAAATCGCACTTTTTTTATAGTATAAGTAGTATTAAAAGTTTCACAAAACTGTATACATGCATGGCTGTAAGAATAGTTGCTCAGGTTAGATTGGTTTTCCCTTTCCGAGACAAAAATTAAGAAAGTAATAAGAAAATTGAAAATATGCGTGTTATGTTCTCAAAACTGCTTTACTCGATGTAATTTTAAAACTTGTAATTCTAGTTTATTTTCAAATAGCAGAGACAAAAATGTAAGCATTGGAGAACAGCCAGTTCAAATGTCTCCAAATTTCAAGAAGAAATATCAATTTGTTTATTCATTATTGACCTAAACACAAAAACTGATGCATCTGGGCTGGGCCCCAAATGCATTTGCATGCAAAAGAATTTTTTTTTAATAAAGGTGGTTTTTCATAATTCGTTTACCGTTTTTGGTTTGATAAAAAATCTAGAGCTATTTGAATTTGTTTATAACTATAATTTCGATAATTATAAACATATTTCAAGAAAACGGTTTAAATGAAAATATACATTTTTTTCTTAATATTGCTGTAAAATACATGTAAACACCTACATTTAAAAAAATGTCCTCCTGCGAGTCGATTATTGTCTAAATAAGTGATTGCAATTTCGAAATCCTTTTTTATTTTTAGCCGTTTAAATAATTTTGCGCAAAAAGGAGGAGGGTCGATTTGGGCGGTTTTTGCCCCAAATTATTTTTGGATAAAAAAAATAGGAAACATTTTTTTTAATGTCTACTAACAATAATAAGTCGATTTTACCCTAAACGGACGATCCCCCCCCCCCTCGAACTACCCCCAAACGCAAAAAACCACTCCTTTTTTTCGATTTTTCCTCGGATTTTTCATTGTCAGTCATGCGAGGATTTTTTGGATCGGTTATTTTTGAGGAAACTCTGCCCTGTAAAACTTTGGAACCAGACATCCTAACGACCAACGGGGGTTGAAACCACCCCCTCCCTCAATACCGGAACATGCACAACACATCCAAACATGCTGAAAATTGTTTTCTACACGTTTTCAAGGCCGGGGAATACGATGCTGATATTATTTAGCCTCCCACCCCCAACCCATTTTTCGTTATCAGGCATGCGAGGACTTGTTGGATCGGGGTTTTCCAATACCTACGTATGCGTACAGTTAGTCCTTGACCCATATATGTTAGATCACGGTTCACATGAATAACTTTTTAAAAACTTTTATTTACTTAAGTGGAGCCAACGTTGGCTCTTGGAGAAGGAATATAATAATAATTAGAAGTGTTTCATTCTAAGTGAGTTTAATAACTGATTCAACAAGGCATATTTAGTCATATTTATAACATACAGAACCTGAGTAAGCAAAATATAGAACAAAGGAATTGCAGTTCTGCAGTCATCACAAGTTATGAGAAACAAAGGTGTAATATGATATCTTGAAGATAAGCAATTAATAAGAGAAGTCGTTATCATGTAATATGATATAACTGTGAAGGTTTGTTATGACTAAGTCTTGGTAATAAGCGTATAATTTTAACAGCTACGGCACATATTTTGTGCGTCGGTCCTCGCTGGATCGCTGTATGGAGGCCGCGTAAGAAGAAGACGACTCCCTTTTTCTATGATTTAATTTGTAAAGACCGAAGAATAAATTAAAATTTAATAATTTTTTTGAAGGGGGAGGGGATCGTCCGTTTAGGGTAAAATCGACTTGTTAGTATAGTCCAGTCAATAAATGGTTTCTAGAGGCAAACGCTGAGATCACAATTTTTGACTAGAGAGCTGTGTTTGGACTATTTAGGAGGTAAACATACCAAAAGTCCCCGAACCTAGGAGGTGGGGGGGGGGTGCAGAGGGGCACGAAGAAAGTCCTGGTTTTTGGTTCCTCGCTCATATCTCGAAAACGGTTAGCCCTAATCAAAAAGTGGTTATATGCAAAATTAAAGCTGACTAAATTTTCTACAATAATGTTTCTATTAATTTTTTTCGTATCTGCTATGGTTCAGTAAAGAATTGTATATCTTTTGACTGCATTCTAACTTTATTATAAATTTATTATAAATTGAAAATAAATTTTAATAATCATCGTAGAAAAAAATTTCTGGTACAGATATCCGTTTCACAGCAGACTGAACTGAAATATCGAATAAAAAATGTCTTTGCATCTGTAAGTGAATGTGTGCGCGTATATATCTATGTGTGCGCGTATATATCTATGTGTGCGTGTATACCGTTTCTTGTAAAAACGATAACTTCTGTTAAACTTAAAATATTTGATTACAATTTGGAACATATGTAAAACAGCATATTACAATAATCCGTATTGAAATTGGGCCATATCTGTAATATATGGTGATAACCAGAGGCCTACAATTCTCACTTCATAATAATGTTGTTAAAAATACCATGTTCCATATTTTAGGATAACACTGATGTATCATCTAATTTAAATAGTTGGTTTGCCTAACATACACCCAGTATATTGCGGTTTATGTGTTCCAAATTGAAATCAAATATTTTAAGTTTAACAGAAGTTATCGTTTTTACAAGAAACGGTATACACGCACACATAGATATATACGCGCACAAACACTTACAGACGCAAAGACATTTTTTATTCGATATTTCAGTTCAGTCTGCTGTGAAACGGATATCTGTACAAGAAATTTTTTTCTACGATGATTATTAAAATTTATTTTCAATTTATAATAAATTTATAATAAAGTTAGAATACAGTCAAAAGATATACAATTCATTACTGAACCATAACAGATACCAAAAAAATTAATAGAAACATTATTGTAGAAAATTTAGTCAGATTTAATTTTGCATATAGCCACTTTTTGATATGAGCGAAAAACCAAAAACCGGGACCTTCTTCGTGCCCCCCTGCATCTCCCCCACTTCCTACGTTCGGGGACTGTTGGTATGTTTACCTCCTAAATAGTCCAAACACAGCCCTCAAGTCAAAAATTGTGATCTCGGCATTTCCCTCTAGACCCCCTTATTCAACGTTCATTGACTGGGCTAGTAGACATTAAAAAAAATGTTTTCTGATTTTTTCATCCAAAAATAATTTGGGGCAAAAACCGCCCAAATCGACCCTCCTCCTTTGGCAGGAAGGTTTCATTAAATAAACCACCGTTAGTTAAAATTAATGCATTATACATTATACTTCTTAAATTTTCCAAAAAAGGCAATTTTTTGTGGTCTTTATTTCTTCAAGTTAACAAATTACCAAGTTTTTCCATAGGGTCTAGTTTTATACAAAATTTTATTGCGAACAATTTGGTATTTTTATTTTTCCGATACGATTGCCAGGACCGGAGATAATAAGGAAAATAACAGAAAATTTCAATGTTGAAACATAAATTATTTAAATATTATATAAAGCAATAGATAGATTTAATCCACAAATTCAAACCATAAAATTGATGCAACAAAACAATTTCATTCGAAATTTATTTTGACTCAACTATTATTGACATTACAGTATGATGGAAAATAATTTCCTGCCACCTTCAAGGTAGACCAGTGCACACCACAGGGGCAAAACCACCTAGAGGTCACAATCAACGAAACCTAAAAATTCTTGATCGAGGAGGTTTCTGGAAAAATTTCAAGACGTGATTTTCATTGCAAATTTAAAAATAACAAATCTATGAAAATTCGAGATAAAAAACGTAAGCTAATGAACTAATAACCCGCTAATCCTGAAACCATGGTTCTTAAACCCATAAAAGCTGAATGAAATATTTTGAAAAATCAGGCTTCGTATGTCTCTTCGAAATCTCGCCAGAAATATCCTCGATCAAAAATTTTTAGATTTCTTTGACAATTGTGGGCTCTAGGTTGTTTTGAACCTTTGGTTCCCAGTGTGGCGACGTGTTTCTGTCATTAATATAAATATGTAATTAAAATAAAGTCAATTGACAAAAATGTTTAAAGCTGAATTTATTTTGCCAGTAATTTATTACTTGAAATACAAAAATACAAATATTTTTTTTTTTTTTAGAAAATTTCTAAACGATCCCTCACTAGCTTTTTTGAAAAAAAGTTACTCTGCACGGGTATTTTGCTAGTCTATAAATAGAGTATTTAAAGTTTAACAATGTTTGTACCTGTTTTTGTCTGTCCGGCGAATTGTTTGGGTACAAATTCAAAAGTTTGCAAAATTCAAAATGGCGGTTTCAATGTGGCGGCCAATCTATATAGGTATAAACATAACATAAACACATCTCATCTAGTAGACAACCTCCAAAGACGAGGCTATTCTGAATTCTAATTTTTTAATTTAAATCATACTATTTGAGGTTGCTTTTATTTATGTTCAAATTGGTTTATCACAATATTTGTTTAACAAAGTTTTTTTTTTTTTCAGGTAAGACATTCAAGATATTTGAAATGATACGGAAGTCACAAGGTAAGTATCATCTAGTTGATCTTTTCAATTTTATAATTATTTAGAGCGTAATATTTATCTGAGGTTATATTACCTCTCTTCATGCGTTTATCTCTGTATTCTTAACTTTTCACGTCCCGAAGGACTATCTCATATCTGCATACAGTTATGAATTTGGTCAAATGTCCCCGAAGGGCATAACAAATGTGAAAGCCAAGAAAATTAAATATAAAAGTGAGATGTGCGCCATTCATGACAAAATTGTTAGAACCAAAATCCGAAATTAAAATTATACACGTCGCTCGTCAAACGTTTTCGCTTTATAACTTCAAAAGCTGCTTTGAGCAGCTCAATTACTTCCACATCCAGTGGAATTTTTAAAAAATTTTATTGTTCAAATAGGCTTAGAATGTCATGAAACGTCGAGATTTTAAGTTTGAGCAAAAAATTTTCTGTCTGTCTGTCGATCTGTAACTTTTTTTGTGCGCACGTTTACTCTGGAACCGTTTGAGATATTGACTTGAAATTTAGTACACATACTTATGTACTTTAACGAGATCTAGAACTAGATTATATTTTCATCTTGTTCCGTCGAAGGGTTGGGGGTAAATTGGGGTAAATTTAGGGTAAAGAGGTGAATCAAGTAGGTAAGAGTCCATAAAATTGGTATTTAGTATATACAAGAGAAGCTAAGGTCTAAAAAAAATTGTTGGCATTAGCCACCTCCACCCCATTATTAAAGGGGATGAAAAAAAAATGTGATTTAGTGTGTGTACAAGAACCAGAAATATTTTTTTTCTTCATCCACCCTCACTACCACCCCCTATCACCACCCCCACCCCACTACCGATGTGGGGTATCGTTTTGTGGGTTTTTGGGGTAAAGGACTTGAAATATTATATTATTAAAGTTTCATAAACAATTATTTCCACATACAAAATTTTTTCGTTGTGAGTGACTTGGACAGAAAATCTGGATGTGGAAGTAGTGATTCCTTGGGCAGCGGTTTTACTTATAATTTTAAATCACATGATATAGAATGTATGACATTTTGAACATTGGCATTGCCCTAATATTGCTCTGGTTCCAATGTCAGACATTTATAGGAAGAAAATGAAGAACTAAACCGAGTACCGTGAACCACGAATATCAGAATATTAACAAAAAAGTTCCATTTTTAACACTCACCCAAGAGCTCTGTAGTTGTTCAAGTGCTCAGCACATTTTTATTGACATTACGCAAAATTACACACCAAATTCTTTGATACACCAGTTTATATATTTTATTCTTATTCACATCTTGACAGACGTTTTGTGGTCCATGATTTATTCTCGCTGGCTTCTCTTTGCTGTATGGTACATCTGACAACATTACTTCATCTGTCGCTGTTGCCTATTAGGCTCAAAGCCTCGCGAGAGCTTATTCGCATCGGCTCTTTGATGATATCAGCCCAACGTTTAGAAGGATGTCCTCTTCGCCTTTTGCCGTCTGGTTTTCTCTCAACTACCAACCTTTTTATATTGTCCTCTCTTCGGATGTTGGTCGCTTTAGAGGACGTACTTCTCGAAGAATCGAGATGTTGTTGGTACGATGAACTGTCCACGGAATTCGTAGCAAACGTCTCCAGTCACACATCTCGAGAGCATCAATACGTCGTGTGTCTGTCTCCATAATAGTCCATGTCTTAGAGGCGTAAAGAAAAACGAAGAAAACTAGAGCATTAACAAGTCTGGTTTTTGTGCGTTTCGTGAATTTCTGTCGCGCCAAATTTAGACCCTCTTTTTTACTATTTCGCAATCATCCATTCTTAGCGTACCCAGGTGATCTACAATCATAATTTTCGTTTTGTTGTAGCTTACACTTAAACCGTACTCAGAGCTTATTGTTTGAAAGTTATCCAACATGTGTGTGAGCTCATCCTCGCTTGCTACAATTAAGGTGGTATCATCTGCAAATCTCAAGTTAGAGATCTTGACTCCGCCTATAGCTACACCACCTTGTCAGTTCTCTAGCATATGGCGCATCACGACCATTTTACACATGGATATCTTATATTACACGCCTTCTGTGTAATTACACTCCAATTGACAACGCTGCTCATGATTGGAATAGAAGATACGAAATGCTTGCTCGTCTTCTTTCATATATATCCAGACATCTTCGGCGCTCAGCTCGTGTTCGTTAAGCATTGCCAGTTAAACTAACTGCTCTCTTTTTTAACCGAAAAATTTTGTACTGCATGCGATGAGCCACCCTATAGCATAATTGCGAAAGTAATGTGAGAATGGAACATAAAGAACTAACAATTTCTTAAAATGCTAAAACTCAGTATATTTTTTAGCCTGCGTAGCAGAAAAATAATACTAGATAGTTTGTTAGAATGTCTCCACGTGGTTGAACTAGCTAAAGTGTCGTCTAAGACGACGCCAATTATTTTAATACTGTCAGCTTTTACTAATGAGTTACTTGTAGAAAAAACAAGCCACTGAGTCTTATCTTCATTAAGTGTAGGATTATTTGAGGAGAACCAGTCACTGACTCACTGAATAGATGTAATGCTGTCGCTATTAAGTTATTAATGTTAGAATTAAAATAAAGAAGCGAGGCGTCATCGACATAGGCAAAGCATTTTATTTGAGACATAAAGTGAAGGAAATCATTTATATATAAAATAAACGACAATGGCCCCAGTACAGAGTCTTGAGGCACCCTTTATTGCTTAAAGTTCAGAATTTACGTTATCGATAGCAACACATTGTTGTGTATTGTTGAGATAAGAATTGAAGAAATCCACAGGTAAACCTCTAATGCAATAAAAGCTTAGTTTTCTACAAACAAGCCATGTGAGACAAAGTCAAAGTCCATAGAGACGTTAAATAAGCTGATATCAAAATGCTTACCATTCTCAAGGCCCTCGACTATGTCACTCACTATTTTAAAAATCGCCTTCATGGTAGAACATTTATTTCTGAAGCCAAGTTGACCGCATTTTAAGATATTGTTTGTAGAGCAGCGATTTCTTAAGTCTATCGTGTCGTTTTTTTTTTTTGGCGTAGAACCAGTTCAAACATATTAGGTTCCTTTGAGTATGTCACCGGACAAATGAAATCATATTTTACGACATTTTTTTGTGGTCTCGAACTTTTTAAATCAATAAAAAGGGGAAAAAACGTATTTTTAAAGAAAATTGTTTTTTTTTGTTTCCACCGCCATATCTTTAAAACTATTAAAGGTACCGAAATTTGTTTTGTGTCAAATTAAAGCACACATTGTAGCGCTTTTACCAATATAAACGATTTGGGCACAATTCGCACTTTCATTTCTCTAAAAATCAAATAAACTAAAAATACATATTTTGTGTATTTAAATCTTCACCAATCGATAAACTTTTTTATTTTTGAAAATATTTGCATACATGCAGCGAAGAAAATGAAGCCTAATAATCACAAAAGTTTTTGAAAAAATATGTTTTTGCCTAAAGTGTACCGTTTGGCAACAGAGATTTTTTTTTCAGCGCTAAACGCGACATTGGGACGCAATTAATACACCTCGCATGCAGGTTGGTCAGATTAGTCGCGTAGAATTAGCGTTAGTTGAATCTAGATTAATATATGGCATTCTAGGTTGGGGTGGAGTTGCTTACTGTCATCTAAAAAATTAGATATCATTCAGAAAAAATGTGCCACCCCCTCTCAGGGGGTGGCACTTAAAATATATATATATTTATTGGAGCTATAATAGAGTCAAATTTTAAGGAGAAAAGGTTCCATGCAATTTTTCACATAAATTGATAGTTTTTAAGTTATAACGACTTCAAAATTGCGATTTTAGCTTAAAATAAAAGCTTATAAAAAAGGTATTTTCAAACGGCTTTCGTCAAGTATCTCGAAAAGTATTACTTTATCGAAAAAATGTTATAGACCAATTACAGAAAGCACCCTACAAACTGGGAATTAATTATATTTTTTGTTTATTGATGTAGGATTAATAATTTCGGAAATATTTAAGTTTATATTTGGTATCCAAGGGTTTCGAAATTACCTTTAAAGTTTAAAATGCATTTTTTTCTAAAGCAAGTGCTTTAAATGAGCAAAAAAGAATTTGAGCATTTAGGTAATGCTACATTTTAACGAAAAACTGTATTAACATTTTTGAACAAAACTAATATTTATTGAGATATTTGGAATAGGAAAAAAAAATACGTTTTATCGAAAATACCTTTATAGTTTAAACTGTATTTTTTCTAAAGCAAGTGCTGTATACGAACCAAAAAATTTGAGCATCTACGTCATGCTGTATATTAATGAGAAACCGTGTTTGAAATTAATTTTTTTTTTAATTACTGGCTAATTACAGTAACAAAATGGCGACGTTGTTATTAAAATAATGTGTAGACGGACATTGCTTCGGTCTTTCGGCCCTAAATAAAGACCTGTTATTATTATTATTATTATTATTATGCTACATAAACAAATAAAAAAATAGTTAAGAGCTTAATTAATAACCTATTATTGTATCTATTAGTATCCTTGGCGTAGGTGTCACAGTTTCTGAGATATTTAACTCTCACTCTAAATAGTTATCTTACGAACACTTGGATGCCAAATGTAAACTTAAATATCTCCGAAATTATTAATCCTACATCAATAAACAAAAAATATAATTAATTCCCAGTTTGTACTTTCTGTAATTGGTCTATAACGTTTTTTCGATAAAGTAATACTTTTTGAGATACTTGACGAAAGCCGTTTAGAAATACCTTTTTTTAAGCTAAAATCGCAATTTTGAAGTCGTTATAACTTAAAAACTTCAATTTATGTGATAAATTGCATAGAACCTTTTCTTCTTAAAATATGATTGTACTTCATATATTTTTTAAGTGCCGCCCCCTCAAAGGGGGTGGCATCCACCCCCTATACATTAACAAGCCCCCGCTCAATATAGAAACTTTTCTGTGAAACATTTACTATTATACTGCCAAAAATGAACGAAATCCGTTCAATATGACATTACTTCGAAGTTTTTTTTACCTCTAGGTACTGTACTACTACCACCTGTCTTTTTATTATTAAAAGGAGACTATTTAATATTTATTATACAATTTCTTAATATTAACAACATATGATCAATACTACTGTATAATATATGAAATATTGAACAATAATATTGATCCCCTAGATGCTTTTGATCACTACTGGTTTTGTACCTATTGATATAAGTTAAACTATTATATACACCCCGACCGGGATCGTCAGATCGTTGCAGTCGGCAGGTTTGCTACAGCCGAGCGCGCAAGAATATGACTTAAAAAAAATAAACCGGGTTCACGTGGGACGTTGTTCGAAGCGCTATTGTGTCTACTTTAATCTAAAAAAAAAAATAACTTGATAGCACAAATATTTTCAGAGATATAGCATAGCGGTGGAGACGTTAAAAAACATGTTTCATTAAAAATCTATTTTTTTGAGTTTTTCCGAAATAAAAAAGTTCTCGATCACCGAAAAATGTCGTAAAAAACGATTTCGTGTACACGATTATCTTACTAAAGAATCCCACTAAGTCTGGTTTGGTTCTACGCCGATTTTTTTTTTCTCGAAAACTAAGCGACTTTACTTCCAGATTTTACTCTACTATTGTCTTCTTCGAGAATGATTTCAAAAATCTTGGAAAAAAAATTAGAATTATTAAAAGGGGTTGGAAGTTATCGATAGGCCTTTTTTAAAAAGAGACAAAACTTTGGCAATCTTAGACACGTATGGAAAGTGTTTCCCTAATGCATGCGTTGATGTTCATTGTAAGTGGGAGGAAAATTGTATATGTTTCTTTAAGAATTGAACTATTTTTACCGTAAATATCAGTGTAGCTTTTTACATTTTTTACTATCTTAGCTGCTTCGTATGTAGAAACCGGTTTCATATCGAACATAAAAATACTCTAATGCGAGACATAATCAATTTCCCAGTGTATGCAGAGCAACTATTGTGTTTTGTTTTATATTTTTTAAATAGCGGTCGACGAAGATCATAAGATTGTTTTTTTTTAAAAAGTTATAATTACTTCGGGCCATAAATCAACCCAGCTTCCTGACTTTAGTACGTATAATCGCATAATGCCATAATGTGTCACTAACCAGACAAAAACGTAGGTCCTAAATTGATTGTGATTGACGCGAACCATATCATAAACGTGCCGAATAGCACGCACTGAGGCGAATCCATCAGGAGGGGTGCGTCGGACATGGAGACATCGGACTCATCGTCGGGGAATACGGGAGAATCGTTCAAAACTGTGGTCAGCATGTTGACCGTGGCGACGGTCACCAGCAATAGAAAGGCCGTCTCCACCAGCGAACACTTCTGCACTGGCTGACAGTGCAATATAGAAATTCCTAACGGTAGCAATAATGCCGCCCTCGCACAGTCCACTGCCCCTTGGTGAAATAACAGGCCTTGCGACCACCTGAAACAAAAGAACAGGATTAGGGTTTAGCCAGATGCGGTTTCGGGGTTGTTTCTGTTATTATCTTTCGACTGTTCTTTTGAGAAGCCACATTCGCATTCGGTAAGTCAACGTTTTAAATCGGCATTATTAGGTTGGAGAAATTGGACAAATATTAAGGTGCACAGAGAGAAATCGTTTTGGAAAGTTTTGCACATCACGTTGTGGAACAAAGTTTTATAGCATTTTTTAAACAGTTGTAAAATTTCAATGCAAAACGTTATACAGTTTTATACAGGGCGGCCCATTTGTGCAAGAAAATCTAGTAAGTTATAGGACATAATTTGTTGCCTCTTTCTAAAATATTGTGTTCCTTTAAAACGAAATCCTTGCGGGTCGTATTTTTAACGACACTCTATCTAGATGGTGTCCCACTTAAAACTCCCGGAATCATTTGCTCGATAACTAAAACAGATATTTAAATTCCGTAAAAGTTATTCATCAGAATATATACATGACTTCGGTTTTGAGTAAAAACTGTAATTTTATACACTGAAATACAGATGGCGTTGCGATACAAAGAAATTGTTCGATCTCAGGAGCCTTGAAATGAGACACCTACATGTGATGGAGAATTACATTCTAAGCGATACGATACGAGCAATTTTCGAAAAATCACTGGTTTTTCGAGATATTTGAACTAACTTCAATATAATTTCTTTAAGTATAAAAATCGCCATAATTTTTTTAAAACCAATTTTAGACAGATGGTGTCCCACTTAAAACTCCCGGAATCATTTGCTCGATAACTAAAACAGATATTTAAATTCCGTAAAAGTTATTCATCAGAATATATACATGACTTCGGTTTTGAGTAAAAACTGTAATTTTATACACTGAAATACAGATGGCGTTGCGATACAAAGAAATTGTTCGATCTCAGGAGCCTTGAAATGAGACACCTACATGTGATGGAGAATTACATTCTAAGCGATACGATACGAGCAATTTTCGAAAAATCACTGGTTTTTCGAGATATTTGAACTAACTTCAATATAATTTCTTTAAGTATAAAAATCGCCATAATTTTTTTAAAACCAATTTTAGACAGTAAGTTCTATGAGAAATTGTTCATAATCAGTCAGATTAATTTAGATAGTAATGAAACAAATTAATTTCAAAACATAAAACATAAATGTTTGCTTCATTTTTTGAAGTAAAACAAACGTGGTTGCAACTGCTATTTTTAAATTAAAGATTTTGATACAGAAGTATCAAAATCTTTAATCTTTATTGTGTATTATCTAGTTTCTGTGTTATGTTTATGTTGTATGTTCGATTAAATTGTAGATATTGGTTTTGGGAAAAAAATGCGATATAGGTATGTACTTAAAAAATTCAAACATCTCGAAAACCAGTGATTATTCGAAAATTGTTTATAAAGTGTAAAAGTTTTTACGCCACATGGATCTCATTTGAAGGTCCCTGGGATCGAACAATTTCTTAACATTCATCTCAGCGTAAAAATTTACGTTCAGCACCATTTTTTTTTTGTTTGAAATACTGCGACGTTTTCAGGGAAAAACAGTGCATCACAAAGTAAATAAAAAAAACTGTTAATGACAGTACGTGCAAAGATAAGGTTTGGTTGAAATGTTTGAGAGGAGTAAAGGTTTATTTTTATGTAGGTACAGGAGATTTTATAGAGGGGCATCTTGCAACTTGCCATCTTCAAACATCTAAAACTCCGTTTGTTTAACTGGAACATACAGTATATTATTTCACCATTTTGTACTATTTTATCCCTTCAGATTAGTTAACATGATTTTAGTCCCTGAAATTAATGGTTTTTGAGATAATTCTAATTACAAGAAAATTTGCTTTTTAATGTTTCAAAATAAGTATATTGATATACTCTACATATGTTTCGGCTTATTAGGCCTTTCTCAAGAGTAAAGACAAAGATTAGTAGTCAGTAATCTTTGTATTTACTCTTGAGAAAGGCCTAATAAGCCGAAACATATGTAGAGTATATCAATATACTTATTTTGAAACATTAAAAAGCAAATTTTCTTGTAATTAGAATTATTTCTAAAATGTTTCACAAGGAACCAACCACAAATTCAGTTAAATGTTTTTGAGATATTGTCAGTTTAATTGACCTTGAAAATAGTTGCACACTCAGTATATTATTCCACCATTTTGTACCACTATTTTATCCCTTCAAATTAGTTAACGTAATACTAGTCCCTAAAATTTATGGTTTTTGAGACATTTTCAATTTAATTAATAGTTACTTTGAAAATAGCTGTACATTCAGTATATTATATCATCATTTTGTACCACAAAACTCCGTTTGCTTAAATGGAACGTACAGTATATTATTTCACCATTTTGTACCACTATTTTATCCCTTCAAATTGGTTAACATGATATTAATCCCTAAAATTGATGGTTTTTGAGAAATTTTCAATTTAATTGATACATACTTTAAAAATAGTTGCACACTCAGTATATTATTCCACCATTTTGTACCACTGTTTATTCCTTCAAATTAGTTATCATGGTATTAGTCCCTAAAGTTTTGAGATATTTTCAAGTTAAGTAACTGATTTAATTGCAGCTTTGAAAACTGAAAATGAAAACCAAAAGTAAATGATTCAAACAGAGAGTCCTTGTAGACAATACTGGCAACTGAAAATATGAGATTCTAACTTTCTCCATCTTGCTTTAGTCCTCTGAAACATAGATCGTTAAAGAAGCAGGCATATGGCGTATTAATGCCTTCGAAATATGGACAGCCCAAAGCGCTAATCGCTCGATTCTCCAAGAAATACGTTCTGAAAGTGACTATCCAGCACCGTATTCTCCCGAATCCTCTAATTTTTAGATCACATCAACCGGATAGAAAACAATATGGGACGGTTGATATTTCAGGTAAAACCAGATGCCAAGTGGCGAAAAGAATGCTTCCAAAACGCTGGGCTGATGTCACCAAGGAGCTGATGGGAAAGTGCTTTGGTGAAGTCGTGCGCCTAACATACAACCATGGCAGATGGCGTGATGCTGTCAGACGTGCTAAGCAGCAAACTAGATGTCTGAGAAGACGTTGTGAAAAAGACGAAGGAAGTCCGTTTATTAGGAAAATTGGCTTAGGGAAATAAATCTATTTACCTGAATGCTTTAAAGGCTATAAAATCTAACGCCAGTAGAAAAAATAAAGAGACCGCAAAATGCACCCAATTTTACTGTAAATAATGTGCTAAATGATTGTTTACAGTTAGAACATGCTTCTGATAAAGTTGAGCGTATCGTTAGTTAATGAGATATGAGTGATAGAAGATGTCTAATTTAGGTAATTTGATTCATGAAATCATTGTAAAGCACATACACGTACTACCTTTTTGAACGTATTTAAAAAATTACCATGAACATATTTTGATATGTATTTATGTTTTGGAGGTCGATGAATTTAAATCCGAAGTCAGAATTGCGAAATTCAAGATGGCGGATCCAATATGACCGACCGAATTGTCGAAAACTTCGATTATGACCACGAAAATTTATATAAAGGGTTCTTTTTGCCGTTTGGCAACAAAATTGCATATACTTGGGTTTTTGGGTGGGTTATTACAAACCTGAAAACATAATCCTAAAATTCAAGATGGCGGATATAATGAACCAAAAAGTCAAAAACGTTCTGTTCAGTCTCGAATAATTCTACAGGTCGAGGTCGCTGATTACGAATTTGAAATCAAACTTCTAAAATTCAAGATGGTGCATTTGAAATTCAAGATGGCGGATCCAATTCGGCAGAAAAAATTCAAAAACGGCCTAGTTGGTTACGAAAAAATGTAAAATAAGTTTTTTAAAGTTGCTAATTACGAATCTGATGTTAGCATTCTGAAATTCAAGATGGCAGATCCAATATTCAAGATGGCGGATCCAATATGGCAGACATAAAGTAAAAAATCTTCTGTTTGGTCTTGAAAAGTTATATACTAGGATTTTTGGGTTAGTGATTAACAAAGCCAAAATTCTTTGAATGCACTAACTCTCAGTAAAAAAATTCTTCACTTTACGATACATTTTTTTTTAAGTAAACGTATTAAATGATATAGAAAGGTCCGCGCATTATTCTTATTTCTTAATTCACGAACACAATTTACGTTAGGATCGATGAAAAATCCAGCTACTTAATCCATTAACTCCCAAGCGACTGTAACTGCTGCGATACTCAAGAAAAAAAAGGGTGCTTAGAGCAAATATAACTGCACCTCATGCATGAAATATTTGTTTCTTCCTATTCCAGATATTATTTTTCAGCTACAGCCCTTCCTAAAGGTGAAAAAGAACCCTTTAAATAAGTTTTCGTGGTCATAATCGAAGTTTTCGACAATTCGGTCCGCCATATTGGATCCGCCATCTTGAATTTCGCAATTCTGACTTCGGATTTAAATTCAGCGACCTCCGAAACATAAATACATATCAAAATATGTTCATGGTAATTTTTTTAAATACGTACAAAAAGGTTGCGGTTTGGCAACAAAATTGCATATACTTGGGTTTTTGGGTCGCTTATTACAAACCTGAAAACATAATCCTAAAATTCAAGATGGCGGATGTGGAATTCTAGATGGCGGATCCTATACATGTATGTACTTTACAATGATTTCATGAATCAAATTACCTAAATTAGACATCCTCTATCACTCATATCTCACTAACTAAGGATATGCTCAACTTGAAACTTTATCAGAAGCATGTTCTAATTGTAATCAATCATTTATCACATTGTTTACAGTAAAATTTAGAGGTGCAAAAATGGGCGAATTTGGGCCTGTTTTTGCGGCCACTCTTTATCTCCCGAATAAAGGGGCATGTGTCTATCGTAATTTTTTCTCGCTTTGGTTTCGTGTATTAAAACTTGAACGTTTCAAATAAGAAAACGTATACATTTTGCGTATTTTTTATACTGGGTCACTCAGATCAGTACAAAAGAATTAAATTTTATATATAAAAAAAAAACGCTCAAAGTAAATTTAGTTAAAAGGTTTCGAATCGATTATCTCAGAATACCTCTGACGGAAGCGGAAAATTGAATTTGTATAAAAGGTAGCCTTGCAAGATATAATCGTGTTAGATAATATTGCTTGGAAAATTATTTTTATAACAATGGTTACTCTACTTAATTTTTCTTTAGGAGCAAATAAAAATTTCTTTGTGCCTCGAATAAAAGCCCTATTTATTTGAAAAAAGTATTTGCTTGCCATTAATCATACTATGAAAAGATGTGAAAAAATTTTTGATGAGTTATTGTGGTTAATAAGACTATTCATGAAACAAAACCACGGGACGTCTTATATTTACGCAGTTTATGCAAGTAAATATTTTCTAGTTTTATTACATATAAATATTTTAAGAGGAATTTCTCGTTTTATTTCAGATGAAGGTTACAAATTTCAACAAAAATAGGTACAATTTCGTTCGAGATTCAGACACTCCATCCTCCGTAATAGTTGAATAAAATTATCGATTAAATTATGCATAGGACTACATAGATCTAAATCCGATTTTTTGTTTTGCAAAAAAATAAAAACAGAAAATTTCTCATTTTACATAAACCGATATTGTCAAAAAAAAATTAAACTTTTTTAATGAAACTTGCTAAAATTACAAGTCTTGTAGGTGTAAACTATTATGGAAAATTACAAATAAAAATGTTTATTGTTCTAAAGAGAGATTTTTGAAAAATGTTTGAAGCTTTATAAAAAAACTGCCATGTGGTCACATTCAGACTTTTTGTTTCTTATATTGTAGCTTTTTGAACGCGCTTTACAACGGTGATAAAAATAAATTTTAATATTATTTTAAAAATAAAAAAAACTTTATGGTCAGGATTTGAACCAAAATTAAAATTCAAAAAGATTTTATTTAACGTTTTTGTACATGTAATGCACCTAGCCGGAGCTGACCAGACAATCGTGGCGTTTATTATGAATAACGCAGTCTACAAAAAAAAAAGGTCTTGTCTTAAGGTTCTAATCTAACTTTTCTCAAGAATTTTGGACAAAAAAAAATTTTTTACCGTGCCATGTCAGTTTCCCTCTACCACCCCTCTTATCACCCCAAAAAAGGGCAAGAAGGTTCTGACCTAACTTTTTTGAAGTATTTTGGACAAACGTGTCAGTTTCCCTCTACCGTCCCTTTTAGAGGGTGGTAGAGGGCCAAGATTAGCTTCAGCGCATCAAAATGCTTAAAAAAAGTTAGATCAGAACCTTAGGACAAGCAAGACCTCATTTTTGCCTTCTTATGGGGATAAAAGGGGGTGGTAGAGGGAAACGACACGATAGAAATTTTTGTCCAAAATTGGCTTCAGCGCATCAAAATACTTCAGAAAAGTTAGATTAGAACCTTAGGACAAGTCCATTTTTTTCCCATTTTAGGGGATAAGAGTGGCGGTAGAGAAAAAGTGACACGGTAGAAAAAATTTTGTTGTCCAAAATTGACTTCAGCGCATCAAAATGCTTCAGAAAAGTTAGATTAGAACCTTAGGACAAGACCTTTTTTTTTTGTAGACCTGAGTAATTTAGCAAAATTTAACTTTACACACGGTGTATAATCTCGTGTACCTACCCGTAAAAAGTAAAGGAAACAGCTAAACAGCTACGTCATATGTGTAAACTGAGTAAATTGTATTCATTAATTTCAATCACTAGTTATCAAGTAACTAAAGATTAAAATTTGGTTGGGAACAGCTTGTTGAATGTTTGTGTTTAACAAATTCATTATCGTCCTGTTAAAGGGTATAGCCGGAAAAGTTAGGGAAATGTGCCCCCGCACTTACTGAGTTAAAATGGCTTCCAGGTGATGCAGTTTATAGAGTATATTACACGGTAAAAATTTTAACCCGCTACTACCCCTACGAAGGTGGAAAAAAAATAATATGTCTTTAATTATTATATATTTTTTTTTCGGTTTCTATGCAACCGATCGATTTTAAATTTGGCACGAGTATTGCTTGCGTGGAGATAACTTACTCCAAAAAATAAGATCATTTTATGACCATTTTAACCATCGGAAAAAAAAATATAAATTTTTTTAGAGGACAAAAGGGTGGCTACCCTTCGTGGTACAATCACCATTCTATGATATGTTATGTCTTGACACTTTGTGATTATCATACTAAATTGTCAGATTTTTTGCTGTGGTGGAACAATATGGAAAAAAATAAAATTGGGCAAAATAAAATATTTACACATGCCTCTTAGTTGTAACAGTTAATACTTATAGCCTTAGTAGGTATTGTTGCATATCTACAACTGACCGCGGGTGCCAGTGCGATGTTGCCAAGTCTACTTTTTCCCCAGACGTACGGAAATTCGGCACAATCTGGCATTACCACTTCTGAAGATTCCAGGGTTCACCCCCAGGGGCGAAGTATTAACTCTCTAGGAGCTTGAGGAAATGTTTAGCAATGAATGATGTTCTTTGTAATTACTGTCGCATTACGACATCTGAAAAACGACATACTGAACCAGATGAAGAAAGTGAGGGAACGATCGAAGAAGACCAGCCTTTTGTGCCTTCGACATCTTCTAACACTACAATTAGTGACTCTGGTGAAATAATGGAATTACCATTGCAAAGACTCGTTGCTAGACATAAATACTGTTGCATATGTGGTGATGGTAAAGCACTGACCGTAATACCCACTACTGTGAGACTACAGTGCTATCGAAACAAACAAATATACATCCCTGAGGCAAAGATTGCTGTAAAATACATTTGATTTTTTCCCCTCATTTTTGGCCTTGGATGGGTTCCATCAGCCAGCTACGCAGATGGATAATTTTTTATCTCAGTAAACTTAAGTCGTCCTGATGAATCTCTGGGCGCGAAATGTGTCTATATTTGATTAAACATCTCTTTTATGAAGACGTTGCTCATCTGGAAACATATGCCAATTGTAGCTCGATTCCTAGATCGGATTTATGCATTCTATTAAATTCCTTAACTCCAATAACATAACAACTCTAAAAGGCTCTACAGAACACCGCAGTTTATCAGACTATCTTATTAGTTATGGTTATTAATTCCAACCTTAATAATATACAATTGATACCATTCTGAAGATGGTCAGCTTCCTAGCAAGTTCGCTGCACGCTGGCACCATATCGAACAATTTAGTAATGTAGGAGGTCATTCTGTTATCATTATTACTACCTGTTTTCAGTTTTAATAGAAAAACAAGGACAGAAGAAGTTCTTGTACTTGAATTTTCCAACAGTGAGTTTAATTCGTAAATGGCATCTACCGTTAAGCCTGTAAACGTTAATAATTGCTTCGCTGATAAACCGCAGTGGTCTGCAGAGCCTTTTAGATTTGTTATTGGGGTTAAGGAATTCAATAGAATGCAAAAATCCGATCTAGGAATCGAGCTACAATTGGGATATGGTTCCAGATGAGTAATATCGTCTTCATAAAAGCGATGCATGTATTTTACAGCAACGACTGCCTCGGGGATATACATTTGTTTGTTTCAATAGCACTGTAGTCTCACATTAGTGGATATTACGGTCAGTTCTTTATAATCACCACATATGCAACAGTATTTATGTGTAGCAACGAGTTTTTGCAATGGTAGTTCCATTATTTCGTCAGAGTCACTAGTCATAGTGCTAGAAGATGTCGAAGGCACAAAAAGCTTCTTCGATCGTTTCCTCACTTTCTTCATCTGGTTCAGTACGTCGTTTTTTAGATGTCGTAATGCGACAGTAATTACAATGAACATCATTCGTTGCTAAACTTTTCCCCAAGGTCCTAGAGAGTTAATACTTCGACCCTGGGACCTCCAGAAGTGGTACTGCCAGATTGTGCCGAATTTCCGTACGTCTGGGAAAAAAGTAGATTTGGCAACATCGCACTGGCACCCGCGGTCGGTTGTAGATATGCAACAATATCTTGTAAGGCTATAAGTATTAACTGTTAGAACTAAGAGGCATGTGTAAATATTTTATTTTACCCAATTTTATTTTTTTCCATATTGTTCCACCACAGCAAAAATCTGACTATTTAGTATGATAATCACGAAGTGTCAAGACATAATATATCATAGAATGGTGATTGTACCACGAAGGGTAGCTACCCTTTTGTCCTCTAAAAAAAATGTATATTTTTTTTCCGATGGTTAAAATGGTCATAAAATGACCTTTTGGAGTGAGTTATCTCCACGCAAGCAATACTCGTGCCAAATTTCAAATCGATCGGTTGCATAGAAACCGAAAAAAAAATATATAATAATTAAAGACATATTATTTTTTTTCCACCATCGTAGGGGTATAGTAGAGGGTTGAAATTTTTACCGTGTAATATACTCTACAAACTGCATCATCTGGAAGCCATTTTAACTAAGTAAGTGCGGGGGCACATTTCCCTAACTTTTCCGGCTATACCCTTTAATTTGAAATCTTAGTTATTTTCTTTCACCGAAGCGATCTATTGATATCGGTCAGTAAGCAATTGAAACTCATTACCTTGATATGCGCAAAAAATCGTCTTTAGCACCGAGTAAAGCGACTTGTTTTGTAGAACCAATTCAAATAGTTTCAATCACTTGCTGGTGACGAGTCACACGGGTTCCATTGGATAAATCTTATGGTCATTCACTGTTATCGAATCATTAATTTTGTTCTCGAATCATTTTGTACTCTAGTCTAGAATCAATTGCATTAGGACTATTTTTTGTTTATTTCTTCCCTTGAGTTTGGTACGTCCTCATGATCATTAAAACATATTTTAACTTTTAAATACCTTTCCTGTGTCAAAGAATTTTGAGAAATCGTTTTGCCCTAATAGAAATTTAAATTATTTTGTAGAAACCCATCGTAACTCATTTAAAAGCGGTTACTCATCGCCTTTGACGTCTCTAGTTTGCGAGAGAGTAACAATACTTTATTTTATTACGAACTTTAAAAAATGAACACAATTTTCTGAACTTATTAAATTCATGCCTTTTGACAGAGAATTGAAGTTATTTTGCGTGTAAATCAACGAATCACCACACCACACTTGCATTTTTTTATGTAAGCACGGTATACTGCATTTACAGCGCATCTTAATACCTTTCTTTGTTTTTACTACCGTAAAGATATTAAACTGGTTCATATAGTACTTCACTAGAAAAAAGTAAACTAAATCCCGTTAAGTATTTAATTTTACAAAAAATATCGAACAATTTAAGTTTCTACTGGAAATTTTCTCCTTCGACTGTAAACCGATACCAACGTTAATTACAAATCGGAGACGGTCAAACTTATATCAGTTGTATCAACAAACAAAGCCATCATTTACTTCTGCTACAGATTGACCGGAAATCTTGGCGGCTTGCAACAAAGAAAGGCAATCCGGGGAAAATTTATCTGGGGATAGTATTTTTAAAGAGCAGTTTCCAATTACAATCGACAATGGCAAAGGCCTCTTTTATAAAGTAGACTCGATATGCGATGAGAGAAGTAGCTAGGAGGTAAGTTAGTGAGGAAAGGCTGAACAAATAAAGACTAAAAAGATTTAGAGGCTAATATTTTGCTTCAAAAATTAATTGTGAAAGCTTCCGACCGTGTGGGAAATCAAAGATTGTTTGCAAATACCACCAGAGCAAATGAAAGGGGTGAGACATGCAAGTTTTCGTGGTAATATTTGAACAAGGTTTTTTTTTTCAGTTAACTGAATGTACTGTGCACCCGATTTAGAATGATAATGTGATAATATAAATTGTTAAATGCAGGCAGATTTTTTAAAATCATAATACATTTATGAATAGCTGTTTATGTAACAAGTCCATAATGTAAGGTTTTATTAAATAAGTTCAGTTTATGGCCGAGCGAACGTAGCGAGCAAGGCCATAAGGAGGGCGAATTTACTAAAGCATTATTATGAAGGAGGTGCATACAAAGCTTTATGCCCGACTGCTAAAATTAGCCATTCTAAAAAAATATATTTTATAAATTTTATGACTATCCAGTGAGAAATGAGCGAGATGTGATTTTTCTCTATTGTTTGGTTACCAAATTATTTATTTTGAAAGATTCAACTATACATAATCTCCCATCCAAAATGCACACGCATCACAGATTTTCTCTTACGCCACACCTTTGCCACTGTACTTGAGTTTGTAGATACCGAGGTGCAAAGGCGGATTCGTGTGATGACTGATGTATTTGAAATATCCCTGTTAAGCGAGGGAATGAGCAGACCATGTATGCTTGGTCATTGTTTGTTTGAAAATTATATTTGAAACAAACTAAATGAGCAGTTTTAATAAAGAAACTTGTGACAGAATTAAAAATATCGCTGCTACCGTCAAAGATTCTATATTGCCATCAAAATCCAGGCATTTATACGAAAAAACATATAATGCGTATCGCAAATGGTGTTCAAATAAGAAAGAAATCCTGCCTAAGGAATCACTACTTCCACATCCAGATTTCCTATCCAAGTCTCTTAACGAAAAAGGTTGATACTATAGTTGCACTTCACTATGATATGATGAGAGATAAAAAAGTTGATAAAACAGAACATTTTATTATTCTTGACATTTTTCCAGAAAATTCTTCGTTTAAGAGCTACAGACGAAAGAACAATGCTACTTTGTTATCTTTTGATTTTTTTAAAGTGAATATAATGAAAATACGAAATATATCATCGGTATAATGTAAATGTTGTTTAAATGTCCAATTTACAGTTGAAATAAAATATATTTACAGACCTATATATAATTTACATGTTAAACAGAAAAAAGATAATAAAACTTTTCAGGTATTGAGGTATTAAAATGATGGGAAAATAAATAAACAAATATATATTTTCACAAACAGACTATTTATTTTATGCATAGTACAGTGTACATGCGTTTCATGTATAACTTAATAGAATAGAATAGGAGTTGATATTAGTAAAGTTTCAAGTGTCATTCCTTAGAGAATATTATTTAGGTATTATGCAAATCACAACTTACACACTTTTTTATTTATTATGAAAATACCTACTTTCTGTATATTGTTGCCCTAATCTGGGCACGCTAATATACTAGTTAGGTAAATACTTTAAAACACTCATTATTGGAGAATCAATCAAAACAACTACTCTTCTAGCTAATACTGACGAAGTATTGAATTACATGATAGGATTCTTAGCATTTTAAAGAAAAAAATATATTGAAAATGCTTCAGAAAAGTTAGATTAGAACCTTAGGACAAGACCTTTTTTTTTTGTAGACCTGAGTAATTTAGCAAAATTTAACTTTACACACGGTGTATAATCTCGTGTACCTACCCGTAAAAAGTAAAGGAAACAGCTAAACAGCTACGTCATATGTGTAAACTGAGTAAATTGTATTCATTAATTTCAATCACTAGTTATCAAGTAACTAAAGATTAAAATTTGGTTGGGAACAGCTTGTTGAATGTTTGTGTTTAACAAATTCATTATCGTCCTGTTAAAGGGTATAGCCGGAAAAGTTAGGGAAATGTGCCCCCGCACTTACTGAGTTAAAATGGCTTCCAGGTGATGCAGTTTATAGAGTATATTACACGGTAAAAATTTTAACCCGCTACTACCCCTACGAAGGTGGAAAAAAAATAATATGTCTTTAATTATTATATATTTTTTTTTCGGTTTCTATGCAACCGATCGATTTTAAATTTGGCACGAGTATTGCTTGCGTGGAGATAACTTACTCCAAAAAATAAGATCATTTTATGACCATTTTAACCATCGGAAAAAAAAATATAAATTTTTTTAGAGGACAAAAGGGTGGCTACCCTTCGTGGTACAATCACCATTCTATGATATGTTATGTCTTGACACTTTGTGATTATCATACTAAATTGTCAGATTTTTTGCTGTGGTGGAACAATATGGAAAAAAATAAAATTGGGCAAAATAAAATATTTACACATGCCTCTTAGTTGTAACAGTTAATACTTATAGCCTTAGTAGGTATTGTTGCATATCTACAACTGACCGCGGGTGCCAGTGCGATGTTGCCAAGTCTACTTTTTCCCCAGACGTACGGAAATTCGGCACAATCTGGCATTACCACTTCTGAAGATTCCAGGGTTCACCCCCAGGGGCGAAGTATTAACTCTCTAGGAGCTTGAGGAAATGTTTAGCAATGAATGATGTTCTTTGTAATTACTGTCGCATTACGACATCTGAAAAACGACATACTGAACCAGATGAAGAAAGTGAGGGAACGATCGAAGAAGACCAGCCTTTTGTGCCTTCGACATCTTCTAACACTACAATTAGTGACTCTGGTGAAATAATGGAATTACCATTGCAAAGACTCGTTGCTAGACATAAATACTGTTGCATATGTGGTGATGGTAAAGCACTGACCGTAATACCCACTACTGTGAGACTACAGTGCTATCGAAACAAACAAATATACATCCCTGAGGCAAAGATTGCTGTAAAATACATTTGATTTTTTCCCCTCATTTTTGGCCTTGGATGGGTTCCATCAGCCAGCTACGCAGATGGATAATTTTTTATCTCAGTAAACTTAAGTCGTCCTGATGAATCTCTGGGCGCGAAATGTGTCTATATTTGATTAAACATCTCTTTTATGAAGACGTTGCTCATCTGGAAACATATGCCAATTGTAGCTCGATTCCTAGATCGGATTTATGCATTCTATTAAATTCCTTAACTCCAATAACATAACAACTCTAAAAGGCTCTACAGAACACCGCAGTTTATCAGACTATCTTATTAGTTATGGTTATTAATTCCAACCTTAATAATATACAATTGATACCATTCTGAAGATGGTCAGCTTCCTAGCAAGTTCGCTGCACGCTGGCACCATATCGAACAATTTAGTAATGTAGGAGGTCATTCTGTTATCATTATTACTACCTGTTTTCAGTTTTAATAGAAAAACAAGGACAGAAGAAGTTCTTGTACTTGAATTTTCCAACAGTGAGTTTAATTCGTAAATGGCATCTACCGTTAAGCCTGTAAACGTTAATAATTGCTTCGCTGATAAACCGCAGTGGTCTGCAGAGCCTTTTAGATTTGTTATTGGGGTTAAGGAATTCAATAGAATGCAAAAATCCGATCTAGGAATCGAGCTACAATTGGGATATGGTTCCAGATGAGTAATATCGTCTTCATAAAAGCGATGCATGTATTTTACAGCAACGACTGCCTCGGGGATATACATTTGTTTGTTTCAATAGCACTGTAGTCTCACATTAGTGGATATTACGGTCAGTTCTTTATAATCACCACATATGCAACAGTATTTATGTGTAGCAACGAGTTTTTGCAATGGTAGTTCCATTATTTCGTCAGAGTCACTAGTCATAGTGCTAGAAGATGTCGAAGGCACAAAAAGCTTCTTCGATCGTTTCCTCACTTTCTTCATCTGGTTCAGTACGTCGTTTTTTAGATGTCGTAATGCGACAGTAATTACAATGAACATCATTCGTTGCTAAACTTTTCCCCAAGGTCCTAGAGAGTTAATACTTCGACCCTGGGACCTCCAGAAGTGGTACTGCCAGATTGTGCCGAATTTCCGTACGTCTGGGAAAAAAGTAGATTTGGCAACATCGCACTGGCACCCGCGGTCGGTTGTAGATATGCAACAATATCTTGTAAGGCTATAAGTATTAACTGTTAGAACTAAGAGGCATGTGTAAATATTTTATTTTACCCAATTTTATTTTTTTCCATATTGTTCCACCACAGCAAAAATCTGACTATTTAGTATGATAATCACGAAGTGTCAAGACATAATATATCATAGAATGGTGATTGTACCACGAAGGGTAGCTACCCTTTTGTCCTCTAAAAAAAATGTATATTTTTTTTCCGATGGTTAAAATGGTCATAAAATGACCTTTTGGAGTGAGTTATCTCCACGCAAGCAATACTCGTGCCAAATTTCAAATCGATCGGTTGCATAGAAACCGAAAAAAAAATATATAATAATTAAAGACATATTATTTTTTTTCCACCATCGTAGGGGTATAGTAGAGGGTTGAAATTTTTACCGTGTAATATACTCTACAAACTGCATCATCTGGAAGCCATTTTAACTAAGTAAGTGCGGGGGCACATTTCCCTAACTTTTCCGGCTATACCCTTTAATTTGAAATCTTAGTTATTTTCTTTCACCGAAGCGATCTATTGATATCGGTCAGTAAGCAATTGAAACTCATTACCTTGATATGCGCAAAAAATCGTCTTTAGCACCGAGTAAAGCGACTTGTTTTGTAGAACCAATTCAAATAGTTTCAATCACTTGCTGGTGACGAGTCACACGGGTTCCATTGGATAAATCTTATGGTCATTCACTGTTATCGAATCATTAATTTTGTTCTCGAATCATTTTGTACTCTAGTCTAGAATCAATTGCATTAGGACTATTTTTTGTTTATTTCTTCCCTTGAGTTTGGTACGTCCTCATGATCATTAAAACATATTTTAACTTTTAAATACCTTTCCTGTGTCAAAGAATTTTGAGAAATCGTTTTGCCCTAATAGAAATTTAAATTATTTTGTAGAAACCCATCGTAACTCATTTAAAAGCGGTTACTCATCGCCTTTGACGTCTCTAGTTTGCGAGAGAGTAACAATACTTTATTTTATTACGAACTTTAAAAAATGAACACAATTTTCTGAACTTATTAAATTCATGCCTTTTGACAGAGAATTGAAGTTATTTTGCGTGTAAATCAACGAATCACCACACCACACTTGCATTTTTTTATGTAAGCACGGTATACTGCATTTACAGCGCATCTTAATACCTTTCTTTGTTTTTACTACCGTAAAGATATTAAACTGGTTCATATAGTACTTCACTAGAAAAAAGTAAACTAAATCCCGTTAAGTATTTAATTTTACAAAAAATATCGAACAATTTAAGTTTCTACTGGAAATTTTCTCCTTCGACTGTAAACCGATACCAACGTTAATTACAAATCGGAGACGGTCAAACTTATATCAGTTGTATCAACAAACAAAGCCATCATTTACTTCTGCTACAGATTGACCGGAAATCTTGGCGGCTTGCAACAAAGAAAGGCAATCCGGGGAAAATTTATCTGGGGATAGTATTTTTAAAGAGCAGTTTCCAATTACAATCGACAATGGCAAAGGCCTCTTTTATAAAGTAGACTCGATATGCGATGAGAGAAGTAGCTAGGAGGTAAGTTAGTGAGGAAAGGCTGAACAAATAAAGACTAAAAAGATTTAGAGGCTAATATTTTGCTTCAAAAATTAATTGTGAAAGCTTCCGACCGTGTGGGAAATCAAAGATTGTTTGCAAATACCACCAGAGCAAATGAAAGGGGTGAGACATGCAAGTTTTCGTGGTAATATTTGAACAAGGTTTTTTTTTTCAGTTAACTGAATGTACTGTGCACCCGATTTAGAATGATAATGTGATAATATAAATTGTTAAATGCAGGCAGATTTTTTAAAATCATAATACATTTATGAATAGCTGTTTATGTAACAAGTCCATAATGTAAGGTTTTATTAAATAAGTTCAGTTTATGGCCGAGCGAACGTAGCGAGCAAGGCCATAAGGAGGGCGAATTTACTAAAGCATTATTATGAAGGAGGTGCATACAAAGCTTTATGCCCGACTGCTAAAATTAGCCATTCTAAAAAAATATATTTTATAAATTTTATGACTATCCAGTGAGAAATGAGCGAGATGTGATTTTTCTCTATTGTTTGGTTACCAAATTATTTATTTTGAAAGATTCAACTATACATAATCTCCCATCCAAAATGCACACGCATCACAGATTTTCTCTTACGCCACACCTTTGCCACTGTACTTGAGTTTGTAGATACCGAGGTGCAAAGGCGGATTCGTGTGATGACTGATGTATTTGAAATATCCCTGTTAAGCGAGGGAATGAGCAGACCATGTATGCTTGGTCATTGTTTGTTTGAAAATTATATTTGAAACAAACTAAATGAGCAGTTTTAATAAAGAAACTTGTGACAGAATTAAAAATATCGCTGCTACCGTCAAAGATTCTATATTGCCATCAAAATCCAGGCATTTATACGAAAAAACATATAATGCGTATCGCAAATGGTGTTCAAATAAGAAAGAAATCCTGCCTAAGGAATCACTACTTCCACATCCAGATTTCCTATCCAAGTCTCTTAACGAAAAAGGTTGATACTATAGTTGCACTTCACTATGATATGATGAGAGATAAAAAAGTTGATAAAACAGAACATTTTATTATTCTTGACATTTTTCCAGAAAATTCTTCGTTTAAGAGCTACAGACGAAAGAACAATGCTACTTTGTTATCTTTTGATTTTTTTAAAGTGAATATAATGAAAATACGAAATATATCATCGGTATAATGTAAATGTTGTTTAAATGTCCAATTTACAGTTGAAATAAAATATATTTACAGACCTATATATAATTTACATGTTAAACAGAAAAAAGATAATAAAACTTTTCAGGTATTGAGGTATTAAAATGATGGGAAAATAAATAAACAAATATATATTTTCACAAACAGACTATTTATTTTATGCATAGTACAGTGTACATGCGTTTCATGTATAACTTAATAGAATAGAATAGGAGTTGATATTAGTAAAGTTTCAAGTGTCATTCCTTAGAGAATATTATTTAGGTATTATGCAAATCACAACTTACACACTTTTTTATTTATTATGAAAATACCTACTTTCTGTATATTGTTGCCCTAATCTGGGCACGCTAATATACTAGTTAGGTAAATACTTTAAAACACTCATTATTGGAGAATCAATCAAAACAACTACTCTTCTAGCTAATACTGACGAAGTATTGAATTACATGATAGGATTCTTAGCATTTTAAAGAAAAAAATATATTGAAAATACTTAAATCATTCATTTACATTTAGTCATTCATTTTATTTAATATGAAATTATCTACTTTCTATATATTGGTACCTTAATCGGGTCACGCTAATATACTACTTAGGAAAACACTTTAAAAGACTCATTATTGGATAACCAATCAAAACAACTACTCTTCTAGCTAATACTGACGAAGTATTGAATTACATGATAGGATTCCTTCGTCAGTATTAGCTAGAAGAGTAGTTGTTTTGATTGATTCTATAATAATGAGTGTTTTAAAGTATTTACCTAACTAGTATATTAGCGTGCCCAGATTAGGGCAACAATATACAGAAAGTAGGTATTTTCATAATAAATAAAAAAGTGTGTAAGTTGTGATTTGCATAATACCTAAATAATATTCTCTAATCATGATAAAAGCAAATAAATAAAAATAATTAATGGTAAAAAATAAATCAAGAATAGGCTTGTAAATAATGAATGAATGTTTCTATACTCTACTGATGAGAACTAACGAGTTCGAAAAAACTTGTACAACTTTTCTAGAGTTGAAATAGAATGTAAGGTTCAATAATTCTTGTGAATGACTGAATTTCAATAAATAATTTAAGTATATTCAATATATTCTTTTGCCTTAAAATGCCAGGAATCCTATCATGTAATTCAATACTTCGTCAGTATTAGCTAGAAGAGTAGTTGTTTTGATTGGTTTTCCAATAATGAGTGTTTTAAAGTGTTTTCCTAAGTAGTATATTAGCGTGACCCGATTAAGGTACCAATATACAGAAAGTAGATAATTTCATATTAAATAAAAAAGGTGTGAATGACTAAATGTAAATGAATGATTTAAGTATTTTCAATATATTTTTTTCTTTAAAATGCTAAGAGTTCTATCATGTAATTCAATACTTCGTCAGTATTAGCTAGAAGAGTAGTTGTTTTGATTGATTCTCCAATAATGAGTGTTTTAAAGTATTTACCTGACTAGTATATTAGCGTGCCCAGATTAGGGCAACAATATACAGAAAGTAGGTATTTTCATAATAAATAAAAAAGTGTGTAAGTTGTGATTTGCATAATACCTAAATAATATTCTCTAATCATGATAAAAGCAAATAAATAAAAATAATTAATGTCATTCCTTTTTTAAAATGGAAAGAAGAACAATATAAACCCAAAACGGACTAAGGATCATGTAGATAAATTTTTACTTTCGAGCGGCACTAGGAATGAAGAAAGTATTGTAATCGCTCGAAAATTCGAATTCGAGTTTTTGACAAAATGATTCTATATCACCCCCAGGTACTAAATATGTGGTTTAGAAAAAATAAATTATAGTTTAAAAAACTAAAAAATATGTTTTTATGAGTAGCGCACCAAAAAATTAAAAATATTTATTAGGTAATTAAATTTAAAAGGGGCGCGCTTATAGTGCGGGAGCCAGCGACACTTTTTTTGAAAGATCTGCTTAAAATTAATTAATTATTTTAAATAATTAAAATGCTGCTGCCAAGCGTTGGCCCGTTAACGAAGTGGCAGAAGCTTGTTATGTGGATAAGTTACATTAATATGATCGAAAAAAATAAACTAAGTTTAAGCAAATATAACAACTAAAAGTGCCGCTGGCTCCCGTATAGTCATAAAGAGCAAAATGTAATGTAGTTACCTACCTATATAAGTGCGACCCAAGCTTTTAAATTAAATTACCTAATAAATATTTTTAACATTTGTGTGCTACTCGTAAAAGCGTGTTCTTTAGTTTTTAACTAATTTACTTTCTCTTCTGTCGAGGAAAATTCGAGTTTATGGCGGAGTCCCTATCACTACGTCCCACCTCCGTCATCATACAATGTCAGTGGTGCCATATTATTGTATTGTTACCAGAATTGCATAGGTTTGTAATGTTTCAAATCAATGCGGCAATTAGAAGTGGGTGAAAAGTAAGTTGCCAAGATTTGCTTACAATGTTACAAGTCAAGTTAATAAAAATGTCTGTGTGTATGATCGTTGCTTAACCTAGCGCCGAAACCAATTGACTGATTTCTCTTAAGGTGGACCGTGAACATAATTCGACAATTTGTCCTACGTCCCTGAACCGACTGAAAAAAAAATTGATAGGCTTTTAGAGACAACTTTACAGAATGGTACTAGGCTATTGAAAACTAAAGAAAAAAACATTTTTTTTACTTGTGCGAAAATCAAAAAAAAAATTGTTTTCACTTTTCAATAGCCCATCAAAGAATTTTTTGAATCGGTTCAGGGATGTAGGAGAAATTGTCGAATTACGAAATCATTTTCTTAAGCACGGCGCGGCGTCGCTGCACTAAATTCGTTATCTAGAGTCCACTTATAAATATTTCCAGCCGCGTTTTTCAATTTTGAAATTAAGGGTAGTTTACTGATGCGAAAAAATCGAAAATCTCAATTTTCTCAAAAACGGCTCCAAAGATTGTGCTCAACTTTTGTACGATAATAGTACTTTACGTACCTAATAATATGCCTTAACGGTTTTTCCGAAAAAAATCACATAAGGGTAGTTTACTGATGCGGAATGTTCCTCTTAAACGATTTAGGTTCAAATTTTCTACGTTAAGAGTATATTACGAACCTAATAATATACCAGTATTTTTTTTCTTTCGGAAAATTCACATAAAAGTGATTTACTGCTGAACAAACATTTTTAAATTGGGCGACGAAATAATTTCGGCGTTGCCGTATCATTATTTATTAAAGCTGACAATAAGAGATATTTATTTAACAACATATGAATGATTTTATAACATTTTGTTTTGAACATCTGCTAATGACATAATTTATGTCAGGTTGTCTTCATTTTTGGTATGGCCGGTGTCTGCAGACATCAAGAATTAGGGACGTTATTGACATGTGTTGAAGTTTTTAACTCAAGCTTGAAGACACCAAAACCAAAGCAGATTGGTCGTTTATAATAGTACCAAGAATCTCGAAAATGTTAATCTAATTGAACTTGTCAGATAATACAGACACTTCGACCGACCAGGATATTCTTTATCAATTGCACTGAAGAGAGTTCGTCGGAATTCACAAAACCGGTAATGTGCTGGTTGTGGTGGCCAAATATCTAGGTTCAAAAAATTCTTCCTCATATACGGGTCATTGCTTTAGGCGCACCTAGGCTTTTTTTTGCATTACTGTGCTTCCACTGGATGCGAAAGTAAAAACGATATAGGCAATTTATATATACTGTTGATCTAATTCTGATTACTCTTGTATACCAATAAAGCTAACCAATGACATCACTAGATAATTTAATATTATATTGTCTCGAAAAGACCATCAAGAGACATCCAAAATTATTTAGTATCTACAGCCCTGCCTACATTTTTTGACAAAACATATCATAAATAAAACATTTGCTACATTTTAAAGTTAAGAATTTTTAAAAAGCAAAAATAATAATAAAAAGGATATAAAACCTCGCATGTTTTAATAAATAAAATATTCTCTTCTATTTTCGACAAATCTCAATTCACCGAAAAGTTAGACAAGTTGTTTCATTCTCTTCTGAAATCTTCAGGATGACACCCACTTTGTCATCCTTTAAATAAAGGAATTTCTCAACGTGAAGAGAGTTTCTGTACACATAGTTTAATGTTATGAGAGCATAATATAGTGCGACGAACTGGCTTCATTAGTAAACCCTACCCACAGCCACATTTGAATTATTATTCCTTTTGGCGACGTTATTTCATTGGGGTCTATTAAAGCAGACACTGCATATTCATACATGCTGAATTTATGACTAATTAGGTACTAATAATCAATGCACAGTTTACATGCTCCTGAGGTTGATTTAGTGGTCTTAGAACCACAGAGCTATGTTCCTGTTCTATCGTTGTTATTATAAGCTTGGTAATTGCCCCTTGAAGTGAATTGTTAGTTTTCGATTAATTAACACTGAACGTGTCATCGACTCCCTTAATTATTAATTAAATGTTCATAGAAAAGTTATCAAATGTGTTGTCAAAGAAAAAAGCGAGAATTAAATTAATGAGGATTTCAGCACTACTAAAACATTAATTATAGTAAAATGAAAGACATGCTTTAGAAGCAATTACTAAACATTGTTTATTATCTATTGAATATAAAAAAAATCTCTATTAAAAGATAGTTTCTAAGGTGATTTGTTGCGGGATTGGTTTGAAATTAGTAGTTTTCCTTACTCTATGAACCGACATTTTTTCTCGATTAAAGATAATACAGAATTATATTTTACATGCATTTTACCTAACTAGAATACTGAAATCGTGGTGCGTTGGTGGGTCAAACTAAGCATAAAAAAGTTGTATAAGAAACATTTTATATTACAGTTATGTAAGTTATATTTTAATTGTCAGATAGCTTACCTAAGATGATAAACTCTTGTTGAATTTCCTAAAATGGGTTTTTTGGTTAATAATTTTCCCACAATACTAATTTTACACATTTTTAGGTCTTTTAATGATATTACCTATACATTTATACAAATTATTTTAAATTTGCACTGCCGATAAGTTTTTATTGTACTTTATTGCCTTTAATTCAGTTTTTTGTAAAAGGAGTTAGTCATTTATTGGTGGTAAATTTAAACAGTTCTGAAACTAAATATTATTCTTGTAGTTTTTCAAACATCAACAATGGGCTCATTTAGCTTTTCTGAAAGGTCTATTAATTCTAGAGAGAAATGCAAAAAAAAAAAGAAAAAGAATTTTTTAGGGTCTTTATAGGCTTCAAAATTAATCAAGAACATCAACGCGTGGCGCTTTCGTGTCATAGCTGCATGACGTCAATCATTCCTCTATCGCATCTGACGTAGCCCTTTCCTAGATGCCTAACCGTCTGTATTTAAATGCCGCAGGTGCGTCATGCGGATTAAAAGTAGTGCATAGTGCAAATACACTGAAAAAAAGTTTGATTCAAGAATATATTGGTTTATATATATACGGAAATAAATAAATTCTTCATATAAAACAAATTCAATTGTGGCAATTAATCAAAAGCTAGTAATAAATTAATTATTCTTGAAACAAAAGTATTTGTTTTATATGAAGAATTTATATATTTCCGTATATATAAAACAATATATTCTTGAATCAAAACAATTTTTTTTGATTGATACTAATTATTTCAATGTTTAGAAAACTGTTTTCACTCTTTAGGGGGCGAATTTTAGAAAATTCTTGCGTAGGTCCTAAAAACAACCACCATGCAAAATTTTAACTTGCCAGGATTAAATTTACGGGAGACACAATGGTGACTCAGTCAGTCACTCACAATCAGTGGTATTTCTTTTTTAAATATTAATATAATATACACTTAACATTGTGTGAAAATAAAGAGATTTAGAGATGTTTATTACTAGTGACTTTTTCTTAGAAAAAAATTTTATATCATTAAAAGTAAAACACCCTCTATATTATGAGCAAGATAATAGTCTTCTTGATAGTGAAAACTGACATGGTAATCATTATTTACGTTTTTAAAAATACAACTTACTGTTTCATTTTTACTCCTCTCATTTCGGCACTTATATACTGATGATTCGTGTTAAAATACTCCATCAATATAATTAAATCTACCTCTGGTAGATTATATGAGTGGATTCGCACGTAGTAAAAGATCCTACGTCTCCTTATTGATGATACTAACAATGACTTGCGATTGCGGAATGCGGAAGATTATTAAGCGAGATAAGGCTAGGGAGAGACTGACGTCAGCGATTCGAGCGCCTCATATTATGAGGAATTAGATTTTAAAGCCGTATATTTCTGGAACTACTTATCGGATTTTCAATAATAATTATTTGATGATTACTTACATAATTGTAATAAAAAATGCAACGTGAAATTTCACTAAATCACCTCATAAGTTCAGTCGTTCTAGGATGGCGAACTGGGCCATAAAATATGAGTAATACAGGAAACATATCCTTATTCATTTCAACTCGTAAGCATCAGCCGTTCACCATCCAAAAACGACTGCACTTTACATACATACATATCTCGTAAGTATTGGTACACAGAGCAATAACAGATTTCCTACGTAAAAATGTTGCGATTCATTAAACTTACCTTACCAAAAATTAATAGTAACCAAGATACAGGGTGCCAGAATTAAAGGGAAGTTGATTTTTTTTTTTAAATAACTTAAAAAATATTTAAACACTTTAAAAAAAATTTGGTGACCTGGGTTTGTTGAGGTGAGGAATTCAAATTTATTCATAGTTTTGTTGTTTGTAGAGGGTAGCACGTACAGTATTTTTCGTGTCTTTAAAACATCATAATTTTTTTGCGCCTTGGTGAACACTGCATTTGTACTTTTATATTTTTACGTAAAGAAGTATACCTTGTAAATGTCGTTACCCCGCTTTCCAGATATTCGTTCTTAAAGCATTCAATACAACAAATTTAAAATAAATAAAATATATTATTGCATGATTTACAGAATAATTGAGTGATGCGATTAGTATAAAGTTAAATTATTTTTTAAAAATTTTTTAAAATTTTATTCAATTCCAACACTAGCTAAAAAAAGTAGGAAAAACAATAACTTTTAAATAAATAAACGAAAGTATTTTAGAAAATGATTTATTTAAATGCAAATTCCATTTTAAAAATAAATCAATGGTAATAATTAATAAAGAATAGATCTGTCTTCGGTAACAAATTCCCATTTACTGTAATACATTTGGCGACCCATTTAGTAAACGGCCACCTGATTTTAAATAACAAGTGTTCGTTTTGAATTGATTCCATGGCATTTCCAATTGTCTACCATTTCTCGAGTATTGTAGCTTCAGACACAAGAGATTTCATGTACCCCCATACGCAAAAATTCATCGAATTAAAATCGGGGCTCCGCGCTGCCCACGGTAACTCACTTCCACGACCTATCCAGCATCCAGGAAATTGAGTATTAACACGTAGAGTGCCGCCGTGAGAAGTCAATTTGATAGTTCCTACTGGCCGGATTTATTTTTTGCAAATAATCGTTTAAAATTATCATTCTAGCATTCTAATTCACTTCCTATATATTTAGTGTGGCTTCGGTGGAACTCCGCTGACCACCACGGCCTGAACTGTAAAAAGTCTGGTGGTCAACATTAGTCCACCACGGCCAGTATGGAAAAATTATTTGCTCTGAAATGGTGGCCCACCACGGCACTCTACGTGTTAAGTTAGTTTCTGTCGGATATGAAAGACGTACGTACGTAAAGACTTACGTCGTAGCTGCAGCCATACACCTCGTACTTATTCTAAATTTTCAACACGGACCAAAATTTTTCTTTCCTGTCTATAGTAATTATATTCGGGCATCCCGCGGTATCTCTTTTGGGACGAAAAGCAACAGTTTCCCCAATCTGCAAAAATTCTAAAATATCTTAAAATTTGTCTGTCTCCTGTTCGGATACATTTCCAAATATCGACTATGAGCATGCATGTTGACCATATCTCGCATCTTTATGTTTGAAAATAAATTATGCCTTGGCATTTTAAACTGAATTTTGTTAGAAATTTTCTAAAATCACAATATGCTGACGAACAACAAGTAAATTTGACAGAAATTACTGATGAATTGGTTATATTGAATACATTAAAAGCAAATATCTCGAAAACTGTTGCTCGTAGCGACATTTACAAGGTATATCTTTTATTATTTAAAAAAGATAGGAAAATTGGTATTTTTATCAAAGAGGAAGAGACTCGAATGCGCAAAAAAGTCATGACGTTTTAAAGATACACAAAATGCCGTGGGTGGCTCCCTCTACGAATAACTATTAACATATTTGAAGTCCTCGCCTCAAAGAAGCTCCAATCGCCAAAGTTTGTTAAAATATTTAATTTTTTTTTCAGTTACCTATTTAAAAAATATAAAAAGCAACTTTGACACCGTGTATCTTGGTTGCTATTAACTTTTTGACCAAGATAAGTATGGTTGCATCGCAGTATTTTTACGTAAGGAATCTGATCTTACTCTGTGTACCATTACTTATGTATAATGTAGAATCATGCTCATAAAGATAAGTTCCAACATTCAGTCTAGTGGGACATCCCAATTGTTGCCTAATTGTACATAAATTTAATTTAATGTTCGTTTTATTACTATTTAACATAATTCCTGACACCCTTTACATAGTTATAAATATTTTCAAACAGCTCGACAAATTGAGGTTGAATAGATCCTAATGCGCCTAATAATTCTAATCGTTTTCTGCTACTCGTCCTGTAAAAGGGGCGCTAACAGTTGTCTCTGTCGTCCTTTTGGTTACACAATGCGACTGGTGGATCGACTCTATAAACCCGGAAACAGAACCTAAAACTCTCATTTCCAGACTAGTGGGACCATCGAATTGGATTTGTGACATTACGAGCATTCTACCAGTGTTGGGAATTTCAGGGCCGCACATGTCGTTTTCACACGGCGAAATTATGGCTGTGGTATTTTTACAATGACAGAGTGTTGTTTATAAATATATACTGCATAGGGTGCACCGCATGTCATCATTCATGTCAAACGAGCAATAATTTTGTTATATTTCCTGTTAGATTACAGTTTCTATACTGTTACGAACTGTTCCAGAAATATACGAGATAAATTTTGGACCAATAAAAAGTTTTTAACATTTTAATATACAGGGTGTTTAGTAAAGCGATGCCATCCCTAATAAACAGGGAGGTACAGAGGGTCATTTGGCATCTATAAGACCAAACATGAAAAATACTATGATTTTTTTTAATGCCTATTTTGTACTTTTTTAAAAATCTCCATTTTTCATCATAATTATGCACTAAATATAACTTTTGATATTCTGAGTAATTTTTTCTTCAAAAAGAAAAATAATTTAAAAGTTTATGTTGGTTAGATAAAAATTAAAAATACATTTATAAGAAAAAAAAATTGTAATGGTAACGTAGATGTCGAATTTCAGTCTTACAGATTTTTTTTAAAAGTCATCTAGATGCTACAGTTACTTTGGAAACTCTATCAAGTTATATGACTGATTAAAAAAAGACTAAAGAATATCAATCGGCATTATTTTTTATTGAATAAAACATTAAATATGTCAGGTTTTTCAAAAACTTTATTTAAAAGGTTACAAAATTATTATTTTTCATGTTCAATATGAGATCCATTATTTATGATGCATGTATGTTAGGGTGCCCCTTATTATTATATGACCAAAAATTTTTTCTCACATTTTGGGGAGTGCCGGGCATAATTTTATTCCAATGGATGTAAAGATAGGTCCTACCAAATTTTAGCTCGATCGAACACTGTTAACCCGTCGCGCTTGGCGTCTAACGTAATGAGAATCTATGCGCAAGTGTATTCGCAATGCTTTTCTATCGTAGAATCCACAGAACCTTTTAATTAGCTTTAATCTTGTTGTACATCGATGGAATAAAAGGGACATAAAAAATTATTAGTGAAAGCCACCAAATGACATAACCCGGGTAGCTAGGAGTGACTGGAGAAAACGATTACAGAATTCTCTTAGTTGAAATTAAACAAGTAATTAATAAATGGCATCGATTATGTATGCATTCATGTAACTACGTATTTATTAAAATAATTATTCCCACTTATATTCAGTAAGATTTAGACAAATAATAATCACTGTGAAAAAAATTTAAAGAAATATTTGCCCCACTTACCCTCAATGCGCATTTGTTTATTGTCTTGCTAGTTTTGTCAGTTCTAAAAGAGACGCTATTTTTTGTCAGATTTTTTATTTCTCCTAGATACCTTCGATTTACTTATACTGCAGATATTCCAGATGCTACCGGTGCTGAAATGGCTTCGGCGATTTATGAAACGTTGGCAAATTGGGATTTAACAGAAAAGGTACAAGCATTAACTTTTGACACCATTCCTTCAAATAAGGGTAGAATTAAAGGCGCTTGGAAGCTGTTAGAACAAAAACTTGTTTTTTGGTTGCCGTCGCCATGTCGCCATGTTTTCGAACTTATTTTGGCAGCAGTTTTCGAAAAAAGCAAATTTACTATATCAGAATCAGATATTCCATTATTTAAAAGGTTTAAAAATTATTGGTCTAGAATCAACGTTCAGTTTCGTTCCAGCTGTGGTAAACCCTGAAATCAAATTTTTAGCGATCATACTGAAACTATTCTAGAAAGTATAAATGATGCAATTTCTAAAAAGTTTCCACGAGAAGACTATCGTGAACTATTGAATTTCGTAATAATATTCGTAGGAGGCGTTCCTCCCGGTGGAATAAAATTTAGAAAGCCGGGTGCTTACCATATGGCCAGGTGGATGGCAAAAGCCATACATTTTCCATAAGGAGAAATCACTTCGCCAAACAACATGCTTTATTGTAAAATGCTACGAAAATGCTGGATTTATGAGTCAGAAGCAATGTCTGCTTCACTAATGGATATCAAATTCTTGCGAGAATTAGATCAGTAAAAAGAAATTGATAAAAATATCGCCTAAGTAGCTATTGGGAAATTTGTGAGCCATTTGTATTATTTGACTGATGAATGTGTGTGTCGCCTTCGCACTATTTGAAGACTCGATTACTGAAAATACAAAATTGGCACAAAAAATTTTAGAAGAAACAGTAAATGTAGAAGATGAAAATGAAAGTGAAGATGAAACAGAAAATCAACTTTAGAAATTGCCAATGAGGAAAGAAGAATTTTTAAAACTGTCCGATGAAGTTTCAATAAAATTACTTAGTAATAAGTCAATAGATTTATTTCACAGATTTAAAATAGACAATTTTTACACTTGCATCCATCCGAATGGAAAAATTCTAATAAGTATAAACAAGGACAGCTAGTCATTAGATAATTACAATTAGTAAATGACTCTGCCAAACGGGGAATAAAATTACTTCAATATCTTAACGAAAAAGTTGCAAAATCCGAGGATTAAAAACAATTTTTATTGCAGGTGGGTCATTTTTTCATTGATATTTTCAAACTCTCTACAAGTTTCTTTTTGTTAATATATTTGTTCCTTTGGTTTTCTTTTTAGACTGTCCAAAATGGGCATTATAAAAAACCGTAGCATTTTGCATATATATAACAAATTACCTTCTGTATCTCCCTTTTGAGGGTCTAACGGATACATTAATTTTTTGTGTTGTTAAAAATTTTTGAAATAAATTCTAAAAGAGTAAGTCTAATGAAAACTACTCTAAATGCCTCATTTGAAAAGAATAAAAATTTCTTTCAAAACTCCCCGTCTAATTCAAAGGAGGTTGAAGTGTGAGGTGAGATTGTGTTATTTAAAAAACGAAATTTGCGTTGATTATTTCACTCATTAAGGCTATAGCCAATGAGAGCCCATTTTTTCCCAACATTTCACCAATCAAACGTCAGTATTAGTGGTAATTCAACCTAGATCGGCTTTTGACAGTACCAACATGCAAAATTTATCGCCCTAATTTTTTGTGTCGCTGCAGCGGCAAATATTGCAATAATTTTTTGACGTTTTGTTTCGTGGAATGTTTTCGGCAAATAGGGCAACTCGAGCTTTTAAATTTTATCTATAAATATCTTTTACTAATTGTTAACGTACCTTGTAAATTGTAATATTGTATTATGTAGTAGCAAATATAAACACACCACATATATAGTAAACAATCGTCAGTTCCAAAGCGAAGCCTGTCTGAAATATATAGGCTATAACCCTTGCCTATCTGTAACTATTTCAGTTTGCCTACTTTTCAATCAGGTAATAATAATATACAAAGATTGTACTTAATATTGCTCATAATACAGGAACAAGTCAACCACAGCTTTCAATAGCTCTATAACTTAGTTACAAAGGTAAGCAAATAATTTATTATAAATGTCAAGTAAACACACTCGCTCTGGAAACAAATTAAAAATGTACTTATGTACATACGGTAATCTATCATAAAGTAACTAGTTGAATCAAAGCTGTGCAACATTTTAATTTGTTGTATTTAAAATTCTCTCCGCTTAACAAAGCAAACCTCAACATAATTTGTAAACTTCGTAAGTTAAAAATAAGGATTAAATACGTAACTATGTATCAATGAACATTTATTATGGAATATAACTCTAGTAGCGCTAGATGGCGCTCTCTGTGTCAATCTCGGAACCATGAGTGTATAATAGCTATTTTCTTTCGTCCTGAACAAAGTGAACAGAATCAGTAAAGAACCAATAGAAATCAAGGATTTCAAAAATACCTCGATTTGATTGGCTATTTGGTGATTGCAATCAGTTCGTTCAGCACGAAAGAAAGCAGCTCGAATATATGGGATGATATGGGCGGGACATCGGCAATAAAGTAGAGCTCACAGATTAAAGATGTAGTGCTATCTCTATCGTTCCTCGTCATATTGCACATCAGAAACGCCTGAAATTTGTAAAGCCAGCCTATATATTATAATTTCAACTCGTTTTAGTTACTAGTTGCCATAGAAATCGTCACTAGATTATGTTTAAAATATAGCGAATTCTGCGTTGTTTCCACTGCGTTTGTTTCAAATTTGCTGAGTCTGTTTGGAAATATTTCTTTATGTCAAGTTAAAGATGAAATTGAAAATAAGGGCCAGTAAACTCTAAAAAGTGACAAGAAAACGTCTGAAGGCAATTAATGACAAAACATAATATTGAAGATGTACTTAATGAATTATTTATTCGTGAAATATTCTCCCCAAATATCACCCGTGCTTTTAAATTTTATCTAAAAATTTTTTCTCAAGCTAAGTTGCCTAAAAGTTAATATAACTCGTGCACATTAGCAGTTTATTTTCAAAGATTAAATCCCTCCCGCTAAAGCGGTCGGGATTTAATCAGATAATAAACTGCCAATTTGCACTCTTTATATTATCAGGCAACAACGCTTTCGAAAAAATTTTCGATAAAATTTTAAACTCTAGTGATATTACATACGATAATATTATAGTGGAAATTCAACTGTGTTCAAAATATTTAAAAAATCAAATTACCACCACTATTTATCAACTGAACGATATCAACCAAAGACTCGAGTTTTGTAAAAATTAGATAAAATGTGATGAAAAACAAATTCTCAACAAAAATCCATACTATTCTTTGACGAAGCGACAAATTGCACCATTGCAAATTCAACTTTAAGTCAAATGCAATACGTTTCAATAAGGTTATTAATCACAACTGTTATTATAACAAAGACAGAATCTAATTTTATCAATATTAAATAAATTAAAAATTTGTAGGCGATCCCCACTTTTCATTAAAATAATTGTTCTAATTGAAAATGAATTCGTGCAATAATATAAGGACTTATTATACACATTAAAGAAACACTTTTTATATACTGTTTTTATGAAATTACTTTATAGAATTTCCCATGTTTTTATTTTTAGATGAAAATAAATCTACTGAATTAAGAAAGGAGTGCAAATTTCAATATAAAAGTCTGTTTATTCAGCTTAAAAAGATGGTATCACTACTTCGTTCAGAGAACGTTTAAAATATTGGCGACGTCCCAATGTGAGAGGTTCTTGAACTAAGCTATACGGCAAACCGAATCGTTACATTTAAATTTTAAACTGTGGAAAGTGACTTTCATAAGTTTGCAAACTTTTCCAGCGCCGCTGTAGGAAAGATATAACGCATAAATCAGACTCGCGACAGCGAGCATTAGTCCAGGATATATCCCTTCAAAAAGTAAATCGTTACGTAATTTGGCAAGACAAGCATGATAACGAATGTGGTAAATTTTATCTGTACTCCAGTAAGATATATTTGACCTAACTCTAATATATCAATTTCAAAAATCTCATTAAATACGTACTTAAAGTTGACTACACACTTATTATTCTTGTAAAAAATGTTGACGCGGTAAAGATTAAAGGCGCTGACATTTTTTGAGTTTAGAAAATCTGAAGACGACTATACACACGTTATTTATTTTAGTTATTTTTCATTTTTTTGTGAGATTTTTTCATATACCCTCCTATCGTTCATTTTGTCACATTTTCCCCTCCCCTCTGAAAGCGAACGTATTTTTTTAATTGCCCCATAATATATCATGAACTTCAAAATATAAAAATTAAAGACGTGTAACGTTACACGCGGCGCCTTCGGCAAAACCTCGAATTATCAATTCCATACATTCCTTTTGTGCAATATTAAAAAAATAATGCAGAGCGGAAAATTGAATAAAATAAAACGTCAAAATATCTTTTAAGGGCTTAGAAACTGAATTAAAGCTTCATAAAGTTCTTCATACACCCATGGCATTAAAATCCTTTTATGTCCCTGACATCTTTTCCAATTTGACTACGTTACCCTTTCGATAGAGTTTTGTGAAAAATATACGTTGTAGCTTATTGTATGGTGTATAATTAATAAAAAAGATGGTGGGTATCTCTAACGTGTGAGTACGAATTTAACTTTTTCAAAAAATTCAAAAGTATCAAATTTTTTTTCTTCATGAAAAGGTTTCCTGAAAATATCATTTATAAATTGTCATGAGTAGATTTACATTATATGTGAAGTACAAGCAAATTGGTTCACGTGATTAAGAAAGAAATTTTTTTTTCAGATTTTCGAAAAAAAAAAAAAACGTTCCCAGATTATGAAGTTTTTGAGGTCAAAACTTTTTGTGGTAATATCTTACACAAAGATACATCAAGGAACCACACGCAAAAAGGTTGCAGAGGCACGGACACATATCTTAACCTGTCATGGCCTTTGAAATAAAAAGATTATGTCTAACAGAAGTTATCGTGTTTAAAATAGCCAATAAGTAGGGGTCCAAAATTTTCCTACCCCATTGCCACCCCCCGTAATCGTGGAACCTCCGGACTACTTTTATGCGACACAGGAAGGTCCAATCTACACAACGATACCAATACCACCCCGGTCGGACTACCCCTGCACCCAACGGTCGCGACCGAATATTTGTCACACTTTTTAACTTTGTACACAGGACCCATAGTAGCGTGTGTGAGTCGGAAAAAAACCCGAAAATTGTAAATATTTTGAGCCGGAACAAGATTACCTCCCTCCCCCGTTTTCGAGGATGCTGAACACGATGGCGGTGTCAGAATTTCTCTTTGGGGTTGCGCAACCCCTCAAAACGGCCAAAAACCACCCCCGAGAGGGGTAAAACGCGCTTCACTCGATTTCCCTGCAGAAAATAACCTTCCCCCCGTTTTCGAAGATGCTGGATATCGCCTTCGACCCCAACCAACCCCTCCACCGGCCAATACTCGCCCCCGAAAGGGGTGAATTTTTTTTTTCTCGTAATATCAGGCAAATTGCATTTCTATCCGTTTTCGAGGATGCTGAGCACGATGGTGTGCTGGATATCGCGTTCGACCCCGACCAACCCCTCCACCGGCCAATACTCGCCCCCGAAACGGGTGAATTTTTTTTATATATATGTATAATATATATGCTATATATACATGTGTATGGGTGCATATTAATACATCCTCGAAAACGGAAATAAATGTGTTTCCCGCTGATATTGTTTCCTTTCGGGGGCGAGCATTGGCCGGTGGAGGGGTTGGTCGGGGTCGAACGCGATATCCAGCACCACCATCGTGCTCAGCATCCTCGAAAACGGGGGGAAGGTTTTTTTCTCCAGGGAAATCGAGTGAAGCGCGTTTTACCCCTCTAGGAGGTGAGTATTGGCCGGTGGAGGGGTTGGTCGGGGTCGAACGCGATATCCAGCACCACCATCGTGCTCAGCATCCTCGAAAACGGATATAAATGCAATTTGCCTGATATTACGAAAAAAAAAATTCACCCCTTTCGGGGGCGAGTATTAGCCGGTGGAGGGGTTGGTTGGGGTCGAAGGCGATATCCAGCACCACCATCGTACTCAGCATCCTCGAAAACGGGGGGAAGGTTATTTTCTGCAGGGAAATCGAGTGAAGCGCGTTTTACCCCTCTCGGGGGTGGTTTTTGGCCGTTTTGAGGGGTTGCGCAACCCCAAAGAGAAATTCTGACACCGCCATCGTGTTCAGCATCCTCGAAAACGGGGGGGGGAGGTAATCTTGTTCCGGCTCAAAATATTTTAATGTTCGTCCTACTCAGACACGCCACTACCATATACCATATAACTTATATAGCTTCTACGGTTCCCCTATTAGTTTCTACATATTTTCCTAGCGTCTAGCGTCACACTACCGATTCCTGAAACATTTCCAATGGTAAAATAACAAAGACTATTTAATTTTTTTATTTTTCAATTATAAACGAAGACGGTCTTTGTAATATGGTGAAAGTCTGTACCAAAGCCTCTAAATTAGTTCCCTCAATTTTACTGTGCTTAAAAAACACAAGTTTACGTTTAATTTTCCTGCTTTTATGTCAGTTGTGCTTTTCTGCGGTTCACGATCTTCTAAAGGACTTTAGAAATATATGAAAGATTGCGCGCTTTTATGTAGTATTGCCCTTTTCACTCCTTTGCCAGTCTGACTGATATAACCGACTCAACGATTATAATAACAAATCTAAACAGCGACTGAGACGTGAAAAAGGCAATAAGATATCAAATATCGTAAATTATACAGAGTGAGTTTTAAATATTCACCGGCAACAACTGTGTGAAATATATTTATCAAATATTTTGCGCCAAAATGAACATACGGTTTGTGATTATTGTATCTATTATCAGTATATGTAAAATGAAATTGTTAAGTGTTAAAAATTAAAAAAAATTAATAAAAATAGCTATAGAACTATTTTGATAGGTATTTTGGAAAGAAATTTCATTTTTCTTTTTCTGTTTTTAAATGATCTCAAATATTTTAAGTCATTTGTTTCACTGACGAAACAATTTAATGTAATTTTCATTTTTTAACCGACTTCAAAAAATTTTAAAAAAGGAGGAGGTTCTCAATTCGACCCGTATGTATGTTTTTTTATATCTGTTCAATGATTACTCTGACGTAGCTTAAGCGATTTCTGTCAAACCTGTTGCAAACTGTAGGCTATGGTCGGCGGTGGTCCCCTACTAAATTTATAAACCTAAGTCTAGTGTAAGGTAAACAAAAATTGGAAACAATTTTTTTTAACCGACTTCACTTTCTGAATATTCGAAGATTTGTCGGAGTCGCCGGTAATTTCAATTAATTCACAAACAGGGCATTATTTTCCTGTTACATTTACATGGTGCCCAACATAAAGAGAATTTCACAGTAGTTTCCTTCACTATGTGGAAGTTAAATAAATAAAAGAAGCTACTAGAAATGTTGAAAAAATTTAAAAAAAAATCTAGCCGCCTTCAAAAAAATCTTCAAAAAATATGTCTAAAAAGTAAGAAATAAAATTTCACTCAGTTTTACAAATACCTGTCTCCCTATTAGTAGAAAGTAGCGAGGAACTGTACCTTATTACCTATCAATTTAAAAAATATCAAATTTCAAAAACCTATCAATTTGAAAAATATCTAATTTCAAAAATACGTTTTGCACCAATTTCAAAATGATATTAGATAATAAGGTACAGTTCCTTGCTACTTTCCGCTAATAGGTAGACAGATATTTATAAAACTGAGTGAAATTTTATTTCTTACTTAGAGATATTTTTTGAAGATTTAAAAAAAATTTTTTTTTAAGAATGAAATGAGCATAGTAAGCGTCGGTTGTTGCTCCCATCCACTTTCTGTTTGGTCGATCATCTATAGATATAGGTCTGTAAAAGATTTGCTTGTCTTGTTTGTGGTGTATTGCCGGTACTTTACAACTTTTGGATAGTTTCATAGTTCCGTTCTTGACAACAACTATGTTGTAGTTTGGCATAACTAAAACAGGATTTGGGGTATTTTAATGGATTGTTTAAGAAGGCAATTACAACAGTCCCATGAAAAAATATCGTTACTAATTATGTGGCCGATGAATGCTACAGTGAGAGAAATCGTTTTGCACAATGGTGTTGAAAAAACTCGTATACATTGTACAGCACTTTTACGTTTTCCACTGCGTATTTAGGATGATGTACAACCATGCTACGTGCATTTTATCAGAATTTTTGGTAGCAAGAAAAGGAAGAGAAACCCACTACATAGGTCTTTTGAGTCAAGAGTACGATATCACAGGAAGAAATAAAAAGCGATTTTTTATGAATTCCCAAGGGTCGAGATTTTCTCAACCTTTATTTATCTTATAAACGTAATTTGGGTTAGTCTTCACAGGTTTTTTGAGCATGCGTCAAAATGTAAACGTTTTAACGTGTGAATTTCATTCTGACACATATTCGATTTTAATAACCAAAAATACGTGCTGGTATGATGGCTTGCTCATTTTTTTTTTAATTTCACCTGTACCTGCATTTTTGAGACGTTTTTTGTGATTTTTCTGAGGTTAGGTCAAAATCCTGACACGATAAGAAAATTCTGACCTCGGATTCAGTTTCAGCTCCCCAAAATACGTATAAAAATAGTGGTCAACTTGTTTAATCTCCCAATTTACTTTTTACCCCGTTTCAGACTTGTTCTAAGTTATTTTTTGAGCTTACATGAAATTGACATGTGTCAATTCTTACCCCGGATTCGGTTTCAGCGCCCCAAAATACGTATAGAAACATGGGTCAACTCTTTAATCTCTCAATTTATTGTTCACCCGGTTTCAGGCTTGTTCTAAGCTGTTTTTTGAGTGAAAATATTGACATGTGACAATTCTGACCTTGGATTCGGTTTCAGCGCCCCAAAATATGTATAATATATGATAGTCGGTAAAAAAGTACATGACCTTTTTTTTTGTGTGCCTGTGGAATTTAAGTTAAGAATAATTTTTGTTCGCAAATAAATTAATCTTTGGATTTATTTTGTGTTTTTTTTTCTTGATAACAAACGGTAATGTTTAGGAGGGCCTTCTGTGCAAAAATATATTTTTTTATAGCAATAAGGCAATGGGGATAATTCTTTCACTAAAAACTGCTCTATTCTTTTCTGCAGATTCCTATTGTGGAAGTTTGATTTAGACAATAGATTTAAAAATGTTTAATGCTAAAATTTACGCTGATTGTTCAGAAGACACTGCTAGCACTTTTTTGTTTTTTTTTTAAACTTAATTTGTTTAATTACCATAACAACCAGAAAATTCATACAGGGTGTCCCGTAAATAATGGATAATCCTGAAAATGGTAATAGGTCAGGGCATAACCTATCAGAATATCACAACTTGACCTTATTGAAAACCCTACGGTTTTCAGGATATGGGCACTTTCTTGAAATTTTGAAAATTTCTACTCTAGGATAGTATTTTGCATGCCACTGCCACAGGGTAAGGATTTTTTCATTTTGTTTTTTGGTGAGTATTCTAGAACAGTTGTGCTATCAAACGTGTATATGAGTTTTTAGATAGCGACGACGGTATTCTCAAAAAAAAAATGTATTTCTTAAATTTCGGTTCCACCAAAATTCCGTCTGCTGACTGATCTTTGATGGTGTAAAGAAAAGTGCGAAGTGAAACTTGCCACTTATCTTAAAAACTTGCCTACTTATTATCATATTCTAAAATGTTTAAAAACTCTGATTCTTCCTGTTAGAAAAGAAGATATAGCTGTTTGAATAGTGGAGGAGCTAAATTTATCAATTTAAAATTTTTAACAAGTAAGCCTTATTTTTAATTGCATGTGACGCATGTCATTTTGTACGTCAGACTTTGTTTCTTTGTCGATACAGTATACACAACGTGAGTATGCTAATATGCATACTATTTACGGCGAATGTCGAGGCAACGCCAGTGCATCCGCTGTGCGTTATCGAGAAAGGTACCCGAAAGCACGCTATCCTGACTATCGTGTATTTATTAGAGTGCATAACGCGTACTGTGAGGGAAGGATTTTTAGTCTTCGTGGTATTGGTGGTGCCATTGAAGGCAGACCTCGTCAAGATTTCGACGACGAAGTGCTTGATGAAATTAACGACGATCCGTCTACTTCTGTGCGTACCATACCACGACGTACTGGCGTATCTAAAACGACGGTGCATAGAACTTTAAAACGGTACCAACTCCATCCTTTTCATGTACAACGTGTGCAAACTCTACTACCCAGAGATTATCCCTTGAAAGTGGTATTTTGCCGACGAATGCTACGGATGATACGAGAGGATCCAGATTTTTTTAATAAAATTTTGTGGACTGACTAATCATGGTACAGAAAAGATGGCTTTTTAAATTTACATAATCTGCATAGTTGGCAGTTTCAAAATCCGCACTTGATGAGAGAAGGAGAGAGCATACCAAAATTTGAAATATCGAGGAAGATGGATCGGTCGCTTAGCTCCAATTCTGTAGCCACCCAGGTCACCAGACCTAAATCCTTTAGATTTTTTTTACTGGAGATGCGTGAAGGAAAAGGTGTACTTCCGACCTGTTTAATCCTTAAATGAATTGCATGAGCGTATCGGAGTAGCCGTTGAATAAATCAGCCGATCCTGATATTGACGACATTTAAAAAGTTCCTTTATTAAAAGGTACAGAACCTGCATGAGGGCTAGAGGACGAAGAAAGATCGAAATAAAATAAAAAGTAATTTCACCTGCATTTATTAAATATTATTAAAAAGAAATAGTCAAACAACTTAAAATAAATGTTCGAATTGCTACATTTATTATAAGTTGTTTGACTATTTCTTTTTAATAATGTTTAATAAATGCAGATGAAATTACTTTTTATTTTATTTCGATCTTTCTTCGTCCTCTTATTACGTCAGAATTTTTAAACATTTTAGAATATATTCCCGATAACGCACAGCTCATGCACTGGCGTTGCCTCAATATTCGCCGTAAATAGTATGCATATTAGCATACTCACGTTGTGTATACTGTATAAGAGGCATTGTTGTTCTCAACAAGTTCCAGTAAGTCCAGAGAAACGCTAATTCGTTATTATCGACAAACAAACAAAGTCTGAATCAGTAATACCAGACGTACAAAATGACATGCGTCACATGCAAATAAAAACGAGGCTTACTTGTTACAAATTTTAAATTGTTAAATTTATCTCCTCCACTATTCAAACAGTTATATCTTTTTTTCTAACAGGAAGAATTAGAATTTTTAAACATTTTAGAATATAATAATAAGTGGGAAAGTTTTTAAGATAAGTGGCAAGTTTCGCTTGGTACTTTTCTTTACATCATCAAAGGTCAAAGTCAGCAGACGGAATCTTGGTGGAACCGAAATTTAAGAAATAAATTTTTTTTGAGAATACCGTCGTCGTTATCTAAAAACTCCTATACACGTTTGATATCACAACTGTTCTAGAATACTTACCAAAAAACAGAATGAAAAAATCCTTACCTTGCAGCAACGGCATGCAAGATACTATCCTAGAGTAGAAATTTTCAAAATTTCATAAAAGTGCCCATATCTCGAAAACCGTAGGATTTTCAATAAGGTCAAGTTGTGATATTCTGATAGGTTATGGCCTGGCCTATTACCATTTTCAGGATTATCCATTATTTACGGGACACCCGTATAATAAGAACACTTACAAAATTTATAAAGATTAGTTCGGTCGAGTTCTTCATAAAATAATAAACCGCTAGTACCATGCCGCGAGTGCGTGTGTGTACCTTCCATTACACGGATGGTATCTATTTATATTTATAACACCTCATTCAGTTTCTGTCAGTACTAATGCACTGACTGGTTCTTCGATACACCGTTTTTTCAGTGGCGTGACTAGGGGCTATCCTCCGCCCCCTACTGTAGCTAAAATTCCGTATTTTATTTTTTGCAACTTTTTTAAACCGCATTTTAAACGACTCTGCCCTCTCCGCCTCAAGAAGCTGGCTATGCCACTGCCGTGTTCATAAACAATACTTTTCGGGTACGCTTTGTTTAAAGAATTTCTATAGTATTAGCTGTAATTTTGAGAGTAATTTGACAGCACTTGAATAAACATAAAACGTAAACACCCCACATATAGTAGCAAGCCGAGGCTGTCCGGAAGGGAGTTACATATTTGGAAAACGCAGGCATACACCCATGCCCACCGGTATTGTCAGTACCGGAGCTGAGGCTCGAACTCATAACCCGATGGACACCCGACTAGCATATTCGCCACACAATACCGCGCCGGTTATTATACTCTTCCCAAATACGAAGAGTATATTGCATTTCTAAAACCGTAAATATCGCTAATAGAGAAAAAATTTTCATATCATTGTGTTAGTGAACGAATTCTGAACAACTTTCAAAATGTCCGTCTGTCCGTCCGTCACGTTTCTTGTGAGCACGATAACTTAAGAAAGAAAAGTTCGATTGTATTGAAACTTGAAAAGTATTTTAGTGTCAGCTAAGGGAAGAACCTTATTTTTTTGAAGAAAATCAATCAGTAAATAAGAAAGTTATTAATCATTTAATTTAACAAAAAATATTTTCTTAATTTTTGTCGCTTGTATTTAAATAGAAATCTTGCGAAATTTTATTCTCTATATTTTTTTGTTTATACATTTTACTAATATATATATATATGAAGTGTTGGTGTACTTCCGGGTATTTTCCCACGTAGTTGATAGGCTCCTGCTGGAGCCATTGTTGTCTAAACGACGTTTCGGCAGAATCCCATCTGCCATCTTCAGGTTATCGCCCAGCGAGATTTCGTCAGATGGGATTCTGCCGAAACGTCGTTTAGACAATAATGGCTCCAGTAGGAGCCTATCAACTACGTGGGAAAACACCCGAAAGTACACCAACACTTCATTTAACACCCGCGAAAACCTAAGAAACAAATATATATATATATATATATATATATATATATATATATATATATATATATATATATATATATATATATATATATATATATATATATATATATATATATATATATATATATATATATATATATATATATATATATAGATATGCATGGTCATATACAGGCCCGTTTCATACACTGAGCGGTTGTAGTGCAGCCCGAATTGACGTTGTGCAGCCCGGGGTCGGGCTCATCAACGTACCCCCGTGTATATCATCACTAAATGGCCACAAATCACGTTAGCTTCCTTCCTACAAAATTTTGGGGTGGGCTTCAAAAAGTCATATTTTCATGTTCCGAGATACACTTTTAGTTCAGCACTACTGAGTCAGGCGGCGCTGTTCCTGTATATCCAAGACTCTTATACAGCTGATATCTATCGCACGTTATATAGCCCGATATTTGGCATCGTTGCAATGGCTCGATAACGTTCGATTCTTATTTCCTCTTAAATACTTTCTTCATAAAGTCACAATCGATGAATGAAAGCTCTTTATTTGAATCAATTTTTTAACCTCACAAGTATTTTATCATATTCGAACAATTTTTCTAAATTCAAAAATTCATATGCCTACTAAGAATTATAAAATACAGGGTACAGTGTTATGAAAGAAGAATAGTTGTTAGCATCTTAAACATCTTAAAATGTCTTTTGAAGTGTAATACAGAATTTCAAATAAATGTCCCTAAATTTGGATTGTGTTTTTTTGCATTCAGTATTCAATAAAACTATACTTAATTATTATAATTTTGGTACTAAAATTTTCATGAAGAAATATCGGTCATTAAACAATAATTATTATTATGCAGAATGATGTTTTACATATTATAAGGATATATAGGCATTGTCCATAATCACTATAAGCTGGTACTACTTCCACATCCACATAGTGGAGTGAACGTATAATAAAGGTAAAAAAAATGTTTTTTTAAACAGGCTTAGAATGCCACGAAAGGTCGATATTTTAAGTTTGAGCAAAAAAAAATTGTCTGTAATTTTTTTTTGTGCGCACGATTACTCTGGAACCGTTTATGATGTTAACTCAAAATTTGGGACACATTGTAATATAACGAGATCTGGAAATAGATTATGTTTTGATCTTATTCCGTTGAAGTTTGGGATGGGGGGATAAATAGGCAAAGCAAGCAAGTGAGAGTTTATAAAATTGGGATTTAGTGTATGTACGAGAAGCCAAGTACCTACTCAAAATTTTTTTGACATCAGCCACTTCCACTATCACTCCCATTACCATCCCTACCCCATTATTAAAGGACGAAAAAAAATAAAATTATGATTTTGTGTGTGTATAAGTACCAAAGGCCTACATTTTTTTTGCATCAGCTATACCCCCCACTACCACCCCCCTGTCGATATGGCATATTGTTTTATGGGCTTTTGTGGTAGACGATTGCAAATATTATATTATTAAAGTTCTATGATCAGTTATTTCCACATAATGGACTGCAAATACAGTATCAACCTTTTTTTCTTTGTAAGAGACTTGGATGTTGAAATAGTGATTCTTTAGGCAACGGTTTTTTAAGTCAGGTTCCCTTTACTGTATGGTGCACCTAACTGCATGACGTGATCTGTCTTGGTTCCCTGTTAAGCCTACATGGTCTCTAAAAAAACACAATTTTGATGGGCTAACTTAAATCGTTTTATTCTATTTGGACGTGCAAAAGAGAACAACGTCATAACTGAGGAATACTTATTACTTACACATCCACGTAGTGGAGTTGAAGTATAGTAATCGTAAAAAAAATTTTTTGCTCTAATTATTGAAGGTGATTATGGAAGGGAATAAAAAGGTAAAATTGTGATTTAGTGTGTATAAAGGAACAAAAGGCCTGAATACTTTTTTGGCACTCGCCACCACCTCTACCACATTATTAAAGGGAATAAAAAAATAAAATTGTGATTTATGTGTACAAGAGCCTCTAAATTTTTTGCCAACAGCTTCCCCCTCTACTACCTCCACTACCATGTTGCACACCGTTTTATGGGTTTTTGGGATAGACCATTTCAAATATTATATTATCAAAGTTCTACGAACAATTATTTTTACACAGTGGATTGCAAATATAGTATCGACATTTTTTTGCTGTAAAAGGCTTGGGCAGGAAAATCTAGATGTGGAAGTAGTGATTTTTTAGGCAGCGGTTTTTTTTTATTAATGAACACATATATTTTTATGATGGTTATTTGAATTTATATTTCTAGTCGGTCTCCCTGCATGGTGCATCTGACGTCATGCACCTATCTTGATTGCATTGGATTCGGAATGACGTCTAGAAAAATGTGCAAAAGTTTCAAACCGCACATAAACAATTGCAAAAGTTATAAACTAATGAAAATTGAAAAAATAACGAGTTCCGTTTTTTGCAAATAACTCGAAAACTATTAAAAATTTTAAAGAAAGATAGATTCTTAAAGAGGAAGAAATTCCCAATAAAAAAGTTCCGACTCTTGAAACTCTACATCTATTATTAACGAGATTATTAATAATTTTAATTTAATGTTGAAAATAGAGCTCCGCGCAGCGAACACTAAGGCGTTACGATGCTCTGAAACCGTCCGAAACAAGTAAAAATATTTTTTGTTATTAGATATTAATTTTAAAATTCATAAAAGTTATGTTATTATTTAAACACTTAAAGGAACAATACCCCGTTGGAAAAAAAATTTTTTTATTAATTTTAATTACTCTTACTGTTTTTATATTCAAAAATACTATAAGATTACATAAACTTAAAATTTTTATTGCTATTTGTTTAAACAAATTTTATAAACAAGATAAATTACGTATTTTTGAAAAATATTTTTCTGCCATTTTATTTGTTATAGAATATTAGATTTAAAAAAATTCTTAAAAACTTAAAAATTGTTTTTAATTGTTTATAATCACTTTTGTCTTTTTTCATTATTTAAACATGTTTTTAAGAAAAAAATTTATTCCTAAATTTATTATTTGCAATTATCCAAAAGGTGGAAAAAAGATTTTTTTTTGTTGTGAATTTATTTGTTTATTTAATAAACAATTTGTTATTAACAACCGCCGAATGTGTTTATATTTTTTTTAGATAGAAAAAAATAACAAAAACAACCGTATACATAAACATGAAAATTCTTTTGTGAACAATAATTTAAAAATCGAGAAAATACTCGTATCAAGTATGCCGTGGAAATTGACAAAAACTAGATTCAAAACATTAATTTTGTCTGCATAACCAAAGCATTCTGTCCGAAATGTCCATTTTATTTAACACATGTTAGAACCAAAACATAGCCTACTGCTATTCTTGTTTTATTACATGTAGGCAAATAATATACCTACATATTTAGATAAAAAAGGTATATTTTAATCACAGTTAGAAAACACTAACGAAAATATTATTGGGAAAAGAGCAGAGCGTTTGCCCTAAACAAGCCCTGACAGCATCAAAAAAGGTGATTAAGGAATTCTTTCTGCCGGGATTTTATTATTTTAGTTTGTTTTTGGTTTTGGTGTGGTAACAAGTGCAATAAGAAGTCCTGAACTAAATCTAAGCATTGAATAAAAATAGACAAAAACTTTCTGATAATTTTATTGCTATTTGTTTAAACAAATTTTATAAATAAATAGATAAATTACGTATTTTTGAAAAATATTTTTCTGCCATTTTATTTGTTATAGAATATTAGATTTAAAAAAATTCTTAAAAATTGTTTTTAATTGTTTATAATCACTTTTGTCTTTTTTCATTATTTAAACATGTTATTAAGAAAAAATTTTATTCCTAAATTTATTATTTGCAATTATCCAAAAAGGTGGAAAAAAGAATTTTTTTTGTTGTGAATTTATTTGTTTATTTAACAAACAATTTGTTATTAACAATCGCCGAATGTGTTTATATTTTTTTTTAGATAGAAAAAAATAACAAAAACAACTGTATACATAAACATGAAAATTCTTTTGTGAATAATAATTTAAAAATCGAGAAAATACTCGTATCAAGTATACCGTGGAAATTGACAAAAACTAGATTCAAAACATTAATTTTGTCTGCATAACCAAAGCGTTCTGTCCGAAATGTCCATTTTATTTAACACATGTTAGAACCAAAACATAGCCTACTGCTATTCTTGTTTTATTACATGTAGGCAAATAATATACCTACATATTTAGATAAAAAAGGTATATTTTAATCACAGTTAGAAAACACTAACGAAAATATTAGTGGGAAAAGAGCAGAGCGTTTGCCCTAAACAACTTTATGACAGCATCAGAAAAGGTGATTAAGGAATTCTTTCTGCCGCGATTTTATTATTTTAGTTTGTTTTTGGTTTTGGTGTGGTAACAAGTGCAATAAGAAGTCCTGAACTAAATCTAAGCATTGAATAAAAATAGACAAAAAACTTTCTTATAATTTTATTGCTATTTGTTTAAACACATTTTATAAACAAATAGATAAATTACGTATTTTTGAAAAATATTTTTCTGCCATTTTATTTGTTATAGAATATTCGATTTAAAAAAATTCTTAAAAATTGTTTTTAATTGTTTATAATCACTTTTGTCTTTTTTCATTATTTAAACATGTTATTAAGAAAAAATTTTATTCCTAAATTTATTATTTGCAATTATCCAAAAGGTGGAAAAAAGAATTTTTTTTTGTTGTGAATTTATTTGTTTATTTAATAAACAATTTGTTATTAACAATCGCCGAATGCGTTTACATTTTTTTTAGATAGAAAAAAATAACAAAAACAACCGTATACATAAACATGAAAATTCTTTTGTGAATAATAATTTAAAAATCGAGAAAATACTCGTATCAAGTATGCCGTGGAAATTGACAAAAACTAGATTCAAAACATTAATTTTGTCTGCATAACCAAAGCGTTCTGTCCGAAATGTCCATTTTATTTAACACATGTTAGAATCAAAACATAGCCTACTACTATTCTTGTTTTATTACATGTAGGCAAATAATATACCTACATATTTAGATAAAAAGGGTATATTTTAATCACAGTTAGAAAACACTAACGAAAATATTAGTGGGAAAAGAGCGGAGCGTTTGCCCTAAACAACTTTATGACAGCATCAAAAAAGGTGATTAAGGAATTCTTTCTGCCGCGATTTTATTATTTTAGTTTGTTTTTGGTTTTGGTGTGGTAAAAAGTGCAATAAGAAGTCCTGAACTAAATCTAAGCATTGAATAAAAATAGACAAAAAACTTTCTGATAATTTGTTAACTAGCAAGAAAATAAAAACCATTAAAAATTACTGTCTCTGTATAATTTAAGAAATATAGCGTAATAATGCATAAATCTGTAACGAAAGTGAGTGAAACTATATCTTTTATTTCTCTATTTTTCGAGTTGTTTATAAAATATTGAAGTTAAAAATATCACGTGTCTATTCAAAAAATAAAGAAAAAAATTTGTACCATCTACAAATAATTCTTTTCGTGAAGTATACGTCATTACCTCTAGGACTGAAGTTTTCGCCATGTATTTTTACGGAATGGAAAATTATTTTTTCTGTACTAAAGCATTTCTTATAAACAATGACTTTCATTTTATTTTAAATTTCCAACTGCTCAGTTAATTTGTTGTAACGTATTCTAATGTTTTGATTATTTAATTTTAACAAATTCTAAAATAATTTTTTATACTTCATTTATACATTTTATTTTCGTCATAGTAATTTAGGACTAATAATTTTTTAGAGAATATTATTTAGGTATTATGCAAATCACAACTTACACACTTTTTATTTATTATGAAAATACCTACTTTCTGTATATTGTTGCCCTAATCTGGGCACGCTAATATACTAGTCAGGTAAATACTTTAAAACACTCATTATTGGAGAACCAATCAAAACAACTACTCTTCTAGCTAATACTGACGAAGTATTGAATTACATGATAGGATTCTTAGCATTTTAAAGAAAAAAATATATTGAAAATACTTAAATCATTTATTCAAATTTAATCATTCACACTTTTTTATTTAATATGAAATTATCTACTTTCTGTATATTGGTGCCTTAATCGGATCACCCTAATATACTACTTAGGAAAACACTTTAAAACACTCATTATTGGAAAAGATTAGGGCAACAATATACAGAAAGTAGGTATTTTCATAATAAATAAAAAGTGTGTAAGTTGTGATTTGCATAATACCTAAATAATATTCTCTAATCATGCTAAAAGCAAATAAATAAAAAATATTAATTGTAATAATAATTTTTTAGTTAGATTTATGGCTAAATACTGTAATATAATATAATCTTGTTTTAAACAGGCGTTGTGTAGCTTTTGTATACCATTGGTAACAGTTCTTTTGGCATTTGAGACGCTTTAATTGTTTTATTGCTCTGTGCAAGAAAGCAACTGTCACCAGGCCCGTCGGGCAGAGCGCGAAAAGCCTTCTCTTTCTTGACCTACCCAATACTGAAGTATAACCAGATGGGACCTTCACTACTTATTAAAGCATGTTATTTTACATAGGAAATCAAAATTGACGACACTCTCCATTGGTCGAGACCGAAGATATAAGAAAAAAACTAAAAAAAAAGAAATTTAGAAATTTAAGATTTAATCAAATATAACTTTAGAACTAAAACAGATAAAAATATAATTTTTTTTTGGTTTTGACAAATAAACATTGCTTTTTAATTTGAAGTATAATTTATTGCAATAATTAAAAAATTAACATAAAAAACCTTGCAAAATTCAAAAAGATACACAAATCAGCAACATTTTTCTAATTCTTAACTCGCCATAACTCGCTTATATAACGAGGTATTCAATTTTTTCTTTCACCAAAAACTGACAAATTTAATAGGCTTCATTTTGTCTCGATTAATGCTGGATCTAATTTCTTAACTAAAAGTGCTACAGCCCTTGAAACACAACGAAGCACAGTACGGCGACGAAGACGCGAGGCTTCCTTTCCCGCCCCCGCTACTTTCTCGCCCCATCAAGAAACGTATCGGCTGCTGGCCTCATTGTCTGGATAAATATTAATAAGTATATACTATTTTACTTACATGTAGGCTATTACAGTTTATGTATATTGTAGATTCATTTTTATCAATGGAGAAAAACTACATGTCTGTTTTACGAAACTGCTGAAAGCAGTGAAAATCTAATGGTAAAAAACCAACTGTTACTGGCATCAGGTCTATTATTAATTGTGCAAATGAAAGAAAATATGCAATTTCATTAAAATTTTTATAAAACAAAGTGGTGGCACTTATTTGCACACCCTTCGATACCGATTTCATTATTCTTGTGTGACATCTTTTTGTAATAAATAACATTAGCAAAGATAATACGTATTGTCTCTGATATTAGTAACGCGATAAAAAAATTCAAGTGAGCCTTCATGTAGTTATAATAAAGAAAAAAAATCAGTTTAAAATAAAATGGCATTGTCTGATTTGTGGAAAATCCAGAAAAATTAAGAATAAATTAAGAACATCTTTAAGTACCAGTTTGTACAGGAACGGGTGCGGAAACTAGAAAAAAATATATATTAAAGCTGCAGTGTTGCATTGTGATACAGAAATACAAGGCAAGTTACACATTTATTCAGATTTATTTGGGCTAATGGAAATTATCATAAAATTTATTATGCAAAATATACACACTAAAAAAAATTTGTTTAGAGCAAACAAAAATTTTGTTGCGTATATACAAAGCAAGTTCTGGGTGATGTTAATAAATTTTTGTTGCTCCAAACAAAATTGTTTGAGGCAACAAAAATTTATTAACATCAACCAAAAAATTGCTTTGTATATACGCAACAAAATTTTTGTTTGCTCTAAACAAATTTTTTTTAGCGTGTATTAGCAAAAAAAATTAAATGTGTACAAACTAAACAACTGAAAGAAAAAAATGAATTTAAAGTAGCTTTAAATATTTTATTTAAGGAGGTTTATCTTGCTGTTTTGCAAAAAAGAATTCTTAACTCTAATATTTCTAAAAACACGCCTTAATGATATATTTGAAGAAATGACGGAAGAAAAATTAGATTATTATAGCAGTGGAAATATAAGAAAGAGATTAGAAAAGCATTTAAGCAAACAAAGTGTTTTGTGAACACAAATAAAATACAACAACAGTTCAGTCAAGGGATAATAAAGCTAAAAGAATTTTTGTTGTTAGTCACAAGTGAATCAGGCGAAGAAAACTTGGTTCATGAGAATGAATTGACAATTCCTGATAAAGCTGCCGGTATCTTAAGAGAAGCTATAGCTGGATGTTTTAAAACTATAAAAAAAACACGACTACTAATCTGAATGAACATAAATGTAAACAAGAAGTTTCAGATTTGTTATAAACATTTATGTCGTGGATACTAAATATGTCAGGACAGACAAATTTGATTGAAACGTTATTTCTATAGTAATGGAATTTATATTAATACCTGGAAAAAAAACAATCAGCTTAGGTCATTTTTTTAATCCTTTACAGATCACTACATGTGTTTCGTGCTGTCAGAAGAAAAAGAACTTAATGATATGCTTTATTCTTTTGGCTATGGTTATTCCTACGATGAAATACGTACATTTTTAACGTCTTTAGCTAGTCACGTATTAGTAAAAACTGGTGACATTTTTATACCACCTGGAGTTCCTCCAGTAAGTTCTGAAGAAAACAATTACATTTATTGCAGCGATAATTTTGATCAAAACGAAGACAGGCTAGATGGTAAAAATCCCACTAGGAATAGTATTATTTAAAAAAAAGAACAGCCTATTTACACAAGCATATTTAGATCGTCTATCCAATTTTAACCGATTTTAACCCTTCCAGTTTACATGAAAACAAAAATATAGTTATGTACAAAAATCCAACTAATCGTTCAGAGCCTCTACGAGTTAGTGAAAGCATGGCAAATAATTGTTTTGATTATGTGGTTACCTCTGACATTTTATGGAAAATATTAAAATATACGAAGCAAAGTAAAAACTTTACTAGCTGGCATGATTTTACTTCCACATCCATGGAAGTATAGTAACGACAAAAAAATTTTAAAAAACTTTTATTGTTCAAATAGGCTTAGAATGTCATGAAACGTCGAGATTTCAAGTTTGAGTGAAAAAAAATTTCTGTCTGTCTGTCGGTCTGTAACTTTTTTTGTGCGCACGTTTACTCTGGAACCGATTGAGATATTGACTTGAAATTTGGTACACATATGTACTTTAACAAGATCTAGAACTAGATTATATATTCATCTTGTTTCGTCGAAGGGTTGGGGGGTAAATTTGGAGTAAATAGGTAAATCAAGCAGATAAGAGTTCATAAAATTGATATTTAGTATAGACAAGAGAAGCTAAGGTCTCAAAAAAAATTTTGGCATTAGCCACCCCCATTACCACACCCACCCCATTATTAAAGGGGATGAAAAAAAAATGTGATTTAGTGTGTGTACAAGAACCAGAAACCTCAAAATATTTTTTTACTTTATCCACCCCCCACTGCGGGATGTACCGGGAATGAGTGGGGAAGCCTCGCGACTCCGTCACCGTAGCGCGCTTCGTTGTGTTTAAAAGGCTGTACCGCTTTTATTTACAGAGCTAGACCCAGCATTAATTGAGACAAAATGAAGTCTATGAAATTTGGCAGTTTTTGGTGAATAAAACATTCGAATAGCTCAATACATAAGCGAGTTTCAAAAAAATTGACAATTTGTGTACCATCTAAATCAACGTCATTTTTTTAATGTTAAAGTTATTATTTTTGTAATAAATTATACATCAAATTAAAGAGAATCGTTTGTACTATAAAACTAAAAAAAATATATAATTTTATCTCTTTTCGTTTGAAAGTTATTCGTGGTTGAATTTGAATTTTGTTATTTTCATTTTTTTTTTTTTGTTTTTTTCTTGTAACTTCAGTCTCGACCAATGGAGAGTGTCGTCAAAAGTGATTTCCTATGTAAAAAAACCTGCTGAATAAAATGAAATAGGTTTTATTTGGTTATACCTCGGTATTGGGTTAGTGAACGATAGAGCCAGTCATCCGACGTACTAAGATTTAAGTTGAATGTAGGTAGAAGAATGTAAGAAAAAAAAAAGGTGCACAAAAGAGTTTACACACAAAAGGAAGAGGACAACCTAAACTAGCTTCCCCATATACATTAGGAAAACATATTATGACTGTACGCAGTATTACATTAGATTGAGAAAACTATTAAACAAAATTTTTATATAATTATAAACAATTATATAAAATAAAATATAAATATTATATTACCTTTAATAACGATAATTTAACTATCAAATGTACCGTTTTTTATTATAACAATTATACGAGAGAATTTTATGCTCTACCGAAAAGTTACGTATATTGTTTTGCCCTATCTTGCTTAATTTTCAAACGAAAAAGCATATTTTGTGGCAATTATTGTTAGTACCTTTTGAACCCGAAAAGAAAAAAAAGAAAAGAATATCACACAAATTCCTTTTTAAGAGTATGACCTGCGAAGACTAATTAATATCGGGCACAAGTATTTTATATGCTTGCACTAATAGTACAGTAACTAGAGGTTTTAACTTCGGAATAATGTCATATTGAACGGATTTAGTTCATTTTTGGAGGTATAATAGTAAATGCTTGACAGAAAAGTTTCTATATTGTGCGGGGCCTTGCTAATTTATAGAGGGTGAATGCCACCCCCTCTCAGGGGGTGGCACTTAAAAAATATATACATATATATTTATTGGAGCTGAAATATAATCAAACTTTAAGAAGAAAAGGTTCTATGCAAATTTTCACATAAATTGATAGTTTTTATGTTATAACGACTTCAAAATTGCGATTTTAGCTTAAAAAAAAAGGTATTTCCAAACGGCTTTCGTCAAGTATCTCGAAAAGTATTACTTTATCGAAAAAATGTTACAGACCAATTACAGAAAGTCCAAACTGGGAAATAATTTTATTTTTTGTTTATTGATGTAGGATTAATAATTTCGGAGATAAGTTTATATTTGGTATCCAAGCATTTCGAAATAACCTTTAAAGTTTAAAATGCATTTTTTTCTAAAGCAAGTGCTTTAAATGAGCAAAAAAATTTGAATATCTAGGTAATGCTACATCCTAACGAAAACCTGTATTTGAGATAATTTCTTTAAATTACTGGCTAATTAGAGTAACAAAATGGCGACCTTTTTATATAAAAAAATATAAATACGCTCATTTTTACATCATAACTTCTTTACTTCTTATGCTACAGGAACGAGTAAAAAATAATTTGAAAGCGCAATTAATTGTCTTAAATTTCATTTCTTAGTATGCGTGACGTAGGTGTCTCAATTTCTGAGATATTTAACGTTTAAACTGCATTTTACGACTTATAAACGTTCGGACGCCATTTGTAAACTTTCATATCTCCGAAACTATTAAATCTATGTAAATAAATAAACAAGCTAAATTCATTATCAGTTTATGAGTTTTATTTTTGGTCTCTACCCAGTTTTCAATAAAACTAATATTTATTGAGATACCTATTTGGAAAAGGAAAACAAAATATCTTTTTATCGAAAATACCTTTATAGTTTAAACTGTATTTTTTTTCTAGCAAGTGCTGTATACAAACCAAATTTGACATCTACGTCATGCTATATATTAATGAAAAACAGTGTTTGAAATTCATTTTTTTAATTACTGGCTAATTACAGTAACAAAATGGCGACGTTGTTTAAAAAAAAATGTGTAGACGCACATTGCTTCGGTCATAACTTCTTTGTTTTTTATGCTATAGAAACAAATAAAAAACAGTTGAAAGCTTAATTAATAACCAATTATTCTACTTACTAGCATCCTTGACGTATGTGTCACATTTTCTGAGATATTTAACTCTCACTCTAAATAATTATCTTATGAACACTTGGACGCCAAATGTAAACTTAAATATCTCCGAAATTATTAATCCTACATAAATAAACAAAAAATATAATTAATTCCCAGTTTGTACTTTATGTAATTGGTCTGTAACATTTTTTCGATAAAGTAATACTTTTCGAGATACCTGACGAAAGCCGTTTGGAAACTTTTCTTTAAGCTAAAATCGCAATTTTGAAGTTGTTATATCTTAAAAACTATAAATTTGTGTGAAAAATTGCATAGAACCTTTTCTTCTTAAAATTTGATTCTACTTCAGCTTCAATAAATATATATATTATTTAAGTGCCACCCCCTGAGAGGGGGTGGCATCAACCCCCTATAAATTAGCAAGCCCCCGCACAATATAGAAACTTTTTTGTGAAGCTTATACTTCCAAAATGAACGAAATCCATTCAATATGACATTATTCCGAAGTTTTGTATATTTTTATCTCTAGGTACTGTACTATAATAATTATTATTTTTATTAGTGCAAGCATATAACATTATCAATAAAAGAAAATATTAAATTTTTGCTTGCCATGCTTAAAAGGGAACTTTGTGCTTTATAGTACGTCGGGTACATGGCTATATAAGCCAAAAATCTGCACTTCTTGATTGGGATGTGCCACTTTCTGTGGTCATAGTTGATGCCAAAAGATAACTTTCCAGATAGGGAGCCACTTTAAAATCCGTGCAACACCAAAATGGCGACCATTAAAGATGGCTGCCATTAGCCACAATGAATGTTTTTTTATCTCAGCTCCTAATGTTCGATTTCTATTTTCTTTTTTTTTTGTTTGAAAGCTCTTGAAAAGAAGACACTTTTTTGTCTCTATACGTTTATCTGTACACTTTAAGGGTTCTGCGCAATTTAAAAAAATATATATTTTTAATTTTTAAAGATATTTCTTTGCACAGTGGGACAAACTGAATCTGAAATCTTATTTCATATAATGCAACTTTCAATTGATGTCAACTTGGGACAGCTGGTACGTAGTAAAGGTCATTGTAATAACTTTTTCAAAATTAAGCCTATAAGTATTATAGTGACAGTGAAATAAAATTAAATAAAAACTTATAAATACTTCAAAGAGAACTTCATGCTTTGTTGTTATTTGATGGCAATCATTTTTTGCTATTTGACCCATATACTCGGAAACACAAAGGTCACTTGCTGTCTCAAAATAAGTACATTTTCAAACGAAAAATTGCATCAAGGGATTCTTTTACTATTATACCTGATGTTACTGTACTATTAAAACAATCCGTTTTATATATCTGTGTTAGGTAAATAAACGTAATTTAATTTCTACCCCTTTGCATATTTTTATTTTACTGTTAATAAGGCAATACTTTAAAAGTGGAAAACAAAAAATGAGGACAAATTCAAAATATTTAAATACTTATAGGCCTACCACGGAGTAATTACATTATCAGTTATTAATAATTAATGTCTACTTGCATAAAAAAATAACCTAATATTTTATTAGGTTCTTCTAATATATCTTCAAATTCGTAACAATGAATAATAAAAAACGCAACTGTTATATTATTTTGGCGTTCAAAGAATGAATATATTTCCTTTAATAGCTGGCCCTCCATTAGCGTCTCTACTGTAAACAGTAATGGTAGTGGCGCAGTATAGCAAGTACTCCTATTATATTCTGCTTCGTGATGATGCATGCATCAAAGAAATATAATAATATAAAAATATAACCTACTGAGGCCCGATTACATTGGCAACATCGCTGGGACGGAGAACGAACGCTAGCTATATCCTTATATACAGCGGGCTTTGAAAGGATCAGTAAATATATCCGGGCTCTGAAATATGCCATGTTTATATAATTGAAAGAAAAATAATAATTAGCTACCCTTAGTGGCTTCCTATTAGAAAAGATTCATAACAATCGCCATATTTAATAAATTTGTTAATTTATACACTCGGAAAATGCCGGGCTTATGAACAACCTGTCGATATATCGGGCTACACAATATACCGTCTATACCTATATATATATATATATAGATTTGTTTAACCGATTACACAGACCCAATTCGCCATACACTACCGACGTTGTCAGACCAAAACTGACGATCTCAAACCCACCTCCGGGTCTGAGAACGTTTTTGTGTTTTTCTTACTTATCTACCTTGGTTATGTCATAAAAAAGTTTAAAAACGCATTTGACACTGGGACTGAAAAAGCGGTTGAATATAGTATTTTATACAGATGTAGTTCTGCATATTTTATGCAGAGGGCGTTCAGTATATAGTATATAATTTTATACAGTACGCTCCTAGGCCCGCATCTTTCATCAGACGTTGACAATACCAGAGTCTGGCAACACTGTAAATACGAAATATTCCTTTGGAAATATAATACCAGATTATTTTCAACTTTCTCGATGGAGAAGATTCTTGTGTGCATGTACTTAATATTTAATTTTTGAATATGCTTTATTTATATTGGTCGAGTTAAAACTAAGATTTAAGGTTTTCATATACCGGATGGCACAGAGGACATGTAATGACCTGTAACTTTTTCATTTTAAAAATAAAATTTTCAAATTTAGGTGCGTTTATTTAAACATAAATAAGTTACATTTGACATGATACATGGTTTTTTCGCTACTTTCGGTTTAGTTCGAAGTTGCAAATTTTTAAATTTTTTTAAACAGAAAGGTAACCTGTCATGATTACGATTCAACATTCAATTTTCTTTACAGTCCATTTTTGAATTTAAAATAGGCTGAGAAGAAACGTAATTATAGCCAATTTTCTCTTAACAGAAAAATGCTATGTAAAAAATATGTAATCAGTAGAATTCTATTAAACTAGAAATGTATTATTCATAGAACATTGGATAGATAATTTTTAACAAATTACCACTTTAATTTAGCATGCCAATAATTATAATCTTAAAATACTATTGGATTTTAAATATTGAAAAAAGTCTCTTAAATACATTTTTTTAAATGCAAGCCCCCACCAACTTTTATTCTATTTTCTACTTTTTTGCTGACAATAACAAATTAGGTTGTGTCTAAAGAAAACTTTGCTTTATTATTTTAGTGTGTTTTGTAAAACTTAATTTTATATTTTCTGCGAAAAGATAAATTTCAGTGATCTAAGTAATAGAAAAAAAAATGGATGTTTCCATTAAAAAAATATTTTTAATTTAAAGAGACTTCCTTTCAATAACGTTTTAAAATTTTATTTTATTATAATATTAAAATTGTCAATACTAACTTAACGAAAATGCAATGATATTATTGTCCAAAATTTTCTATGCACTGCCTTTTTACCTTGTTGGAATTTTACTTATTAAATATTTTGCATGGCCTTCTTTCTGTTGAAGGAAAATTGGCTGTAATTCTATTTTTTCTCAGTCGATTTTAAATTCAAAATAGGACTGTAAAGGATATTAAATTTTCTATGGTATCATTTCCATTCAATTATAATTAAGTTGCAACTTCGAACTAAACCAGAAGTAGCAAAAAAAACGTGTAGCAGATCATAGCATATTAATACTAATACATTTTTGTTTTCTGGTTGAAATTAAGGTGGTGGGGATAAAATACGATACTGAGATGACGTTTAAAGAGCAGCGATTTCGTAAGTCTATCGTGTCGTTTTTTTTTTTTTTGGCGTAGAACCAGGTCAAACATATTAGGTTCCTTTGAGTATGTCACCGGGCATATGAAATCATATTTTACGACATTTTTTTGTGGTCTCGAACTTTTTAAATCAATAAAAAGTGAAAAAAATGTATTTTTAAAGAAAATTGTTTTTTTTGTTTCCACATCTTTAAAACTATTAAAGGTACCGAAATTTGTTTTGTATCAAATTAAAGCACACACTGTAGCGCTTTTACCAATATAAACGGTTTGGGCACAATTCGCACATAAACTAAAAATACATATTTTGTGTATTGAAATCTTCACCAATCGATAAACTTTTTTATTTTTGAAAATATTTGCATACATGCAGCGAAGAAAATAAAGCCTAATAATCACAAAAGTTTTTGAAGCAATATGTTTTTTCCTAAAGTGTACCGTTTGGCAACAGCGATTTTTTTTATCAGCGCTAAACGCGACATTGGGACGCAATTAATACACCTCGCATGCAGGGTTGGTCAGATTAGTCGCATAGAAGTAGCGTTAGTTGAATATAGATTAATATATGGCATTCTAGGTTGGGGTGGAGTTGCTTACTGTCATCTGAAAAATTAGATATCATTCAGAAAAAATGTGCCATCCCCTGAGAGGGGGTGGCACATTTTTTCTGAATGATATCTAATTAAAAAATATATATATTTATTGGAGCTGAAATAGAATCAAATTTTAAGAAGGAAAGGTTCCATGCAATTTTTCACATAAATTGATAGTTTTTAAGTTATAACGACTTCAAAATTGCGATTTTAGCTTAAAATAAAAGCTTTTAAAAAAGGTATTTTCAAACGGTTTTCGTCAAGTATCTCGAAAAGTATTACTTTATCGAAAAAATGTTACAGGCCAATTACAGAAAGCACCCTAAAAACTGGGAATTAATTATATTTTTTGTTTATTGATGTAGGATTAATAATTTCGGAAATATTTAAGTTTATATTTGGTATCCAAGGGTTTCGAAATTACCTTTAAAATTTAAAATGCATTTTTTTCTAAAGCAAGTGCTTTAAATGACCAAAAAAGAATTTGAGCATTTAGGTAATGCTACATTTTAACGAAAAACTGTATTTGAGATAATTTTTTTAAATTATTGGCTAATTAGAGTAACAAAACGAGTAAAAAATAATTTGAAAGCGCAATTAATTGTCTTTAATTTCCTTTCTTAGCATGCGTCACAATTTCTGAAATATTTAACATTTAAACTGCATTTTTCGCCTTATGAACGTTCAGATGCCATTTGTAAACTCATATCTCCAAAACTATTAAATCTATGTAAATAAATAAACAAGCGAAATTCATTATTAGTTTATGAGCTTTATTTTTGGTCTCTACACATTTTTGAACAAAACTAATATTTATTGAGATATTTGGAATAGGAAAAAAAATGCGTTTTATCGAAAATACCTTTATAGTTTAAACTGTATTTTTTCTAAAGCAAGTGCTGTATACGAACCAAAAAATTTGAGCAACTGCGTCATGCTGCATATTAATGAGAAACCGTGTTTAAAATTAATTTTTTTTTTAATTACTGGCTAATTGCAGTAGCAAAATGGCGACGTTGTTATTAAAATAATGTGTAGACGGACACTGCTTCGGTCATAACTTCTTTGTTTTTTATGCTACATAAACAAATAAAAAAATAGTTAAGAGCTTAATTAATAACCTATTGTTGTATCTATTAGTATCCTTGGCGTAGGTGTCACAGTTTCTGAGATATTTAACTCTCACTCTAAATAGTTATCTTACGAACACTTGGATGCCAAATGTAAACTTAAATATCTCCGAAATTATTAATCAAACATCAATAAACAAAAAATATAATTAATTCCCAGTTTGTACTTTCTGTAATTAGTCTATAACATTTTTTCGATAAAGTAATACTTTTTGAGATACTTGTCGAAAGCCGTTTAGAAATATCTTTTTTTAAGCTAAAATCGCGAGTCGTTATAACTTAAAAACTATTAATTTATATGAAAAATTGCATAGAACCTTTTCTTCTGAAAATATGATTGTACTTCATATATTTTTTAAGTGCCACCCCCTCAAAGGGGGTGGCATCCACCCCCTATAAATTAACAGTCCCCCGCTCAATATAGAAACTTTTCTGTGAAACATTTACTATTATACTGCCAAAAATGAACGAAATCCGTTCAATATGACATTACTTCGAAGTTTTGCATATTTTTTACCTCTAGGCATTGGCGCAACTAGAAGGGGGCAGGGTGGGCCGGGCCCACCCCCAACTAGCCACGGCCCATCCCAGAGGAAAGAATAAAAATTAGCAAAAAAAAATTAAATTTATCGGCTAATGTATCACTAAATTATTCGGAATCGGAATAATATTTACATATTTGTATAGTTTTTTCATTTTATAATTTGACTGAAAGTGAAAAGTAGTTTTATGCATAATGTGCATGGCCGTGTCGATGAAATAGCTAAAATAGGATTTCCCATCTAGGTATAATGGTAATTCAGAGGCGGTTTCTTCATAACTACTTCAGAACTACCAAAAATTCTGACCATAATATTATTATACTCTTCGCAAATAAGAAAACGAAGAGTATATTGCATTTGATCGGCACATTTCTAAAACCGTAAATATCGCTCGCAGACAAAAAAATTTCATATCATTGTGTTAGTGAACGAATTCTGAACAACTTTCAAAATGTCCGTCTGTCCGTCACGTTTCTTGTAAGCACGATAACTCAAGAAAGAAAAATCCGATTGTACTGAAATTCGGACAGTAAGTTAGTGTTAGCTAGGGGAAGAACCCTATTTTGAACAAAATCGATCGGTAAATAAAAATGTTATTAGGTAATGATTTAAATTTGAAAAAAAAAATTTTTTGATTTTTATGTTTTTGTAATTGAATAGAAAGAAATCTGGTGGAATGATAATGCATTTTAATATCTAAATATTTATATATTTTATAAATATGCATTTCATAATGCAATATACAACCGTGGAAATATGATTTTAGCTCGTGTCTTATAATGTAAAAATTTACATCTTTTTACGTGTAAGGTGGTGGTGTAGTTCTTACTCGGAATCCAAGGGTCCCGGGTTCGAAACCCAAATAGGGTATGGTATAGTTTTTTTTATTTTCACTTTATTTTACACTGAGTCTTTTACCAACTAAGTAACAAACTAACTAAAACTAACATTATTTACAAAAAACTGCAAAGAGTAACCTATAGAATGTGTAACAATTATATAAAAAGTTCAGTGAACAGGCGAAGAGTACGTTTTTAGTTTGTTAATAATTATGTTTAAATTGTTTTAATTCCAGGGGGATGGCTCCGAGCATCGAAAGTTCAGTGTAACATTAATTTCAATATGTTACTATACACCAAAGGCGGCCGGCTCGCCTTTTGGCCAGAGTTGCCAGAGCACGATGACTTCTTTTGTCAAGGTCAAGGTCATTAAATGACCTTGAAATGACAAAAAATTTTCGCGTGCGGCGCTTTTGCCTACGGCGCTATCACTAACCGCCCCGTGTACACATATATGTCTACAGAATGTCCCAAGTATCTTATGCACGAGCCGCCACTGAACTTTGCGTTTTAAACACAAGGGGCCTGGCCACCCCCAGAGAAATTCTCTAGTTGCGCCAATGCCTCTAGGTACTGTACTACTACCACCTGTCTTTTTATTATTAAAAGGAGTCTATTTAATATTTATTGTACAATTTCTTAATATTGACAACATATGATCAATACTGCTGTACAATATATGAAATATCGAACAATAATATTGATCCCCTAGATGCTTTTGATCACTACTGGTTTTGTAAGTACCTATTGATATAAGTTAAACTATTATATACACCCCGACCGGGATCGTCAGATCGTTGCAGTCGGCAGGCTTGCTACAGCCGAGCGTGCAAGAATATGACTTTGGCCCGTTAAAAAAAATCGCTGACTCAATACTATGAACGGGACATGAAAAATGTTTATCCTAAAAACTTTTTTCAACTGTTGGCTTCAATTTGTACGCAGCATGTATATACAAATTTTCATAAATAAACTTTTTTTCTCGATTGCCTAAAATTACGCTACTGAAAATAACAAGTTTGAGTTTCCTATTATTTTACCAACATAAAAAAAATAAATCGGGTTCACGTGGGACGTTTTTCGAAGCGCTATTGTGTCTACTTTAATCTAAAAAAAATAGCTTGATAGCACAAATATTTTTAGAGATATAGCGGTGGAGACGTTAAAAAACATATTTCATTAAAAATCTATTTTTTTGAGTTTTTCCGAAATAAAAAAGTTCTCGACCACTGAAAAATGTCGTAAAAAACGATTTCGTATACACGATTATCTTACTAAAGAATCCCACTAAGTCTGGTTTGGTTCTACGCCGGGTTTTTTTTTCTCGAAAACTAAGCGACTTTACTTCCAGATTTTACTCTACTATTAACAACTTTGGAAATGTTCTCTGTATGCCTGCATGTTTGAACGGAATAAAAAACGAAAACGAAGAAAGCTTTTTTCTGAAACTTTGGCATGTAAAAAACAGATGCCCTCAGAATTTCCCTCCACTTTGTTTTATCTAAATTAGTTAGGTAGATAGGTAATGCTTTAAAAATTAAAATATTTATTTCAATAATGAATAAATATTTTAAAAACTGATGCCTTCATTTGGTATTTTTAAGCCTCATCGAGTGCTGAAAAAACCTTTGTGAAAAATACATCTGTTATGGATTGTTTATAACAATTTTTAAGTAAAAAATTATTTCACCTTTTTTTTAATTTTGAATTCTTTGCTATCAAATATTAAACGCAGTATTTCTTAAAAATCGATTGATTACATTTATCACCCCCAAAAGCGGTGGAAATTCAAAATTTGCCATACACATAAAGTCTTGTAATTTGAAAAATGCATATTTAAGAAAAATACATCGCGAAGTGTAGACAAAAATACATAAGTAAAAAAATCGGCAACGTTCAAGTTTCTTAAGGATACCTAATACTTATCTGCAAACTTTGCCAAAAAATGTTGCATGCGATTGAGACGTTCCATGTTTTTTTTTTGTACGACTGTCTATTTTTTTTGTTTTCAATTGTTAATTGAGGCGACCTGGTCGCTTGAAGAGTAGCGCGAAAACCGGTCATTTTTAACCTTACACGCGGACGCCTGTAGCTCCGTAAGTTAAATAATAGATAAAAGATAAAATAATATGCTTGTGCGTAGAAAAGTTCACACTTATATATTACAACCAATCAGAGGCTCTAATTATGTATCGTTACCATGGTAGCATACATAAAAATTTCCAGAAATTTTTCGCCTGGTGGATACGGTAGGTGAAATTTCCCTGGAGCTTTTTCTAGCAAATGTTTTTTTATTGGAATTTAAGTTTTTTTTATGTGGTAAAAAATAAACGTTCATCCACATTTCCTAGATCAAATTTATTAAAAATAATAATTTAGGCTATTCTTAATCCACTTTCTATTGTTTCATGCAACTAAAATTGCTAAATCATATTTTATTTTACTTGACGTTTTGTAAAATCTGTGAAAAATCAAATGAATCCACTTTAAAATATTTGACATACACACCCTTTTTTATAGTTTTAGTTTCATATATTATTGTTTGTTATGACAATAGTTTTTAATTTTATATAGATGTGAAATTATCTTGTCGAATTCCCCACGTATTTGAATTACTATCCGAAAATGTTTTCTCGATCTCGGAATGTAATGTTGGGGATAATTTTTATGTTCGAGATCTCTAAAAATTTTCAGATTTAATTCAGAAACCAGGGAGATTACTAGTGAAAATTAGATGTTCACGATGTTCTACAACAAAGACCCAGTGAATTTTTGTCGTATCTATTTCCGTAAGTAATGCAAAGTCAAAAAATCACCAACTTCGAAATTTAAATAATTTGTTTCTAATTGTATAAACCAATTGAGACCTTAAGCGTACTCACAAATATTATTCCTATGGAATACGATGGAATGGAATCAAAAAAATTAATTTAAAAACTGAAATCGCTGTTTTGTTATAAATACTTTAAATACTTTGTTCCTTTAGTTTGACAATGGATGGATAAAAAAGTTATACACCCTAAGTAAAGTAAAATCAGTCGCTAAACAAGACCTCTTTATCGGCTATTCATGGACCTAGTATTTAAAGCACAGTAGTTAAGAAGTTGATTTGTTATGTTAAATAAAGTATTAATGGTCACAACTTTGAATAATTAAAGATAATAATCGGTAATAAAACCGACGCTTCACTATGGATAACGGTACATCAGGTATTTGTCCTTAAAACTTCAACACCAGATGTTAATAAAGCATGGTCTTTATGACACTTAACTACTGGGAATACTAGAGTCGAATGCCAGACACACTTAGATGATAGGTTTTCAAGGGCGGCTCTAAGCTAATACTGGTTCTTACATTCCAAAATATCTTTAATGTAATAAGCAAGTAAATCAAATTTCATTCTAATAACAAAGTGCCAAATAAACAAACAATTAAAGAACTATTGAAGCTTAAAAAAATAGACATGAAACATATTTACATATTAGTCATATATTAACTTTGGCGAATTTATCAATTACCTACAGTGGAGACTGATGATTTAATATCTTGGTGTACATGTAAAATCGCAAGCCCAACTAATCGGTCTTGGGAGGTATATTCGGTACAGACTTTAGGGGCTCGGGCATGCAAGTGGCCCGTAGAGAGGGCCCGTCTGACCCTCCGTGTATACTTTTCGACTTTCTGCCTCCGCTTATCAATTTTTATTTTTGAGGGAAAACATTTTTTGTTCGATTTTCTCCCCGCCGCTTATCAATTTTTGTTTTTGTGAAAAAAAAAATTGTTGGATTCTATTTTTTTTTATTTTCGAGAAAAAGAAAAAATTGACATCCAACAATTTTGGTTTAAACAATTAGAAACAGATTATTTAAATTTCGAAGTTGGTGATTTTTTTACTTTGCATTCCTTACGGAAATAAATACGACAAAAATTCACTGGACCCTTATTGTAGAACATCGTGAACGTCTAATTTTCACTAGTTATCTCCCTGGTCTCTGGATTATATCTGAAAATTTTTAGAGATCTCGAATATAAAAATTATCCCCAACATTACATTCCGAGATCCAGAAAACCTTTTCTGATAGTAATTCAAATACGTGGGGAATTCGGCAAGATAATTTCACATCTAAATAAAATTAAAAACTAATGGATCACTCTAACATTATTATCATAACAAACATAATAATATATGATACTAAAACTGTAAAAAAGGGTGTGTATGTCAAATATTTTAAAGCGAATTCATTTGATTTTTCACAGATTCTACAAAACGTCAAGTAAAATAAAATATGATATAGCAATTTTAGTTGCATTAAACAATAGAAAGTAGATTAAGAATAGTCTATATTATTATTTTTAATTTTGATCTACGAAATGTGGTGGAACGTTTATTTTTTTACCATATATAAAAAAATTAAATTCCAATAAAAAAACATTTGACAGAAAAAACTCCAGGGTAATTTCACCTACCGTATCCACCAGGCGAAAAATTTCTGGAAATATTTATGGATGCTACCATGGTAACGATACATAATTAGAACCTCTGACTGGTTGTAATATACAAGTGTGAACTTTTTACGCACAAGCATATTATTATTATTATTATTATTACAGGCGTTCGCGTGTAAGGTTAAAAATGACCGTTTTTCGCGCTACTCTTCAAGCGGCCAGGTCGCCTCAATTAACCATTGAAAAAAAAAATAGACAGTCATACAAAAGAAAACATGGAACGTGTAAATCGCACGCAACATTTTTTGGCAAAGTTTGCAAGTTAGCTTATTAGATTAGATTAGTAGATTATTAGAAGTATTAGCTAAGCTTAGGAAATTTGAACATTACCATTTTTTTTTACTTATGTATTTTTGACTACTCTTCGCGATGAGATCCTGTATTTTTCTTAAATATGCAGTTTTCAAATCACAAAACATAAAAGCAAATTTGGAATTTTCTCCGCTTTTGATCGATAGATCGATTTTTAAGAAATGCTGCGTTTAATATTTGATAGAAAAGAATTCAAAATTAAAAAATAGGTGAAACAACTTTTTACTTAAAAATTGTTAGAAACAATCCATAACAGATGTATTTTTCACAAAAGTTTTTTCAGCACTCGATGAGGCTTAAAGATACCATATGAGGGACTAATTTTTAAAAATAATTATTCATTATTGAAATAAATTTCTCCCCCATCCCCCCGTAAAACCTCTCTGTACTCAAATTGATTGTTTTACAGTTTACACGTACAACCATTAAAAACATCAAATGTTTATTAAAGTAATTTGGTTATGCTCATAATTTGGTGACAGTCTGTAATTTATATTATTACTGACTACATGAAAACAAGGAGACGATAAAAGTTTGTCATTATTACTATGAGGACCTCAAGAAAAAAAATTACTAGAAAAAAAGGGGCATTGCATGGCATCTACTGGAGTGACGCAGTATCGAAACTCGATGATATTTCGATTCTATTCTGGAGAAAGTTAAAAATTTTAATTGTATGTTATTTCGGACAAGGAGCAAATTTTCGGAGTCTTGCATGTGGTCGGAATCTACATAGCTATAGACCTAGTCTGTGCTACTTAACACAATATCCCTGAATTACTTTTGTTACTTGAGAGATGGTTAAGAAAAAACATTTTTTAAGAATAATTTAATAAGTATTTTTGTACGATCGTACAAATGGGTTACCGATATAGTTGGTAGTAGGTGTAGGTATTTAAAAGTAATGAAGTCGATTTTTTAGCATTAAAAGTTGTCAGCTGTAAAATGACCGGCATTTCATTTTTCAAGTCCAAGGCATTTCCGGGAACATTATACAAATATACAATACGATAAGCAGAGCTAATAATGACTTTATGACTTGCCACATGTTGGGTTGGACCTAAAAGCTACCCGCTATAATGCGTCCACTTTCTCTAAGTTTACTTGGTTAAAAGAACTACCACATTTACAAGTATGTTTTTCTTACTATATAATAAATGAGGCATTAAAAACTAAATTGCTTATGTTGAAGGAACTGCAAAACTGTCTTCGCTGAATATTAAAAAATAATTTCAGTTTAACAGCCTTTAAAATTTTCTGCCATATTTAACATTGTGGATTAGTATTGATAGCACAGTCGAGGTGGCGGCGGTACTTTTAAATATTTATACATTTTTGGCTTAAGATGTCAAATATTTGATCCTTATTAAAAGATCAACCGAAAAAACTAATAAAAATGAATGAAAATTACGGATGCATTACAATAAATGCAATTTTTTAGTTGCCTTTTTAGCGAAATACATGTTTTTTTAGTTTTCTATTTCTTTGATTACGACATCTTGCGGTAATCTTAAAAACATTTTGAGCAATTTTTATTTGCTGATTTTCCAATGCAGTATTTTTTCAAAAGGTATTATATTGTGTTTTTTGCAGTTCTTCTTAAATATTTCTAGTTGTATAGATCATATCGCAATATCACGGTTAGTGGCCTATTACACGTTTTAAAAAAACAAATAATTTTAAGCTGAAAATTTAGGGATAGGTGTTTTCATATTTAATGAAAATAACGTCACGTTTTACCTTAAATTGACATCAACTTCCTTATTTAAATAGCATGCCTTATTTTTTATGCCGGATTCGAATTCTGTTCATTATTTTAAGGTAATTTTCAAGATCATTTCCTACCTAAAATACCAATAGTTTTTGAGATAGGTATTTCGATTTTAACGAAATCTGATGCGAAAAGTAACCCATAGGAAATTAGTAATATGTGAGAGATGGAGCTTTCATTTACTCCACTAAATAGATATAATAAATTTGTCCATTAAAAAGGGGCTAGCTCAAAGTGTAATAAACTGTTTGGCTGATAGTTCCACTATTCTCAAAATTTCTATTAATATTAATAAATCGTAATATTATTGTACCAGGCGTAACACATTTACGAAAAAGAATATAAAAAAGAATATAATTTTGTATTCAATAACTGTCTGGTTTGACCTGTATAGACTATTTAATTTGTCGGTGTTTACACTATCCCTATAAAATATGTACCATTACTTAGACATGTCTGAAAATATGTTGTCATAATGACAAATATTAGTACATTAAGAAAAACAGCAATAATGAAATATTTCAGAAAATCACATTCCGGCTACTGACATGCGCATTGCGTTTAAGGGATTAAATAATACACCTCATGGCGTAAAAAATGATTTAAAACGCTTGCATTGCATATCTGGTAAGTCATGTTACAACTATACCGAGTGCTACAGGTTAGTGGCTCCCGCCCTATATTTCCTTTATTTTTTTAATTTATCCATTTGAAATTTGAGGTGCATAAACTACCTGTAAAAATGAATTTTTGGACGCAAAAACGGTATGAGACCATTTCCTGGTCACCCAAAAATGACCGCAACTTTTGATTTTTATATGGAATACCCTGTACATTTTTACATATTTGGACTCAAGGCAACATTCTGAGTATACCATGAGATTTTCGCGAATTTTTGAGTCAATGTTCAGTTTTTAAAGCAGTTTAAGACATGCGTCTAGAGTGCTTTGGAATACCAAAATTTGTTCTACAGCAGGTAAAGTCCAAGGGAAAAATATAATTTTTCATTTAATTTCATTGATAACTATTTAAGAAGCCTCCAAAATTGAACAAATCACTTTTTTATCGAAAACTTTTTTTTTTCAAATGGGAAGGTGGTGGCTCATACTGTTCGATAAATTATAGATTTTTTTCTGAATTCATTGATATCCATTTCAAATCTATGCTATTTGTTTTTCTATTTTGTTGAATTTTTTTAAACATAAAAAATCACTTTCAATATAGTTTTTCTTGAAATTTAACGTAGTTGCCTTTGCAAAAATCATGTCTAATAATGAAATGTGAATAACTACCTTTTTGTGAATAATAGCCTTTTGGTTCTCTCTTTTGTTTAGGTATAAGTAGGTACTATTGCAAAGTATAAGGATCAATAAAAATTATTTTGAAAGTGATTTTTTATTTTTAGATAAAAATAAAAGAGAAAAACAAAGAGCATGGATTTGAAATGGATATCAATGAATTCAGAAAAAAAAATCTATAATTTATTGAACACTAGGAAGCACCACTTGAAAAAAGAGTTTTCAATAAAAAAGTGATTTCTTCAATTTCGTAAATAGTCATTAATGAAATAAAATCAAAAACTATATTTTTGCCTTGGACTTTACCTGCCGTAGAACAAATTTTAGTATTCCAAAGCATTTTAGATGAATGTCTTAAAATGCTTAAGAAAACTGGACATCGACTCAAAAATTCGCGAAAATATCATTGTATACTCAGAATGTTGTCTTGAATCCAAGTATGTAAAAATATACAGGGAGTTCCATTTAAAAATCGAAAGTTGCGGTCATTTCCGAGTAAACCAGAAATGGTCTCGTACCGTTCTTTATTCCCAAAAATTCATTTTTACAGGTAGTTTATGTAACCCAAATTTCAAATTGATAAATTAAAAAGTAAAGGAAATATGGGGGGGAGCCTCTAGCCTGTGGCACCCGGTATATTATGAGAGATATTAAGATAACCCCTTGCCAATGGGGTGGGTGATTAATTTTCTTTTCTGGTACTTATTGTCCTGCAAAATATGTTAAATAATTGCAAACACCAAAAATAGTCACTTTCATTAACTTTTAAACGATTTTAGAATGTTTCTTCAAGAGTATTAGTTATGTTTCTCTCTTTAGGCTAATCTAGCAGGGATAAATTATTAATGAAACATCTGCATCTATAGGTGAGGTCCGGCAACAGTGTCGGGACTGGTATCGTCTATTAGGTATGTCATTATGATACACACGGGTCTGAAAAGGCGGTTGAACGCGTCGGTCCTGGGAACGATTATTGAATTTGGCAAAAAAAATAATCTCCATATTTTCTTACCTCTATTTGGTTGCTCTTAATTGGGGCAATAAGTACGAATATAAAACATAATATATACTACCCTTACTCAATTATTTCTAGTGGGTCTGAGTTCTCTGATGAACATGTCGGGACTGAGAGCGTCGATTGGTTCAATATATATATATATATATATATATATATATATATATATATTCAATTTTTGTAGTAATGTGTGATGGTCCAATGATAAATTTTTGTCTAGCAATCCAAAGATCGTGTGTTCGAATCCCAAACAGGTTGGTTGTTTCTTTTTCCAATTTTTTATTTATTTTCACACCAAAGTTGGTATCACAAAAAGGATGTCCAAAAACTAACATTATTTACAAGAAAACTGAGATGAGTATCCTATAGAATGTATAACAGTTATATAAAAAGGTCAGTAAATTGGCGAAGAGTACGTTTTTAACTTGTTTATATTATATGGAGAATAAGTTTTTTATTGGTAAAATCCTTAGAAATTTTAAAAATAAAGTCGTAAGCGAAGATAAACACATATTAATCAGTTATAAAAAAATCGAAAAAACATTTTTTACACTTTTTTACAGGTACGCCCTCTATATTTGGATGCTTAAAGTCATTCCAGATAATGTTAATATTTTTGTAAAACTATATCTTGGAATCATTGGTTTCACATTTTAGGAGCGGACTTTTGAGAAGCTCGATTCCCGACTATTTATTCATATAAATTCTCATCCTTTTCAAAGCGTAGTCGTATTACCGCTGTCAACAAAAACGAACAGTATACGTCGCGTTGTCAGCTTCAGTGAAATTCGGCATATATTCATCCCAGACTATAGCCTATAAATCAGATTGTAGACGTTATGCAATTTCTAACGTAGCTATACATCATAAAACACGAAGCTGCGATCTCGACAACGATAAGTTGATGTGGGAAAAATCTTTCATGTCCAGTGTTGTATGGAAGGCTTGTAAAGCCGAAAGGGTCCCAGGGCGAACACTGGAGAGGCGAGATAAACCTTAATAATAAAGAGGTATATAAAATTCCCGGAAAATTTGTTTGTAATCAGTAGATAACATTGAGATACCTAAATATGTTGTTTCTCTTTATTAACTGCTGTGAAATTTTCATAAGTTTTAAGGTGAGCGGTACCGGGAACATAATTCGACAATTTCTCCTACATCCCTGAACCGATTCAAAAAATTTTTTGATACGCTTTTAGAGACAACTTTATAGAATGGTAGTAGGCATTGAAAACTAAAGAGAGAAAACATTTTTTTTGTAGACTTCAATAGTCTGGTATCATTCTTTCAGATTTTCTCTAAAAGCCTATCATAATATTTTTTCAATCGGTTGAGGGATGTAGGAGAAATTTTCGAATTACGAAGTCATTTCTTAAGCACCGCCACCCTTAAGTTTGGTGTTTTTTGTAATGTAGAGAGCGAAGGAAGTCAAATTGTTTTCAAATATTTCTTGTTTATGCACTGTTTAATTTTCATGCTGTAATTTATATATTTATGTCCGATAATTTTTCATTAGTTTAAAAACTTTTGTCTGCGAGCGATATTTACGGTTTCAGAAATGTGCCGATCAAATGGAATATACTCTTCGTTTTCGTATTTGCGAAGAGTATAATAAACAAACAAATAACGTAACGTCTCAAGAAAGGGCAAATATTTGTTAATAACAATGAAAAATGAAAATATACTAAAAATTGAGGTTATGCACAACATCGACGACTTCCCAGGAATTGCGATTAAATTTAATCGCCCTTTAAGCGGCCAACTTTGGTGGTTTAAGTTAACGCAAGTTTAAGCTAATTTAATCAAGGATTAAAGAACGGTGCAAAGCAAATTTTAAATTTAACGGAGGTTTAAGATTAATCCTTTGTTAAACAATACGGTGCAAACGGCTGTAAGTGTTTAGTCACAGAATAAGGAACTACCAGAAGCGGCTCTCTCAGCACTGCCTTTGATGTTTTTTTGTGACCTTCGCCATTTTGTTGTTGGTAATTTTGGCGGGAAATTTAAACAGCATGTTTATAAACAAACTTTACACAGGCTGAATACAATTACTTACGTTATTCGCAGAATTTTATTTATAATGGGTATTAAAACTAGAGAATATTATTTAGGTATTATGCAAATCACAACTTACACACTTTTTTATTCATTATGAAAATTCCTACTTTCTGTATATTGTTGCCCTAATCTGGGCACGCTAATATACTAGTTAGGTAAATACTTTAAAGTAGGAATTTTCATAATAAATAAAAAAGTGTGTAAGTTGTGATTTGCATAATACCTAAATAATATTCTCTAATCATGATAAAAGCAAATAAATAAAAAATAATCAATTGGTATTAAAACTATTAAAGTAAACTGGATAAATTGTCTCTACGAACAATTGTATTCTTAATATAAAGTCACAAAATGTATTGAAATCAATACAATATCTCGCCTGAGAAAATCTGTAATAGTAGGTTGTGTTGTTGGTAGCAATCTATTTTGATACATATTTGTCTTGCGCACAACTTAAAATTGTTATAAAGTTCGGCTGAACTTTTACTTGCCAAATCCTCACGATCGAATGCTTCCAACCACAATACGGACCTTAAAAGAAGAAAGGTTCACAATTACTTGGAAATATCTTATAATTTACATCAATAATAAAATACCTTTGGGGATCCTTAGGAAACCTAAATAAACTAAGATCTCTTCCTATCGTACTACTTGAACGTTCCTTAACAGCGCAAACGGTTCCACCTTGTTTACTCATATCGCTAATAAAAATTACTATTAACACAGCACAATAACACTAAAACCTTTTAAGAATTTATTTCGATATTATGTCACAGACTGTCATTTACCGCACTTTATTGTTTTAACCTAAAACAATAAATGAACTGACGGATGTACCGACAACAAAATGGCGGCAATGGAATTTTGGCGGGAAGCTCAAGTGTCGTTTCATATGAGTGTTTAACACTCATATACAATAGACCTAAAATGTAATTATTTGTAGTGTGCAATTCAACAATAATATTAAGTAATTTCTCTGACGATGGTTGAATAAACCGAAACGTAAGAAAAAAATAATTTTATTAAAAAGACCGATAACCCAGGATATACCTACATCAAGTTAATTTGATATCAACGGTCAAGAAAATATAAACATCTATATATATTATTATTACCAGTAAGTAATATAAAATTCTTTAAGGTAAACACACTATTTTATTCCGGTGTGTGAAGATATAATCTAGGCGTGTGGCAAAATCTTTGCCGCACGGCGTGCGGCAAAGTGATATCTTCTGCAGTCATTTTGAAGGTAGAAAATTTGACTTTCAGCACAATCGTAGAAAAATATGTTTACAGAAATGTTCATATACCTATCGACTGCCACACGCTGTTATGCTTTGATATATTTCTATACATATGTACATTTGCGCTGCATTGTTATTAATATAAATAAGTTGCTAAGGTTGGATTATCGAGTTTGGAATTGAGTTTAGAATATATAAAATTTTTAAATATATTTAGTATTCTCATAGGTTTTTTTCAGGATATTGTTTTTATTTTTATATCGAATTTATGTTTTCTTTTTATCTCGTTATTCTTTTACGAATTGTTTGATTTTTTCTATTAGTGTTTTGTTTTACTTTTATTATTGTTTAGGTTTAGATTTATTATTGTTTAAGGTTAATCAAGCCATTTCAGTTCCACATTTTACCCGTCATTATGAAAGATATTTGTATTTTTTGTCAAATTCCATTATCCGCGGAAGAAATAGTAGTCGTGAAAAGATGATTAGACACGATAATTTCAAAAAGCATACAACTTAATGACGATATTCATAAAAAAAATTATTTGTGAAGAACTAACAGTTCACAAAAAATGTAGAAAAAATTACACTCGTAATAAAACCAAAACAGCCGCTTCTACTAGTAAAAATGATTTCACAGCAAAAAAGATAAGTGAATCATTTGACTTACACAAAAATTGTGTTATTTGTGGAGAAATAGCCGATGTAAATAATGAAAACAAAAAACCAACAAATTTACGACGATGTATTCAGTTAGTGCAAACTCTCGAATTTAAAGAATCTCTGATTTGTCGCTTCCGAGAGCGTAATGATATCTCTGAAAATGTTTTAGAGAGAATTATAAACGTAATTGATTTGGTTGCAGCTGAAGCAAGGTATCACAAAAATTGTCTAACCAAATTTTACTTGAAGAACTTGGAAAAAACTAAACAGACTGATACGCAAAAGTGCGATACATTTCAGCAACCCATCGAATTTTTAAATTCAAACAGTGAGTGCCAGTACATGTTAGCAGAATTAGAAGACAGATTAGAAAGTTAGTTAGTTTCTTACCATTTTCATTATTGAAAATGGGTACAGAATGAAAAATAATTATTTTAAGAATTCTAAAAAAATTGAGCATGGTAGAAATAATATGCATTAACAATATCTAGAAGGATTTCTAAAAAATTGAATTAATAAGAAATTAGAGCAATAAGACTAAAAAAAAAATTGCGCCTAAATTTTTAAATACGCTACTTCTTTGTTTGTAACTTTTTTAGTTTTCTTTATAAAAGGTCGTAATACGTCTCAATACCAACATTTTTTAGATTTTTTTTTATCTTGTATGTATTGTAGAGAATATGTAGAATACAAATTTGTAGACCTTCAAACCCTCGGCAAATTTTTGTGCAGACGAAAAAACCACGATTTTTCGGCGCTTTTTTCAGTTTATGGCCTATAACTTAAAAACAATGCATCCAATCGAAAAGTCATCTATTATCAAAATTAAAGAGCATTAAATTTCGCTTCGAATGAGTGCCTCATAGTTGAAATTTCATCAAGAGGTAGGGGCGTATTTTTTTTCGAGTGTTTTTTAATTTTTATTTTTTTAATTTTTTTTTGCTATTATATTTGTTTTAAAAAAAAATTCTTAAAAATTTTATTTTAATTGTTTATAATCATTTTTTCCCTCTTTTCATTATTTAAACAAATTATTAAGAAAAATTTTATTATCAAAATTTATTATTTGCAATTCTCTACAGGGTGGAAAGAAGAAAAAAATTCTTGTTAATTTATTTGTTTGTTTAATAAACAATTTATTAGTAATAATCGCCCAATGTGTTTATATTTTGTTTTAGGTAGGCAAAAAATAACAAAAACAACCGTATACATAAACATGTCAAACAAATTTTTTTTTAATATTTGTAATAGAATTTTAAATTTAATTTTTTTTTGACATGTTTATGTATAGGTACGGTTGTCTTTGTTATTTTGTTTTTCTGTCGAAAAAGAATATAAACACATTCGGCGATTGTTAATAACAAATTGTTTATTAAATAAACAAATAAATTAACAACAAATAAAAATTCTTTTTTTCCGTCTTATACAGAATTGCAAATAATAGATTTTAAGAATAAAATTGTTTTCTTAATAATTTGTTTAAATAGTGAAAAAAGGAAAAATATAATAAACAATTAAAAATTTTTCTTAAGATTTTTTTTTTATCATAATATTTTATAACAAATATAATGGCAAAAAAATGTTTTAATTCGGGCTCCGAGGATTTGTTGGTATTTCGGTAAACTTTAATTTAAAAAAAAATTGTTCATTTCCGACAAGATTTGCGGTCTCTAGCCATTTTTTAACCAAAAAACTCAATTTGGGACCACTGTCACTGCGCGGCGCCGAGGCTCATGTTTCGAGGCGTGCTAGCATTTCCCCATTAGTTCAAAGTTAAAATGTCAAAAGACCTTTTTTGTTGTAAATTTTGTCTACTTTCCGAATTTCTAGGTTTTTTTTCCCCTAAAACGAAGAAAAAAAAGATTAAAAAAAACGATTTTTTTTGTTTTATTTTCAAATTTTTGAGGAGGTTGCGGGGGGATTTTTGGTGGGAAGTTAAAAACTTTGATTCAGCGGTCCAAAAATCGTAAAGTAAGCCTGTTTCCAGAACTACCATGATTTTTTCCAGTCAAGGGCCCTACATGGTCTCTAATGCCTGGAGTAGATAGAGGATTGCGTATAGAACAAAACGAGCTTTGCCTGCCTGCCCTCGCATCAGTTAGGACCAATCGTTATTGGTTCAGGGTTGTAATCACAGGCTCTCTGTGAAAATGGATCATCTAATTGAGTCAAACTTCTCTGGGTATCTGGGCACAATAATAACATTGAGAGTAACGAGCAGACAGATACTGTGACCAGGAAGAGTTCTCAGCAGCCCTTACTGGAGCCGGCTCGCGGTTATCCTAGATTAAATGCCAAGGCAATTGAGAACTGTTACTCATTCCCAGTTTGTCGACTTTAACCCTCCCACACAAGACTTCGGACCCTTGCCGAAGCGAGCAGAGTAAATCCTGTGCTTAAGCAGGAAACACGCCAGAATCATGGTAGGTCTTTTAACTGGACATGGCTTTTTCAGGAAGCACCTTCATACTATCGGGGTGGTTGATATTCCCGACTGCAGATTTTGTGGAGAAGTGTAGGAAACTTCTTTCCAAATTCTAACCTCCTGCCCCGGTCTTCTGACTTTCAAGCACTAACACTTCGGAATTGGTTTTCCTGTGCTGGAGAAAGTCAAAGAAACGAGGTAGTTTGTCTTAAATCGTTAATGTTAAAACTTCTTGGTCTAACACTTTATAGTATAAAATATAAAGAAAAACGTAGTCGGCCAGTCCTTCAGCGACACGATTTTTTTTTACGTAGTTGAGACGCTCCTGTCGCATGGAAGACTTACCATTCACCAAATAAGAGGACATATACACTAAGAAAAACAGCTTTACAAAGTTAATGAAATGATTCAACCAAAACTATCGTTAGCTCCCGGTCTAATGGCTTAACTGCCAACACAACTTTGATTGCCAAAATGAGACTATAGTACCTAAAGAAAATTTAAGCCGCCAGCATAGGTAAAAAGTAATAAAACACAATTATTTGAAACATTTGTGTAAAATATACAAGCATTGCTCCATACATATAAGCGAACTCTATAAAATACAAATTAAATACAATTTTACATGAAAACTTAAAAGTATGCATTTTAAGAATGCTTAATGCGTTGTTAAAATGTAAAAAGTTTCAGCCTAAAATAATTTTAAATATTAAAACATCTATATATGATTAATCTATTCTTCATATCTAATTGTGAATGAAAGCAATTGTCCCGAAGGAGGTCATTAAGCTTTTTTGTAAGAATTATGAGTGGGAAATTAGATCTTAGGTCAGCTGATAATGTACCAAAAAATGTGACGCTTTGATATAAAAAGATTCCTGTACACTCGAAAGTCTATATTGAGGAGGGTAATATAAAAAATAAAGTATGTACAATTTTAATACAAATCTTAATATTTATGCTGCAATAATACAAACGGACGTAATTATTTGGATCTATAACTGAACTAAATCTAAACCTGATTAATCAGGTGATATTAATTTATAATACATTGACACGATTCTGTTTTGCTCTCATACATCAAGATCAGAAATTCTTGACACTACAACTAAACCCTGGCTATCTAAAAGCTTAACGTAAACAAAGCTGATGACCGAACAGTTGTTGAATGGCGTGGGCTAATATAATAAAACATTCAGCATGTAAACAGTTCCAGATATAAGCGCTATCTATAGTTTAGAACCTCTATTATTCGTGCACGGATGATCAAAAGTAAATCTAAATAAAACAAATTCACTAAAGTACTAGAACGGTATAAAAGTAATACCGGGGAGCAATTCGAGAACTAGTTGCACCCTCTTCCGAATATGATTTTTTTGGGTATTATTTCACTCATTGATATAGTAGCCAATGAAATGCCAATTTTTTAAGACTATTGCACCAACCAATGTCATTATTAGTAGTAAAACTGCTATATCGTCTTTTGACAGCGCGAGCATGCAATTTTATCTCTTTAAAGCTCTATATACTCAGACAATTTTATCGTATGTAATATCACTAGTGCTTAAAATGTTTTCGAAAATTTTTTCGAAAGCGTGTTGCCTGGTAATATAAAGAGTGCAAATTGGCAGTTTATTATCTGATTAAATCCCGACCGCTTTAGCGGGAGGGATTTAATCTTTGATAATAAACTGCCAATTTGCACGAGTTATATTAACTAGGGGCAACTTAGCTTGAGAAAAAATTTTTAGATAAAACTTAAAGCACGAGTGGTATTTGTGGAGAATATTTCACGAATAAATAATTCATTAAGTACATTTTCTATATTATGTTCAGTATTTAATTGCTCTCAGACGTTTCCTTGTTACTTTTTAGAGATTATTAACCTTTATCTTCAATTTTATCATTTACGTCACATAAAAATGCATTTCCGAAGCAACTCATCTAATAAAAAACAAAGTAGGTTTAAATTATGACAATCAAGAAAAACAATATACGTTAAACCATAGGTACTATAACTTATAAGACTAGTCATCACAACAAAGCACGCTTCGACCAATCACATTACGGGTATAATCACACAAATTGCATATTACCAATCTGTCGCTTTTACGTTCTAAGGCTGCGGCTCAGATGGTATGGTACCGCCATCTAGTAACGCTAGCTTAACTTAACTGGCCTAAACAGTGAATTGAATTATTATATTAAAGTGTTTATTAATATATATTTATGTATTTAATCCTCGTTTCTAATTTGAGAAGTTTAATAGTTAAGTTAAAGTTTACTTGTTTAAGTAGACAGACTTTAAGTACAACGAATTATAATGTATATAGTGATACTACAGAGTTTTGATTTTCTAAATAAGTGTTAGCTGCTTTGTGATGATTGATGAATTATCATACGTAAGTACCTACATTTGTGTATGTATCTTGAAATAACTGATTTGTCTGTTTCGTAGATATTTATAATTTTAGTCGTGAAAATTATTTTGTAATTACGTTAGGTATTAAGCCATTGAAAGCTGTGTATAACTTGTCCCGAACCTGTATAAGTTCTACACAGCATTGGTTTTTTAGGTTATTAATACCTACAATACTACAATTTACGTTAACAATTAGTAATAAGCTAGAGAAGATATTTATAGGTAACACTTTGTCCTATTTGCTGAATACATTTCACGACACAAAACGTCAAAAAATTTTCGCAATATTTGCCGCTGCAGCGACCTAAAAAATTAGAGCGATAAATTTTACATGTTGGTACTGTCAAAAGCCGATCTAGCTTGAATTATCACTAATAATGACGTTTGATTGGTGCAATGTTGTGAAAAAACGGGCTCTCATTGGCTACAGCGTTAATGAGTGAAATAATCGCTTTAAATTCATTCATTGATTCGTTCACTCTCTAGGCTCTTTAAAAACCAGACAGAAAATTTTTGAAGCAATAATGACATGTAAAGATTGTAATATAATTCATGCAGCTGGAAATTATATAAAGCTGCATATAGATCATATAGACACATATTAAACACACTCTGGGAAGATATAAACGTACTTAGATAGAATGTACTTACGATGATCCGTCAGTAAGTCACAACTCGATACTAATTCAGGAAATTACAATGATGCACTATACAACGTACATTTCAATTCTTATTTAACACCTTTCAGAGAGTATTCTCTGCCTGACAAAACAGCTTTAACATCATTTCTAAATTGCTCAAATTAGAAATTAGGATTAACTGGGTATTTAATACAGGCACACACAAAAAACAATAGTTCAAACCCCTTATATTTGTATGTATTTTGATGCGCTGAATCCGAATACCATATCAGAATTTATGTTTGACTGCAGAATTTCGATTAAATTACGATATTTGTCCAAAATGAGGGTTTTCTAAGGCTTCTTCTTCTTCTTCGTTTAGTGGGGCGACGAGGGATCGCCGCACTCAGGCCTTGTGGCCCATTGTGCTACCGCTACGTATTTACTGAATGCCCCCATTCAGGCCGGATTCTAACCCAAAGGCCAAAAAATCCTTCCTATGGGGGCATTCCTTATTTCCTCCAGCACCGGAAAACCAATGCCGAAGTGTTTGTGCCTCAAGTTCATGATACTAGGGCAGGAAGTAAGGACGTGGATGGAAGTTTCCTCCTCGTCCCCGCAGTACTTGCAGTCGGGGTTGTCAACCACCCTTATAGTATGCAGGTGTTTTCTGAAAGAGCCGTGTCCAGTCAAAAGACCTACCGCGATTCTGACCTATTTCCTGCTTAGTCGCAGGATTTGTTCTGCTCGCTTCAGCAAGGGCCCTGTGAGCAGGAGCTTCGCTTGCCGGAGTCCTGGGTAGGAGGCCCAGAAGTCAAAGAACTGCGACCGCCTACGGCTCATGTCATAATGAATGCGAGTGTCTTAATAGCCATTAAATGTGAGTTGCATACACTATTTTTTCTACGACCAGTCGTAATGAAATAGAAAATGAACACTTTATTACTGATATTACTGTAAAAAAAAATAACTTGACATATTTTGACGTTTAGTTGGAAACTATGGTGTTTACGGTACAACATTGCCCGTTTTAAAAAATATATTGTACGTGACACGCCCCAAAAGTGCTTTTACTGGACTTGCAGGCTTTCAGGGAATTTACCCACTCGTCCAATAAAATACCACTTTCGGGACTTGAGACGTAAATAACTATTATGCCCTCATATAGGTGTTTCAATGCTATTTTGGACAAAAGCGATGAAAAACTCTTTTGTTCACTTTGTACCTTTTTCATCACTTTTGTCCAAAATAGCATTGAAACGCCTGCAATGAGGATGATTCCAAGGCGTAAAATATAATAGGGATCGAAATACTCAACAGAAGTGCAGTATTACCTGATTTTATAAATTTTATACGCAAAAATATACTGTTGACCACATGAACATATTTCGTGCGAGTTTTGCACTTCTGTTCAGCGTTACCACATTTGGTAGATTTTTATTTCTTTTTAGTAGAATTTTAAGGATTTTTGTAAAGTTTGGTAGGTAAAATTTGCTGGCAGATTTCTGATAATTATTATCAGAAATCTACCAGCAAATTTTACCTACCAAACTTTAAAAAAATCCTTAAAATTCTACTAAAAAGAAATAAAAATCTACCAAATGTGGTAACGCTGCTTCTGTTGAGTATTTCAATCCTTATTATATTTTAAAAATGCACTGAAACGCCTACATAAGGGGTTGTTCCAGGGCGTAAAATATAATAGGAATCGAAATTGGTAGAAGAGAGCAGTATTTCCTAATATTATCAATTTTATACAAAAAAAAATCTTCTATTGACTCCATGAACATATTTCGTGCCAGTTTTGCCCATAATAAGCCTTATCGCCCCCGATTTAGTGGTGGTTTTAGTGTCAGAGGATATAAGAAGGCTTGAAATGAGTTCAATAATTGCAGTTTTGTTCTGATTCTATGCATTTTATACAAAAAGACAATTTTTTAATTTCATGTCCCTACTAGCCTTAGAAAACCCTTATTTTAGGACTAACATCGTAACTTAATCGAAATCCGCAGTCAAACATAAATTCAGATATGAAATTCAGATTCAACGCATCAAAATACATACTGATGTAAGGGGGTTTGAACTTTTTTTTTATGTGCCTGTGTAATGAATCACAATTCGTTACTAATTCAGAAAATTAATACACCAGCACTAAGTTTCGCTGATAAAAGTCATGTTTAATGGGTTAATTCTACAAGAAAAAGATTTTTGTTATAGCTTTTTGAAATGGAAATATTCTACCCTAATAGACCGTGGGATAGTGACAGATTTTTTTAAACGTTTGGTTCCTATCTTGCCTTTTGGGAGCCTTTTGTGCCTGATTTGTACTAATCATTTTCGTGTTTATCAAACGGTTATCCAGGGCCCCTCAGCGGAAAACAAAAAAGAAAATTTCATGAAAATGAGCAATTTCAAACGTTTTGTTCCTATCTGGCGTCAAGTTAGACTTACGTTTTAAAGAAAAACATCCGACGGAAGCTTATCGCCAGACAAATTCCGTGGGCCGGAAGGCCCGAAATTTCAATCCGAAGTTGTAAGAAAAAATGGTCAAAATCAAACGATTTGGTTCTTATCTGGGAATTGTATATATAGATAAATAGATTATAATTATCGCGATATAACAAACGCCAGACAAATTCCGAGGGCCCAACAGTGAAAAAATTATTGTTCAAGTTGTCAACTATTCCGCGAAAATCAAACGATTTACATTCGTCTGGCATTTGTTTTTTTGTTATATTAGGCAATAAGTAGTTTCAATTTAAGATTCCCAGACGAATTGGCTGGGTCCCCTGGATAGCCAGACAAAAAGAAAAGCGCGAAAAAAATGCCATTTTTCAAACGATTTATTCCTGTCTGGCATTTGGATTTTAAAAAGATATGTTAATAAATAAGCCATATTTCTAGTCCCAGATAAAAAGCTTGGGCCCAGACGTAGATATGTTGAGCGAAAGTATCGAAAAATGAAAAAACAGTCGTGTAAAAATCGATGCATTTTCAAACGATTTACACTCGTCTGGGATTTGTTTTTTTAAAAAGATATGTTAATGAACAAACCATATTTCAAGTGCCAGACAAAAATCTGGGGCGCAGCTGTAGATATATCGCGAATTTTTATGTTCTACAGTTGGCAACTTTTTAATCCTGGCTCCTACGCCAAAAGACTACTCTAGCTAATTTAAATAGAATAAAATTTGCTAAAACTCTTTTTTTAATTTTTTGAATTCCGACAAGAATGAAGGAATTAGAGGGGGGCGGGATTTGGGACTTTCTTTTTCGGTAAAATTTCTCCATTTTGTCACCGTAATTAATCGGTAATTAATTGAAATCGATCTCATATAATATCATGTATTACTTTGACGTTCCGTTAATCTCGGTCCTTCGAAACAAAGGTTTCTGAGAAAAAATATTTTTTTTAGATTTACATACATTATAGGAAAACGTGTAATTTCCTACATTTCCTCGAATATCTCGATAATTATTGTTTTTTTCGAAAAATTTGTAGATAGCTTATGTAAAGAGAATTGATTGAGCTTTCCGACACTTTTTTTATTTTTTCTCTAACATAAAGAGCAAAAGACCAAATATGCGGACGTCTCAAAGCCAACCGCCACCCAGTCTATTAATTAGGGTGAAGACATACCGCTCGGCTAAAGTACACCATCTGTGGGTCCCCACGCGAGACTAGTTTCTCGATCTGACGTCACAGTGTTTTTCGTGAGGAGTAGCGAGGATTTCAACTTTAATTATTTATTGCAAAGTAAGTACTGCAATTTAAGAGCTGATATTCGATGTGGCGTGTTTTTATACATAAACACACACTTTAATAAAATACAAAAAAAATGGGCAAGTTCCCCATTAGCAAACGATAAACAAAAATCGCCCCGGGACGAGCAGGGGGTATAAAAAGCAGCGGCGCTCGCAAACAATGCATACCATATATGTTTCTACCACATCACATCTTACGTGTCTTATGTCGCGTGCATTAAAATGAGAGAAGAAATCACTTTCGTGTGGTTGACTACCTACGCCAAGGGAGAATGAAACAGGTACGGACTTACGAGGACTCTCAGTTTCTATGGTATAGTGCAGAGTTGTAAATTATATATTAATATGTAATAATTTATATTTGTCCTTTTGCTAGTATGTAACTTATTTATTGTAAATATTATTCGATCGAGGGATTATGAATGTGAAAGTGACAGTTATATTGATTCCAGTAATAAAGAAAGTCAAATTCCAAATGAGTTTCAAGTGAGAAAAAAAACGGCATTTCAAGGGCGGATCATGACCTTGAGGGGGAGGGGGGGTAACGTAGCTGCGTGTTGAAAATTACAAAAATGTTTTTCCTCGAAAATTAAAATTGATGAGCGGGGGGGAAAAAATCTCAAAAAAAAAATTTAAACACAACTAGATATATTCAAAAATATAAAATAAAATAATAAAAATTATAAAATTTTAAAATGAAAGTTGATTGTTTACGGAATCTTGTTACCCCGTTACCCCCCATAAATCCGCGCTTGCGGCATTTAAGTAGTGACGCGAAACAAATTTGTTTAAATGTGTATAATACTCTTTTACAATGACAAGCTAATGAAATGCCAGACGAGTGTGAATCGTTTGAAAATGCATCGATTTTTACACGACTGTTTTTTGATTTTTCGATACTTTCACTCAACATATCTACGGCTGGGCCCAAGCTTTTTGTCTGGGACTTGAAATATGGTTTATTTATTACCATATAATCTTTTTAAAATCCAAATGCCAGACAGGAATAAATCGTTTGAAAAAATGGCTTTTTTTCGTGCACTTCTTTTAAGATTTAAAATATGTTTGGCCCACGCTTTTTGTCTGGGACTTGAAATATGGTTTATTTATTACCATATCTTTTTAAAATCCAAATGCCAGACAGGAATAAATCGTTTGAAAAAAAGGTTTTTTTTCGTGCACTTCTTTTAAGATTTAAAATATGTTTGGCCCACGCTTTTTGTCTGGGACTTGAAATGTGGTTTAGTTATTACCATATCGTTTTAAAATCCAAATGCCAGACAGGAATAAATCGTTTGAAAAAATGGTTTTTTTTTTCGTGCACTTCTTTTAAGATTTAAAATATGTTTGGCCCACGCTTTTTGTCTGGAACTTGAAATATGGGATAGTTATTACCATATCTTTCTAAAATCCAAATGCCAGACAGGAATAAATCGTTTGAAAAAATGGCTTTTTTCGTGCACTTCTTTTAAGATTTAAAATATGTTTGGCCCACTAAAAATGTCTGTGAATGATACAGTACATTTTCGTTTTGGTTAATTTTTACAGAAAAAATCATTTCACATGAGAACCAATCGTTTGATTTTCGCGGAATAGTTGACAACTTGAACAATAATTTTTTCACTGTTGGGCCCTCGGAATTGGTCTGGCGTTTGTTATATCACGATAATTATAATCTATTTACATATATATATACAATTCCCAGATAAGAACCAAATCGTTTGATTTTGACCATTTTTTCTTACAACTTCGGATTGAAATTTCGGGCCTTCCGGCCCACGGAATTTATCTGGCGATAAACTTCCGTCGGATGTTTTTCTTTAAAACGTAAGTCTAACTTGACGCCAGATAGGAACAAAACGTTTGAAATTGCTCATTTTCATGAAATTTTCTTTTTTGTTTTCCGCTGAGGGGCCCTGGATAACCGTTTGATAAACACGAAAATGGTTAGTACAAATCAGGCACAAAAGGCTCCCAAAAGGCCAGATAGGAACCAAACGTTTAAAAAAATCTGTCACTATCCCACGGTCTATAAATAGGGGTACCATTTTTAGATTGATTTGAACTTTTATTAAGCTCTAAAATTGCTATTGAAAATCGACATATCCTTCAGTTGGTCTGTGCGTACGTACGGAAACACTACTGGTTGCAATTCTTAATGGATCCACTTGATTTGTTTACTCATTTCGTCTATTATCAGAATGAACCCTACTGAATTTCATAATGATCAGTTAAGTAGTTTAATTATTTATTTAACAGCGTCACGAATTTTCACTGGCTAATTCTCGGCTCTCGGCATCTATTAGAAATTACTTTTTCGTTTAACGCGCTCTAAGTCAAGAACGATATAATGAGTTGGTCTCAAATATATCCAGATTAAATAAAGATAAAGGATGGAGGTAGCTTTTTTATTTGAAACTTTTTTTATTTGTAGAATTAATAGTTTTCGAGGAAAAGACATTTGAAAATGCGGAACGCACTGGCAGTGTAAAGTTAGATAGACAAAGAGACGTCTGTGATCAGAATAAAGACCTGCTCAAATTCTTTACTATTAACCTGTTGTAAGCAACTATTTAGCAAAACTCACAATAAATGCACTACCACTAACTTAAGTCAATCTGTAAAATTAGTATTATATATTAGTATTTTTACTAGAATTTTTTTATATGGAATAACATATGACTTGCTATAAATATGATATAAATTAAGTCTATCGTTGTTGCATATTAATGTTAATAATTATTAATTGTTACGAACAGTTTCTTAGCAAAAATTTGTTTTTTTTTTCATAATTATCAAATAGAAAATAAAAATTATTATTTTTTATTTGTTTATTTTTTGTATCCATTCATTTCTTTTGTTTGTTTTGACTAATTAACAAACTAAAATTGAAGTAATTTCTTGTGGAAATCCGAGACATTGCCTATTGGGTAAAGCAACTTGCGGGGTGTGTGCACTTTTGGTTTTACCAACGATTTAACTTTTCAGAGACTTCTCCTTCTTCTTTTGGCATCATAACCCAGGGTGGGTCTTTGCCTGTCCGCTTATTTTCTTCCATTCTGTTCTCTGTTGAGTTTTTCTTCTCCAGTTTCTAATATTCATAGCTCACGTCATCTTCTACATCATCTATCCATCTCATCCTAGGTCTTCCTCTTCTTTGTCTTCCAGCAGGTTTCTCTCTCGAGTCTTCCATTCTGTTGACAAGTCCTAGCCTCGTTAGTCTTTGACTTTTTATATATTTTTATATATTTAACAAGCTAAAAACGTACTCTTCGCCAATTTACTGAACTTTTTATATAATTGTTACACATTCTATAGGATACTCTTCGCAGTTTTTTTGTAAATAATGTTAGTTTTTGGACATCCTAAATTTTGTGATACTATCTTTTTTGTGAAAAAAATTATATGAAAAAAAAAAAATCCAACCTGTGTGGGATTCGAACACACGATCTTTGGATTGCAAGGCAAAAGTTTATGGAGATAACATTTCGCAAGATTTCTATTTAAGTGCAAGCGACAAAAATTATGAGAATATATTTTTTTTAATATTAAATAATTAATAACTTTTTTATTTACTGATCGATTTTCTTCGAAAATAATAGGGTTCTTCCTCTACCTAACACTAACTTACTTTCCAAATTTCAATACAATCGGACTTTTCTTTCTTAAGTTATCGTGCTTACAAGAAACGTGACGAACGGACGGACGGACAAACGGACGGACAGACGGACATTTTGAAAGTTGTTCAGAATTCGTTCACTAACACAATGGTATGAAAATTTTTTCTCTACGAGCTATATTTACGATTTTAGAAATGTGCCGATCAAATACAATATACTCTTCGTTTTTGCGAAGAGTATAATAATGTCACTTCCTTTATTGATCTGATTCAGTTCAGTATTCATGTGGATTCTCCATGTTCCATTAGCGTTCTGGACTGGTCCATGTATCTTTCGCAGGATCTTTCTTTCGAATATTCGGAGTATGTTACTACAGATCCAATTAAGGTTTTATATTTTTTTGTTTTCATATTTTTGTCTAATAGTCTACTTGTCATTAATTTTTTGTGGGCGTAGCAACATTGATTTCCATTGACTCTACGTGCCTTGATTTCACTGCTTATGGAATTGGTTTGGTTAACTTCCGCTCCTAAGTATGTAAAGGTTTCCACACGTTCAAAGTTATAGTTTTCGATTTGGATGCTGTTGTTATTGTTGGTTGGCATTCTTTTCACTTCCATGTATTTTGTTTTATTTTCATTAATTATAAGACCATTCCTTTCTGACTCTTAATCAATTTGAGTAAACGTTTCCTCTAACTGGGTTTTATTTCTGCTGATAATAGCTACATAGTCTGCATAGGCACATATTTGAGATGATTTGATTCCAATATGACCTCTGTAATTGGTGTTTTTCATTACAGCTTCAAGTATCAAATTGAAGAGCATGCTTGAGAGTGCGTCGCCTTGTCTTACTCCTAGATTAATGTTGAAAGTTGATGATAATTCTCCTTCTACTCCAACAGCCGCCTTTGATCTGTCTAATGTCATCTTTATCAACCTGATATATTTGTCGGGTATTCTTAAGATACGAATATTTTGTAACATTTGTTAGCGTTTGACACTGTCAAATGCTTTTTTAAAATCTATATCTATGTTATAAAGATCTATGTCGTATGCGTAACCTTTCTCTTGTATTATTCTTAATATAAATATATTTTCTGTTGTTGATCTATTCAGCCTGAATCCACAATGATAATCCCCTATTATTTCTTCGGAGTAGACTGCTACCTTTGGGCGGTCCTTATTTTTCGACTTTATGTTTTTTTGCGGGCCTCCCCCTAGATTGGTTTCAATACTTAATAAAATATTCTGTGCAAAATCTGAACTCAATCGGATAACGAGAAAACGTGCCACCCAACCCTTGATTCCGGGAGATTCAAATAAATTCTAATAAATTTCGATATTTATTTTTCAAACCTTGCTACTGACAATCGAGTTAGTAGTGACTGAAAATAAATAATATACATACTTAAAACCATTTTATTTATGAAAAGTCGTCAATTTGATTATAATTTTTGGGATAAGTTCTCTTTTTTAAAATCGGGAAATCGTGTTCTATAATCTTTTACAACTTGCAAGACGAATTGTTTTTGTTCCTCATCTTTTGTTATTACATTATTGTAATCTGTCATTAACTTAACACCCCGCTCTGCTGTATCATTAACAACTTTGATTTTTTTAACAATATTCAACCCTTTGTTAAAACTATCGTTTTTAGACCAAGTTAAGGGTGCGTTTCAAGAAAGTCATCATTTATGTGAAATCGTTTGAAAAACTTTCGGGTTTCGATAGTAACAAAATTTTCAATAAATGTGTTCTCCACAAATTTTGAAATTTCATTTTCGCCTATATCTATTCACTTGATACCTTTACTATATATGATGATTCTTCTCCTATATCTAATGGCTTTTCTTGGAGGCTGCTTTTGCGGATTTTCCAGAGCAGATGTCACAAATGTGACTACCTCCTTTTGCATCATCTAAAAATGGAAGAACATATCCGTCTTCAAATCCGGACTTAAAATAATGTTTGTTAATCTTAGCCCAATACTGTTGAAAGCGTTTGAAGAAAATTCTTGGCCTTAAAAATTTGACTGACTGATTGAAATAAGTTCTGTTTTACTCAAAAAAATAAATATTAAAGATCTTTGGTACCGATTTAAATTTGGTTGAAATTGGATGACCAATAACTGAGTTACGAAGGTGTTTCCACTTGAAATGGGTCACACTGTATACTATTAATTTTGGTACTTACTTGCTTCTTCAAGTTCTCGTATCTTGCGTTCTCTTCTTTCTGAAGCTTCGCGTGCTCGTTTTTCAGCTCTTCTTTCTCTGCCTTCTAATTCGTGATCTATACCGTACATATATCCTGGTCGACCTTTTTTCCCGTTGTTGAACTAAAAATTGCCTATCTCCCTAGATAGTCATCGTCTCAAGCGCGTTTTCGTGGGCTATTTCGAAGAAGTCATCAAACTTTGCTACAAAATTTGCCTCTTTCTGTTTTTGAAAGTTCGTCTGCTTCTTACACCTTTATTAAAGCGTCCTCCATTCTTTATACAAAGATACTAGCTTATCAATACAGTGGTTTTGTTTTCTAGTGGGAATTACCGAGCAAATAAACACTATCATGACCACGCAAACTAATTTGGCGGGACATTGTGCTGCGTGCTGATCTTTTTACTGATAATGAGGTACTGAAATGCTTTGACGCACTTATTGCCATACGGGTCGGCTAAAATTACAGTGAGGATTAAGGTTTATGACGTTCAGGTAGAAACTCAACCCTACTGCAGAGACAAAATTCGAGGAAATAGATCTTAAAACTAGGGCCTTGCGGGCGACCACCTATTAAAATTCCTTAATCCTAAAAGGATTAGGGAATTTTAATGTCAATATTTTCATGGGTAGTGTTTAGAATTCGCTTTCCTCTTCCTAAACTAGTATAAATTATCTTCAGGATGTCAATTATACCTATTGTTTACTTAGAAAAGCCAAATATAACAATGTGGGGAATTTCAAGAAATATTAAATTTGGGGGTGGTGGGTGGCACGTTTTTCCCGTATCCGATTTCGCTCAAATTTCACCCACATTATTTTTTTAGAAATTGAAACCGTTGTGGGGGGTGGCCCAAACTAAATTCGAAAATATTTTTTTCCTCAAGTATAAATAAGGACCGCCCTACTGCTACCTATTATAGATAATACCAGATAGTACTTTGTAAATTACATTTAGCAATGTAATTGGCCTATAATTATCACATTTTAATTTGTCACCTTTCAGAGACTACGTCCTGCTTAACTAAACAGGCTAATGGTAATGGATAAATTTAATCTAATAATAATAATTCTTGTATCGTTTTCAAATATGCGAATACAGATCTAGCTGCGCCCTCTTACTTAATTTCTAATAACTTCTTATGATATCGGCGTGCCTACTGATTATGGACATATAACATGTCTACGGGCGGAACACGTTGATCAAATGTACTATTCTTGACTCTGCCTTTTCACGTCATATGATTGACCGAACCATGCGCGTATATCTCTTTGCCGTAGCAACTCCATATTATATTATCTATGATTCTAACATGTTATTTTATTTCTTATTTGTCATAAAAATCGTCACTTATTACATTACATTTAAAATATCGTGTAGGTACTTCGAAATTTATTTTGAATTGTGTTTGGTCTATTAGAAAAAACTTTAAACATTAAAAATATGCTCTATGTATTTAATTAATTTATTCGTAAAATATTCTCTGCAAATACCACTCATGCTTTTAAATTTTATCTATTTTTTTTCCTAGCTGCGTTGCCGAAAGTATCACAACTCATGTAAATTGGACAGTTTACTATCAAACATTTAATTCCTTGCTCCTCGCACTGCAGTGCTCGGGATATAATCACATAATAATCTGTGAATTTACATTTTTTATGTTACTAGACAACTACCCGCACGAAAAATTTTTACCGATAAATTCTAACTAGGAGATTACAACATGCAATACAATAAAATCTGTGTAGCTTATAAATTGATAAATTGTTGAGATCAGAAGAATATTTGACAAAACTATATAAATAAATTATATGAAAGAATACTTTTATTTAATTCGCACAGCATAATACTATGAAAATTTTATTCTGTTTGCTGAAAACTGTTTTTTCCCTGTATAATGGTAAAAATCATATTTCACGTCTGACAATTTATTTTGTTGTGTTTTGAAATCTCCTGCGATAACATGGGTTGTTTGTAGTTCAGAGATTTATATTTTGCGTTTAATATGTTTTCTCCATTTCCAAATGCTATCTAAACCTACACCTACATAAGGAAATCTGTCCAGTAAATGTGCAAAGTTTGCATTTTATGCCATACATTTATAAAGTTACAAGTTATAAACACACTTTTTCTAACTTAGATCACAGCATTAAATATTAACGAACTTGGACCATCGAAACAAAGTAAACGAACATAAATTGAATAAGAATTGTTATGAATTAGACCTACTGGGAATACCATGTTAAAAAGGCACGTGAATAACTATCTCAAAGTGGTGTACAATGAGTTTAAAAAAATGAGAAGGAAAATTGAATAGTGGGTAATAATAAATGAAAATAAATCAGATAATAGTATTTCTAATAATTGATTGTCAGCTGCTCTCCTGAAACACTTGAAATATAGAGCGATTTTTTTTTAATAAAAGAAATGTTTAAGTTTAGCAACTCTTTAACTTTTAACTATTAACCGTACAAAAAAAAATTACAGAAGTTGTCGAGAATTTCGTCTTCAAAATTTATTCATTGTTTGTATTTTAAATTAAATTTTAAAATCTAAATATGTTATTTGTAAGTAAACCTCGCTAAATATGTTTCGTACCTTTATGACTATGACTTTGTTTATCAACTGAGTTACGCGTCAGTGCGAAGTCAGAATCAATTTGTATTGTAGTCCTACGAGTATCAATTTGTAATCCATAGTAAGAATAATAATTATTTATTTACATACATTCATATTTACATACAAATTCTTATATTTCCATTTACATTTCCATTTTTAATTTTACAATTAGAAATACAATAGAAATAAATTTTAAATATACATAATATAGAGTAATACAAACACTTGTTTTCAGAGTATAGTGGTAATATAACGTAGTCTATGTTATAAAAATTCTTTTTTTTTTTTAATAAAAAAGCAATATTCGTAATAACTACTTTTTCCGCAGAATCAACAAGAGACGAATTATTTAGAAAAATGTTACCGTCTGTTAAAATGGCGACTAAAGTAGCCCCCAGAGGTCGAAAACTTGGATTCTTAATGAGGACCCTCTCTTCTACAATACTACAATTTTTTCTCTATTTAATGTCTTTTCAAATAATTTTTATATTGACTGGAATAATTCATTTATTTGCTTTCCGAAACGGCGTGGCCGTAGAAAAATACATATACATATTTTAACATTTATTGAAATAACAACTAAACAGTAATATTAAAATTATAAAGATTCTTTGAGTTCTTACGGAAGAAATTTATTAATTTCTTCCCTTGTCAATATTTATTTTTTTAGTTCTATGACATTTAACTGAGTCGAGAGAAACCTGTTCTATAAATGTTTTGATTTAGAATTTAGAGCATTATAATTGTATGAAATGTCTGTTAGACTTCCATAACGGAATTATACATTTCTGTCATCTTAGGTTATCTTCTCCGAAAGGAAACGAAACAAAATTAGAAACTATGTACGCCTTCGTTCAATTGATGTGCAGTGTGCACACTGTCTAGCATTGTCATTTATAGTCGCATTAATAGAAATTAATATACGATTCAAATGTATTGAGCCTACACGTTAACCGCGAATGTGTCTATTGTAAACTAGTCACGTAATAACTTAAGTTAAAACGTTATGAAAATAATTTTATTTATGTACGTACCATTTTTAACGAGATTCTCGTTACATTAAATTTTAAGTAGTCATTTTTCCAAAATCATTTTTATGTAAAATTTTGTATTGAATGAATATCATTTTTATGTAGTAATTTAAAAAATGTCCAGATCCTTCTTTATTATTTATAAACCACCATATCTGTTCAGTTGTCTTTGGAGATATGCGAAAATTATTTTTTAGGACATAAGTTCTAATAAAAAAAAATAGTTATTCAGAAGAAAAAAAAATAAAATACAAATTTCAACAAAAGAGCATACCATCACTGGTATGATGAAATTGTATACCAATATTAATAAGCATATATTGACACTATCTAATGTAGGCAATTTGAGGGTATTACAATTGATTAAGAATGAATTTAGTCAGTATTTTTCACTTTTACTGTTTATCGCAATTAATCAATCAACAAGACTTTATTTATAATTAAAAGTACAGGTGCGCCTAGTCGAAACCTGACTCGGAGCCAACCTGGCAACCACGATGCGCAGCACCGTAGTGGGTGTAAGGTTGGGCGGAGCAGGTCCGGTTCGGCTAAGAACGGTAATTCAGGTGGGAAGTTGTAACTCCTATTCGCCGAGCGAATTTAAAGACAACAATGCCTTAAAACTATGCTGCCCATAAGAGCCTAAAACTAATTAATGTTTATTTTAAAAATTGTCGCACTTTGCACGCACAAAAAACACTAAAGAAATTTTGATAACTGTCACGGGAAAACAAAACACAACGAAAAAACCCGTTGGAAGTAATTCTCCACCCTAGTGGTCTTCCTGCCTCCAGGAAAGTAGAGGAAGTTAACAGTTGTGGGTTTTAAAAGTTCAATTGATTAAGAATGGACTTTAGTCAGTATTTTTCACTTTTACCGTTTATCCCAGTGTCAGTTCATTTGAATAACACTAGCTGAGAACGACCTGAATGATCCCCTGGATATACTTACGGAATGACCTGGCTATCTGTAGTCGATCTCTCTCTCTCTCTCTCTCTCTCTCTCTCTCTCTCTCTCTCTCTTTCTCTCTCTCTTTCTCTCTCTCTCTCTCTCTCTCTCTCTCTCTCTTTCTCTCATTAATATTATCAATTGTGTTTGATAATTCACTTAATATTAGATACAGGGTGAATTTGAAATACACGTGAATATTTGAACCTGTTAAACACTGTGACTCCCAAAAATTTTTAAAAATAGTCACTTGTAAAATATGTGAAAAATAAGGAAGACAAAAATTATTAAATTTTGATCTAAAATATCTACGACGTAGAAAAATCGCGAATTAAAAAAGAAATCGAGTTTTAATGACATAAATGAAATTTTAATACTAAATGAATTTAAAACTAACATAAAAACTATATTATTAATAATAAACGAACATTATCTTAAATCTAAACGTTTTAAGTCAGCAAAATCATCATCATCGTCGTCGTCGTCCAAATTGTCGTCTAATGGTGCACCATGGCAAGTCCAAGTCCTCACACCATTGAGCATGGAATGCCGGCTTTTCGACAACCACAGCGTCCCCCACACCCAGTAGAACATCGGCAAAAGATGAAGTTCAAGATCGCTTCAGGAGCTACAGGTTCTTTGGTGGGAACCGGGGTTAGCGATCCATTTTACCCTCGGTTCCAATCCCCACTGGTTCAGAGGTAGGGGGTTGTTGAGCCATTGCTGTATCTGTAAGTAAGTAAGCGAACCGCTGCAAGTAACAAGAAATTTTGTAAAAAACAGTTAATATACTAGAGTGAGATTCCAGAGCTGCCAAACCTACGTCATTTTAGCAAAGCTAATATTTTGACAACAAATAGTGTAATTAATATCTAGTTAAGAACGTATGCGTATTTGCTAGTTTGAAAGCGGGGCTCTTTTGCAGAAAACAGGTATAAAAGGTACATACAAATTTTATTTAGTACGTTAAAGTATGATAGCTGGATTATTTTACACGTGACACGCTAACTACATGGTGTAAGCGTCAACCTCCGGAACTTAAGATTCGAGGTTCGATCCTTGACCGTTCTCAGTTTTTTTTTTCAAATATACGTACTAAGAAAAAAAGTGGCCAAAAATAATAAATATTTCCCCATCGGTTGTCTTTTTCTTGGTAATCGCCACTTTAAGTTAATATTTGTTGAAAAAAAAAAGCTGAGGACGCTCAGGATCGAACCTTGGACCTTAAGATTCGGAGGTTGACGCTTACACCACGTCGTTAGTGTGTCACGTGGAAAATAAACCAGCTATCATACTTTAACGTACTGAGTAAAATTTGTATGTACCATTTGTACCTGTTTTCTGCAAAAGGGCCCCGCTTTCAAACTAGCAAATACGCATACGTTCTTAATTAGATATTACACTATCTGTTGTCAAAATATTAGCTTTGCTAAAATGACGTAGGTCTGGCAGCTCTGGGATCTTGGACTATACCTGACGGGTGGGTAACAAATAAACTCTGAAAGAGTGTTGTTGCGCAGCTCCTTTGGTTGGTGGCAGTGTGGCTAGATCAGGTTTTGGCTTGGTGGATGATTTTAGGAACGCAGCATACTACTCCCCGCTCACCCCCCACCGGTCAGGACTTTTAGTATGTTGTAAACTGTACAAATAGTGGCCACTACGCGAATTATTTCCCCTAATCGGCTTTTTCTGAACTTCGTTCACTGGATTATGTGGACTAAAAGTATATTATAAAAATAAATCGGCAGCTACTGGAAGCGGCTAAAACCTCCCCACCCGGTGAATCTTTGAAGCCGAAAAGAGCACTAAAAAATATGAAATATCTCATTTACTATATTTATTAAGTTAAAATATTTTTTTTAATATACAGAAAAAAAGTCTTACGTTCGGTGGGATTTGGACCTAAGAATTTGAGTGTTAAATTTATAGTCTGCACAAGATTAATATTTTATTCAATATTTTAATACAAATATATGCCTCATCGTATACTAGCCCGGAGCCAGCCAGACAACCGCGGTGAACACCGCCGAGGCGGGTGTGAAGCTGGACAGGGTAGGTCCGGTTTGGCTTGGAGAAAAATATAAATGTGGGATAGTAGCTCCCGTCTTCTGTAGGCAGGCTTAAAAACTAGGTTAAAATTATAATGTGTCCACATGGACCTAAAATTAATATAAAATAAACACAACACTATAAGAACTAAGTTTGTAGGCAAGAGCACTTAATAATTTTGATTATTGATACGGGAAACACAACTAAACGAAAAAATCCGTTTGTTGGTAATGGGTGGTAGGGATGGCCATCTTTGGGAAAAACCATATAACTCTTGGTGGACAGCTTCCCTGCCAGATGTGGCCGGGGTAGTGTTCATGGTGGATCGTTTAAGTTTGAGTTGATATATTTTGTTTTATCTTCTGGCCTCGATCGATTTTTCACGGTCGGGGAAGTAAGCTGTCAAATTTTTGGTTCCAATGTTTTTCTGGGGAATTTGGTTTTTGACAGTTTTCGAAAAGATATTTTTGGTTGGTACCAATGTCTTAAATTGTTTTTAAGTTATGTAGCACTATTTTTAGGTTATGTTGCCGGAAGTAGCGGAAATAGTTTTTAAAATATAATGTCACTGACACATTTAAAGTTTTGGAATAAAACTCACCAAAAGCGTTCCGGTGAGATTGCTTATACTTGTAGGGCTTGTGAGCGGTTCACAAAGGCCTCTCACACCTTGCGTGGGCTTTATGAACGTCGAAAAAACTTGTAATCTCTCGATGCACTTAACACTCAAAATTACTCAGCATACAGTCTGCACGCGTTAACACACTAGTCTCTTGAACGTTAGGTTAGACCCCAAAGTACAGTAACTATACAGAGGCGAAGGCAAGCCTTCCCGCCAAAACCAAATTTGTATACTCATCGCCATTTTTTAATTGTTTAACAATCAACCTCACTTTTATGTTGACACTGTTGACGTTTATCGTGTTAAATTTGGATTTGTGAATTTTATTTCCACTCATTTTGGGAGATTGAAAACATTAACCGAGAATTAAAATTCTCATAAATAAAACTTAGTGTACAACTCAATTGAAAATAGGCGCCGATTATAAACAATTCAAATGGTAATATTTTTCAATCCAACTCGAAATACATTGTTTTTTCAGTGTATCCTTAAATGGGGATTCTGCACGTGACGTCGTAGCTAACCTCAAAAATATATATTTCTTAAAATTCAAAAGTATTACGTAGCTATTATTAAAATTTCTGCCTGGTTCCCATATTTTCGACCGAAATCTAGTTCACTGTAATGTTTATAAAGTTTTAACTAGTTTGTCACAATAAAATAAAACGCATTTTGCTAGTTAGAAATCTAACCTATTAAAAGAAATATATTAACAATATATTTCTCTCAGCGTAGGGGCAACTGGTACGCAAGGTCACAGAAAACGAGCCATCAAAACTCAAAGGAACCGCCAAAGCCTTCGCCTCTGTGTAGTTACTGTACTCTATGGTCAGACTATAAAATATATCTTACACAAGAAGCATGTTATTTGGTTTTTTAATTTTTTTCACGGAAACCAAATCGAAAGAGTGCAAGTGTGATATATCTTTGAAATCGGAATTTTTACTGCTTTTCAATGGTTCTATTACAAATTGTAAGTAATCATAAAATAAACAACTTGTTGTGCCAAAACGGCACTAAACGTAATCCGATCTCAACCAAAACCTTTTCAGATCTTCTGGAGCACTAAAGAAACCCTCATGCAAAGTTTCATCCAAATCCGTTTAGTAGCTTCGCCGCTATCGTGCTAACATACATACACACACACACAGACATTTTTTAAAAACAACTTTTTTGGGTTCCTGGGATTTCAAAACGTAAGGATTAGATGTTATCTCAATTTTCGATTTTGGACTAATTGTAGTAACCTCCCACAATTTTATTGTGGGGAGGATAATAGGGAACTAAAGTGAGATCATGATGTATTATTATTTTATCCTCCAGGCAGGGACCTTGAAATATGTGAAGCTACTGAAAAGGTTGAAAAAAAAATTTTTTTTAATCAAATCTTCCTTCAAAAAATATCTCAAAAAAGTAAGAAATAAAGTTTCGCCCAGTTTTACAAATACCTGTGTACCTATTAGTGAAAAGTAGCTAGGAACTGTACCTTATTAGCTAATATCCATTTGTCTGCGTAAAACGCATTTTGATATTAGTAAATTTTTTGCACCGACTTCAAGTTGATATTTGGTAATAAGGTACAGTTCTTTGCTACTTTCCACTAATAGGTAGACAGGTATTTGTAGAACTGAGTAAAATTTTATTTCTTACTTTTAGAGATATTTTTTGAAGGCCGGGGTTCGATTTTTCTTTTTTATAATAAAATAGTTTTTAATTTTTTTTTGTAGTGCCTCGGGGTTTAATTCTTAGTGTTTTGTCAAGTTGGCGGAGTCGGCGGTGGTTAACCGTGAAAAGTCAAACGCAAATATCTCGCTAACCATTGATGCTATGACAAACATGGTAAGGACCTTTTTTTGTTCAGCACTAAACTCTATGAATTCCTTAACAGGCTTATTTTCGTAGAACTAACCGTTTACAAGTTACAGTGCGTGGAAGTTTATAAAGAGTAGGTTTTTAGAAATATTTCGTAAACGATTAAATTCTCTACATTTCATGCGACAGACGTCATTTTGTAGGATTAATATTTTACGCCCGTCAATGTTCTAAAAAAGTAGTTTTTAAAAAATATCTCCTTATAGTCCAGGAGGCAGTGAAATTTTTTCGTACTTATTTTCCCAGTCGGTGTATATGAATTAATCTGTTCTCTTAGTGACAAAAAACAAGAATTTTTGAGTCTGGCTAAAATTTTTGGATGGAGTCAAAAAATAAAAACACAATGCAAGTCCACTTATTTTCCCAGTCATAAATATTTTGCATTTACTAAAGTGGAACATAAAGTTTATGAAAATAGCAGTCTGGCTTATCTCAGATAGCGGAAAGTGAGTCTGGCTGAAAATTTGCGGATTTCAAAATTTGACGAATTTTGCGGATCCGTAACCCTTATTTTGCCAGGCTCGAAATTTAGCACATAAATTGATACAATTCTAAACTGTAATTAAAAATAAGTCTGGCTCATTTAAGGAATTGGCAAATGAGTCTGGCGGCATCTTCAAAATGGGAAAAATAGAAAATTTTTGCTCTTATTTTCCCGGATTTGAAAATTTGCCACATGATAGATTATACTATAATTTCATAGAAAATACATGTCTGGCTGACATTTACAATCACGAAGGCCTTGCCAGACTCACAAGCCAGGTAGTTAAACGAGGAGTGGAATAGCAGCACGTGCGTATTTAGGTAACGACGCTGGAATGCGAGTTACCTGAGCGCAGCTGCCTAGACCCCTGTCCCTTGTATACCTATCTCTGTCAGTTACTCGGATTTTGAGTTCGTTCTTACTACCATATGACAATATACACTATAGTGATGGGTCGAACCAGCTATTTTTGTTTAGCAGCTACTTCTGCTACTGCCACTTTCAATTAGCAATTAAAAATAGCTGCTATTTTAATAGCAGCTATTTTTTAGCATTAGTTGTTGTTTTGGATAAATGGCGCATAATAACAGTATTAGCACTATTAGCAGATAACAAATGAAACTTTATATATAAAAAAATGCAATATCTGTATGGGTGGCTAAATGGCGCATATTAACAGTATTAACAGATAACAAATGAAACTTTATATAAAAAAACGCAATATCTGTATGGGTGGTTAAATATGATTAGCTTTAAAAGAAATATAAATTATGTACGTATGACACTAATCAGCTGTATAATTGAACGTGCCGAATTCAGCGCGCCTGACGATCATTAGACGAGTCTGGCAAGGCTTTAGGGGTGTTCCACATTAGCCAGATTGTATTTTAAGCTGTTATTATAATAGAGGCCATCATCTGATAAATTTTCATGACTGCGAAAATGAGGGAAATTTTTTTGATGAAAAGTTTTCAGTTTTTCACCTGCCAGACATATTATCCATACTCACAGATTAGCCAGACTATTTTTTTTACTTAACTTCAGTATACCTCTTTCTACTAGAACTATTTTTATCACTGGGAAAAAAAGGGCAGTGTATTCGTATGTTCTGACGCATTTTCCGCCTCAACCCATCGGAAAACCCCCCCCTAAATATATATGAATTTTGCTTAGAATTACTAACCGAACAATTCTATCCATGTTTGCTGACTGGGAAAATAAGTACCGAAAATCGTCACTGGCTCCTGGACTATTACCATTCAAATATGTTATTATCAATTTTGTAGAGCACTAAATTCCACAATTACAATTTATCTCTACAAGTTTGAAATTGCATATTTTTAGATACGATCAATAGTTGACGAGATGTTTTAAAAATATGATTTTTATAACTTTTGCAGAAAAGTTTCAAATAAAAATTGTAGAGAACTTAATGCTCTACAAGTTTGTAACGACATATTTTTATATTCGACCAATAGTTACCAAAAACTATTTTTTTATAACTTCACGGACTGTAAAAAACTATTGTTTTTATAACTTTTCACGGACTGTAGCTCGTGAACAATTAGTTCTATAAAATAGTGTCCGTGACAGAAGAATTACTGCTCTGCTCTTCAAGATTCCTATTTGACATTTTAATGTACGATCAACAGTTTACTAAATAATCAAAAACTACTTTTTGAAAACTGAAAATAAGCCTGTTAGGGGATTTGTAGATTAGTGCTGCTCATTTTTGTCGTAGCATCAATGTTTCGAGAGATATTTGCGTTTGTCTTTTCACAATGATGGCGGCTAACTCCAACCACTAAGACTAAAACACAGTTTTCTTTTCTTTACTTTTCTTATCTATTTTTTAAAAAAGAATTTGCCTTTTAAAGTTGTAAAACATTTAATATTGAAATTTCTTATCATTGCGCCTTATACACATTTTCAAGCCCTCTAGAATTGTACATACAATCTAAATAAATTTCCATGCTGTACGACAACAAGGAGAGAAGGGCTTTCTTTGTTGTTGACTTGGTGGAGTGGTAAAGTTTTAACGACCAGCGAGGTTTTCCACTATCGAATAACAAGATTTGTAATTATTCATGCCTACATTTCCTCATAATAAACTAACTTGTGTTGTGAATAGTTTAGGCGAGACTAATTAAATAAATGTCTACAAGCAACTGGGTAATTCGAGGTATGTTGAGGCTACCAGTATTTCATTATGCACACTGAGTGGGCCCGAACACGTTTAGCCATATCTAGATATAACTATAGAAATTCTGTTGGCGCAAGTTACAAATGTCGTTTATTAAAATTTATTTGTGGTCGATGTATCGTTAATCAGTGAATATGTTCTTGTTTTTTTTTTCTTCAATATAGCAAAAAGTAACACTTCTATTAAAACTTAAAATATAGAATAGAAACATATTTATTATTGATGCTTTTAACATACGGATAGATCATGATACTAATAGGATGAGTGTAGTGCGGCAACCCAGCAAGAAACGGCTATTAGTGAAACAATCTTGTAACTTGGTATACTGATTTCTGTCATTAAAGCGACTATTTTTCCGAGCAGCGCAAATGAAAATGGCTTGCGGTTTCAAGATGGCGGCCGATTTAGAAAATTTAAAGAAACGACTTTTCTATCTAAACTATTGATGTTACAAAAAAAAGTTTTGAGAAGAATTGTTCCAACTTAAATTCTGAATAAAAAAGTTTAATACAGCTTTTTACCTAAAGCTAAAAATAAAGACGGTACATAGAAAAATGTAAAAAAGTTAATTTTTATTTGTAATTTAAAAGTTTTTCTACTAAATAATTACTGTTACAGAAAAAAATTGTTAAGAAAAATATTCTACATTAACATTTGAATAAAAAAACTTAACACAATATGTTTACCTAACACTAAAAGCCGCTGCACGAAGACATACTAGAAAAAGATTTTATGTTCATTTTACAATCTAAAGCAATAATTATAACGTTCTTGTTGAGTATTCCTTTACGAGAAACTAAAGACACATTATTTTTCGACCTAAAAATAATTTAATAAAAATAAGTAAACATTTTTTTAGTATACATACCTTTTTTAAGTTAGTTGCATTCTTCTTTACAATTTGTACAAAGTAACTAGGGATTGCAATTTACCGGAAGTTTTAATAACCGGTAAATCGGTAAATAAAAATGTAAATAACCGGTTAACCGGTATTTACCGGTAATTTTTAGAATGAATGATTAGAGTGGCGAAAATGGCAATTGTCTTTTTCCATGTACAAAATTTAACAAAAAACATTTTTATATATGTATATTTAATATAATGAACAAACAAAACGTCTTTTATCAAAAGGAAAAAATATAAATGAAATAAATTTAAATAAATAATTATTCGGTAAATAACAAAAATATCAACTTAAATAACAAAAATTATAAAAACAAACTCAAATTACTAAATACCTAATCTAAAAATACAATATTTTTAAAAAATGGCCCGTTAAAAGGGTTAGTTTTTCAAAGCTATATCTGTTAGTCGTCTGATATTTGTGCATAGAATACCACCAGCTGAAGATGCCCTTCCTATATCGATATTGATGGGTCGATAAGCTAATACGAACTGGTAATGACATACTTCTAAATGTATTCCACGGATACTTGCGGCAGTGAAATATTCAATTTCCTGTCGCAAGATATTGTCAATGTCTCTCTTGTATTTCTTAGGGCTTGGTGTTTGGATTTTACCTGAACCCTGACGGCAAAAAAATTTTAAAAAATTTTTATTGTTCAAATAGGCTTAGAATGTCATGAAACGTCGAGATTTTAAGTTTGAGCAAAAAAAATTCTGTCTGTCGGTCTGTCTGTAACTTTTTTTGTGCGCACGTTTACTCCGGAACCGGTTGAGATATTGACTTGAAATTTGATACATATATGTACTTTAACGAGATCTAGAACTAGATTATATTTTCATCTTGTTTCGTCGAAAGGTTGGGGGTAAATTGGGGTAAATAGGTAAATCAAGCAGGTAAGAGTCCATAAAATTTGTATTTAGTATATATACAAGAGAAGCTAAGGTCTCAAAAAAAATTTTGACATTAGCCACCCCCACCCCATTATTAAAGGGGATAAAAAAAATGTGATTTAGTGTGTGTACAAGAACCAGAAACCTCAAAATATTCTTTTATTTCATCGACCCCCACTACCAACCACTATCACCACCCCCACCCCACTACCAATGTGGGGTATCGTTTTATGGGTTTTTAGGGTAGAGGATTTCAAATATTAAATATAACAAAGTTCCATAGACAATTATTTCCACATACAAAATTTTTTCGTTGTGAGTGACTTGGATAGAAAATCTGGATGTGGAAGTAGTGATTCCTTGGGCAGCGGTTCTTATAACATTATTTATTTATTGTTAAAAGTGCTCAGTGTTAGGACAGTCACTCTGTATTTAGTGAATACTAGTCACTGACATAAATAGAAACGTTGAATACGTGACATATCGTAAGTTCAGATTTACCGAAATAACCGTAAAAAAATTAAAATAACCGGTAATTATCGTCATGTGTTTTTTGTCCTGATAACCGGTTAACCGGTATTGCAATCCCTAAAAGTAACGTGCGTTGCAAGCTGGCTTGTTTACAACCACATTTGGTTTCAATGCATCCTTTTTTGCAACTACATTGAATAAATTGTTTAATTAGATACCACCGGAAGTGGCACCCAAATATTTTCGGACAGGCACCATCTCCATTTTTCAAGATTAGGCAAAATCAAATTTGCTGTCAGAGACTGTCCCCAAATGTGCCAACTTTGGAAGCTAGCCCGGAAAGTGTGTTACTCGAAAGCATCCTTTGAAGGGGTTCTCCTGTTCTTGGAAGTAAACAGTTCCTTTCGTGCCTGATTTACTTCAGTGTAGGCAGAAGTATTGCAGTACATTAAAACAACAAACCGTTGGAATAAGTTTAAAATATTATCAGAAATATATTTTCTTGAGGTTTCGAAATGAACGTGAAATCTTCTGTTACTTCTAGATATATCGTCTATGTCTTCCAAGCAGTCACTTTTACTTTTCCAGAAAAAAAAAAGGTAACGTTTCACATCCCATTAGGGAGTGGAAACCTCGTAATGCATCACAGTTGCTTTCTCCTAGTTTTTATGCTATCTCATGCACGTTTAATACTCTAAAATATTTATTAGCCCCAAACTGTATATTTAAACTATTTAGCCCTTCTTTATACAAGCAGGAAAAAAATGAAACCGCCAGTACTACTACGTCAGTGTCGACAGTTCTAATGCAAATGTCCTTGTTGAACACAATCATTAATATGCAATATTAGTCTTGTATCTGCTTCTTCTTGGTTGTAAGATTTTTGAGCAGTATTGCAATAACTATTTCTCAAATTTATTCGCCAACAGTTGACATAATTTCGACATAACTAAAGCTATTAGATGTTGTTATATCATTGGCCAATAAACAAAATAATTCTGATTTATTTTCAGCGTTTTTCAGAAGTTTTGACCAATTCATTGATAGTATATTGTTACTACGGACTTGCCTTCTTATTCTGACTCCCCTAGTTTCTCTCGTATGACTTTTTGTACACATCGACACGTTTAGCTTTAATGTTATGTTTAATATGTGCCTGAAAAACTTTTTCTGAATATTCTTCAAATTTCGAAACTCCTTTAGGCAAAAGTTGATGAACTAAAGCGAGGCTGTGGTAAATTAGGCAGCCGTAGTTACTTTCCGGTGTAATACTTGAGTCATTTTCAGTTAATAATGGTATATTTTGTCTACGAGATTCGCTTACAGGACCAAGATTTAAAATATTGTGCCTCCTAGTCTTTTAATTTATTCTATAATTCAACTCTGATTGTTACTTTATAGTCAAAGGATAATTATTATGACAAGTATAGAACATTATTTTGCGTATTTTGTAAAATATCAGAAGAAACTGACTTTGTGATATTTTACCCCGTAGAGTCTTAATTTTTAGAAAAAAACTTATAAGAACTTTCTTATTCAAAATTTAGCTAGAAACGTCGATCTTTTAAATTTAAAACAGCCGCTATCTTGAAATCGGAAGCCATTTTGATTTGGCGCTGTCCAGAAAAATAGTCGTTTTAATGACAAATCAGTATACTAAATTACAAAATTGATTCACTAATAGCCGTTTTCTAAGGGTTTTTACTGTGTTTGCCGCCAAACTATATCCCTTTCAAATCGAGCCTGCAGCACCGCGTGTCCCACTGCCTAAAAATACATCGAAAACCATAAAACCTAGAAAGCTGTATATTTACTAATCGATATTTTTTTTCCACCAACTAATAAACACTTAGTCTCTAAATTTCAAGATTAGAAAAGTGAAGAACGGGCAGTGAGGCATAGTGATGAATATTTTAAGCAATTCTGAATTCGATTAATTTTTTTTTTCTACGAGCGATATTTACAGCTTTCGAAAAGTGCCTGGCAAATACAATATACTCTACGTTTCTGCGAAAAATGTAATAACACATCGATACCATTAGGGTAGTTACGAGACACGAACAATAGACAAAACATAAAATTGTAAATAAAGAACGTTAATAAATAATTTATATTTTTTACTCGCTCGCGCTCTGTTTGCAAAAGGAATATGTTTTTCTGCGTTCACAGACGCCTTTCGCGCAATTTGAAAGGAATTCCTGTGAATAAATATAAAAGTCTTATGAGGGTTGCATTACTTATTCCAAACGGCCGCTATATATCTCTGACAAAAGAAAGTACTTAGAATCTATGAGAATGTTTTCCTTAAGTAGGTCTCTTTACGCAGTCCTCAAGATAGAAGTTTTTTTAATTGTAATTTATTAACCCTTTTTTAGTTACTAAGAGGTTTAAAGTTGTTCTGGAGAGTTATATATTACGTGTGGAAAACAAATTTTCTCGTTTCGTTTGCGCCTTGTGCCAAAATAATCCAATCTTATCATTAAGTTGTTTTTATTTGTTTTTTTATGGTCTTATCGCAGTCGATTACGGCATTATGTGCCCTTCTTTTCTTTGGGAAGATTGGGAGACGTTTCTCTAGTATAGCTATAAGGAAATCTATGAATCTATAAAAGGAGACAAAATTAGATTCTAACTAGAAAATACATTCAAATAAACATAAAGCGATTACATTTTACATAATATTCATCGCCTAATGGTAATTTATGCAACAAATGCATAAAGAGATACTTTTTTTGATGAATGGGACGTTTGACCGACACTTTATGCATGAGTTTTCAGTATTCTTTCTACGACCGACCTCAATTTCCATATTTAAATGACAGTGAAATCAAATTAAGCTCCAAAAGAGGTGAATAAGAAATTCTGAAGATGCAGCAATTTTATTCTAATTTGTTGTAAGTAGGTATAATAACAAGTTTTGGATTAAATCGGTCCATTGCTTCTTGTAAAATTTAAACAATTTTTAATAAATAAATACCTATTATTTCTGCTTACATCATTGTTAAAAAATATTATTTTGGGTATTCAGCAGATAACTTTCAAAGAAAACATTCGTTTCTTTCATATACCATTGGTGCAAGTCTGACCAAAAAAGGAAGATCGACAAGACTCCCCCCCCACGGTGACTTGTCGGCTTCTTTCATACACCTACCATATCTAATATTCAGCATGAAAAACAATAAAACAACCACTCTTTCTATATATTGATGATTCAAGTCTGATCATGCTAATATATATATATAATATTAAGCATCTCTAGCCCTACCTAGAGAACGAAAAAGATTGTACAGTGTTTAAAGGAATTAATCCATCGATAATATGATATACTTCAATTATTGGACATGCATGCTGTGAGCGAAATTTTATAACTATTTTCTTTGTGCTTTTTAGTATTTTCTTGACTTTGAAATGTAATAAACGTTTGATTGTGATATAGTATCCTCTAGGTAGGGCTAGAGATGCTTAATATTATATATATATTAGCATGATCAGACTTGAATCAATATATAGAAAGAGTGGTTGTTTTATTGTTTTTCATGCTGAATATTAGATATGGTAGGTGTATGAAAGAAGCCGACAAGTCACCGTGGGGGGGAGTCTTGTCGATCTTCCTTTTTTGGTCAGACTTGCACCAATGGTATATGAAAGAAACGAATGTTTTCTTTGAAAGTTATCTGCTGAATACCCAAAATAATATTTTTTAAACAATTTTTGTCTCAGCATTGAAATTTATTTTTTTACAGCATCAACTGCTGTGGTCATTAGCCGCCATCCTCTCTCATATACAGTGTGTCCCAAGATGTAACAAGAGGTGTAATGGACTAAAAATTTTGGAATTTTGGAATGGTATTTGGGGATTGAGTCCTGCTTGTTGTAAAACTAAAGTATACCAAAAATGACTTGATTTGGTGTTCTACAGGGTGTTTTATAAGCAAAGTTGTAAAAATCACCACTAATAAACAACCTTTATTTTTCAAAATATGAAAAAATTCCACTAAGAAAAGTTATTTAGAATGCAATTTTATACCTCTGTACTAAATTTCAGGAATATAAAATGATTTTCGTGAAACTTCCCATTTTTTGCGAATTAAGTTGAATTCATATTTAAAGTTGTGTAGGAGCAAATGTTAATCATCCACTGTTTTTCTCATAGCCTACTTTTAGCTTCTACATAACTTTAAATATTAATTCACAAAAAATAATTTCTATGCAGTTTTAATTGAATGGTTCAAAATAAAATACTAATTTATTGAAAAAATGGGAAGTTTCAAAAAAATAATTTTATGTTCCTGAAATTTGGTATAGAGGTATAAAATTGCATTTTAAATAACTTTTCTTAGTGGAATTTTTTCATATTTTGAAAAATAAAGGTACTTTATTAGTGGTGATTGTTACAACTTTGCTTTTAAAACACCCTGTAAAACACCAAATCAAGTCATTTTTGGTATACTTTAGTTTTACAACGCGCAGGACTCAATGACCAAATACGAGGGGGCAACCGCTGGCGAAATTTTGTACACCTAATACTTATTCTAGAAAAATACCCTTTATTTCCCCTTTAATTCCTTGTAATTCCCCTAATTCCTCAAATACCAAATTTTCTCCTAATACCTTAATATTTTCTAGATTATCTCGGGAACGGCGCACTTTTTTATAAAAATACCTATATACAAAATTGTTCCTTATAAAATTCTCTAACAAAAATGTCTCTACACTTTTTTCCTAAAATTAATAGTACAGTGGGAAATGAGGCGCACACATAAGGGTTGGTTCCGGTCAACACAATAAATTGTAATCTTTACTATAATAATCTACTTTAAAGTTCAATACTTAACGCTAAAGCAGTAGCTACTAAAGTCCGCCTAAAATTATAATAAATTCCTCTCGCCCCTATAAAATAACGCGATTTTTGATGAAGCGAGAATATTGTATACCGGGTCGCTCAGCCGATAGGAACACTGTTGTAACTCCAATTATATAATGTAAAGAACCAAAATGGCCGACTTCCGGTTTCGATTTTACCCGAAAGTGGGTTTAAAATACCCGGTTTTTGCGTAAAATCCCGCACGTTGGCAGCCTTCAACAGTAACAGCGTTTAGAGCAAGCTCTAAAATAATGCAGTTACCTTGGGTTGTCTGAGATGTAATGGGAGCAATTAAATTTTTTTACATTGTGGTGGTGTATAGATATTTATACTTTTTTCGCGTAAAGACAGCTTTGGAAATAGCCATACGGATATTCAGCAAATTACCTGCGCTGATTACATTTGCGTCTCATTTACCAAAGTACTATTAATTTTAGGAAAAAAGTTTAGAGTAGTTTTTTATAGAGAATTTTATAAAGAATAATTCTGTATATAGGTTTTCTTATAGAAAAAATGCACCGTTCCAGAAATAATCTAGAAAACCTCAAAATGGGGGTGGAAACGAGGTCCTCTAGGGGATGAAGCACGCAATTTTTGAAACTTTATGAATTTTGTCCAATATATTACAATTTTAACTGTTATATTACTAAAGTATTACAAGACATCGTGCAAAGTTTTAATAATGAAAAAGCTAGTCGTAGAAATTGTAGACGTAGGAGAGCGATTTGTTCTAGCTTTATACAACTCTACCTCCGCAGAAAAAAGTCTAGATGTATACAGATTCATGACTTTTAACAAACTTGTTGGTAAAGCGAACAATACTGTAATATTATCAAAACTACCAACAATTTCTGCTGCTGCTCGGCAACACTCATATCGTGTTTTTTACCAAATTCAAACATGGAAAAATGTTGCTCTAGAAGCTACTGATTGGGGATGGAAAAAAGTTGGCGGTATATTAACCCGAACTATGACAACAAAAGAACCGGCTCCCGAATCTGTTATAACACTAATTTCTTGTTCACGCCAAAACAGGTGCAATTGCAGAAGAGCAGGCTTACGTTGCTCCACAATGTGTTACCATTACCACGGACAAGCATGCATGAATGTCGAGTCTATGGAAGACGATGAACATTAATTAACGTAGGTAACCTTTTGATAATTAGTAAATTCGGCCTACAGGGGACACCACACGCCAAGTAAGGGTGGCGTGGAAAAAAGTTCACTATACAATATTCTCGCTTCTTTAAAAATCGAGTTATTTTATAGAGGTGAGAGGGTGGAAGTGGTACATTTATTATAATTTTAGGTGGAGTTTAGTAGCTACTGCTTTAGCGTTAAGCATTGAACTTTAAAGTAGATTATAGTAAAGATTACAATTTATTGTGTTGACCGAAACCAACCCTTGTGTGCGCCTTATTTCCCACGGTACTATTAATTTTAGGAAAAAAAGTATAGAGACGTTTTTTATAGAGAATTTTATAAGGAATAATTGATCAAAAAGTGATCCGATCCCGAGATAATCTAGAAAACCTCAAAATGGGGGGTGGAAATGGCGTCCTAGGGGATGAAGCACACTATTTAGGGGTGGGAACTTTTTGGTTTAGTAATTCTTATGCTATCCTTAACATTTCTACCAATTTTCAAAACTTTATGAATTTTGTCCGATATAAATCGTTATATTACTGAACTAGAAGTCCATAGTATCATCGGTAGTTTAATTAAATTAAATATTTTTTCTTCACTAGATATTTTTAGCGCTAATCTCGGCGCTAATGTTTTTACAACACTGATGTCCTTTATATAAGAATTTGTATGTAATTCTTCAAGATAAACATTCTATTTCAATATTTTTACGCTCTAATTCCCTCCTAATACCTTTTATTTCCTCTTAATTCCTTTCTAATACCTCGTAATAATATTTATTTCCTCCAAATTCCCCTGTAATTCCCTTAATACCTAATAATTCCTTCCGAAATACCTTCAATTCCTTCCTAATTCCTCCGATTTGTACACTATTTCCCCTCAGCGGTTGCCCCCTCGACCAAATACCATTCCAAAATTTTTGGTCCATTACACTCTTGTTACATCCATCCTGGGACACACTGTATACATAATAGGTATCACAATCACCAAGAATACGAGTAGATTATATAATACGTAGATCGTTCAGATTTAGATTTTTAGGAATAGAGAACTGTTGAGAACTGTTAAAAAGTATGTACACTTCATGATTATTATGGTTTATTAAGTCGTAGTAACGAGGATTAAAAAAAGTACATCTCAAATCATTTTAGTTTCCTTGCTTGATGTTTTTTTTTATAAATATGTATATTGGAGACTGTAACTTGTCGAGGTCAATATCTTGACCCATTGGAAAACATAAAATGTTCAAACACAAAATCGTTTACTCGTATGCATTTTTTTGGAAAATATGATCAATCAGATCATGATGAGAAATTGCAATTTTCACGATCTTATCCTTATAACTATGAAAATATCTTTGATTGTTTTGAATATAAATTCTGGAACTTTTCCAATACATTAACAAATGTATAAGGAATCCATTGGATATAGCTGAAATGTGATAAATAAAGGCATGTAAAAATTCATGCGAGCGATTCAGCGGCTGTGTGGTGTGCGATCATAATTATATATTTTCCCTCCATACTCACTATTTATCCTCCTATTCACTAAGAAAAATGTTAAAAATGTGTAATCAGAAAGAGAAAAGGCTTTATTTTACTCGATAGAACAGCTAAGATTTTTTAAAGGTTCCGTAGTATGCATTTAACCGTGCGCTGGCCGCGCAGAGTGACAAAGTTACTTCACTATTTTTTTCCAGAAATACCGTGGCTTTAGCGATAAATTTTATTTTACGATATTTTTTGTTCAGAAACACGTGGTCTATCCACCTGTATTTTTTATTTTTTCCTACCCTGACTTAATTTCAATATTTTGAAAAAAATGGGTAAAAAAATTGTTTTTCAGTTTTTTTTATGTTCTGCATCCGAGCGAAATGTAAACTTTTCAGGATATTATTCCATACACTTTAACGAACTCATTAAAAAATAATTATTCATTTCGCAAATTTTTGTGGGTTTCACTATAAAATGTCGTCTGGGCTACTAAGGGAATCTGAACATATGAGAGTGACATTGTATGCATTTGATTCTGTATGCCTTAACGCTTGAAAGATAGCGTTGAGTTCTGCGATGTATATACTCGCAATTATGGGTAGTGTCCATTTATGTAATTCAACTCTATCCAAAAAAGCGCTTCCTACTCCTTGTTCTAATTTCCATCTGTATATAATCTAGTAATGGCATCGCAAAAATAAAAATAAGAAATTGTTTGCAATAAAATTTTGAACAAAACTAGAGCTTACTAAGCTTACTATGAGCTTTAGACCCCGTGTTATATAAGGTTCATGGTTTGTTTGGTCGCTCTCAACTATCAGTTTTTCTGATGACATCAAAATAATTACACCCTGTAGTATTAAATTCACAAATACCTCGTTTACTTGTAAAAAAAAGTTTCGGAGTCCTATTTAGCAATCTGTTTCCGTATTTTACTTTAACTTGTTTAGGTAACGTATTACAAAATTTACCAGGATGAAGTTACCAACCCAATAAAATAGCAGTATCAGGGTGTATAATTTCTGGAAAACAGCGAAAACCTGAAAAAATCAGGAAATTTGATTTTGGTGAAGGAAATCAGGGAATTTAAAATATTTATAAAAAAGTCAGGGAAAAATTTGTTAAAACTACTTATATCCAAAGTTGTTTCTATCTTGCATCCCCCACCGCTCGTCAATTTTAATTTTCGAGCAGAAAAATTTTCTGGAATTTTTATCGAAAAGTCCTGGAAAACCTGTAAAAGTCGGGGAATTTCAAAATTGTGAATTGGTTTACACCCTGAGTATCCTGAATCAGTCTCAGCCTGATGCAAATTTTCGCGAAAGTAATACATTCTCCATCCGTCCATCTCTTATTTTTCTAGATGGGGGACACTGTTATTAATCTCAAAGTGTTTTGATTAGGGGGCGCCGTCGCGCCTTTAGAAAGAGGTAGATAAGTGATCTCAATACGTTAACTCTTGTATCGATCAGCCGCCTTGAAATGATAATGCCCTTTTGCGGTGATAAGAGGGGTGTTTGCGTGGAAAGTTCTCTTCCCTTTTCATCTGACAGGGATCGCTTCCAACTCACTTAGGGTTAATTACCTAGTGGAGGGTAAACGATTTTTCCACCGTGGATGCTTGAGAATTAATCACTGGTACTGGAAATTATTTATTTTCCTTGTCATTAGCAGCTTGGAAGTAGTTGAGGGAAGTTTGTGCCGAAGTTGAGTATTTAAGTAGTTCGCTAATAAGGAACTGTAAATTATTTTTTTAATGACAGTTATGCACTGGACATTATTAGCACATCCTTGAAAAATATACATCCTCCCCGAGTGCGTTATTAAAAAATAATAACGTTTTTGAATGATATGCACAGCATTCAAATTCAGGAAGCAATATGATCCAAAAACGTAAGCAAAACAAATGGCTCCTAAAACATTAACATATTAATTTGTGTACTTATAATATACTCGTGAATATTCTCTTTTGCATCGCCAAATAAATTTAATTCTAAAAGCACTCCAACTCCCGCGTCTTTACTTTGACATTTTAATTGACAGAAAAATTTCCACTTATTAATTTGACAAAATGTAAAAAATTTCCGGAAATTTTTTGGGTTGCCAATAAAGATATCATTTTTCAAAAAAATTTCTCCCGACAAGCTGATTTGTTCAGGGTCGATGGAGAGGTGTCTCCCGAGTATCCGACCAAAAAGTCACAGTCCGCACCCCTTGGGGGGGGGGGTCTGCAATAGGGGTGGTTTCTTATTTTTTTTTTTTTTTAATTTTCTTTTTCCAGTTTGTACATAATAATATTCTCTACAACTTTGCCTAATAAAATTTTTTTGTAACTTTTATGTTTGACGATCCAGCGCCCATTATATATGGGAAAACATTCACCATATATTTATTTATTATGGTGGCTGAATAGCTGGTTTTTGCAGGGTTGATTGAGAACTGTCTCCATAGTCTCAAAAAAAAAATGGTTGGAGACTCAGGAGACAGTTCTCAAATAACCCTGCAAAAACCAGCTATTCAGCCTTTTGTTTGTATATTTCCTGAACCATAATAAATAAATATGGTGAATGTTTTCCCATATAATGGGCGCTAGACCGTCAAAAATGAAAGTTAAAAAAAAAATTTATTAGGCAAAGTTGTAGAGAATATTATTATGTACAAACTGGAAGAAGAAAATTTCAAAAAAAAAAATAAATAAGAAACCACCCCCATTGCACCCCCCCCCTCCCAAGGGGTGCGGACTGTGACTTTTTGGTCGGATACTCGGGAGACACCCCTCCATCGACCCTGAAAAAATCAGCTTGCCGGGATTTATTAAATACTTTTACTGTATTAATATAGTTCAGTAATATACCGATTTATATCGGACAAAATTCATAAAGTTTTGAAAATTGGTAGAAATGTTAAGGATAGCATAAGAATTAGTAAACCGAAAAGTTCCCACCCCTAAATAATGTGCTTCGTCCTCTGGGACCGTTTCCACCCCCATTTTGAGGTTTTCTAGATTATCTCGGGAACGGTGCACTTTTTGATAAAAAATACCTATACACAAAATTATTCCTTATAAAGTTCTCTATCAAAAACGTCTCTACATTTTTTTTTCATAAAATTAATAGTACCGTGGGAAATAAGGCGCACACATAAGGGTTGGTTACAGTTAACACAATAAATCGTAGTCTTTACTATAATCTACTTTAAAGTTCATTGCTTAACGCAAAAGCAGTAGCTACTAAACTCCACTTAAAATTATAATAAATGTAGTGCTCTCACCCCTAAAAAATATCGCAGTTTTTAAAGAAGCAAGAATATTGTATATTGTACTTGTTGCCACGCCACACAGTGGAAATCGGGGTTTGCAATTTAGGCAGTATACTCTGAAAGTGTAGCCAATAACCTAAATTTTAAGCCAAGGTAGATCAAAATTGATTGAGATTTGACTTGTAGGCAGATTTTTGTCCAAAAAAGGCTTTTTTTTTTCACTGTGCGCCACCCCAAAGGTAAAGTAATTGTCCCTTTTTTATATGGTGTCCCCTGTATACCTAATCCACTAATTATCAGAAGGTTACCTGCGTTAATTAATCTTCATCGTCTTTCATAGATTCGACATTCACGCCTGCTTATCCGTGGCAATGGTAACACCATTGTGAAGCAACGTAAGCCTGCTCTTCTGCAACTGCACCTGTTTTCGCACCCTAATTTGCATGAACAAAAAATTAGTGTTAAAAGAGATTCGGGAGCTGGTTCTTTTGTTGTCATAGTAGGGGTTAATATATCGTCGACTTTTTTTCACCCCCAATCAGTAAGTGACTTCTAGCGTAACGTTTTTCCATGTTTGAATTTGGGAAAAAACGCAATATGAGTGTTGCTGAGTAGCAGCAGAAGTTGGTAGTAGTTTTGATAACATTACAGTATTGTTCGCTTTACCAACAAGTTTGTTAAAAGTCATGAATCTGTATACATCTAGACTTTTTTCTTCTGAGGTAGAGTTGTATAAAGCTAGAACAAATCGCTCTCCTACGTCTATAATTTCTTCATAACTAGCTTTTTCATTATTAACAGTTTGCATGGTGTCTTGTAAATCATGTCTCTTATTAAGCACATTGATTGCATTAACCTTTCATTAGAAAAAAAAACGCTGAGGTTGTGTCGCAACCGCTAATGCGTGGGCAAATAATATTGTTTCTTTACAGTTTTTTAAAAAAGTTAAGGATTGTAAATCTTGTGAACTGTAAATCCTTTTGCTGGTATTATCTTGTTTTTCTTTTAAAAATTTAATGTCTGTCGAAGGGAGAAAGAGCAATAAGAAGGTCTAGCAGGTGAATATCTTGCCCTACGACAACAGCTGTGTCGCACTTATAACATTTTTCGATAGCAGTTTGTACTATTAATAAATCGGTGTCATCCGCAGCAACGAACATCTCGATTCCTTCATTCCTAAATTTTTTCACTAGTTCTGCAATAAAACTTTCTTTGTTAAAAAATTACTATGGAACTTCTGCTGAGTTTTAGAAACAACAGTGTTTTCATCAATATAATTTCAGGACACGTTCTTTGTAGTACCCACCTTTGTCGTTCAAGCCTCTTCGTGCTGTTTGCATTATTCAAATAACCATCGAACACGACAGTTACTCTATTACCGTACTGTTTTCTTATGTAACTAACGTAAGCGTTGTAAACGTTATTAAATTCTCCTTTTTTGGCCATATTACGTGGCAAAGCAAGTATCCTCCATCAATCACATACTCACTATTTTCGAAAATATGGTATTAACAATCTGGTATAAAGTTACCTTGTTATACTCTTCGCAAAAACGAAGAGAATATTGCATTTGATCGGCACATTTCTAAAACAGTAAATATCACTCGTAGAGAAGAAAATTTTCATATTATGTTAGTGAACGAATTCTGAACAACTTTCAAACTGTCCGTCCGTCCGTCCGTCCGTCACGTTTCTTGTAAGCACGATAACTTAAGATAGAAAAGTCCGGTTTTATTGAAATTTGGAAAGTAAGTTAACGTTAGCTAGATGAAGGACCCTATTGTTTTAGAAAAAAATCAATCAGTAAATAAAAAAGTTATTAATCATTTAAATTTAAAAAAAAATCTTAATTTTTGTCACTTGTTCTTAAATAGAAATCTTGCGAAATGTTATTCTCTGTTTTTTTTTGTTTTACTAATATATATATATATATATAGAAGTGATAGGTACTGATGTCCTAAGTTGACACACGACAAGGTGATAAAAATGACATTTCAGGAAGTGTGGTATAGTTTTGAACGTGCTGGGAGCAGTACATCCGTCTTACTTTTCCTAATTTCTCTGTTTTCTTTCTGGCTCTCGTTTATCACAGGATATTTAAAACTGCATTTGCCGAATATGTACGTAAACATATGTCCTGATTATGACCATTTTCGAAATAAGTGAAAAAAACACTGCCCGAGTCTTCGGATTTCACGTTTCGACTAGTATATATTACCACAATTAAGGTCTTTCAATTCTGACAGTCTGCGTATCTGTCTGTTGACGCTATATCTACAAAACTATATTTGACGGAAGAAAATAATATTTGTTGGTAGTGCCTCTTAATTAATTCGCAGCATTGTTCCTAACACAAAATGGCTGGTTTCAATTTCTTGATGCATCGTCTGTTAAGTTTGCTTCTGAATTCAATTTCAATTCAATTCAATTTATTCAGTTTCAAGCAAATTACAGTTACAATTTATAAACAAATAATAACATCCCATCTAAGCTGTGATGCCTGTATTTGAGATGTATATTATATTTTGTATACAAATATTTAATATATAATTATATATAAGTTCTTAACGTAATTCTATTCTATTCTATTCTTAAAAATAATTTTGTTATTGAGGAGGAGAAGAAAAATATTTATTGGGTGTAATGTTCATTAGTTAAAGTACTTTCAAATGTATGATCATTTTTCTGAAGGTAAGTTCGTAAAGTTTTCTTAAATTTAGATTTTTTTAATGTTTTTTAAATTAACTGGTAGGAGATTGTATAGTTTGGGGCCAAGGAAATTTATATATCGCTGGGTGTGAGACTTATGCATTGCAGGAATTCTTATGTTTTGGTTGGAGACTGCTCTGGTGTTGTATGGTATGTCCATTTGGATATCTATTTGACATGCATTTACCATCCATTGAATGGTTTGAAAAGTGTAGAGTAATCTTATATTAAATAAATCCGTTTCTGTGTATAAGAGTTCTGTTGAGTACCTTTGATTTTTTTAAAATATAATTTTTATAATTGTATTTTGTATGACCTGTAGATTTTTTAAGGCATTTTTGTATGAACCACCCCAAACTGTTATGCAATATCTTAACATTGACACAACCAGGGCATTGTATATAATTACTAGATTTCTTTTATTTAGTATGTCTCTTAACTGATAAAATTTATACATTAATCTTCTAAGTCTTTTTGCGAGATACATTGCGTGTACATTCCATCTTAAGTGTTGATCAACCATTAACCCTAAATATTTGATTTCTGTAACCCTCGTGACTTTATCGCAAGTACAGTTTAAGATATTCTTATAGGACAATTCGTGGGCAACAATTTGGTTGGTTTCTGGTTGATCGTCAGATAATATGGAAAATGTTAGAAATTTAGTTTTTTGTATTATTGATTAGCGATATTGGCCTATAATTAGTAGTTTTTTTTTATTGTCACCAGCTTTGGAAATCGGCGTAACAATTGAGATTTTCCAGGCCACAGGTAACTTGCTTTTTGAAAAAACTAAGTTTATTATATAGCTAAGAGGACTTTTTATATATTTATTTGTAATTTTAAGAATTTTAGTCGATAATCCATCTGGTCCCGGCGCCGTGTTATTTTTTAATTTGTTTATGTGCATTATGATTTCTGTTTCTGTTACCGGAGTTATATAAAATGAGTTTGGAAGCCTGTTTACATTTAGATTAGTTTCTTTGGGGTTTGATTTAATATTTTTTTGCCAAATTGGCCCCTACATTGACAAAAAAGTTATTGAATAATGTTGCTGTATTTTTGTTATCTGTTAAACATTCACCCTTATCGTTTATTATATCACCAATACTTTTATAGTTGTTTTTGTCTTTTGAACCTGTAACCTCATTTATTATATTCCATACTTTTTTGTAATCACTTTTTGCTTCAATTATTTGGCTTTTATAGTATTCATTTTTAGTTGTTTTAATCAATTTGTTTAATTTGTTTCTACATTTATTAAAATTCCGCTTTACTTTCTGTTGAAAAATTTTGTATTAGTTATCGCTTTAACTTATCTTTTTGTTTTATAGAATGTAGTAATCCATTTGTCATCAATGGTTTGATTTTATATAGAGTGTTATTTTTCTTAACATTTTTAGAACAGTTTTGCAACAAAGAATAAATAAAGAATAAACAAAGATTTGCAAAATGGAACGCTTAAGTCAAGGATATAACTAAAACCAATGATATCCTGTAAGTTTAGTTTATAAATTAAGTAGGAATCGCAGGAAACTCCTCAATTTTTCAGACCGAACGGAAATTAAAATTTGTATCAATTCCATATGAGCCTCAATTCACCCGTGGTCTAAATAAATTTGTTAAAAATTTAGATATGATTAGGCAACTCAAAGGATAAAATTGAATAAAATCAAAAGGTTGGGGATTTACGAAATTAGTAATGAGGATTGTAAGGATTGAAGTATGTTGAGCAAACAAAACGTCAAATTGTAACAAGATTCAAGGAACATATGGCCTATCTCAAAAGTGGAAAAACTGAATAGTCTAGTGTTGCCCAACTTGTCCTTGATAACAATCATAAAATTTATATCAATAACTTGAGGTTAATGCGAAGACAAATTAAAGACGACTGGATGCTTTGGGGGGCTTAGGGTAAAAATAGTATCAATAGTGACAAAAAGCGTACCCCAAGTAGTCCGTTTTATTAGTTGTTAAGTCACGGTTCATCGAACAGAGTTTTGGTAGGGATTGGAGGATTGGTTAAATGTGTTCAACCATGACATTTTAATATAAACATAGAAACATTTTGTTGCAAAATAAGGAAATAACAATTTTCAAAAAAAAAATAATTTTGAAGTTGAAAACTATTCCACATGTAGACCTCCTACTAGTACAAATGTATCTAATCTTTTTCTAAATTCTTCATAGACAGATTAGATCACATCTTCATGTATGGTTGCAACAGCATCCACGATTTTTTGCCTTAATAAATCTACGTCGTCTTCGAAAGCCTTTGCGTACACTTTTTGCTTTAAATACCCCCATAAGAAGTAATCAAACTGGTGAACGGGCTGGCCATGCTGTTGGTCCATATGGGCCAATCAATCTGTCGTGGAAGTGATTGCCCAACTAGAATTATTATTAAATGTGCTGGGCATCCATCTTGCTGAAAAATTATTTTTCTAAATTCTAAATTTTCATTATCCAGTTCGCCCAAAACAAACTTATTCAAAATTTATAATTAAGTATTTTGATTTTGATAAAATAAGGACCGATTATTCTGTGATGCATTATGCCGCATCAAACATTTTCTTTTTTTAAACTTTTGATTATTAGTGGTAATTCGGATATTAGGATTTTCCTGAGCCCAGTACCCACAATTTTGAGAAGAGACTACCCCATTAGTAGTAAAAGTAGATTCATCCGTGAATAAAATGTTTCGATGAAATTATCTATGTGCTAAAATTTTCTCACCCATAGTTAAATGAAAGTCCGAGCAAAAGTCCAAACGACGACCATCATCTCCAACTTGCAGTTTGTGAATAAATTTAGGTTTGAATGCATACAATTTGTTGTTGACTAAAATCCTCTGGATATGAGATTTGCTAATACCTAAAGAGTGACCCAAAATTTCGCCCCTTTTGGGGAACTCATGAATTCGATTCAAAAGTTTAAATGATAGCCTATGATGATAGTTTAAAGTAGGCAAAATTTCAAGTTGAGCATAGTTTTTGTTTTGGAGATATGACGAGTCGAACCTGTTAGTTCGGCCTTTGAATTAAAAAGTTAATGTATATTTCTAAGAAATATTAGGTTTGGTTATATTACTGAAATGTATTTATTATTAAATATTTTTTCTTGTTTTGCTGTTTCCTTTTTCAATTTTACATTAAAAATGGCACTGCTTGTATCTGTTGAGAATTTTAAGATAACGCAAGATGATGGCGTGGATGAATCAAATAACAAGTTTAACTCATCATATTATCACCAAAACAAAAACTACGCTCAACTTGAAATTTCGCCTATTTTAAAGTGTCACCATAAACTATCATTTAGACCAGTTTTAAAGAAAATTCATGAGGTCCCAAAAGGGGCGAAAAATAGTGTTTTTTTTTGGGTCACTCTTTATTGATCTTTTCCTTAACGACCATCTTGGGTGTTTTTGTAGAGGGTTTAAAACTACAAGGGTAGCAGTGTCATCTTCATTTAATTGGTTTTGGGTTATTTTTATATTTTTTACATCCCAGTGGAATCAGATTTATAAATTAATTTACGTACTGATTTGCGAGTCACTTTAACATCTGGATACTTCTCATTAAAAACTTCTATTGCGTATTTATAAAAACATTTCCGATTCTATAGCATTTGACCAAGTAAATTCGTTGTTCCAGGGTTAGCATAATAATTAAATAATCAGTAATTAATATTTTTTTTAGAAAATGCAAAATACGAATAAATATCTATTAAACTGACATTGACATTATTCCATGGCATCACTTGATGTAATCTCATCTGTATATAAAGAATTTAGAAAAAGTTTTTAGTTTTAGTTGAATAAAATATTTTTTTTTTTTTTGAAAATTATTTCCTTATTTTGCAACTAAACTCCATATTTAAGCTTTTCTTCATAATTGTAAAATAAGATTTTATGTAAAAAAGGGTAGTTTGCTTAAAGTCGATTTCATATTTTCTAATTTTTAGAATACCCTGTAAAATTTATCTTAAATTTGACAACAGTCTATGACTTCCTAAGACAAGCAAAACTTTTTATAAAGAATTACTTTTTCTCGGCAAATAAAAAATAAGAAAGTTTACAAGGGTACCCCATCCGGGAACACACTGTATTTTAATATTTAAAACTTCTCAGTTGGGACCTTTCAAATATGTTTTATTAGAAAATGACATGTTTCAAGAGCATTTTTTTTACAACGATGTCATACATTATTAGGACGTTCCATGCACGCGAATAAATTAGCTACTTCGTTTTTGCTATCTTAAAATAGGTCAGACATAACTGGCTTGTTATAAATTGCGAAGAGGAGAGAACTTTTGTTTTCAGGTATACGGCTTTTAAATTCAAAGCAGCAATTTTATGAATCTCTAAAATGCTTAGAATATGACAAACATATTTAAGGAATTAAGTGCATTGCCTAAATTTAAATAAATACATTTTTTGTGTACAAAGTGAATTCAATATGCTTACCATCTGCAACGTTTTGGATATATGAGGTATTGAACGTGTAACTGAAAATAAAATATTTTTTCTACTAGTTTGCGGAAATATTTCCGCATACAAAAAGTTGTAAATATCAGAACAAAATAGGAATTAGTACTGTACTGGATAATAGTAGTTAGTAAAAGCAGTGCTAGTTTTTATCTTAACCTCTTCTTTTTTCCCAATATTTTGAATGTTTCTTGAAAGGCCATGGCAGGTTAAGATAAGTGTCCGTACCTTTGCAACCTTTTTGCGTGTGGTTCCTTCCAGTGATGTATCTTTGCGTAAGACACTACCACAAACAGTTTTGACCTCAAAAACTTCATAATATCTGGGAAAAATTTTTTTTTGAAAATCCAAAAAAAAAATTTTTTCTTAATCAAATGAACCAATGTGTTTGTATTTCACATATATTGTGAATATACCCAAGACAATTTATTACTGATATTTTCATGAAATCTGTTCGTGAAGAAAACAAAAATTGATGCTTTTGAATTTTTCGAAAAATTTATATACGTACTTACCCATTAGCGACCACCTGTATTCTTTTACTAATTATACACCATACAATAAGCTATAACATATATTTTTTACAAAACTCTATCGAAGGGGTAACGTAGTCGAACTGGCAAAGATAATGTTACGTGCTGTCACCCCCCTTAGTAAACACCCTGTATCGTGGGTTCGGAAATTATAACACCAGGGTAACACTAAACAATAATGTATTTACGTACGCACTAATTACAACAAATAAAGAAAAAGAGTATAAATTGATTAGAAATTCGATATATTAATAAATAATATATAAATGAACAACTGCTTGGATTAAACGTATTGAAAATTTTTTGGAGCAGCCTACGTATTTTTTTGAAATAACGAGATGTATTTTTCACAATACATACATTTTCTACAAAGCTCCATCGAAATGGTAATACATAAAAAAATTATGTGTTTAATAATAAGAATACATAATAAAAAACTTGTTATGCTAATGATATATGATAATATTAGTCGTCCTCATTTATTGTAACACTGATATCTTTTGCGAATAATTCAGACAGTTTTATTAATGATATCGGAATATCGTCGATCTTGCATATGTAAATCCATCTCTAAGTAACAGAAAACTAATTTATTTTTTTTAACTTAAACATGAATTTATCATATGCAAGGTTTCTCGACGATATTCCGAAACCATCCGTAAAACTGTTCGCGGAAGATATCATTTTGAGAGAAAAAAATATTCTAATAAAATTTCTAACAGAGAAGTTCAGTAACTCAGTGGTTAACGCATCTAGCTTGTACTCTGTGCGCACCCAGCAAAGTGATTTCGAGCCTCATATACAGCGAAATAATTTTTCATTGTAAATTATCCCCTATGAATTGTAGCGTCCCCATCTCCTTTATTCAGATAAGTCTAGATTTCGTAGACTTAAGAGGATCACTGAGATGACCAGAAAAGCGGTTAAAAGACATTTTCAAATTCTAGTTTTTTTCGAATTTCCAACTGCAACCGCCAACAGTGGTAAGAGAAAATAATGTGTAATCAAGAATGAACTATCCAGATGGTTTCATATAATATACTGGTTTGAGGGCACCATGAGCAGTTTTATTAAAATTTTCCTCAAAATTATCACCCAGTGGTAAGTAAGTATTGAAATTTCAAACATTGTGAAGCACGGACAAAACTATTACTTGCCGCCGAGATTTCAAATGCATTCCTTTGCTCCGTCAATGAAATGATTAATGTCGGCTTGTGGGATATCATCCAAGTCATTTGGAGCCGCGGCCGTGCATCGTTCAAATAGGGGATGGGGTTAAGGGTGCCCCTTCTAGTACTTATATTCTGGGCATGTTCGATTGGATACAAATGCGGTGTCCATGCCGGCCATGAGGGCACTACCATCTTAGCTTTTTGTTACAAATTTTTTGTAACCTACACACCCCATGTTCTATGTATTTTTTATACAGAGGCAAGATCCTAAGATACCGCCCCTTAGTTTCAAATTTGCCGAAATCGATGTAGGGACAAAAAGTGTTCGTAAGCGTCGTTAGCGTCGAATGATCAACGAACCCGGCGGAAAATTATTATATGAATAAGGTCTAGACTCTTCAAGTGGTAGTATTAGTTTAGAATGAAAGCTACCAGACAGGTGGAAGATAGCTATCGAGTGTGTTGAAAGTGGAGTGAAATTTTGTAGCTGAAAGTGGACTTGCCTGTTGGTTTGGTCGAGTAACTAAGTCCTGTTGTAATGAGTTTGAAATAAAGTGTTAAATTTAAGTTTTGTGAAAATACCCGAGATGCAAAATACCGTCATTTATGTAGATTAACGTTCAAGTTTACTTTTGTTAGAGGTCTATCTGTATCATAAAATTGATACCTCATTGGTAAAAAGATACATCTATTTGAATGTCTGATTTCTGTAAAATGTTGCCTGTAGTAACGTCTGTTAAAATTTTTGTTGTTTATTGCAACAGGAGTAAAGCTGGTGCCACAATAACTACGGAACAAAATGTAAACTAAAATTGGTTGCGCCTAACATACCTTATGTATTACGTAGGTACCGATTATATTATCTTTTGTTCCGTGTAATATAAATGAGACCGAAATCATTAATTTCTACCAGCCCCTGAGTTATTTCTTGCTAGAATTAAGTGTAAAATAATGAATTAAAATTTACATTACACACCGAATTTTAAGTGATTTCACACTGGCCTTCGTGGGAAATCCGTCGCTAAAGCCAAAGTTCGCAGGTGGTTTTCTTCCCGATTCGTGGTTGTTCTTAGGGTACGTACATGCCAAAGATGCTACGCTGCTAGAAATGCAGGTCACAGTCTCAGTCGATATATCGATGCCATCAATTTGTAAAACAGACCTGTACATTCAAATGTGACCGCACATACCTAGGATGCTAGCAGGGTGAACTGATGCTAGCATCCTCGGTATGTGCAGTCACATTTAAATGTTTGTTTTACAAATTGATGGCATCGATGCATTAACTGAAACTGCGACCTGCATCTTTAGCAGCGTAGCATTGTCGGCATGTCCGTACCCTTGGCATTGGTTTCGCGCATCCACTCATGTCCTCTTTGACCAACAACTTCATTGCTACATTACGGTTCGATTGACAAATATTTCAAAGCAAGCCCGGCTACTTTTGCTACGATTATTTGGTCTAGTTCAAAGTTACTGACTGACGAAAGTTGGACCTTCTACTACAAATTTTAGTCAAAGTCAGATATATTTTTAAGTCTGACCTCCCAATGTGTTTAAAAAGAAGACTATTTGATCAATCTATACTCCCTATACTTATTTATGGAGCGGGAACTCTTAGGCAGAAGACCATTCATGCAGTGTAAAATCGAGTCTATGTATTATCGTTTTAAAGATCGAATTCCAAATGAAATCATCAGACAAATAGGGGGTGTGTAACGGTTGAAAATTGACTTGTCCTGTCATCCCGTGTGCTATGTCCCTTTTTCTATTTAACATTTCAATTTAAGGACCTGAAACGGAAACAAACAGGCTAGGTTATGACAAGTTCAAATTAATAAACAATGAGTTTCAAAATTTTAGGCAAAAGTTCTTAAAATGTTTCTGGCTTTACCTTTAGCTTATTTGAGGCAATTCAAACAAGTATATAATTTAAATAACTTTAGTGTTAAATTGCACTTTGTTTTGATATTGATTTGACAGTTTAAAATCTGTAAAGTAGCATGTTATAAGTTTTTTTGAACAAAAAACCTGGGAGAGGCAAAAAAGATAACCATTTTGAAATCTAGAATTTCCTGGCATTTCTCTTCTGATTTGTGAAGTGTTAGGACCTCATAAGAACTAGGGTGAGTTCGTTGCTACTCATTTTAATTTTCCTGTTAGATATTTACTGGAGAAATATTTCATTCCAGGTCCTTTTGCTACTCTTGAATGTAAATCTTTCATACACCTAAAATTTCATAATCATTCAAGTCTAAATATAACTGTCTTAAAATCATCCTGGTATGATCACTCTGGTATTGAGAGCCGAAGCCATCTAAGTATCCTGCTAAGCAAGCATCATTTTATCCACTGCGTGGAAACATTTTAAGAACAAGAGTATTAATCTTGTGTGACGCCTCCGCATGGAAGGTTACCTGGTCCAGTAGAACAGCTCATAACCTGCCGTTGTTTCTGGGTCGTACCTAACAGCTCCACCAAGGATCGCGACCGAATAAGGTGCAAGTAGAAGGATTAACTCACTCAACGAGGAGACTGTAAGTCCATCTTTTTATTACGTGCGTCTCAGCCCAAGGGGCCTACCATTAATTTACACAACAGCGAGGAGCAATTGGCACCCCACCAGTCCGTGGTGAAACTCTGCCAATCCATGGAAATTTGTTATATTTACTGTCGGTGACGTATTTTTGTAAGATCTTGTAAACTCACTAAGCAGCTGTTATTTGGGTATTAAACTTTTGTAGACAATCTAGAACAAAACAAAACTTAGTCTAGCTTTTACCAGCGTCTAAGTAGTGCTCATTTATCACTCATGATATGCACTTCTGTATTTCTTTAAACTTTAGGATACTACCACACATTTGGCTTGTGCATTATCTTATGTTTTAATATTATTTAACCTACCTGTTGTTCAAGTGGGCAATCGCCGAAATAGCATTATAACATTTCCAAGTACGTTAAATTTATCATTTATTATCAATCTTTTCACCTACTTTCATTTTTGTTGTCAATTTTCTTTAAAGAAGGTGGCTGTCAAAAAGTAAATTTCTAACAGTAGGGGCGCGTTCCGTATCTAAGAGACAATTAATTAAATCTTCTTGGTAGAGCTGATCTCACGATCACCTAAATTTGTTATTGTTCATTTTTTATATTTATATTTGTATGTTAATACTGCTCAGCATTTTATTGGGTCACTGTTTGTTATCTACTTTATCACCATATATATTTATTAAATTATTTATTACGATTATCTCCAGTGTTTAAAATAATTTTGTGTGTTTTGTCACTCCCCTTCCTTGTCGATCTATACCGAGCGGCTGGCGCCCGAAAAAATAGCTCGTGCATTTTGGTTACCAACAACAAAAAAAAACAACGAATAAGTACATCACCAAATGAAAATCTTCTTGAGTGAACCCACCCCCCCCCGGCTACGACTGTAAGAGCTGTCGTGGTTGCTATTTAAAACTTCTAATCTGAAAGTAAGCTATTGGGAATATTTTACATCTATAATGGCACTGGGCTGGACATGTATCGACGATGAACTAAAAAAAATACAAGATGTCGACCAAGACCTAATGCCTACTGAAATAGAAGCAGAGTACCTAGCCGTTTGGCCGAGGACGTTGAAAGAGTAGCAGCAAACTGAATTTAGGTAAATCAAAATAGAGGCTGCAGCAATTTAGGTAGACTTTTGTTCAGCAGTGTGACTGTATAAATAATGATGATGATACAAAATTCGAATTCGAAGTCAAATTTGATTCTTTATCCACTTCCCTTAAGAAAGACACTGAAATTATCCGCAGTTACTTTAGAATGTAGAAATACAAAAAGAGCAGAAAACTTTGTATTTTTTATTATTATTATTCCATTATTCTATTTGAGCATGAGTAGCGCATTCAAAAGTTCCCTACAGGAAATTCTCATTGTGAACAAGAACATTTAGCCCCATTTTTGACTCCTCAACATCTAATCCAGGACTACATAAGTTTCACCCTCATTTTAAGTTTATCGCTTTCGTAGCTCGTATCTCTTATTTGAATGCGAGTTCCGCCCCAGATATTCAGCGTTGCATGCACCCGAATCTGAATAAATCTAAAACAGAAATTGATCTAAGAATAGACCAATATATATGATGTTTTCGTTGCAGCAGATTTTATATTTCTGAATTGAAAACGCAATTTATGACTGCAAATAAACCGAGATTGCTGCATAGGAAAGTTTAAAGGAATCCTAATTTAATATCAGTCCTTAGGAAGACTTGAATATTAAACATCCACAGCTGAAATTGAGCTGTATATAATATCAGTGTACGTGAATGACTAATAAGTTTATACCCAAGAATCAGTCAATCGTTCCGTTACTTCCCCAATCAATACAGACAATGTAGAAGCTCAATTTACTACACTATTGTGAATTGTGTCAAGTTGTAGGCCATCCTTTGAAATTTCTTTTATGGTCTAGAATAAAGAGGTGCCCTTGGAGCGGTTTCGTAATTCTAAGAGCCAATGTACAGGGTGATTTAGAATCGTCATCCGAGCCCTGTTAATCCGAGTGGGTTACAGTTATCTAAAAATCAGTTTATATAACTCTTACACGCTCGCTACTGGGAAAACAATTTTTCCATGTAATAACATTTTTATATTGTGCTTTATAAGTTATGTAGAAACTGAATCTCGGTAAAATTCAGTGGAATCAAGGTAATTCCCGAGCAAAAGTCTTCAGGGGGCGAGAGAGATTATTTGTATTTGATTTTATTGGTTGACGAACCAAAACAGTAAGTCAATTAGTATGAAAAATTGAAAGGAACTGTGCAAAGTTTTGGTTTTTATGGCCACCAATTTGTTAACAATGTTATTTTGCGTAAAGAAATTAGAAAAAACAGGCGGTCTGAATTTAAAAAAAAAATTAGAGAAGAACAAAAACACGTACATAACAGTATAACAAGAAAATATATTACATAAAAAGTAATAAGCCCTTTAGGCTATGTAGGTTACTTATAACATCAAGTTTAAGCGAGACATAAACGGAAAAACAATAAACCTTATTGCCTAGCTATGCTATATGTATGTTACTTATAATTTGACATTTTTCGCTAGACATGAACGGAAAAACAATATGCCTTATGGGCTACGTAAAACCTGAGTTATTTAACTAGACACAAACGGTGTAATTCCTTCCGTGGGTGTGAAGAGAACAGGAAAGAGTACTTACAGGTTGCACAACATCATTTTTAACAGATAGACAGGACTTTTACATCGCACAGCATTTGTATTTAACACGATAATTAATTAATGCTTTTAAAGTCGAATTCTACTTAATAGTAAAATTAATCTAGTTGATTGTGTTAGCTAACTGTAATATTCCTTAAGAATCATGAGTCTATACCTTTGGTCTTTGGAGCTATCCGGGAAAGGGGGATGGTGATAAATTGAACTGTCAATAGTGTATAGCGGCACATGTCATTGAACGACGTTGATATGGTAAACCTTTGTAAGAAATATTTTGAATTACACCTCTTCCAAATTTAAACTGTTACACCCACGCACGCACGCACCCACACACACTTCCCCTTTCTCCTTTTCCGGCTAAGGTATAGTAACCCAGTATGTCAGAGCCGTTTCTTTAGTGTGACTAAATAGAATAGAAATTTCTTTATTCAAGGTGCAATGATTCAGTTTACAGATGCAGAAGAAATTGATATATGTATTTATGGCGAAAGTGGATGAATTTCACGCCAAGCCCAGATATTGTGCTCCCGAGTTATTCGGATTGGCGTGATCCTTCATTTAAAACCTTTTTATAGGACATCGCCCGTTTTATAGGTAAATTGATGGCCTGTCAAATTTGATGAATTTTCGATATGATATGATATGATTCTGAACAATAACTTCCTTTGGCCAAACTTCAAATTATGGGCAGTTTGTCCGATAGATAGCTCCAAAGACTGGAACTAGTGTAATTCAACTGATTCTGAACAATAACTTCCTTTGGCCAAACTTCAAATTATGGGCAGTTTGTCCGATAGATAGCTCCAAAGACTGGAACTAGTGGACCTCCCATACATAAGTAGCTTTGTTAAAATTCACTATCTTAGTAAGTAAGTACGTGCTTTGATTGATAGAACATTGAACGGGTACATCATAATTTTGGTACAAAACAAAGTTGATTTTATTTTTCAAGATAAAAAATTGCAGTTGTGTCTAGTCAATGAACACTAATGTGAGAGAAAGTAGAATAGATAATTTTCGTTTATTTATAATACATTAATAGTATATTAAAGTATAAGTGGATATTAAGGTCTTTAAAACACGCGCGATTTTTCGAGCACGACGGCGCAGCCGGAGTGCTCGAAAGAGAGCAAGTGTTTTAAAGACCAGTTATCCACGAATACTTTACGCTATTTTTTTTATTGGTACACTTTGAAATCATAAATACTGGTATTATTACTACAAAAAATGGAAATAAGAATTAAGAATGTAAAATGGTTAAATTCGTGATGTGACATCAGGATACCTGTCAGTGTCATGAAAATGAGAAAACAAAAATTAATTTGCAATCTGTCACATGGGATTAATTATTGTCACTACATTTGTCACTGATTGTATATTGCTTTAAAATGAGTTCTAACATTGATTACTTAAATAGAAAAGCAGAATCGCGGTTAATACCGCAAAAATCAGAAGACGCTTATAAAAAAGAATACAAGTTCATCAAATGGATGGAAAAGCAAAAGGTAACAGATACAGATGAACGAGTTGTACTTGCTTACCTTTGATGTTGCCATGGTAACTTTAAAACACGCGCGTTTTTAAAACTTGGATTTAAACACTCTGAGGCGTACTTTAAATAAGCAAAATAGGGTACCAATAAAAAAAAATTTATTGTTTTCAGCAAAAATTGCATGATAGCTGGTTGTATATATTTTTAAAGTATTTACTTATTTTAATCATTCATTAATAAAGTCAAACCAAAAAAAATTTAATTCAAATTAATTAAACCTTATTCATGCAGAAAATAAATTCTACGTACGGCATGTTAAGTTTTATAATAAGAATGACTTAACCTTGGAACTTAGAAAAGCCATCGGAACGCATATACAGATAGCGGTAGGCAAGTACGTACAACGGGCGGGGTTTTAGCATGTGATAGCTGTCTCGATCCAGCCACCACCATTTAAATTCTTTTGAATTGTTGCGCATTCAATCTGCTACGTATACGTGCTTGGTTGCCATTATCTGTATAATGTAATTCCTGTACTATTTGTCATTTGTTTTAATTTTGTGACATGCGTCTTAATTGTACCACCACTTTTTCTTATTATTGATTTGCTTGCTGGTTTAGGTTGAACTGGAGAAATAGAATAATATGTATGAATAATATGACTTGAATTTATCTTTCCTGAAATTTAACGAATGATTAAAGTAAGTAAATATTTAAAAGAAAATTTAAAAATCAGCTATGCAATTTTTGCTAAAAATAATAAAGTTTAATGTATTATAAATAAACAAAAATACGGTATTTTGATAATAAAAACCGGAATTTACTAGAAATCTATGCGTTAGAAAATTTTTTAAATTGAAAATTCGGATTCAGCACACAAAAATACATGGTAGGTTTAGTCCTTGGAGCAGAATTTTTTCTTTTTTTGTAGACCTGTCTTATTACAATGAGTGTTACAATACAATAGTGATGCTTTTTGTTAAAAATATTAGCTACTATGACGGTTATAAATTCCTGGTTAAAATTCTTGTTTTTCGCTTAGTTATTGTTTTCATTATTTTATTGACTTGATATATTGATCGTTGAATTTAGATTAAAAAATATGTTTTTTTTAATTATGTGTTTTTTCTCGTTACTAGTATATAATATGAAAACTGAAATCGATCAAGAATGTCTACTTTCTCGGCGCAATTTCAGATCCCAAAATAACGCTATTCTAGTATTTTAGTCCGTTGGTAAGCAACAAGCAGAAAATAGTCCGAGAAAGTTACTTTCCCAACCCAAGCCGGGATATACAATGTGCTATTATATTATCTACTTTTCACAAATCCTTTCTGGGCTCCAATATTTAAATAAAAAAGCATTCTTTATTAAAAAAATTATTTATTTTTTTTATCTATTTATTTAACGTCGGCCTGTTTCCGCTACCAGGAGACGAGCTACTCCCAACCTGGAAATTTTGCCGAACCTCTTCCTTTAAGAAGAGTAGGGATCATTTACTTGCCTAATATTTAATAGACAAGGGACCGCCTGTTTTACATCCCCTCCGAAGGATGGTATATCCACTACGTAATCCTCGTCTTGAAATTACGCAGCTTCCGCGTATACACTGACATACAAGCCGCTAGAAGGTGGGACGAGATCGCTGTGTTTCCCAAGATGGGTCACCCATCCAACTACTAACCGCGCTGCACGTTGCTTCACTGGAGTATCGAGATACATCACAGTGAAAACGCATCTACGCCCCAAAAAAAATTAATTTTCAGTTTTTCTGTTTGTGAGTGACGCTTGATGTTGCTAGTGCAAAGCAGCTAGATTAATTTTGCTATTAAGTGGGATTTAACTTTAAAAGCATGAAGTGAAATAAATCAAATACACCAAATAAAATTTTGTAAGTGTCCGTCCATGACTCTTTTGATAAACTTTAAATATTGTTCATAATTTTAAAATTATTGGCCTAAAAACTAGATTAATTTTACTATTTTACTTTTTAAAAGTATGAAGTGAAATAACTCAAATAGTACTCACTTAAATGAAAAAATGTTTAGAATTAAAAATTACTTCTTAGCATTGTGACTCCAAAAGTGTAACAAACGACGCGACGGCGTTATTTATGCCCTAAATAATAGTATGTAAATCCCACTCCATAAACCTTTTCGCAGATTTCATGTACCATCTTTGGTTTAGAAGTTATTGGTGTGTGTAGTTTTAGGTAAAACATCCTGTATATTACAATTTTATAAGATCGGGATTCTGTTTTAACATACTAATCCACGGTGCTAAAAATAAAGCAGCAATTCATAAATGAATTTGAATAGGAAATTTCCTTGAGGGATGAAATAGTCACTTCCGTTCGTATGTGCATACATGTGTGAAAGGAGGTAATCCCTTATCTTGTCCCGAGTGACACAGCTGGAGTACTGGAGTATTATACTTGCTTGAGTGAGTTGCAAATGGTATGCAATCACCGACTTGATTCAAGTCAATACGCTGTGAAACAAGCTGTGTGAGACACGATAATGACAATGGGATCGTAATTAACACAATATATAAGTTACTCCTCTGATCGAAGGTATTATCAAATTTGTAGTTGGGTGCTGTCAAAAAGTTACTGATATAATTAGTCTTAGCTTGATATGATAGTTTTAGATTTTTCAATTTACTCGTGATGTTAAGTTCATGATTTATTACTGTGACTTTCAAGTAGATTAAATTTTAGTAGATGAAGGTAAAGTAATTAAGTAATAAAGGAATGTGTTTGAGAATAGTAAAGGATTATTTATGTACGATTTAAGCTCTTATTAAATGAACCTATGTAGTGGAGTCATGTTAAACGTAAAACAGCTAAAATCTCAGAGAATAACCTAGACCTATTTGGATGAAACCTTCCTTAATGGGTTCTTAATGACATAAAAATGTTTATCCATTAAAAAAGTCTGCTTTTGCCTCATTCATTATTTAAACAAATTATTGTTGATAAAATTAACAAAATATTAAAAGTGAGGTATTTTTTTTCTTAATTATTAACGCAAATACAAATAATTTTGATAGGTTATCACAAAAAAAATACATTTTGACAAAAAAAAATTAAAAATGCTATAAACAAATTATAAACAGTTAAAAAATTTAGTTAATATATAGGAATTTCTGGTACACAACTGTTACCCAAGATTTTCTTGGTCGCCTATTTCAAATTTGAGGTCAAAAATAAAAAAATAAAATGACTGCTTTAATAATTAAAAAAAAAATGTTAATAAAATGGTGTTAGGTTGGATACAGTATTACTTTTCCTACAACTGCAAGCAGATCCACATCCTGTCTTGCAATTGCAAAAATTGCTTTTAAAACATTTTCTTCCAATGTAATGTGGCTGGTTATAGTCTATGTCAGGGATTCCCAACAGGTGGTCCGCGGGCCCCTAGGACGATGTCTTGGGGGTCCGCGAAATGTCACTGAGATATTCAATTGTTTTGTATTTTACTTGACTTGCAGTGGTAGATTCTACATAATCTTTATTTTAAGAAGAATTTAAGCTTTTAAGGGGTCCTTTTCAGTATAGCTACCGATGAGGGGGTCCTTGAAAAAATCTTGTTGGGAATCCCTGGTCTATGTAATGAAGGCAAAAATAGTGTAAATATTTCGTGCAAAGACGAGATTACTTTCCCCCTCCATTTTCGAAGGTGCTGAACACGATGCAAGTAGTGGGAGAAGTTTTTGACCGCCGCAACCCTCTGAAATGGCCAAAAACCACCCCTTTATGTTTTCATATATAAACGGGACTGGGGAGTAATTTATATCGACGGGTTATACTTGAAATAACATGGAAGGGGGTTATAGAAGTGGAATCCAGACCTAGGGGGTTGATTAAACCCTCCCGAGGGGTGGTGAATCATTTTTTTCAAATGATTCGGTTCAAACACGTGTCCCCCCATTTTCGGGGACGCTAATCACGGGAAAAATATTCATTTTTAGCTCCAACCCCTTCTCATCCTTCAAAAGGGAAAAAACTCACCAGAAAGCATGCTATCCAGGATTTACAGGTTTTTCGACACATGATCGTTATTCCTGTGCATATCCCTTCATTTTTCACGGAAGAAAAGGTGGTAGTGACCGCAGAGGTTGCTTCAACCCTTCCAAAGGGTCTAAAATTTATTAATTACACTTTGGATCGTCCATACGCCCTCCCCCGTTTTCGCAGGTGCTGATCACGATAAAAATTTCACCTTCATCTCCGACTCTCCTCAACCCCTATAATCTCTCATCCACCAGTTATCGCTGGGGCGATGATTGTGTAGGTTGCTGAGCAGGGTATAATGATTTCTTCATCGGGGAGTAATGAATAATAAATTTTGTCGTCAATGGCAATGCTGTTTATTCAAAGAATTACATGAAAATATTTTTATGACGAAATAAATTATTTGCTTATAATTAATTTAAAAATCTAGGTCGTTTACAAATAGCATAACAATCCTCATATTCCTCAAAATGCACATCGCACGCGATTTCTTCTTCTTTATCCGCCGTTTCAGTGAGCGAATCTGAATCGGAATCGCTTGAACCAATTTCATAAAATCATCATCATCATTATCGTCATCGTCATTTGCTCTCTCTTCTGTACATACATCTTTATCATTATAGATTGATGAGAGTTGGAGATGAAGGTGAATATTTTCATCCTGATCAGCGCCTGCGAAAACGGGGGAGGACGTATTGACGAACCAAAGTGTAATTAATGAATTTCACACCCCTTGGGTTGAAGCAACCCCCGAGCGCTACCACATTCTCTTCCGTGAAAAATGGAGAGATATGCACAGGAATAACGGTCATGTGTCGAAAAACCTGTAAATCCTGGCTAGCATGCTTTCTGGTTTCTGCCCGTTTGAGGGATGAAGAGGGATTGGAGCTAAAAATAAATATTTTTCCCGTGATCAGCAATCCCGGACACTTGCTTGAACCGAATCATTTGAAAAAAATGATTTTCCACCCCTAGGGAGGGTTTAATCAACTCTCTAGGCCTGGTGTCTGGATTCTTCTTCTATAACCCCCTTCCATGTTATTTCATGTATAACTCGTTGATAAATCACTCCCCAGACCCGTAACATAAAAACATAAAGGGGTTTTTGGCCGTTTCAGGGGGTTGCGGCGGTCAAAAACTTCTCTCATCAAATGCGTCGTGTTCGGCACCCTCGAAAACGGGGGGTAATCTCGTCTTTGCACGAAATATTTACAAAAAAGTCGTCTTATAATGCTTCATTAAATAGACTATTATTACCATACTTCCATCCTCGTTCTAGCTGTAATATGCAGTTTTCTACCCACAGTTGAATCTGTGGATATAGTCCGTCCGCGAAACGCGTTTTTTTGCTGAAATCAAATTTTTCATGTTAATTTTTTTTCTTTTTAGAATATAGTGCGGCAGCGTAATGTCAGAAATTAATATTCCGTATGCTCCTTAGTGTTACAAGCAAACAGCAAATGGTTTTTGATTTAATAGTTTTCTTAACACGTTTGGTGGACACTTAAAAAATGTTACCGATTGATACTGTGACGTAATTAAGAGTGAGAGCTATTGCCACTGTATTAACGTGATATACTGTAAGTGCTTTCAATAGTTTTGCAATATCGAGATGTATGGGAGTAAATTTGACGATATTGGTAACGAGTGTATAGTGTATAGAGGTGTAGTTATGATCAAAACTATACAGTATGTTCATGGATGGACTTGAGCATACTTTTTAATTTTATTTTTTTAATAAAAAGTAAATCTTCATAAAAACTACTGCTTATCTTGAAAAATCCTTAAGCATTTTCAGGATTACGATTTAGTTAGTAATGGTTCTTGGATGGAGAATCTCCTTTTTAAAAAGCAAAATCGAATTTTAGAACACAATTTATTTGTTCAATACACAAATAAAATAGTTTTATAAATAAGTAATAAACAGCAGCTACAATCTAACTAACTGTAACGAATGTTAGAATAGAATATATAGACTTTGGTTGTCATGTTATCATAGTCAGCAATAATCCGCTGAGTTGGTAACTTTGCGAAGGTGTTCCACCAAGTCACGTACATAATGAGTTGCCCAAAGATGCCAGCTTGTCATCAGTTGGATATGTAAACCGACCTAACGTTTATAAAAACCGAATGCGATAAATTTGAGTTTTGGGCTCAGCTGCCGGACTAATACGCTCTTTTTGGGTGGTGTGGAGCTGCATTAGCTATAGGCACCAAAAATGACAGTTGTACACAGCTATTCTTTATCGTAACTTTGGGTAATCTTTTTGTACCTAAATAAAATAGAAAGAAGCTAGAAATTATTGGCAAGATGCTGTTCACTATTTAAAATGGAAAACCAAGATTTAAAAAAATTATTGATGCTAGTTATAAATGTATTCTTGGGTTGTATGGTGCACCTAAAAATAGTGGGTCTCAACGAATTTAGGTAAAACTAGCTGTGCCTTCGACTACGTTCGCGTGGAATTTTGAAATTAACTAGAAGCTTCTTTGTAAACGACGTTTGAGGTAGAATCACCATTCTGAAATATTTCAGGAGGCTCACAAATTTTCTGGAATGTTCCAGAATATTCTCGAATTTTGAGGAATATTGCAGAAGTTTAATCCTGAAAGTTTATGTCGTGCAATGCGCTTATTGTTTGTAGAGATCAAGCTGTCTGTATATCCGGTTCTACTAAACCGATTGTCATAAAACTTGGCTTAGAGTAGTCCGATTTCGATAAAATAAAAATTAAATGTTATTCCAAACTTAGATAAAGGACCCCGGAACAAAACCCATGAAAATGTTGATTCGGTGGAATCGGCTGAAATTTTGATATTTTGTAGTTCAAGTCATGCTGATCAAAAAGTTCTTATCACATCGAGCCAATCCTATGGACAGTTTTTGAGATACAGCTTGTCAAAGTTACGTAATTTGCATCATTTTAGACATTCAAGAACTTTTTACTCTTAAACTATTAACTTTAGCAAAAAATTGCAAGGCTCAAAATATTTTTGTTCAAGTTCAATAAAGCTCAAGAATTTTTTTATCAATTTTTAGGTTAGGTAAAATATATATGTCATATTTTGGCATGCTTCGGTGGGATTGGATGAAACTTTGCTGTTTTGTAGTTTAAGTCATGCTGATCAAAAATTGCTATTGCACTGAGTCGATCCTATGAGTGGTTTTCGCTCCAGGAGTGCTTGAAGGTCTTAACAACAAGGTAAGGGGTAATCTATATGTATGTGTTTATGAATGGCTTCCAGCGCGTTTGTGTACTGCGTGCATGCGTTTGTGTGTATATATGTGCCAGTGTATACAGGATTGTCCGGAAATATCGATGACAAACTTCTGGTGCAGATTCTACATGCAAAAATATGTCCACAAATACCTTGAGCTACGGCCCTTTGAAAATAGCACCCAAAAACTGATAATTATTTTATATTTCAGAAACCTTTTGATTTACAGGGACGCGACTTTACACACATATTGACAATAATACAAGCTTATTTTTACATTACATTACATTTTTTGTACACGTACACAAACACGCTGGAAGCCATTCATAAACACGTACATAGATTACCCAATACCTCGTTAGGACCTTCAAGCACTCCTGGAGCGAAAACCTCACATAGGATAGACTCAGTGCAATGGAATTTTAGATCAGCATGACTTTAACTACAAAATAGCAAAGTTTCAGCCAATCCCACCGATGCATGCCGAAATATGACATATATACATATATATATATATATATATATATATATATATATATATATATATATATATATATATATATATATATATATATATATATATATATATATATATATATATATATATATATATATATATATATATATATATATATATATATATATATTACCTAACCTAAAAATTGATAAAAAAATTCTGAAAAAAGTCTTGAGCTTTATTGGACTATAACAAAAATATTTCGACCTTGCAATTTTGTTGTTAATGTTAATAGTTTAAGAGTAAAAACTTCTTGAATGTCTAAAATGACGCAAATTACCTAACTTTGACAAGTTGTATCTCAAAAAATATCCATAGGTTTGGCTCGATGTGATAAGAACTTTTGATCAGCATGGCTTGAACTATAAAATACCAAAATTTCAGCCGATTCCACCGAATGAACATTTTCATGGGTTTTTTTCCGGGGTCCTTTACCTGTGAAAACCCAATTTAAACTGGTTCAGTAGTTTCTACGTGCTGCGCGTTCAAACAAACAGACAACAGACAAAAATTCCAAAAACTATCTTAATGTATTGTATTACTCATCTTACATCCCCCAAATCAGTTTTTATAAATATTTTCAATATACAAACACTCCAATGAAGTAAAATGTGTTCCACCATTTTGCCATCGAAACTGCCGCGAAATGCTTCCCTATTATTTATATTTCAAAATTGTATCATCCTAAATTTCACGGTAGCGAAATATTTGTTGATTGATGGAAATGTACCTGTAAGTAATTGTTCAACATTTGTTCTAAATTTCTCATAAAAATGCATATACGACAGCGCCGATTCCGGGGCTCATTTTTCATGTAAATTGTGAAACGATCATTTGAGGGCCATAATTTATGGGATTTATAGATATCTATAAAAGCCGGTCCTTCATATTCAACATACGAAATTCGCTATTTATCTATCACATTGTGAATATAATAAATCTAAAAATTGGCCATTGAAAATATCGTACAGCACGAGTTTATCCACATCGCGTGCAGATATACATTTATCTGATGATGGTGTAACTTGATGGACGCTCGCACCGATGTTTCTATTTGCATATTAATAAACAGTGTAACATAATCCGGTGGTCCGAAAAAAAAAAGGAATTTTTTACTTTCCTCGCTTACCGGAAGTGTTCTAATCGTGAGCTAATCATTCTCCGAGGTTTTTTCGGATTTTTATATGACAGACTAGATTTCGAAAATTAAGGTCTATCGGGTCTCTGTCTGTCTGTTGGTGCTATGTCTGTAAAACTATTTGACGGAAATAAATTATATTTGGTAAATAGTTGACACTATTGCCAACGAAAAAATGGGATATACTTTTAGTGAAAAATATACAAGATGGACACCCTAAAAAAATTATCAACGGAAAAATATGAAGAAAGACGATAACATTTGGCATGTAGTTAATAGAACTGTTAAGGAAGAAGCTTGTATACTTTTAGTGAAAAGTTTATAGAGTGGTTACTCGAAAATAAAATTAATTACGAAACAATGGTGAAAAATTTTATTTTACTTCCACGTCCAGTGGAAGTATAGTAACGACAAAAAAATTGTTAAAAATTTTTATTGTCCAAATAGGCTTAAAATGTCATGAAACGTCGAGATTTTAAGTTTGAGCGAAAAAAAAATGTCTGTCTGTCTGTCGGTCTGTCTGTAACTTTTTTTTGTGCGCACGTTTACTCTGGAACCGTTTAAGATATTGACTTGAAATTTGGTACACATATGTACTTTAACGAGATCTAGAACTAGATTATATTTTCATCTTGTTCCCTCGAAGGGTTGGGGGGTAAATTGGGGTAAATTTGGGGTAAATGGGTAAATCAAGCAGGTAAGAGTTCATGAAATTGGTATTTAGTATATACAAGAGAAGCTAAGGTCTCAAAAAAATTTTTGGCATTAGCCACCCCCATTACCACCCCCACCTCCTTATTAAAGGGGATGAAAAAAAAATTGTGATTTAGTATATGTACAGGAACCAGAAACCTCAAAATATTTTTTTTACTTCATCCACCCCCACTACCACCCCCCTACCACCACCCCCACCCCACTACCGATGTGGGGTATCGTTTTATGGGTTTTTGGGGTAGAGGATTTCAAATATTATATTATTAAAGTTCCATAAACAATTATTTTCACATACAAAGTTTTTTCGTTGTGAGTCACTTGGATAGAGAATCTGGATGTGGAAGTAGTGATTCCTTGGGCAGCGGTTTTTAATATAGTTATTATCGAGGAGGTAATCCCATATACTTTTAGTGACAAATACACAAGATGGTCATTCTAAAAAAATAACTGATTAAGGAACGACGAAAAATAATATTTAATTTGAATTGCTGTAACTATTGCCAGGAACAAAACCTGATACATTTAGAACAAAAAAATTTACAATGTGGTCATAATATATAGTATTGGCCATTATCTTGATACATTCACAAAAACGAAGAGTATATTGTATTTGATCGGCACATTTCTAAATCAGTAAATATCGCTCGTGGAGAAAAAATTTTCATATCATTATGTGAGTGAACGAATTCTGAGCAACTTTCAAATTGTCCGTTTGTCTGTCTGTCCTTCTGTCCGTTCGTCTGTCCGTCCGTCACGTTTCTTGTAAGCACGATAACTTACGAAAGAAAAGTCCGATTGTATTGAAATTTGGAAAGTAAGTTAGCGTTAGCTAGAGGAAGAACCCTATTGGTTTTGAAAAAAATCAATCAATAAATAAAAAAGTCATTAATCATTTAAATATAAAAATATATATTTTCTTAATTTTTGTCATTCGTACTTAAATAGAAATCTTGCGAAATTCTATTCTTTATAATTTTTTTTGTTTATACATTTTACTAATATATATATTTCATAATAATATATCTAATTACTTGAAATATGATACTCAAATGATATATACCACAGACATTCAATTATTGCAACGATGATGGTCCAATGGTTAAAGCTTTGTCTGTGTTCGAATACCTGACATTTTTTTTTTCACAACAAAGTTGGTATCGCAAAATTTAGAATGTCCAAAAACTAACATTATTTACAAGAAAATTACGAAGAGTATCATATAAAATGTGTAACAATTATGTAAAATGCTCAGTAAATCGGCGAAGAGTATAATGCTTCCACTAGTTTTTTTTATTAAAATCTCTTCCATTTCAGTGATTTCAGTTGACTTTATGGTAGCATTTGTTTTAGTTTAGTTGTGCACACCAATTGAATCGATAATAGCATTGAATTTAACTTTTGCCTTTTATATTCTTCTAATCTTAATGGATAATAACAGCTGAAATGCAGAAATACAATGCAAGGACTTGTTTGTACATATAACATGTCAGCAATCTAAGACACGCAAATTAAAAGCTACGCGTAACAAATTATCTATGTCTAGGTCTATTTAAGAATTAATTTACATCCAACAGAAAAAAAAATAATAAATAGAAGGTGCCAAATGAGGATGGAATTTTTGTGTAAATGCCTTTTATAAGTTTTTATTACTGATATGGCCCCGTTACCTGTGTGTTTTTATTTGCCGAACAATTTGAATAGGTTGTATTATACCATGTTATTTTTCATATGCACCAAATTTGAAACAAAAATATTAAGTCTAAAAGAAGTTATCCTGACTTTTTTATTCGATGTATGAGTTCAACGTGTTACGAAACAGATTTCTCTACAAAATATTTGTTTCTCAGATGATTATTAAACATATTTATCTCATTATAATACACCCATTTGATTAAATCAAATTGATATAAAAAGTGTTAGAAATGTCGTCGTATGTGTGGACACATTTTTCATAATGGTTCACACATTCGAGCTAGATGTGAATGCCTGCTTCATTCTATAATCCCCTATATGGTATAGGTCAGGAGAAATGTGTTTCTATTATCATTTTATAATTTATTATAGGCCACAAAGTGAGGGCTCTCGTACACACCAATGTTATAAAATTGTGATATGAATACTTTTATGTCCCATTTTGATTACTGTTTTTTACTGCCTCTGCAAACGGCAAAGTCATTATTTTGCGTTTTTTAAATTACGTATTTCAAATAGCAAAATCACCATTAGGCCGGTGCCACGTTACATACTGACACTCATCTATCAATTTCACTGAAAGATTACTGAATGATTATCCTTAAGCCGTTCTGCTGAGCACGTAGACATCAACGATATATTAGCACAGTTTTAGGTGGAATATAGATTAGTAAAGAATGAAAAATATTTTATTTTTGTGCAGGGGTGTTTTTATTTATTATTTATTCTATGGTTAGTTAATTTTCATCTTATAGTGAGTTCTCTTGTTTATAGCCTGTATATGTGTATATGTGTCCTCTCTAACTCCAAAATTATTAATCCAATTTGAATGTAGCAATAACGTGAGGGATATATGCTAAGAAAGATATTAGGCTATATCGTCTGATTTACAAGGTAGAGGGGCAGGGAAAGAGGAATAAAAATTTTAAAAGGGTTTTTAAATGTCTCCAGCACCTCCACCATTTTAACCTCCCCACAATAAAATTGTGGAGGTTACTACAATTAGTCCAAAATCGAAAATTGAGATAACATCAAATCTTTACGTTTTGAGGTCCCAGGAACCCAAAACAGTTGTTTTTGAAAAATGTCTGTGTGTGTATGTATGTATGTTAGCACAATAGCGGCGAAGCTACTAAACGGATTTGGATGAAACTTTGCATGAGGGTTTCTTTAGTGCTCCAGAAGTTCTGAAAAGGTTTTGGTTGAGATCGAATTACGTTTGGTGCCGTTTTGGCACAACAAGTTGTTTATTTTATGATTTTACAATTTGTAATCGAACCATTGAAAAGCAGTAAAAATTCCGATTTTAACGATATATCACACTTGCACTCTTTCGATTTGGTTTCCGTGAAAAAAATTAAAAAACCAAATAACACGCTTCTTGTGTAAGATATATTTTATAGTCTGACCACAGAGTACAGTACCTACACAGAGGCGAAGGCTTTGGTGGTTTCTTCGAGTTTTGATGGCTTGTTTTCTGTGACCTTGCGTACCAGTTGCGTCTACACTGAGAGAAATATGTTGTTAATTTATTTCTTTTAATAGATTTCTAACCTGCAAAATGCGTTTTATTTTATTGTGACAAACTAATTAAAACTTTATAAACATTACATTGAACTAGATTTTGGTCGAAAGTATGGGAACCAGGCAGAAATTTTAATACGTAATAATTTTGAATTTTAAGAAATATATTTTTGAGGTTAGCTATGACGTCACGTGCTAATCCCCATTTAACGATACACTGAAACGACAGTGTATTTCGAGTTGGATTGAAAAATATTACCATTTGAATTGTTTCTAATCGGCGCCTATTTTCAATTGAGTTGTACACTAGGTTTTATTTATGAGAATTTTAATTCTCGGTTAATGTTTTCAATCTCCCAAAATGAGTGGAAATAAAATTCCCAAATCCAAACTTACACGATAAACGTCAACAGTGTCAACATAAAAGTGAGGTTGATTGATATACAATTTAAAAAATGGCGATAAGTATACAAATTTGGTTTTGGCGGGAAGGCTTGCCTTCGCCTCTGTAGTTACTGTACTATGTGGTCTAACCTGACGTTCAATAGACTAGTGTGTTAAAGCGTGCAGACTGCATGCTGAGTAATTTTGAGTGTCAAGTGCATCGAGAGATTACAAGTTTTTTCGACGTTCATAAAGCCCACGGAAGGTGTGAGAGTCCTTTGTGAACCGCTCACAAGCCCTACAAGTATAAGCAATCTCACCGAAACGCTTTCGGTGAGTTTTTTTCAATAAAACTTTAAAAGTGACAGTGACATTATATTTTAAAAACTATTTCCGCTACTTCCGGCATCCCACCGGAAATCCTTCCGGCAACATAACCTAAAAATAGTGCTACATAACTTAAAAACAATTTAAGACATTGGTACCAACCTAAAATATTTTTTCGAAAACTGTCAAAAACCAAATTCCCCCAGAAAAACATTGGAACCAAAAATTTGATAGCTCACTTTCCCGACCGATTTAGTGAAAAATCGGTCGAGGCCAGAAGATAAAACAAAATATATCAACTCAAACTTGAACGATCCACCATGAACACTGCCCCGGCCACATCTGGCAGGGAAGCTGTCCACCAAGGTTATATGTTTTTTCCCAAAGATGGCCATCCCTACCACCGATTACCAACGAACGGGTTTTTTTGTTTAGTTGTGTTTCCTGTATCAATAATAAAAATTATTAAGTGCTCGTGTCTACGAACTTAGTTTTTATAGTGTTGTGTTTATTTTTATATTAATTTTAGGTCCATGTGGACACATTATAATTTTAACCTAGTTTTTAAGCCTGCCTACAGAAGACAGGAGCTACTATCCCACATTTCTATTTTTCTCTAAGCCAAACCGGATCTACCCCCTTCAGCCTCACACCTGCCTCGGCTGTGTTCACCGCGGTTGTCTGGCGGGCTCCGGGCTAGGATCCGATGAGGCATATATTTGTATTAATGCATTGAATAAAATATTAGTCTTGTGCAGACTATAAATTTAACACTCAAGTTCTTAGGTCCAAATCCCACCGAACGTAAGACTTTTTTCTGTTTTAATATGAAAAAAATATTTCAACTTAATAAATGTATTAAATGAGATCGTTCATATTTTTTAGTGCTCTTTTCGGCTTCAAAGATTCACCGGGTGGGGAGATTTTAGCCGCTTCCAGTAGCTGCCGATTTCTTTAGAATACATTCATTCCAACAGATTTTGATGAAACGTTCATTATATGAATTTTATTGTTTAATAAATTTGTATGGCGGCGTGGCCTGTAACAGGAAATTTAAAAATCGAAATAATCCAAAAAATAAAATCAAAACACGTATCTGATAACTAATTCAAAATCATTTTAATGGATTAATTTCAACTTCGGCGTCCTCTTCGCCCTTTGCCATTTGACTTTTCCCGAACTATCCACCATTCCATATTGTCTTCTATCTGATTGATGTGGTCGAAAAAATAGAGGATTCGGGAGATACGATGCTGGAGAGTCGCTTTGTGGGGCGTATTTCTTGAAGAATTCGAGTAATTCATACAGGCCTATCAAATGCATTTGGAAATCTTCATCGTAGGTTTATATTGAAAATAGAATCAAGAATTTTTAGGCTTTTTAATTCTTTATCTTGGTAAAAAAAAAACAGTACATGTGCAATACTACGGTTTTCATCTATTGAGTTAGCACCATCAATACTTCCACAGGGTTCCGTTCTAGGGCCAGTATTATTTATACTATTTATCAACTATATTTGCAGGGATATTCGAAGTAATGTTCTTCTGTATACTAATGATTTTGAATTGTTTGCATCTATTAACTTCCAAGAAATTCGTTTACAACATCCACGTAGTGGAGTGAAAGTATAGTAACGGTAAAAAAAATGATTATATTTTTTTTTGTTCAAATATAATGTGGGAAAAAATCTGTCTCTCCAACTTCTTTTGTGCGCACGATTATTCTGGAACCGTTTATATACTGACTTGAAATTTGGTAGATTCATGTGTTATATAACATCTGGAACTATATTTTATTTTGATCTTATTCTGTTATTGTTAGGGGCTAAATAGGCAAAGGAAACAAGTAAGAGTCCAAAAAATTGAAATTTAGTGTATGTAGGTTACAAGAAGCCAAGGTCTCATTTTTTGACATCAGCCACCAACACTATCACATCTATTATGAAAGAGTGTAAAAAAATAAAACTGGTTTAGTTTGTGTACAAAAACCAAAGGCGTCAAAAATTTGTTTGGCATTGGCTACCCCCACTACAATCCCCTCACCCCACCTCCACTACCGATGTAGCATATCGTTTTATGGATTTTTATAAATATATTATGAACAATTATTTCCACGTAGTAAAGTGCAAATATAATGTCAAATTTTTTTCATTGTAATACACTTGGATATAAAGTTTGGATATGGAAGTAGTTATTCCTTAGGCAGCGGTTTTTCATATAAAGAAGGCAATGAAACTGTTTTAAAAATATCGTGGTAATTTTTTTAACCTTTGTTAATCATATAAATGACATTACTTCGAACGCTTCAAGGGATTTTAAGGATATTTGCGCACTTTATCTTCTGTTTAATGCTTTTCCAAGGCCAAAATTAGAATATGCTAATATTGTTTGGAATTCAGAATATGATGCATATATTTATTTAATTTGGAATGGATTCAGAGAAAGCACGTGAGATATCGTTCCTTAATTCTGATTGTATTTACTTCAAGATATTCCACGATTTGATTTGTTAACTAGATTTGATTTGAACAAGTTAGAAACATGGCTGGTCTGATTTGATAAACGAATTTATTAAAATGTTCGCCTATTGTGTGTTTAAATTTTTTAGACCCTGATGTTTTAATTGTAGTGTTAATAATATAAAACAATGTATTTTGGGCCACTCTTGATGCATATATTCAGTACATAAAGTACTGTTTACTTATCTATCATTATCTATTTTCTTTATTATTTATTTTCTCTCTTTATTTCTTATCTCGTTTCCAGTAATTACTTTAATAATATGTTTATGCTCATTTTACAATATCTTTAGTTACGTTTGTATTGTGTATTTTATATACATTCCTTACCCAGTAAGTTACTGGGACTGGAACTGTTGGTGCAATGGGTTGTTTAAGAAATTCATAGCAAACTCCTCCAGGCTCGTTTCGCAAGCATCAATAGCCCATCTGCCTTCCTAATAGTCAACTTCTCAGAGGCGTAAAGAATTATGGAGAAAACTAGTTACAGATCTTAATCACCGCGTTCTTGATTCTACAATTGATATATAGTTTTTTTTTCACTTAAACCGTGCTCAGAACCTATTGTCTGAAGATTGTCAGCAGGCTCACTTTCATTTGCAGCCGCTGAGGAGGTATCATCTGCAAACGGTATAGTATAGTAAATATCGGAATGATGTAGATGAAAAGTACTCTTTCATCTAGTATAACAATGGTTATTGTAGCAGAAAATGGAAATTGTAATGTGGGAAATAACTGTAGATCCAAATCATTTAGGGAAATTAGCAGTACACGATGTAGAATTATAAAAGGAATAATAATATGTATAAGCTACTGTATTCTGCCAACGGATTTTATATGAAGTTTTTTATGTCGGACATATCTAGATTGAACGGGGCTGTCGAAAGAATAAAGCAGCGAGGCATGTAATACACTATGTAAAAGCCTAGGCTATATAATTTACGGATCGTTGTGGTAAGAGTAGTTCCCATTTCACAGGCAATTTAAAAGAATATTGAGTTCATTTATCTATTAAATAATTTTAAAATATTCACTGGATTAATTCTGTGGTTAGTTCCTACATAAGCTATAAAATCTATATATACTGCAATTATTATTAAATTTATTTTTTCCAAATCTATTTCTTACTATAGCAAATTATATGAAACCTAATTCATTCGTGAATGTCCAAAGTAAAGTAATATTTAGTTCAAATATCCGTCTCGAAGGACCGTAAAACATGTATGATACATTTACGATATATTCAATTAAATCTTTTAAAAAATTGCTCATATTAAATCAGTGGAACTGTGTACTAAAAATGTTCAAAACGAAATTTTTAACTCGCCAAAAAATGCTGCAATTATTCTCTATTCAGATATTCACCAAAAAATGGGTAGGTTTGAAGAGGAGAAATGGGATTTTTACCGAATTTCGCTATACTATTAACTCTAAATAATTATGTCTAACTAGCTGATAGTTTTAAATCTATCTTTTAAATCAATCAACGTATCGAAGGAATTTAAACTTATATAGTATATTTACTTTATATCAGATTTTTTTGACATTTACCATTTTCAAGGCGAAAGACGGGAAGATCCGCCGACTTCAATATCAATATAAGGTTTAACTAACGAGCGACGACATTGAAATTTTATTTTATAATTTTTAGGGACATTTTTTAAGGCGATAAAATTTTTTTTCTCAATAATTTTTCAGTCAATTTTTTTTTAATACGGGCATAGGTAAGAAGAACAGATATCTCCAACTAAGACTGTATAGTCTCTGTAATGAAGGAAAAAATAGTGTATTCCATTTCCATTTTTGTAGTCCATTTCGTGCAAAGACGAGATTATCTTCCCCCCCCCGTTTTCGAGGGTGCTGAACACGATGGAAGTGGTGGGAGAAGTTTTTGACCGCCTCAACCCCCTGAAACGGCCAAAAACCACCCCTTTTATGGGGATCCCTTTATGTTTTCATACATAAGCGGGTCTGGGGAGTGATTTATCAACGAGTTATATATATTTAAAATTACATATAATCCTGATTAAACCCTCTCTAGTGGTGGAAAATCATTTTTTTTCAAATGGTTCAGTTCAAACGCGTATCCCCCGTTTTCTGGGTCTCTAATCACGGGAAAAATATTCATTTTTAGCTCCAGCCCTGTCTCATCCCTCAAACGAGCAGAAACCACCCCAGAAAGCATGCCATCCAGGATATACAGGTTTTTCGGCACATGATCGTTATTCCTGTGCATATCCCTTCATTTTTGACTTAAGAGAAGGTGGTAGCGACATCGGGAGTTGCTTCAACCATACCAAGGGGTGTAAAATTCCTTAATTACACGTTGGATCGTCAATACGCCCTCCCCCGTTTTCGCATGCACTGATCACGATAAAAATATTCACCTTCATCTCTGACTCTCCTTAACCCCTATAATGATAAAGATGTATGTAGGTACAGAAGAGAGAACAGATGACGATGACGATAATGATGATGATCTTTATTTTAATTTAATCCCTGAAATTGGTTTAAGTGCTTCCGATTTAGATTCGCTCACTGAAACGGCGGATGAAGAAGAAAAAGAGATCGAGTGCATTTTGAGGAATATGGGGGTTGTTATGCTATTGATAAATAAATAACCTAGGTTTTTTTAATTAATTGTAAGCTAATAATTTATTTTGTCATAAAAATATTTTCATGTAATTGTTTGAATAAACAACATTGCCATGACGACAAAATTTATTATTCATTACTCCCCGATGAAGAAATCATTATACCCTACTTAGCAACCTACACAATCATCGCCCCAGCGATAACTGGTGGATGAGGGTAAGTTTCCGTCCATTATAGGGGTTGAGGAGAGTCGGAGATTAAGGTGAATATTTTTATCGTGATCAGCGCCTGCGGAAACGGGGGAGGGCGTATTGACGATCCAACGTGTATTTAATGAATTTTACATCCCTTGGAAGGGTTGAAGCAACCCCCGAGGTCGCTACCACCTTCTCTTCCGTGAAAAATGAAAGGATATGCGCAGGAATAACGATCATGTGTCGAAAAACCTGTAAATTCTGGATAGCATGCTTTCTGGTGAGTGAGGGGAGGTTTCTGCCCGTTTGACGGATGAAGAGGGGTCGGAGCTGAAAATGAATATTTTTTCCGTGATCAGCGACCTCGAAAACGGGGGATACGCGTTTGAACGGAATCATTTGAAAAAAAAAATTATTTTCCACCCCTCGGGAGAGTTTAATCAAACCCCTAGGCCTGATGTCTGGATTCCATTTACTCTATAACCCCCTTATAACCCCCGTTATTTCAGGTATAACGCGTCGATAAATCACTCCCCAGACCCGTTTATATATGAAAACATCAAGGGAACCCCATAAAAGGGGTGGTTTTTGGTCGTTTCAGGGAGTTGCGGCGGTCAAAAACTTCTCCCACCACTTCTCGTCTTTGCACGAAATATTTACACAAAAACTCATCAAATAAATGCTTCATTACATAGATTAGTAACCAAAATGGAATTATGAATTTAGTTAGTGTCATGTCGTTCGCTAGAAATTAAATAAATTACTAAATCTGAAATAAAACTATTAATTAAAACATTTTGTTGTACTCCATTACCAAAAATTAAAAATTGTTTCGACAATATTGCTAAATTATTTGCAATATTTCTTTCGGCACAGAAGTTAATAACAATTTATATACTTTTTAAAACAAAATCTTAGTACAGCAAAAAAGTAGTATAACAAGCATTTTCTTAAAATACGATTTTATTTGTGCACTACTTAATTACACTCTTGAAAATATTTCTTACAAGATTTCAGTCAGAACGTCTGGCGAAACGCCTTAAATGAACAATCCAAGTAAAAGTATAAAGACTTCGTTGATAAGGAGTGAAAAATTTGTTTTAAACTCCTAACTTTGTTCAAGTACTTCGTACTTATATTTTAGGGAAAGATAAGCGTTTTTATGGAACTATAAATAAAATTGCCGAGATCATCATTTTGGTTTCTAAATTTAATATTTCAGATTTTCTGCCAGATCTGTTGCACTTTTCGAACTCATTACCGTCTGCAAATAAAAGCTAATAAAAAACATATTTGAAATTTAACTGCTGCTAGTAACTCGAAGTTATTAAATCAAGTATTGACACTGAATGAGCAATATTTGATCTGGATATACAGGGCCCATCTCTTAACTCGATGACAACGTCTCCGTTAATATGAAGCGCTGGAACAAAAAAATTCATTGTGTAAAAACCAAAAGTGTGTATTGAAGCAATTTAATTGTACCGTATTGTTGCCTTCAACATTAATTATTACCTTCCTTCTAAACTGTCTCCCCCTCATTTAAAACAATAAAATAGCTGATTTATAATTTTTAAACGAAAATCATCAAAACAAATAAATATTGGTTTTTTTAACCGACTTCATATTTTTTTTAATAATTACTTATAGGTTGGCTTAAGCGATTTCCTTGAAATCTTCTCAAACAGTGGGGTATGGCTGGGCGGTGATCCGATAGTAATTTCATCAAACTACTTAGGTATAAGGTGAACAAAAACTATAAACCAGTTTTTTAGTCGAGGATTTGGCGTAGTCGCTAGTGATAATTTAATTTCATTAAATATAATTTTGTGATAAAAAATTCAAATACCGTCGGAATAGGGTGTTTTCACTTTTTTTTTAAGTCGAAAAATACAAAATACTTATGGTAAATATTACAGCTGAAACAATTTTTCGGCAAAAAATTTTTTTTTTATAATTTTAAAAGAAATATAAATTCAAGTTAAATATTTCCCGCCAAAAAAGACAAATCGAGTATTACTGGTCATCTGTGATGTCACTGCCTATATATGTCAATAATTATAAAATCTAACCTTACTTAATGACTTTTGTTGTTATTGTAAATTGTAAGTCAAAAACATGAGTAGTACACCAAATAAGTGGTGTTTTGTGCCAAGGTGCCGAAATGCTTCAGTAAATGCTCCAAATAAAAAGTTCCCATGTGTTCCTATAGCGAATTATTCACGGAAAGTGAAATGGTTTAAAACAGCGATGCGCGATTTTCCCAAATCGAAATCGACATTACTTATTGTTGTGAAGATTATTTTATTGTAAGTATAATTTATATTTTCTCATCATGGTAAAAGTTAACCGATGATAGCTAGATGGATGGATTATTACCTTCAATATTATAAATAGATCATATATACTTACCGTAAAATTATGCTTGTAATGGTATGAGATTTATTTTGAATTGAAAGTAATATATTATAGCTTCTAGTATTATTGAACATTTGTAATGAAATTTTGCTAGGTTATGATTATTAATTAAAATGACCAAAATATCAAGAGATGCATGTCATGGCTAGTGATATTCGACGTCACAAATATATAAAAATACTTGTTTATTATTTTCAGCTTGAGGAAGTCATGGAAAACTACATCCGATACAAAATTGTGGGAGGAAAAATAATTCTGAAGGAAGATGTAGTTCCACACATATTTAACTGCCAACCAGACAGAAAAAGAGCAGCGTCAGTACCAAAACGATCTCTTAAATATTTAGAATCTCACTCTGTAATAGATCATAATTTGATTGCCCACACAAACAGTGTTATTGTTATTGCATGTGCTGTTACTAATTTACAACCTTCCATCATTAAATAAAGTAGATTGTGTAGTAAATATGAAACTGTAGTTTTCCCCTATAAAGAAAAAAATCAATATACTAAAAATACAAATGTTGGTTTTTATTATTCAGATAGACATATTTTCAATATATATAATTTTAGTTGTCAACAACAGTTATTTATAGTTATCATAATCCATGTTTAAAATGTTCACAATTTAGGTTTTTTCAAAATTTTATTTCGCAACACAGAAAAGTCCTTTTTGTTGATTTGCACATAACATTTGTAAATATACTTGCGCTTTAAAGTCTGTAATTTGATCATTTTTATATAGTTCTCTGAAATAATAGGTACCGTCAGGTAAAGCTGCAAAAACGAGATATAATGGCGACAAGAAAAGTCCACAATCTTTCACTTTTTAAGTTTCAATTTTTCCTCCACAACGGCCACCACCTTCTCTAAATTGCGGCCCCTTTCCATATATTTATTATCCCTTATTTTGTATGCACCTACTATAGACTCAACAGCTAGCGAACGATTAACTTCTCAGTTTCCTCACACAATTTCTCTGACATTTTATTTTTAACAAATTATAAAAATCACTGCACTTTTTACTACTATCAGAAGCAAATTTCAACAAAAGTTTATAAACTGACAAATTTGCAAATTTGTCTTGAACCATACATCTGAATTATATTTCATTATTTGTACACCGAGAAGATTTTGTATCCCAATATTTAATAATTCTTGTCTAACAGTGCTCTGGGCAAATTCTTCCTTTTACAGTGCATAATGAGTTCTGGTTTCAACTCCACATATCCAAAAGCACTATTCACGTTGTTCTCGAGATGAGCTGCAAATAAACATTTAATTATATCTCTAGCACAGACTATTAATTCTACTTTCTTTTAAGGTTATGTTGTTAATATAAATAATCGTAAATAAACCAAATTAAATATAACATAATAATGTGTAATAATACAAAAACTAAATGATAAATTTAATAACTCTATTAGGCTCAAGTTGCAAACAACTAATTCATTAATTTATTTTAAATACTTACGCTGCTGTTTTTACGCCCTTCAACTCAGTTGAATAAAATCGATCATCATTTTTAATAAATAAAAATATTTAAACTAGGTAAATTGTTTGTAGAAGCTTTCACAAAATTGTCAGTAACTATTGTTCACTTTCTTTAATTTGTGAGAAACACGTAAACAATAAAAGGTCCGTTCGGATTAGCTGCACTAATGCAAATATTAGAAGGAGATAGATTGTGACTCTACATAAGTTGAAGAGAGACAGATTTGCACTGGTGCAGATAGTGGAGAATTTTTGGCCAGAAAACGAACAAAGCTATTTTGTCTTCTGACAGATATATGAAGCGACGTCACCAGGATCATTACCCAATAAGGTGACGTTCTCGAAATTATTCAAATATTTGAATTTTAAGTCGATTTGTTTATTAAATATTTATTTTAATCTGATGATATAATTAATATGAATGCGTTTAGGCTTTCATATTTATGTATTACTTCATATTAATGCATCATTTGAAGTGAATTGTTATATATGGAAAACACCATATTGCATTAAAATTAGTAGTGTAGGTAGTTTTAGTATTTTGATATTTTAGGAGTAGCTGATAATGAATCTAACGTCACTTGTCAATATCCGAAGTTGTACTGAAAACGGCATCACTTCAGACTAACTGAGAAAGGACGCAAATGTGACCTCCCATCCCCTCCAATGTATTGATAATAATCATTATAATATAAATAGACGTCTTTTTTTTAATGCACTAACACACACACATAGCCCGAGAGGCAGCGTTGCATTTTTAATGGCGATTTCACGCCGCTTGATTTTGTGTGTAATCGATAGTCTAGATATGGCTAGTAATCGAAACAAGCATCAGCTGTCAGAATCGTGATGGACCTGGTCGTGAGAGAACGTCTATTATGTCGAAAAAAAAAAAAAAATCAAAAATGATTTCAGTCGTTTGAAAATTTGTACAACAAATGTTTACATGATAATAATAATTTTAAAAAAAGTTAGCTGCGTAGATAATGCGGGATTATACGTCAGCCGCTTATATAAACCTGTATAAAAAACAATTAATGTAAGATCATTTCAGATTCAATGAAACTTATACAGTTCTTCTTCTTCTTCTTTTAGCGGGGCGACTGAGAGTCGCCGCACTCAGGCCTTGTGGCCCATTGTGCTACCGCTACGAATCTATTGAATTCCCCCATTCAGGTCGGATTCTAACCCAAAGGCTAAAACCCTTCCTATAGGGGCATTCCTTATTTCCTCCGGCACCGGAAAGCCAATGCCGAAGTGTTTGTGCCTCAAGTACATAAGACTAGGGCAGGAAGTAAGGACGTGGATGGAAGTCTCCTCCTCGTCTCCGCAGAACCTGCAGTCGGGGTTGTCAACCACCCCCATAGTGTGCAGGTGTTTTCTGAAAGAGCCGTGTCCAGTCAAAAGACCTACCACGGTTCTGACCTGTTTCCTGTTTAGTCGCAGGATTTGTTCCGCTCGCTTCGGCAAGGGCCCCGAGATCAGGAGCCTCGCTTGCCGGAGTCCTGGGTAGGAGGCCCAGAAGTCAAAGAACTGAGACCGTGTCCAGTCTTCTACTGACTTCTTGGCATTTGATCTAGGGTAACCAAGAGCCGGCTCCGGACCCAGTAGGGGCCTCTGAGAGCTCCCTCTGGCCAGAGCGTCTGCCCGCTCGTTACCCTCGATGTTGCTGTGTCCTGGCACCCAGAGAAGCTTGACCCAGTTGGATGAGCCAAGTTCACAGAGAGCCTGTCTACAGTTTTGAACCAGGATTGACTTGGTCCGGACTGATGCAAGGGCCTTGAGGGCCGCTTGACTGTCGCTACATATATATATATGTGCCTGTTGGAATATTTCCTTCGGATATTCTCCTGTGCGCAGACCAAAATAGCAAAAATTTCGGTCTGGAATACCGTCGCGAATTTGCCCAAAGCATAAGAAGCTTCAGCCCTGGGCCTTTCACCATATATCCCCGCTCCAGCACTTTCCTCAAACCTCGATCCGTCTGTAAACCAGACGATATCGGCGGGCTTAAGTATGTCCTGGAGTGGGTTCCAGTCTTCCCTTTTGGGGATGACAACCTCAAAGGGTTCTGAGAAGGAGAAGGAAGGCACCATATCATCACTCCTGGCCTCCAGAAATGAGTGAGTCCCTATCGCGTTGGAAAGGGCTCTAGTGTGTCCTAATTGTTTTCCTCCGGCCTTCCACTGACCACCGCACCTCAGCCTGTAGGCCGCTTTCCGAGCCTCGGCCTCAATCACCAAGTGAAGGGGCACGAGGTCCAGAAGGACCTCCAGAGCTGCTGTGGGGGTTGTGCGTATTGCTCCTGTGACTCCCAAACAGGAACTTATACAGTTAACTCTTTATATTATTAAAATGATAAAAACAATCGACAGCTATTCTTTCAATTGGGGTAAGATCGTCAGCTGAGGGATTATAAGTACTGAGCGAGCTTTTAATCTGAGTGTGGTGCAATCCAATGTATGATCTAACTGACGATCTTTCCCTTTATATTAATAGCTGACGTACATTTTCATTTAATATATTGTTTAAATAATCATTTCTAGAAATTCCAAGTGACTTGAAATCAATTTAAACTAAAATGTATGGTTTTAATCTAGTTTTCATAGCATACATAATGTGTAGGGCGCCTCAAAAATTGTTTTTTTTTTGAAAATTATTGCTCCCCATGATTTTTCTGATTCTTTTGGTTCCTAATGAAACGATATGAGGTTTGAAATCTGTAGGTTTAGGGGAAAGTTTGCCCCAGGGGGGCTACAGTTTTAAATTTCTATAAAAAAACAGCGAAATTAAGAGAAGCAATTCTTTTTGAAAAATGTATTTTCTCTAATTAAATTAATGTATTTGGGATTCTTTAGGCTTCCAAAAATAGCTATATACATACTATTTCCATCAATATTAATTGAAAGTGAATTTAAAATTATTTAATGAATAGCGAAAATGCTAGAAAATTAACAAAATGAGTGTTTTCAGCAAATTTTACGAGATTTAAGCTTTTATACAGCTTAATAGCATGATTTTTCTGTCAAGAAAACGCAAAAATTCATATTTTTTGTTAAATGTTTTATCTATTGTTCTGTTTTATCAGTAGAGGTTTTTTTTATTGTAATAATTTAATTTCTGGAATAAAAAGAAAACAATTTGTATTTAGATTATTAAATTATAATTATTATTTAACAATTGCTTCTACAGATGACGGAGGTAATACATTAGTTTTAATTGAAATGATTTTAAAGCAAATACATTTTTGAACAGTTTAAAATTTTTAATATGTTTGAAATGGGATTTGGTGAAAATTGAAGTTGATTGTTTAACAGACTCCAGCAAGCTTTGCTTCATTCTTAGTAATTTTCTGAACCAAGATCCATGTTGAAACCTTTCGAAAAATAGCCATGAGCTGAGCCTTACTAATTGGAAGTGTTTTGTTCCTGTATTTAAATTTGGTGTTTCACTCTTGATATTTAACAATGAGGAAGCGATTTTTTTCTTTTTATTGTCGAATATCTTATTTGAAAAAAGTGATAACGGTACTATCTCCTCTGCCAAATACCATGAGTGTCGATTGAAACTTGTTAGTGCGGCCTAAACTACTTTAGGATCAATAGTTTTGTAACTGTTCAAGCAGTGCCATAGCTGTAAATCATTCATGGGGCATCTGCTGCTTTAGGAGCGTTCAACTAGCATTTAATGTAAACCAGAGCATTGAAAAGACAGATTTGCCGCAATTCATCAACCTTTTCTAGCTCATAACCCAGCTGCTCGCTAAATGCGCACATCTTTGCTGCATAGATAATTGTTGACATCCATCTTGCTTTATGAAAAACTCCAAGCTTCTGCCAGTGAATTCCGCCCAATAGTATTAGTAAGACTTCAGCACGTTCTCTTTAGTCTCCACGAGGAAGGAGATCCTTGTTCTGGCTTAAAACAAGTTTCAAGATAGTAACGGCTTCCTCTCTCAAAGATCTTAAGTTCCTGTCTTTGATTAGAAATAAATATGAAATGAAGGAAGAAGATATACGTTTTTAAATATAGCAATAATCAAATTTGTTTTATATAAACATGATGAGCTGAAAAAATTGCATACTTACCTACATGTTCTTTTCGTCCTTTTTTCAAACGCTCCAAAAAAAATGGCGATTTCCCGCCAATGTGAGTTACACTTCAGGTTGTTCCCTGGCTAGACAAATGGATCCCCCGAATTCTTCTGCTTAAATAGATCCCTAACGGTCACAGGTAAGGGCGCAGGAAATTTAATTAGAAATGCGCATTTGTCAAGGTCTGTGCAATTTTAACCTACAGGAAAATACAATGGAGAAATATATTTTTTAAAATTGTTTATTTTCCAGCATTAGTGTATATTACCATTGTAATTGAAACCATTTTTAGTTTAAATTGATTTCAAGTCACTTGAAATTTCTAGAAATGATTATTTAAGCAATATATTAAATGAAAATGTACGTCAACTATTGATATAAAGGGGGAAAGATCGTCAGTTAGATCATACATTGGATTGCACCATACTCAAATTAAAAGCTCTGACGGTCTTACCCCCATTGAAAGAACAGCTGACGATTGTTTTTATCATTTTAATAATATAAAGAGTAGCTGTATAAGTTTCATTGAACCTGAAATGATTTTACATCAATTGTTTTTATACAGGTTTATATAAGCGGCTGACGTATAGTCCCCCATTATCTACGCAGCTGACTTTTTTTAAATTATTATTGTCATATAAACATTTGTTGTACAAATTTTCAAACGACCTGAAATCATTTTTGATTTTTTTTTTTTTCGACATAGTAGACGTTCTTTCACGACCAGGTCCACCACGATTCTGACAGCTGACGCTTGTTTCGATTACTAGCCATATCTAGACTATCGATTACACACAAAATCAAGCAGCGTGAAATCACCTTAAAAAATGCAGCGCTGCCTCCCAGGCTAACACACATTTCCCTTTACATAGGTAGAAAGGGTATAAGAGTGTACCTAAATGTATACCTGGCCACACTATATTGAGATACAAGAAGGGAGCGTCGATTTGGGACCAATCCCCTAGTTTGTTCGCTTATTGCTTGAAAACCATTGCGTCTATCGGAAATATGTGCAGGACTTATTTGTAGCAAATTGTGTGTAAAACTTTTATCAATCGATATAAAATTTTCGGTGGGACCAACTATTTTGCTGCAAAATGCAAAAAAAACCGCGACGGAGCGCAATAGGGGTGGTTTTTAAGGGTGAAGCTCACACGTATGCCGGGGTAACCCTTTTGTTTCTTAAAGATAGCCCTATGGGGCGTATAATTCCCAAAGGGCAACAGATTATAATTTACTTCCGCTATCCCCCGATTTTATGTCTAATATAATCTAATATAAGGTAATTATTATTCGTTTTAGGTCATTCATATGCCTGTTTTTATGAATTAAAGTTGCATCAGCTACACGCATTGTAACTGTATTGGAGGAAAATAGGATCGTTCCCAAATAAGCAAATAATATACGCTCCAAAACCGATCCTTGAGGTACTTCACTATCTAAAATTTAAAATGTCATGTATTAGTGTTACTACATTGTTTACATTTATTCAGATACTATTCCAATAGCCGTGAAGGATCAATTCCATATCATTTAATTTCAATTATAGTTATGTTCCGTTGAATACAAACTGCAATATCGAGGACGTTTGATTTCACCTTTTAATATTGGCGTTAACAACTTATTTCTTCGACTTTTCCTGTAATTAATTTCAGTCGGTAAAAAAGTTGAACGAGTCACCAAAATCTGCACGTAAACACTCCTATCGTTTATGATTTAACGATTTAACCCCTCTACATATTAACATTGTCCGATTCAGGTCCGAACGATATCCTGTAAACACGACAGTTTGAGCGCGGGCTGAGGCAATGGGGCGTGCATTGTTGGCACTTTACCAAATTCGCTTTGCAGGCTGCAAAGGGTAAAATGAGACTAGAGGTGCAGAGGCTGCATACTGTTTAGTATACATAACGCAAACTGATTCTGGATGTAGGTACAAGCCGCAGAGCTGTGTAAATGATAAACGTTGATATTCTGTTATTGCCCCCTGTGGATTTGAACTCAGCTCTGCTTAAATGGATCTTTGCGGTTTATTCGTATTTAATTTAGTAACGTGTGAACTTGAAAAATGTAAAAACATTTTTTAGAAAACTGTCATAAAGTTAGTTGGTGGTAGAAGTGTTTTACATCCAGAACGTAAAAGTGTTTTACACCCTGCAATTTTTGGCCATAGAAAAGATGACAAATTAATTAATCGTAAATGCCAAAATTTTCTCTAAAATATTTTTTCTGAAATCGATCAAGAATGTCTACTTTCTTGACGCAATTTCAAATCCCAAAATACGCTATTCTAGTATTTTAGTCCGTTGGTAAGCAACTATCAGAAAACAGCCTGGAAAATAACTTTCCCGGACTAAGTCAATCTAGCCAACCTAGAATCAAAAATAACTATTTTCGAAAACTGTCCAAACATTGTCATCCTGTTTTCAATGGGAGAAATTTTCGTAAATATGATGCAAAATTCTTTTACGCTTTCGAACGAAATAAAAATACTTGGGGGTCTAGAAACGTTTTAATTAATTAATTGAATAAAATGCATCAATATTTTTATAAATGTATAATTTCAACTTTTTCAGTTAGTTTTGCAATTATAATTATTATTCCAATATTACAATAACTTATTCCAGGTTTCATAAATCAAATAACGTTTACAATTCCATAGTTATTTCCACATTCACGTAGAGTGAAGTGGAAGTATAGTAACGGTGAAGACATATATATTTTTTGTTTAAATAGGTTAATGAAACGTCGAGATTTTAAGTTTAAGCAAAAAAATCAGCAATTTATGGCAATTGACTTTATTTTAATTACATGTTATGTTAATGACATTAGCACGTCGGTCTGCAATGAAGATGGCAGGAAATCATTTTCCAACATACTGTAATGTCAAGAACACAAAAAATCTCAGTTTTAAACAAGTTAGCAGTGACACTTTTTACCATAATTAAAATGCTGCTGCACGCAAAAAAAAGTATTTGATACAAATAAGTCGAAAGTTTTAAAATGAAATGGTTAACACAAATCTATATTTAGTAAATGTAAATGTATACATTTTTGTGAAACTTAGTGAAAAGTTTATTGAAATCTAATATTTTTCTTGGGATATATATTATTTGTGAATATATTACGATTATGGGAAATGTTTCTAGTTTTAAATATTAATATTTTATACATTAACTATAACGTAATTAAATAGTTTTCGCAAATCTATATTTATTGTAATAATCTAATATTTTTCTTGAAATATATATTGTTTGCGAATATATTACGATTAGGCGAAATGTTTAATAGTTTTAAATATTAAATTTCATACATTTTCTTATTCCGTATATTATGTTATTTTTGTTTTAAAACCTTCGTATCTTGAAACAAATCTATGTAATACTTATTTCAACTATATTTACATTATTAAGGGAAATGAAGATATATCAATTAAAATGTAATTTTCTTGACAGAATATTATTAAATTTAATATATTATATTAGTTTTCGTTTCAATATCCATTACATTTATCGCGCACCCCAAAGTGTACCTTATCGGTCGCTGGCAAAGAAGGTGGCAGGTAGGTCGAAACTTGTTGACTTGTTCTGTTGTAAGTTGTTATTTACTATGGACGTCGTGTGTATATTATACACCTTTACTTACTTCCTATAATCTGACTGATGTACTGTAATCACATTTCATATTCCTGATGTATATACACAAATATCAACGGAGTTTATGGCCGTTCGACCAATACTAATGATAGCATGCGTTGATATTTGTTTACATCAGGAATATGAAATGCGAATGTGGTATAGTTAATCGTGCTTTAATCGGAAAAAAAATACAGTCCCGTAACCTATGATAACCTTTAAGGGGTCTACAGACGATCCAACCAACCAACCGACCTTCTCGGTACACTTTGAAGATTGCCATGCGAACTCGTAAAATTGGCGGACCCCACATTGTCGGTACGCTTTGAAGTCGCTGGAATTTCAGCTGACCAGCTTGCTTTTACGAGTTTTCATGGCAATTTTCAAAGTGTACCGAGGTTGGTTGGTTGGGTCGTTTGTAGATCCCTTTAGTTAAACCTTTATCACTGATTAGGTCAAATATATGCTTATTATTAATTCAAAACGTATTGGTTTGAAGTTAAAAAATGTAAAATCTCGGGATAAATAGGTTTCTTTATATTAATTCTATAATACTCTGAAGATAGAGATACCACAGATTTATCTTAAAACTTTTTATTAACGGTAAAACTATACGTAATTAAATATGAAACAATATATTGTTAAAACAAAACTGTTCTAGTTTTTACCTAAAACTTTAAAAGTTTATTACAATTACGTAACATTCTTCTATTAAATATTCGCATATTCTGATATTAAGAAAAAAGTTGATTTGATTTTAAAATATAGTGACATTAATCACAATTATTTCATATATTTGAATTAAATAGTATATATTCACGAACAGAAATTAAATCAAATAAATTATTTTCTTGGATGAAGAAAATATATTCTTGCGTATATATAAACATGCGATGCATTAAAATTAAATGTTTTATTTTTAAAACAAGATTTTTTTTTTCCGTGTGCCAAGCAATGGCCCGCTAACGAAGTGGCAGGAATTTATTTTGTGAATAAGTTACATTAATGTGATCGAAAAATAGATAAATTTTCAAACAAACATAGCAACAAAAAATGTCTCTGGCTCCCGTACTATTATAACGAGATCTGGAACTAAATTCTATTTTGATCTTATTTCGTAGTACACGGAAAAAAATAATTTCTTGTTTTAAAAATAAAACATTTAATTTTAATGCATCGCACGTTTATATATACGCAAGAATATATTTTCTTCATCCAAGAAAATAATTTATTTGATTTAATTTCTGTTCGTGAATATATACTATTTAATTCAAATATATGAAATAATTGTGATTAATGTCACTATATTTTAAAATCAAATAACCTTTTTTCTTAATATCAGAATATGCGAATATTTAATAGAAGAATGTTACGTAATTGTAATAAACTTTTAAAGTTTTAGGTAAAAACTAGAACAGTTTTGTTTTAACAATATATTGTTTCATATTTAATTACGTATAGTTTTACCATTAATAAAAAGTTTTAAGATAAATCTGTGGTATCTCTATCTTCAGAGTATTATAGAATTAATATAAAGAAACCTATTTATCCCGAGATTTTACATTTTTTAACTTCAAACCAATACGTTTTGAATTAATAATAGGCATATATTTGACCTAATCAGTGATAAAGGTTTAATTAAAGGAATCTACAAACGACTCAACCAACTAACCTTCTCGGTACACTTTGAAAATTGCCATGAAAACTCGTAAAAGCAAGCCGGTCAGCTGAAATTCCAGCGACTTCAAAGCGTACCGACAATGTTGGGTCCGCCAATTTTACGAGTTCGCATGGCAATCTTCAAAGTGTACCGAGAAGGTCGGTTGGTTGGATGGATCGTCTGTAGACCCCTTAAAGGTTATCATAGGTTACGGAACTGTATTTTTTAGCACGATTAACTATACCACATTCGCATTTCATATTCCTGATGTAAATAAATATCAACGCATGCTATCATTAGTATTGGTCGAACGGCCATAAACTCCGTTGATATTTGTGTATATACATCAGGAATAAGAAATGTGATTACAGTACATCAGTCAGATTATAGGAAGTAAGTAAAGGTGTATAATATGCACACGACGGTCACAGCAAATAACAACTAACAACAGAACAGAACAAGTCAACAAGTTTCGACACTACGCACGCCTTAGCTACCTGCCACCTTCTTTGCCAGCGACTGCGACCGATAAAGGAGTGCGCCATAAATGTAATGGATATTGAAACGAAAACTAATATAATATAATATTAAATTTAATAATATTCTGTCAAGAAAATTACATTTTAATTTATATATCTACATTTCCCTTAATAATGTAAATATAGTTGAAATAAGTACTACATAGATTTGTTTCAAGGTACGAAGGTTTTAAAACAAAAATAACATAATATACGGAATAAGAAAATGTATGAAATTTAATATTTAAAACTATTAAACATTTCGCCTAATCGTAATATATTCGCAAACAATGTATATTTCAAGAAAAATATTAGATTATAACAAACTTTTCACTAAGTTTAACAAAAATGTATACATTTACATTTAATAAATATAGATTTGCGAAAACTATTTAATTACGTTATAGTTAATGCATAAAATATTAATATTTAAAACTGTGAAACATTTCCCATAATCGTAATATATTCACAAATAATATATATCCCAAGAAAAATATTAGATTACAATAAACTTTTCACTAAGTTTCACAAAAATGTATACATTTACATTTAATAAATATAGATTTGTGTTAACCATTTCATTTTAAAACTTTCGACTTATTTGTATCAAATACTTTTTTTTTTGCGTGTAGGGTTGGGTGGTAAATGTATATTACACCTATCGCAGACACAATCCGGGGACACACTGTATATCAGCTACTCCGAAAATATCTAAGTACCAATTAATAGAATTTCGACGAAATTTCAATTTTGTCTAGTTTTTGAGAGTCCGGCCCACTGTGCACTTGATGAAAAATTAGAATCTGACCACCGCCGAACACCATATAACCACATTTCCTGAAAGAAATATTAAAAATCATTTTTTATTATCACTAGCGCTTTTGCCAAATTTCCGATTAAAAAAGTTACGGGACGAAATGAGAACCTCTTCCTTTTTTATTTTATTTTTTAAGTAAAAGTTTAAAAGTTTAAGTCAGATTATGAAGTTAAAAATAATTTATTCTCAGCGTACTTCGTAAAAACCGAGGAGGCTAATACTAATACTTTTAAAATGTAATTAAATTAAGAATTAATTATTATATTCTTCGCAGAAACGAAGTGTGTAACTTAAACAAGGGAAAATTGATCGTGTTAAAATATGAACAGTAAGTTAGTGTTAGCTGGAGGAAGAATCATGTTGTTTTTTAACACGCTTCTATTAACTTGATCTGTAACATCGTAAGGAAATCTTACAACTCACTTTTCATCCAGTTCTAATTGTCGTATCGGTTTGGAACTTTGCAAACTTATGCAACTTTGGTGACAATACAATAATATGGCACCATTGACTTTGTAGGATGACGGAGGTGGGAGGTAGTGATAGGGACTCCTCATGGGCGCATCACTGGCGACTCCGCCATAAACTCGGATTTTCCGCGACAGGTAAAATAAATTATATATACAATTAATTATTTTTTATTTATTTGCTTTCGTCATGATTAGGGAATATTTTTTAGGAATGAAGCATATCACCGCTTTTTTATTTACTATGAAATTACCTATTAGGGCAACATAACGCAAAAGTAGGTAATTTCATAATAAATAAAAAAGTGTGTAAGTGGTGATTTGATTCATTCCTAAATAATATTCTCTAATCAAAATAAATTATAGTTTAAAAAACTAATAAACACGTTTTATGAGTAGTGCACTAAAAAGTTACAAATAATTATTAGGTAATTGAATTTAAAAGCGTTCGGCGCACTTAGGTCGGTAATTACATTACAATTTGTTCATTATGTCTAGACCGCTATATAACTGCGCCCACGCTTTTAAATTTAATTACCTAATAATTATTTTTAACTTTTTAGTGCGCTACCTACTCATACAAGCGTGTTTTTTAGTTTTTTTAAACTGTGATTTATTGAAAAGATTGATTAGTAAATATAAAAGTTGTTCATATATTAAACACAAATATTTACAATTTTTACTCCCCATCGTGGTATCAGCCACCTTTGATTATTATCGATAAATTTTAGTTTTTTATGCGACGACGAACAATTTTTTTTGGTCGAACAAACCAAAGAAAATTGATTATTGAAAGAAGTTTTCTCTATTATATAGCTTCTTTAGTTCGCTGTGTAAGTAATAAAGCAATTAAAACTTCAAAGGCATCTTGGTCTGCACTTGACAATCAATCCATTAAATCCTTATAGATCATTAACGTTGCCTAACTTGTTTTAAAATATGTTTGATACTTAATCTGATCTTGAATAAACAAGCAATATAAGTCGCAAGAAAAGTAGGACACAAGATTAATATTCTAAAATCTTTAATTTATCCAGTTTAATTCATACAGTTATTAAAGCAATTAAAAATTTTTAGACGTATTTTCAGACTATATCCTATTTGGTAAATACAAAGAGTAACTAGAGTAAACATTATACTCTTCGCAGGTTTATTAAACTTTTTATATAATTGTTACACATTCTGTACCATACTCTTCGTAATTTTTTGTAAATATTTTTAATTTTATAATACGAACTTAGTTCGTGAAGCACTCGTCAGTATAAAATAAAGTAAAATAAAATCATCCAACCGATGAGCTTTTGAACCCGAAACCCTTTTATTTTAAGTTAAAAATGTAACAACTACACCACCGGTGCAACGCAAAATGTAAATGTTTACATTATAAGTGAAATCATATTTCCACTGTTGTATATTAGTAAAATGTACAAATAAATATTAAAAGGAAATATTTCACAAGAATTTCAAAAACAAAAATCAAAAAAACATATATTTTTTTTAAATTTAAATAATTAATAACTTTTTTATTTACTGATCGATTTTGTTCAAAGGCAGTAGGGTTCTTTCTCCAACGAACACTGTCGAAAGGACACAGCAATGTGGCAATGGAAATTTGTTCTCGGTCAATTTCTCTCAAATTCTAGTATGATGTTCCTTTAACCTTCCTGAAAAAAAGTCTCCATGGACTTAACCTTCTAACTCATTTCCTTTAAGCTACAGAAACCTCGGAAGATACTGAGGTCTCTTAGAGCGAAAACTACGTTTTAAGCTCTTTAAAATGCTTCAGGAGGTAATTAAATGCAATGCATTGTTAGTAGTAAGTGAAAATAGTCACAATGGTATATCAAGACATAATTATTTGCATTTACACTTGCATTTAAGTGTAAGCTCCCTTACAGTTTACATATACCTGAGAATTTAAATAAAGTAATTACTATGGAATCTCACATATTCCTGCAATGGAAATTGACCGAAAACCAATTTCCATTGCCACCTTGCGGGTCCTTTCAATACAGTCGGACTTTTCTTTCTTAAGTTATCGTGCTTACAAGAAACGTGATGAACGGACAGACGGACATTTTGAATGTTGTTCAGAGTTCGTCCATCAACACAATGATTGCATTTTTTTTCTCTATGAGCGATATTTACGATTTTAGAAATGTGTCGATTAAATATAATACCGGGTGTAACAAGATTTTGGTGCACCCCCCTTTTCTCCTTTAGTTTTGATTGAAATTTGGAATATCCTATATACATAATAAGCGGCACTGTTTGACATACAAGTGATTTTTTTTCACTTCCGGTTTCCCCGGAAGTGACACTAACTTTCGCTTTTTAAATGGATCACCCTGTATATTATTGCATGTTTGAATTCTGCATAATTTTCTGAATCCGACGATACCAGATAAGTGACATTTCAAACGTCAATATTTTTTATAATATAATTTTTAGATTTCCATTGTATTTTCTTATTTTCTTTTAGCTGTAATTTTGTTTGTATTTGTCGCACATTTTAATACGACATATGAGTAAACTGCTTATTAATAGTACTAATAAATGGTACCACGGTACCAATATGATTCCATTTGAAAAACTTGAGTTTTGCCCCAAAAACATTTTGATGAACTTTATTTGCTCATAAATCACGTAATTTAGTATTTTTGACGGGATTTCGATTTTTCTAGCATTACACGGGTAATTTAGAATAAATCGGAACCGTCATGGCTCACTTAAATGGGAAACTAAAAATTATATTATAAAAAATATCGACCTTTGAACTGTCACTTATTTGGTATCGTTGGAAAATTATGCAGAATGCAAAAATGCAACAATATACAGGGTGTTCCGTTTAAAAATCGAAAATTAGTGGAAAAAAAATCACTTGTATGTCAAAAAGTGCCGCATATTATGTATATAAGATATCCCAAATTTCAATCAATTATCTTCAAAACTAATGGAGAAAGGGGCGTGTTCCATGATCCTGTTACACCCGGTATACTCTTCATTTTCGTATTTGCAAAGAGTATAATAAATCACTCAAGCACAGACCGGCCATGGACGTTCTACTTGTTCTTTTAACATTCGTAGAAATTATACCTACACACCAAAATAAATTAATTTTATATAAAATGAACGTCTGTTGTCTGTTGTCTTGTTCATTTAACCAATTATTTTTCCATCTTTTAGTCTCGCCCCGTTACACGGCGGTTGTGATGTTTGTAAATACATTTAGACAGGTACATGAAAAAGATCAAAAGATACAGTTCAGAGCGGCTCGTGTCGATCACAAGCAGGTAGTAATTTACCCAAATGCTTTCATAGTACGGATATTTTGAGTGCATTTTTTTTTAAACGCAGATACCCCATATAAAATAAAGTACAGTCGTTTATAAATGGCGGAGTGGGCAACGATGTATCTTTTTCCTGCTTTCACTTATAACAGAGAACGTTAATCCACTTGTACGTACTACGCCCCTAATTTGTAATACGGACCTATACTATTCAACGGCTGATGCTTATGAGTTAAAATAAATAAGGAGATATTTCCTGTCTTACTCATATTTTATTGCCCAGTTCGCCAAACAAAAACGACACCTTTATAAAGAAAAATATAAAATTTCTTATAGCACCCTGACCACGTTTTTAGAGGATTTGCATATATAATGAGCTTTTATTACCTCCCTCATTTTTTTCATTTTCAAATAGAGTATAGTTTCAAATCTCGTCGTCATATAATTGGATTGCTAATCCTGATAATAGTGGCGATCCAGTTTGCTGCAGCCCTTGCTCTAAGCCTAGAATTATTTTCAATCCTCAAAGTTTGTGATATTATATACCTGGCTGTAGTATTGTAATCCACTTAAAAGTTTTTCGGAGTAGAGACTAATGGCATGTCAATTTTTATTTATGCTCGACGTTAGTTGGATGATTTAACTGCAAATGTACTATCGAAAGTCAATAGAAAACTCTTTGTTGAGAACGAATTTGGGATACTGTTTTTCTTCACGTTAGAAATATAGAGACAAAGATAGATATATCGTTTTTTTTTCTGATATTCTTTCCTGGAAATCTTTTATTTGTACTATGATTTATTCTTTTAACAGACTGACATATTCTGTCATTATTAAACCTATGTAGATTACACAGCCCCACAAAAAAAAAAAGTTCAGACCAGCGAACCAGACCCATGTATCCCTATGTATTTTCGGTCGCTGAATCCGAATCCGAGGTCAAAAAAATTCGTTCACCCCCAAAATCTTGAGCTAGAGCCAAAAAACACCCCTGGACTGGGGTAAAAAGAATATTAAGCTACGAGAATAGTTGTTACATCCTAATCTATCGAATTATACAAATTAAGGTTAAACAGCGGCGTACATACAACAGATACGAAACACACCCCCAGGGAGGGGTGAGAAATCGATCGAAAACATCAATGAGTACTGAAAAAGCTCGAAATATCTAAATTTTGTTAAAGTGATAACAAACTTCATCAGGTCCAAAGTAATCTTCATAAACTGCCCCTATAGGGTTGAGAACAACCACCTTCAAGTTTAAAGGACACGAGAAAAACAAGAAAAACCGTAAAATCCAACAGGATTTCTATTTTCATGAATGCTGTGATTGGCTGAAATTGCGTAGTACTCTAAAATAGAACTAGAAACTTACGTATCATTAACGCCCTACAGTGTCAACCCTCAGAGGGTGTGAAAACTACCCCCTAAACTAAAAAGTTACAGTATAAAAATGTAGTGTAAAGATTCGAAACACCTGCGTTGTGTGGAAGTGAGAAGAAACTAGACTATGTTCGACGCTATGCTTGAAAACCAGCCCCCCGGGGTTGCGAGATACCACCCCTATATCTGTAGGATGCTGGAAAAACAGAGAGAAACTAACCGGATTTACATTTTTATGCTATGATTAGCAAAAATCGTGATGCAAACTTCCAGTGTCCTAGGGATATAGGGGTAGCATCTCGCAATCCCATGGGGGTGGTTTTCAAGCACAGCGCCGAACATAGTCTAGTTTCTTCTCACTTCCACACAACGTAGGTGTTTCGAATTTTTATAGAAGTCACTGTAACTTTTTATAGATAAATCTTACATAGGGGGTAGTTTTCACACCATCTGAGGGTTGACACTGTAGGGCGTTGATGGTACGTAATTTCTAGTTCTATTTTAGAGTACTACGCAAAATAGAAATCCTGTCGGATTTTACATTTTCTCTTGTTTTGTGTCCTTTAAACTTAAGGGTGGTTGTTCTCAACCCTATACGGGCAGTTTATGAAGATTACGTCGGATCTGATGCACTTTAACAAAACTTAGACCTTTCGAGCTTTTTCAACAGTCACTGCTGTTTTGGATCGATTTTTTTATAAATGGGGGCTGGTTTTCACCCCTCACTGGGGGTGTGTTTCATATCTATTGTATGTACGCTGATGTTTAACCTTAATTTATATAATTCGATAGATTAGGATGTAACAACTATTCTCGTAGCTTAATATTCTTTTTACCCCAGTCCAGGGGTGTTCTTTGGCTGTAGCTCAAGATTTTGGGGGTGTACAAATTTTTTTGACCTCGGATTCGGATTCAGCGACCGAAAATACATAGGGATACATGGGTCTGGTTCGGTGGTCTGAACTTTTTTTTTTGTGGGGCTGTATTATTTATGAATAAAATTAAATTTCTAGCTCATATAATTTAACGATTATAATACACAATATTTTGTACATGGTCCATTTAAATTGAGATAGTAAAATAACTCAGAAATAGTGCATTTTATAAAAAAATGTTTCAAACAATAGTTATTCAGTTTCGAAACAAAATGACTTCATTTATTTTTGATTCGGTTAATTTTGTTTTTTCAAATGGACATCTATATTTTTAAATTTTAATTGCTGCGTTTTATTCCACGAAAGAAAAGAAGCAACTTTTGTCTGAAAATTGTATTTATCAATCTTCGATTTTGCAAAAAATACTAAACGAAATAAGAGATTTTTCAACTTTTAATTTTTTTTCTCGAACATCAACTTTAGAGAAAAAGTGCTAGTCTTTGAAGTAGTTTCCATAAACATTAAAACACTTGAATAATATTACTCGACGCGTATTTCGCCAACCATGTTGGCATCACCTGAAGACGATTAAAACTAATCATCCCCCCAGATGATTCCGACATGATTGGCTAAGAGCGCGCGTCGAGTATTAATATTTGTTTTGTTTTGTTTGTTTCGAAACTACTTCAGAGACAGCGTCACTCTGAAGGTTTCAGCTCCCTCCAGGAAAAGTGCTGGAGGCAAAAATGTTTATTTTGATTTATTAAAACTTGCAATGGCGGTATCTCAATGACGGCAACGGAGGCTAAGCCTCGTCAAGATAACAGCTTAGGTCAATAATTGACTAACAAATCATGGATAAATGCCGTGTAAAATAGGCGCATTATAAACTAACGCCAATGTACTGCTAGAAACGTGACGTGAAGGCTACTTGATATTTGCCTCCAACGTTCGCCGTCAGCAAAGAAATTTTGGCATGCCTGTACGACGATCTGATTGGTCAATGATCACAATGCGTACTCTCAGTTATTAGAAGATGAATTCCGAAACAGGTGACAGGTGATGTCACATGTCAAAGAGTAGGTTAATTCTCTAGTCTTTGGTTATGTGTTAGGTATTATTATTTATTATATTATTATGTGTTTGGTATTATAAATTAATATAATATATGTACTTATACTACACACAAAATGGAAAATAATAATTGCAGTGAAAGTTGTTCTGTTTATATCATTTAACATATTACTTGTAAAATGCGCAGGCTATGATAAATATTCTATCTAATTTCCGAATAATAAAATACTGCGGTGGAAACCGTCAAATTCCTGTACATCGCCAAGTAATGAAAGGCGTGCGCAAGCAGCCTATATACTATCCAGCGTCCGCCGCGAAAAACAATCAGTCCCGCGCCGGCAGTCAACTTGGATAGATGTGTAGCAGTGACTCCTGAACAGTCCTGCCTACGTCACTACTTGCACGCATCGTGACTTGTCAGTTCTCCCACTCCCAGACCTCTGGTGGACAGGGGATAGTTGGCAGTTGAAATTAGAATGAGCAGAGAGTTCCAAACGAGCTCCACACCCGACCAGACATGCCTGGCAGAATTCAGGACCAATTAAGTGTGATAGCAAATTTTTCTACGTTCCGAGGCCGAAACCGAAAATAATTACAAAGTCCACAAATCCGCTGTAGCGAAATATTCAAGTTCCGCTTTCATCACTTCATACTTGTACGCCAGTGCCTGGTCATCTCCCCCACTTGACCCGCATTTCAAGCTAGGAGAGCTAGCAGTTGGAATCAAGACAGTGTAACAGTTCCGCCTGACCAATCGACCGTGGAGACATGCCCCAGCAAGACCGGCAAGTAAGTTTTATTGAAGAACTTGCTTAAGTTATGTAAGTATCAGTATTTCGAAAATATTACCAGTCCAGCCTACGTCATAACCGGTGCGCAGAAGGAATAGAGTTCCCCAGCCATGACCACCGAAACCAGACGTACCCTGGAGTTGTAAGTAAATCGAGTAAGTTTGAAATCTAGAGTAAATAGTTTGCCGTGTAAATAGTTTAATGTAAATAAAGGTTAATTTTAATCGAAATTGTGCTTTTTACTGCTGTGTGTGTGAAAGTCTAATTTACCCTATTTGGCCTACTGGAACTTACCGTTTCTCCACTGGGGTTACTCCAGGGACATGGCGTTCTCCCACGTAATAAAGGGAACTGGCGCCCGAGCAACCGATTCGTAAACATCGCCGTTGTTAAGGTGCCAAAAGTGAAGCTTTCGGGCTTCACGAGGAAAGCACGTCACAAAAGCAAAATCGGGCATTCAACGTAAGCTGGTATAACAAATGTTCATGGTTGACAGAAAGCCAGGTAAGAAAGAAATTATTTTGCTGGTTTACTTTTTTCTCGAGAAAATTCAGTGTGGATGTAGCATTACAGGAATTTAGATTGCTAGAAAAATACGAAGACCTTGAAATTTCAAATTAGAACAGTTGCCTCCTCATTTTGGAATTCTACGAACCGCCACTGAATTATTTCAGAAATGTTGGTTCTCCAATATTGAGCGTTTTAAAGTATTGTAAGTATCTAACTAGTATATTAGCGTGCCCAAATTAGGGCAACAATATACAGAAAGTAGGCAATTTCATAATAAATAAAAAGTGTGTAAGTTGTGATTTGCTTAATACCTAAATATATTCTCTAGTCAAAACGACATAGCGTTTTTCACCCAGAAACATTTTTTCGCACTAAAGTCAAAAAGTACCATTAACAGACAACCAACCAACATTGATTGTAGGTTACCTACTAATAATTTTATAAATAATTTATAAAGTTGTCAACTTATCAAATGGACAAAAGGTTATTTATTATACACGTCACTTAAAATATTGATTTTTATAATTTTTTTTAATGGTTCTAGATAAAATCGAGGATAGAATATTATAGGCAGTACGTAAGGAAATATATCATTATCTCACTTACGTGCAGAACGAGACATGGTCAAGCTTTGTAATTTTCACATACGTAAGTATAGTTGCATAAATAGCTACTCCAATATACAACCTATCAAATCAACAGTCTTAAAATTTGTAGATTTGAAGAACCAAAAAAATAAAATAAAATAAAAATTATAAATTGCATTAAAATGATTTTAACAGAGTTTACTTGTACGCAGAAAAGAAATATTATTAATTTGATACAGAAATGGGTTTACGTAAAAAAGGGTAAACAAATATAGCATTTACTCTTATAAATGAAATTGCGACTAGAGATTTGTTTTCATAATTCATGAGTTGACATAGGGTCTTTATAAATTATTTTTAGCTGACATTAAAATTTTAATTTTATGTATGGAAAAATATAAGAGCATTACATCTGCTGCATACAGAACAGGTTGATTATAGGGTATATTTTTATATTTATATATTTAGATTGGTGTTAGAGGACGGGTTATTTTGTTATGTATAATTTTCCCCGGTTGCCTTGTACGAGGTATCAAAAATATTCCTTGGAAAACGAAAAAATTAGGGAGTTAATGAAAATTTGGGAGCTTGTTGGTTTCAACCTTAATATTAAGAAACGATGAGTCCTTAAACTCCAAAGGACGCAGAATGGTGAAGGGGTGCGAAGAGTTGAAAAATGCGTTTTTTAAAGTTATTTCAGAAAACGTTTTTAAAAAAAATCTCTTATTTTGCTGATAACCTGTATCAAATACCTTCAATTTGATTTAACTGACCTCTGTACGATGGAAATTGACCGAGATACAGAGAGTTGAAGTTGAGATACTTTCATATTTCCATCAAAGACTATGTTATTTCAGCGAGTTGAGAGTGCTGTGACTATGTACGCATGTGCATGCGTAATTGCGAAAATCAGGAGAGATCTGATTTATATTTTATTTGTGAAGAAGTGATTTTAAGTGACAATGTTGAGCCTGGAGCTAGAGATGCCGCAAGATCGAGTCTAGTCTCGGTCTTGTTTTGAATTTCAAGACAAGACCATCTGTGAAATTTCGAGATCAAGACAAAACCTGACCTTTCAAGATCAAGACTCTTGTCGAGAGTCTTGTCAAGAGTCTTGGTTTTGTCTTCCTATAATGATTTTTAAAATTTTTATTTTTAAATAATGACCCTGTCTCTGAATTCTTAATTCAGAGTCAAGACTCAAGACAAGACGAGACTCACTAGTTCAAGACCAAGACAAGACGTGACTCACTAGTTCAAGACCAAGACAAGAGTAGTTAAGCCAAGACTATCTCGAGACCAAGGCAAGACTTGCTTAGTCTTGTCTTGTCTTGGCCTTGCGGCAGATGCTGTTGCAATAATAAAAGACCGCGTTAAAAAAAATGACGTTGATCGAAGTTGTCGAAGTAAGTATACGAAACCTTCAAAAGTCTGAAAGGAGAATGTATAAAAACATTTAACAAAGCTGATTCTAGTGCCGATGAAATTCAAAATCTTGTTTTTATTTAGGTTAAAGGACCAAAAATATTCGCTTGACGAATTGAGATTTCTTACATTTCTAAAATCTTTATAGTAAAAAACCGCAAAATTGGCTTGATATCTACAGCGTAATATTCTCATCAAATGCAATAATGACTTGTTAATGAGAAGTCGCCAGAACAGTGGGGCAAGGCTAGAATAAATGGGTTCTTGCAACCTGTAAGAAAAACTTTGGAAACCGCATCTGAATCCGTGCGCTTGCACAGGAGATTGATGTCGTTGTGTGAAAGCTGGAGTAAATTGTTCATCTGTATGTAAAATTTACCAAGGGTATAACTGCTTAAACAGAGAGCAGGATCAAGCACTTAATTTGATTTGTGCTAATGATTCTCTGATAATTCTAATGTAAATGATGAAAAGTAATATGAAAGTGAGGATGGAAGAACCACTGAATGAGACTACGGACGCTGATGGTAAGGAAATACAATTATTTACATTTTTAAACTATATTAAAATCAAATATTGTTTAAATAAATATTTTTAAAATAATTGTGATAAAATTCCGTACATACAAATATATCCTGCTTTTCTGATATATCATATATTATTAATATTGTATAAAAAAAAAAACGTACACAGACATGAGCGCACGCACAGGCAATCACGCACGCACACGGTTACATACTCACCGCACCCGTATTTTGTCAATTTTGATCATAGAGAGATCAGAAAAAAACAAATTGAAGGTCTCAGCTATCAGCACTCCCAAATTTTGTTCTTTTTTTGAAATCTATTTTTCCGTACTATTGGTTTCACTAAATTTGCTTCGTTCGCATATCTTTGGATGGTCCACTAATGGAAAAAGAAATTGATAAAATATTTACAAAGTTTAAAAAACAATTTTTTAAATTAATTTTTATAGCTAATTTAGGTGTCCACCCTGTAATTTTTTTAATAAAAGTTTATACCATTTCTTTGTTGGCAATAGCGCCAAGTGACTAAATATGATTTTTCTCCGATGACTAGTTTTGTAGATCTAGCGCTAAAAGATGAACACCAAACCGACCGACAGACAGACGGAATTGGAGATCTTAATTTTCGTAAATCTACATAATCTGAAATGTGACCTCCGACGAAATCTCGAAGAGATTTTTTCACGGTTACAATTCCTCTTTTCGGTAAGCGGGGGAAGTATAGATTTTATTTAATGTTGAACGTTATATGTTTGCACTGGAAATTATTCAACATGTCCCCAGAAATTAAGGATTTATTGTTTTCGGCCCATAACTTTGGGGTGCCATGTTTTTGCAAGGGTGTATTTAAAAAAAAAAACTGGAAAAATCTTTCTAATTTTTAATGTAGAATCGCTTCGTTGCAGTTTGTTGACGTCATTTATGGAGATCCTGTTTAAATATACATACCTACTTACATATTTCATTTATCTACTAATCTCGATACCAGTATACTTACTCCTCTACAGATATTCAATCACCGTACCTAAGCAAAGGTATGTATGTATTTGTAACTAGTACTCTATACATCAATAAAATCAATACAGGTGATTAATCTACATGGGAACAGAAAGATGATTAAGTTAGTAGAAATGTTCATGACAAATTCGGATTGATCTTATATTAGAAATATGTATGCCTATAAAAATTGACCATATTTTAGATAGTAGAGAAATGTTTGCAACATTTATGAATATATTGATTGAAATGGAAAAGGACCCTCAAATGCAGCGAACAATAAGTTGTTTTGAGATTTAAAATTGCATAGAGTATGATAGGTTACATTTTGTTGTAGTAATTTATTTATTTCTCTTGTGCAGATATTTCTACTAGAACCGAATATTCGTATATTGAAATGGTACGAGCAGAATATTGAGAAATATTAAATGTTGCAAGTGCTTTTTACAATTCGTTGCTTTTATAGTTTTTTGGTTCGTGAGATGATCTCTGTGGAATAGTGTTACATTTCCTTCATCGCGACAGGCGGTCCTTAGAAGGATTATATATTTTGTCACATCACTATTTAAAATATGATATTTTATTGCCCTGTGTGCCCGGAATACGCCATGCTTTTAAAATTTTTACTGTAATGTCAGGAAAAGAAATAAATGACTGAAACTAAAACCAAACACTTATACCTTATCCTGCTGTTTTTATTTAGATACAGAAAATATTAGCGTCACACAAAAATTATGGTTAGAAATGGACGTTTCGAGACCTAAAAATAGCAAACAAATGTGTAAGAAATTGTGGAGAAAAGGTCATGATTGTTGGGAATGAACTATGAATTTAGCAGAGACCGACTGTTTGTTTTTATCCATTGCCTAAGGCATTTTTTATTAAAATAATAAGTTTTTCTTGTATTTCAATGGAATTTCATTGATATTCAGTGATGAATCTCGATTTTGTTTGTAAGAGTTTCGTTTCCGTGGCCAACGCAGAAATTTAGAATAGTTTTTGAACAATAACCCTTACACAGAATATAATGATTTTGGTTGTCAGATCCCATAGTATCGGTTCGACTACTGTGATGTGTCTCTCTGAGGTTGGATACCAAGCACTACAGCACAAACTTTTTTAGAACTTTCTATATCGGGGTGGAGAAATAATCTAAATTTGCAGTAAGCGCGTCTTAATTCAACAATAGTGATTTTGCAGCCCAATGTGGGACTGTACATTCTCTGGTTTTGTCATCAATGGAAGAAACTCATTCGACTTCAAAATCGGGTAACCTGAACAGACATGCCCCAAAAAGATATCAGCCATCTCATTTCGAATTAGTGAATTTTCAAATACTCATTATTATAATTATAAATAACATTCTTTTTTCATTAATTTATGTATCTTGATATTTTAATTATTTTCTTGCCCAAATACATATTTTGTGAAAATTCGAATAAAATATATACAGATATTCTAAGCGTTAAGCTGAACGAATATGAGGCGACTTTTTTTTATAATTTCTAGTAAAAGTAAGAAAAAAATTGGCCTGTTTTTGAGGTATTGACTACAACTTTAGTTTTTTATGTGGAATTGGGTTTTTTGTGTATTCGATAGTACTTTTTATTATTTTTATATGACTGCACGAAAGAAATCAAAGGACCTTGCTAGCCATAAGACGCCGCCACTATTATGACCGATTATCTTGCCAGAAACTATTCTTCTTAAATAATCGCTAACTATGCCACAATTATCAATCAAACAACCGCCATACATAAACCAAACTTCGTGCATATTTTCAACAACTTCTCTAAGAGCTAGTACTATTTGATATACAATAAACCGTAGCCTACTAATAAAAAATTGTTTTATGTGTCATTGACTAATTAATAAACTAATTTTGCCATATTGTAATACATCGTTGAAAAGAAAATTAAAATATTATCGAATACGTAAAATATCCAATATGGCGCCCATATAAAAACGAAAATTGTACTCAATATGATCAAAACAAAAGGCAATATTTTTTTTCCCTTACTCTTACTGTAAAAATTCTACAGGCGTGCTTGTACACTTATAATTGATATGGTGCAACAATTTAAACTAGGAAATGCAAGAAGTTTTAAAAAATGCACGTATGTAGTTTTCCCCAATTATTTCAAAAACTAAAGTCACTATTATAATGCCCAAAAATTATCTAAAGCTGCTTCCATTTAACCGACTTTTATATATTTTATAATAACGGAAAAGGCGATACATGCATCCTAAATTTGGAACACACTGTATATTGATTATCACTACAAAAAAAATCCATATGTATACGTTTGCGTTTACTGGCAAATGAAAAAGTGATTAAATGCAAATATTATATTTTATTTCAATAATGAGGATGTAGAATCTTCCCAATTTCAGATAAATTTTCACCATCTCGATTATCATATAATGAAACTCCCCTATTTTAAAATCAATATAATACGATGTAAAGATGCCATGGCATGTCAAGATGAGAAATGATGTGAGACACGTTTTCATAAATAACTAGAAAGTACCATAAGCACGACTGAACAAAAAAATAATTTAGGTCGTGGTAAAAAATGAAGGTAGCCTCGCGAGGCATATAGCATTTTATTCACGTCATGTATGTTTTAGCATAAATTGTGCTTTTGAAAACATTGTCACAGTAGTAATTTTTCCTTTTTAACCCCTTCATGACCTAGCGAAATGTTCATATAATTAAATGTTAAAATAGTTCCAGTTTCTGCAAAATTAGTACACTCGAAGCTTATTATATAATCCATAACACAAACACCTTTTTTTATTATACTTTGACTTTTTGAGGTCTGGTGGTGTATGTTAGAGACTACTAATTAAAATCTAATTTGCACAGGAACTAAAAATTTCTCAATTTGAACGTCTAGCTATATCAGTTTTACAATTTGTTAATATATGTAACATAACATAAAATGGCAACAAAAAGGAAAAAAAAGCGGGCAGTGTAGAAATTGTTTATCGATATTTTTATTACAAGCTTTCAGTCAACTTGCTTTGTATGTATATATGTTGGTTTAAATTCAAATCTTGCAAGTCAATATTGAACCACCTGAGCCACAATTGAGCATTTTCATACACGTGTAGCTCTGATGACAATACAATATTATGGCATCAAAAAGTGTTTTTTTTTAAGTTTTTTAGTTTTTTTTAACTTGAATTTGAATTGATAGTGTATTCACCCAGACGTTGCATTCTAAGAAATGACGAAGGATCTGATATTATTTTTAGTAAGGACGACGCAATGAATATAAAACTAATTTAAAAAATGAAGTTAAATATTTTTTAAACAATATTTTATTATTATTTATATATATATATATATATATAAAAGTAACTTATATTGAATTGATTGTCTTATAGACTTGAATAGGAAAAAAAACTTACTTAGGAAAGTACATACATACAATCTCTGTCAAACAACATAATGTCTGTATGAACTTCTCGCGCGCGACAAGCTTTTAAAACATTGAGCCTCGTGTGCGTAAAATTTTACCCTCATTCCAACTGCCTCCCCCCCCTGGACCGCGAGGTACATACATGCGCGTCCGAAAGTCGTAAGTATGTAAACTATTGTTTCACTCATTAACGCTATAGCCAATGAGAGCCCGTTTTTTCACAACATTGCACCAATCAAACGTCATTATTAGTGGTAATTCAACCTAGATCGACTTTTGACAGTACCAACATGCAAAATTGATCGCTCTAATTTTTTGTGTAGGGCAACTCGAGCTTTTAAATTTTATCTATAAATATCTTCTCTAGCTTATTACTAATTATTAACGTAAATTGTAGTATTGTATCATTTACGTACTAATATAATAATATAAAAATATCCTAAAAACACCACGTAAGTTGACAACTTCCAATTTTAAAGCGAAGGCTGAACTTTTATACCTAGGTTCAGGACAAGTTATACACAGCTTTCAATGGTTTATAATACCTAACGTAATTGCAAAACAATTTTCACAACTAAAATTAAATACAAATGCCTACGAAGCAAACAAATCAATTATTTCATGTTAAATACACAAATGTACTTACGTATGGTAGCTCATCACAAAACAGCTTAACACCTTATTCGGAAAATCGAAACGCTGGAATAAATAGCACTATATGTTATAATACGTTGTACTTAAAGTTCACTCTACTTAAACAAGCAAACCTTAACCTAATTAGTAAATTTCTTATAAAAATGGGGATTAAATATATAAATATATGTTAAGAAACACTTTATATAATAATTCTTGAGAAATTCACTCTTTACACAGTGTTAAGCTAGCGTTACTAGATGGCGGTACCAGTTCATCGGGTCTCCGCACCTTAGAACGTAAAAGCCAGAGATTAATAAAATGCAATATTGCCTGGCTTTACTCGTAGTGTGATTAGTCGAAGCGTGCTAGAAGACTCTTTGTTGGGAATACCAGTCTATAAGTTACAATACGGTTTAACGTATCGTAATTGTCATTGCCATTACATTATTTAGACCTACTTTGTTTTTTATTAGATGAGTCGTTTTGGAAATGCATTTTTATGTGACGTAAATGATGAAATTGAAAATAAATGTCAGTAAACTCTAAAAAGTGTCAAGAAAACGTCTGAAGGCAATTAATTAAAAAACATAATACTGGAGATATACTTAATGAATTATTTATTCGTGAAATATTCTTTTCAAGTACCACTCGTGTTTTTAAATTTTATCTATAATTTTTTTCTCAAGCTAAGTTGCCAAAAGTTAATATAACTCGTGCAAACTGGCAGTTTATTATCAAAGATTAAATCCCTCCCACTAAAGCAGACGGAATTTAATCAGATAATAAACTGCCAATTTGCACTCTTCATATTACCAGGCAACAACACTAGTGGTATTACATACGATAAATCCACAGTCACACGCTAAATGCTTAGGAACTGAACAAGCCGGTCCCGGAGGACAGGCAGATAGCGGGTTGTGGAAATTTTTCCATATAAGTTCACCTTCAATGTAAAAAGTTGGTGGCTTAAGAAATTAATTGATTTTGACATTTGAATTACAAAACAGTGTATATGAACTTGTTACTTTAAGTAATGAATAAAACTATTTATTTTGCGGATTTATGGGACATAAAAAACAAGTTAGACAACAATATTGCAGGTAGAACTCATATACCTAATTTTTGGGAATTTCCTTTGGTGGGTTTTCCTACCATCAACGTCTTTCATGTGTTTATAGCATTGGATATAGCACCCGATGTAAGATAGGACTAAATTTGTGAGACACACGTAAATACCTCACCGGTCTAAGATCCCTCCAGCACCTCAAATTCAAATATCAAAATATTTGCGCCCAAAAATTCCTAGTGCGTCAAAAGTTATAAATGCACTTTTTGACACGCTTTTACGGATTTTCTACTTATCTGCTTAATATATCTTGTACTAGTAATCGAATGGGAATTTTAAAAATACTGGCTTATTTGAAATGAAATTCTTAAAAAATATAGACCTGTGTGATATGTATAAGTCGACCATTAATTCGACAGAAATTATGAAAAAACGAAATTCATCATCAGTTTAGTAGCATTTTTATTTGCCTCTATAATTTTTTCGCTTAATGTAATACTTTTCGAGTTATTTGGCGAAAACAGTTTTGAAGTACCTTTTTTAAAGCTAAAATCGCAATTTTCAAGTTGTTTTAACTTAAAAACTATCAATTTATTTAAAAACTTGCATAGAACCTCTTCTTCTCCAAATGTTTGTTTTTTTTTTTTTTAGATACCACTCCTAAAAAGAGGTGGCATCAACCCCCTATAAATGAGCAAGCCCCCGCATAATATAGAAATATTTTTTTGATGCGTTTACTATTAAACTGCAAAAAATGAACGAAATTTAATTCATATAACATTATTGCGAAGTTAAAACCTCTAGTTATTGTACTATTTGGCTAGATATGTTATTTTTTTTCATATTTATTTTTAATCCGACTTCTTTATTATTATTAGGTAATAAGACCCAATTGAAAGACTTAAAAGTGTGAAATTTTATTTAATAATTTTTTATGATCATTTCTTTTGAATGTTCATAAAAAAATCTAGAAATTGGCGAAGGATGATCCGGTGATTAAAAACCCTTTTAAATTTTTAATCCTCATTCTTGCCTACCCCCTGACTTTGTGGTAGCGATGAAGCCTATAACATTTCACGTTAATGTAAACCGCTTGCAAGTCGGAGCAGTAGTTTTGGAGCTATGAACGTACAAGTCATGTACTGATAATCCTAGCACAGTTGTCACTTGCATATAGAAACGTGCGACAATAGTAGATTGTAATACAAGTGTGGCAAGGGCTTCATTGCAAAACGATGTATGAAACACGAGCGCAGCGAGTGTTCCTATAATACGAGTTTTGCAATGAAGCTTGCCACATGTGTGTTACATACTATTTTTTCTACGGTTGTGAAGTTATTTCCCTTTTTAAAGTCTTTCCAAAATTTTAAATTTGCTGCCTGTCAGATTTTATTTAAAGTGACATTTTCCGCAGTCATTCTGAAGTTAGAAAATTTGACTTTGTAATTGCAATTCACGTGTAATTAATGTACATTTATAGAATTTAATTTGTTATTACCAGTAAGTATTATAAAATTCTTTAAGGTAAAACACACTATTGTATTCCGGTGTGTGAAGATGCAATCAAGGCGTGTGGCAAATTCTTTGCCGCACGGCGCCGGCGTGCGGCAAAGTGATACTTTCTGCAGTCATTTTGAAGTTAGAAAATTTGACTTTCAGCACAATCATAGAAAAAAATAATTTTATAATTATTTGAACTCAATATGAATAGAATTGTACTTATTTTGATAGACATGTTAATTTTGTATATTGAATATGAAAAAACATAACATATATTCATATTTCCGCCCAAACTAACTAATACTAGATTTCAATGCCTCAACATTTCCACAGACGAAGATTTCCATATCTTTTAGCCATTCTTTGCGTTTGTTTAAATATACAACTTGGGTTGAAGAACAATTTTTGCAATCCACGGATTTTTTTCGCAGACCTTTTTTATTCTCACAGAAAACTTAACAAGATTGACATTCTCTTTATATTGCATAGCTGGAACCTCCATTATTTTATTTAAGAGTTTAGATCTATTTGTTCAAAAGTCGACCTCCAAAATGGAAACTTAGATTGACGTGAAAACACGATGTGATAGCAGAATTCGAAAAAAAAAAACACAAAATTACTCCCTGCTACGCCCCACTCGGAAACGCGTTGTGGTCAATTTACCGGAAAGTTCGACAATCTGGACTTAGTAACTAGCAATGTTGAACATTATATGAAATTATCTATACAATAAGCTAAGTTTCAAAGCAGGGACACGCGCGGAAATATATTAAAACTCCAATTGAAAACTGAAAATCGCGAAAAAATTTCTAAAATACATGGGGTTTCGTAGTAGTTCTCAGACTGTCAAAAGCAATTTAAATTAATTCAGATTACCAATTATTTTGCACATACCTTGCTGTTATCGAGTTTTCACTAATTTGCCAACACAATTTTGTTTCTTATTGCTAATACTTTAAGACAATCAAGTCCAGAAGAATACGAAACCAAACCAGCGATGGAACTGTACAAGCTAGTTCAAGTGACCAGAATACTGGAGTGGGTATTATAAGGCAAATGGGAGAATATCACAATAAGTCTAAGCGGCTGCAGCGATTCCGGAAACAAAAGTTAGTCGGCTCCCAAACAAAAAAAACCTTGTTCAAAGAAATCCCCATTAAAAACCTTTTTCAGAAGATTTATCGGACTGTTTTCAGAATTTCATCTAGTTTTCATTATACAAAGTGTAATTTGTTTCATGTCATTAGAAAATAAATACTGCAAGGGAACGACTGGACGAACAATAAACCCGTATAATTTTTCTTCTACGGGCGTGTTTAAAAAACACTGACCTAGGTCAATAATTTGAACACTTAACTACGAAAAGTTTGATAACCTCTGCCTTCTGTGAGTCAAAGGGCGTATAGTTGTTAGGGAACATATGCGAGTTAATATTTCCTTAATTGGCACAAAAAGCTGAGCTAAAGCGAGTATTTTTTTTTGCACTAGAACAAGGATAAACCTCTATACATAGATCGGGTGACATTTATCTATTTTTTTTTACGTTGTTTATGCACATATATATTGTGAAAAAGAAGAGAAATTTGAATAAATGATTTTTTTTATTTATGTTTTATTTCAGTACTATTGTATTTGTTTACCTGTTTATGTTTATCAAAAAACAATACAAGTTCAACATAGGTAAGAGTGCAAAATTACTTCACAACATCAATTAAATTTCTGAAATGACTAGTAAGTGTAAAAGACAATGTTCAGTAACGGTGCATATAGTTTAAAAGTCGTGTCAATGCACAGTTTTCCCAATAGATAGAGAACTTTGCAGTAAGTGGTCAATAGCTTTAAAAATTGAAAAATCATCTAGCAAATTATGTTAAGTGAAATAAATTCCAACTCAAGAGATTATTATAGGTATTTTGAAACATATCTGTAAATGCAGATACAAATATGAATAACTTACTTTAGTGAAAAAATCATCCTGTAGAAAATGCAGATACAAATATGAATAACTTACTTTAGTGAAAAAATCATCCTGTAGAAAATGTTGATTATATACACACATACATTTGCTAGGTGGTTTTCCAATTTCTTAACGCTATTATCCACTTACTGCGAAGTTTTTTTGTCTTTAGGCACTGAATAATAACTTTTACTTTTACCAGTTATTTTAGAACATTAATTAATATTATGGAGCAACTTCGTACTTTTGTATATTACCTATATAGAACATTTATTATCTTTTGAAAAACATTAACAGGTAAACAATACGAAAAATACCTAGTTGTTTTACTCACGTAACGAGTTGTGTTGAACAGAAAAGATAAATATATGAAATTCAACACAAAATAGCATGTTATTACTTTAAAATGGTAAATAACCAAAATTTGGAAAAGATAGAGGCCACAAGACAAGCATAAACTATATAGGTTAGGTATTTCATTCCTCTCGTTATCGCCCCTCCTTTTCTATATATGGTTAACAATGGGAACTAGATGGTGAAATTTACTTCATCGTGAATTTAAGAGGTAATACGCACTTCGTAGTAGTCGTGCACGGTGAAGTTCAGTTCTGCAGGTAGCGGTAACGTCATTAACACTAATAAATGTTACTAACAAGGTCCACGACTTTAAACGGATAGTAAAGGTTCTCAGAACGTCGCGGCCACTATCAAAGCTACTTGAAAGTGGTTGCAACTTCGAAGGTCGTCCCACTGGTAACTAGGGCGTCCCCATGCACCTGAAAAGCTACGTAGAAGTCACATAACTCTAAAGTAACCGCTAGTGGTAAAAACTACGAGGCAGTGACTACGGATATGTCAAATGAAGTTATTTACACATCAAAGTCGTAAATTTAGTCACGGATTCGTAGTGGTTACTCATTCGAAGTTCCCATCTCAGTTACTGTTACTTTGGTGCTAGTTGGATAGTGGCTCCCCCCTATATTTCTTTTATTTTTTAACTCATCTATTCGAAATTTGGGGTGCATAAACTACTTGTAAAATGGATTTTTCGACATAAAAAACGATATGAGACCATTTCCGGTTTACCCGGAAATGACCGCAACTTTCGATTTTTAAATGGAACACCCTGTATATTTTACATATTTGAATTCAAGACAACATTCTGAGTATACCATGAGACTTTCGCGAGTTTTTGAGTCGATGTTCAGTTTTTTTGAGGATTTTAAGACATTCCTCTAGAGTGCTTTGGAATACCAAAATTTGTTCTACGGCAGGTAAAGTTCAAGAGAAAAATATAATTTTTCGTTTAATTGCATTAATAACTATTTACTAAGCCTCCAAAATTGAACAAATCACTTTTTTATCGAAAACTTTTTTTTTCAAATGGGAAGGTGGTGGCTCGTACTGTTCAATATATTATAGATTTTTTTCTGAATTTGCTGATATCCATTTCAAATCTATGCTATTTTTTTTATTTTATTGAATTTATTTAAAAATAAAAAAATCACTTTCAATATAATTTTTCTTTAACTTTAAAGTAGTTGCCTTTGCAAAAATAATATGTCTAATAATGAAATGTGAATAACTACCTTTTTTTGAATAATAGCCTTTCGGTCTCTCTTTTGTTTCTTAATAGGTATAAGTACTAGTGTAAAGTATAAGGATCAATAAAAATGATTTTGAAAGTTATTTTTTATTTTAAATAAATTTAATAAAATGGAAAAACAAGTAGCATAGATTTGAAATGGATATCAATGAATTCAGAAAAAAATCTATAATTTATTGAACCTAGGAGCCACCATCTTCCCATTTGAAAAAAAAGTTTTCGATAAAAAAGTGTTTTGTTGAATTTTGGAGGCTTCGTAAATAGTTATTAATTAAATTAAACGAAAAATTATAATTTTCCCTTGGACTTTACCTGCCGTAGAACAAATTTTGGTATTCCAAAGCACTCTATACGAATGTCTTAAAATGCTTAAAAAACTGAACATCGACTCAAAAATTCGCGAAAATCTCATAGTATACTCAGAATGCTGTCTTGAATACAAATATGTAAAAATATACAGGGTGTTCTATTTGAAAATCGAAAGTTGCGGCAATTTTCGAGTAAACCGGAAGTGGTCATAATGTTTTTTGTCAAGAAATCCATTTTTATAGGTAGTTTATGCACCCCAAATTTCTGTGCCTGTGGCACCCGATATAGTTCTATTTGTTATAGCAATAGCAATTATTTAAAACAATCTTACAGATTATACTGTTTGGTTTTTAATTATTTATAATAAACCGAAAATAAACACATATCTCCCTCTCACTCTGCAAAATTCTATCCTTAACATGCTCATTTTGGTACGTTTCTATAAATGATGGGTCAATGTGTAGACACGCGTCGGTCACTCTCCGTTCATTTTATGTGTGCCAAAAAACCGACACGGATGTCATCGTCGGCGATGATCGGCCACCACGCCATTCTAGGCCATTGTGTTGGACCTTTAAATACAATTTTTTTGGTCACTCCCCACCACTATTTTTCCAGTGACTAGAAGCTAGACCTACACCTTATATATAATGAAAAGTTTACCTACAATATTCATATCAATATCATTTTAAAATAGATGTTAAATAGTTAAGTTGTATACCTTCTTAATGTATTTTAATACCTTTTAATTATTAATAGAGCAGTTTTTTATATATTTATTTTCTTTTTTTTTTTTCAGGTAAGAACAAAACTAAACAATTTGTATCGAGCCCCTTTATTTACAGTGTAAGTATCGCACATTTCAAAATTTTATTACCACCGATCAAAGCACACACAAGTGCAATATATCACTTTAATTAATTTCCTCCAACTTACGACACGTATTTATTAAATGCTCACTATATATGCTTGAAAATCGTCGTGTATAGATTATGACAATTTGTAAAGAGCCTCCCTCCTTTTATAATGAAAACATCAAGTATATGCAAACGCGAAAGGGTTGTAGGCTTGTGTAAAATAATTAATCCCATGAAGGATATAACGGGATCAGTAACGTGTGCTTAATTTAATCCCTCACAGATGCGAATATCATTTTATTTGAGAGGATTATGCAGTTTCGAAAAGTGAATACAACCATAGGCGTGTTTATAATAAGCGTATTTTAATAACAGTGCCACTAATGGTGAACTAATTTGAATACGCGTTATCATTTCAAATCTACAGGTTCATTACACCGCACCGGTACAAAACAAATTTCTGAACTGATCACCAGACATACCATTTTATATGTATTTTGGTGTGCTGAATCCAAATCTGATGATAAAAAAGCTTTCAAGATTTTTTCCTACACTCAAAGAAAATGATAGGTGAATTCAACCAAAAAGAGCATATCAAATCGCGCCTATCTAGTTTCATAGTTAAATCAATCAGAAAAGAATAGTCATACAACAACTTTATTTGTTTTCGTAAACAAATAGTAGTTTAATATCATATCTTCTTGTAGAACAACAAATTAAATAGTACACTGACATTTTTTTATGTTTACTAACCATTTTCAATTTGGTCTACAATTAAATAGTACAACGACTTTGTATTTTTGTTCACCAACTAATTTTTAGGTTGATCTACACTTTATTGTATGATGAAGTTTTTTTTGGTTAGCCAAAATCTCAGTATTGAGACATCAGACCACCCAAACCAAAGATTAGAGATTGTTTATAAGATCCATCCAAATATATCGATGATCCCTGAGAGAGTTTGAACATTGCAGTCATGTTATTAATTTTCTATAAATTCATAAGAGTATAAGATAATGCATGATTGATTATTGTCAGTGATTTGTATGTGGCGTCATCTAGGAATAATTTCTGTAATAGACTACGTGGTAAGCAAGCAAATTTTATGGTAATGCCCTTTTAGAACTTCTAGAAGACAACAATAATATTGGTTTGTCTGCAAAGTACAATAATACAGCGAACTAATACTGGGTTAGAATTACAATTCGATAATACTTAAAAATAAAGTCTACTATTTATCTAGTTTCATTTGACAAAATTCAACAAATTATTAGTAAGATGAATAAATTATAGTCTTATGCACCTATTTTTTAAGTTAATGTTTATTTTGTTGTGTGACAATCACCTTTTGTTTAAAAATACTATTAAATATACTTCAATTTAACAAAATGAACAATATATATATACTATTTTTTTGATTGATTTAACCCATACTATTTGCAAACAAAAGCGCTGATGCGACGTCTTAATTTCAAAGTGGATGGCAGAACGATGTTATGTTTATGTAAACAGAACTGCGGGTTATCTCTACAATAATATTTGTTTATCTGTCAACTATAATAGTAGAGCAAACTGCTACTGGGTTTACAATTACAATTCGACAATAGTTAAAAATAAAATATACTGTTATCTAGTTTAATTTGACACAATTCAACAAAATAATAGTCAGACGAAAAAAATAATAGTCTTATTCATCTATTTTTTAAGTTAATGTTTGTTTTGTTGTACGACAACTTTTTATTAATTAAAATAACAATCACCTTTTGTTTAAAAATACCATCAATATAATATAATTTAGTTTAACAAAATTAACGATATTGTTAGTTAACCATTTTTTTTTTGTTGAATGTACCCATACTATTTCTTTGAGTGTACTCTCAATTTAATCCTCAAATAATGGGATATTTGAGGAATACATCGACAGTAGGAAAAAAATCTTGGAGACTTAGAGCTTTTTTATCATCAGATTTGGATTCAGCGCACCAAAATACATATAAAATGATATGTCTGGTCATCGGTTCAAATTTTTTTTTGTGCCTGTGTTATTATTGTAGGTGTAAGCACAATAGTCTAGACAATCTGTCATTTGACCCGTGAATAATTCCCACAAGGAATTTTTTACTGTTATAAAGTATCAATCATTAGTTAATGTTTCCACAAAAATATCGTTGCCGCTCGACCGTCATGTTGAAAAAATGACGGTCAAAATAGGTTTTTCTCAATTATCCTTTTCCTTTTAGTTGCAACCTAAAATTAGATATTACTAATATTGTAGAAAATTTAAAAAAACACAACTTTTATTTAAGCTATTTTCTTTTCTTTATTTTTAATTTAATTAATTATTGTAGCAATCCTCCCTACATTATACAAACAAAAATTCCTTGTGGGAATTATTCACGGGTATCCCCCGTTTTTTGCTCTACAGACTATTACATATTTTAAAATATGAACGAATACAGTGGTGCATTACATAGAAAAATATATGTAATTCGTAATCGTGTATGTTCAGTTTTATACTTCGCAACCTCATAAATAAGTCAAAGACTAAAGTACTTGCGTTGTTCCAAAAGTCCAATAAAAAACGGTAAGTTAGCCATAAATAATAATATAATAATACATTTCTAATAGAATACAAATAGTTACGGTTCTTGGACATAAGTCTGCTCCTATTAATGTACCTTCTGGGGTTCCTCGAGGAAGCCACCGCAGGCCTCGTCTCTTTAATATCTATGTTAATGATATAAACAAATGCTTCATGTTTCAGATCTTAATATATGCTGATGATTTAAAACTGTTTCTTGCAATACATTCAATTAAAGTTGGCTAACAAATTCAAAGCAACTTAAACATACTATGTTTATTATATATATATATATATTGTCTTTATTTCAAGTATTATATATTAATACAATACCTAGGGCGAAGTCTAGCCGAAGCTACTCTACTTAACCCTAAAATGTTATTCTTTTACTTAAGTTGTCGAAATATTATAAATTTTAATATAATCGGCGCGGCGGAAGATTTCAAGACAGTTAGTGCAGTCAAAGACTTAGGGTACGTACATGCTGAAGATGCTACGCTGGTGCTGGTCGGCCGTGCTCAGTCTATCATTTAAATGCGACCGCACATACCAAGGATGCTAACAGCAGTTCACCCTGCTAGGATCCTCGGTATATGCGATCACATTTAAATAAACAGGTTTGTTTTACAAATTGATGTATCGACTAAGACTGTCACTTATACTTCTAGCAGCGTAATATCTTCGGCATGTCTGTACCCTTAGGTGTCATATTAGATAGACTAGTGCGCTCAACTAGATAAAATGATCGATACAGCTAACAGAATGCTTGGATGTATTATTAGAAATTGTAAAAGCTTCAAGAATCCCAATTCAATAATATTAGTTTATTAGACCATGCGTCATGTGGCTCTCGCTGCTGACAACAAACGTGACCCTAATCCAACCCAATCCAATTACTTCCATATCCAGTGGGAAGTATAGTAACGCAAAAAAAAATTATGCAAATCATTATTGTCCAAATAGGCTTAGAATGTCATGAAACGTCGAGATTTTAAGTTTGAGAAGAAAACAATTTCTGCCTGTCTGTCTTTGTGCGCACGATTACTGTGGAACAGTTTAAGATATTGACTTGAAATTTGGTACACGTATGTACTTTAATGAGATATGGAACTAGATTATATTTTCATCTTATTCCGTTCAAGGGTTGGGGAGGTAAATTGATGTAAATGGGGGTAAATAGGTAAATCGAGCCAATAAGAGTCCATAAAATTGGTATTTAGTATATATAATAGAAGTTAAGGTTTAAAAAAAATTTGTTGGCATTAGCCACCCCCACCTATTATTGAAGGGGGTCAAAAAAAAATTAATTGTGATTTAGTGTGTGTACAAGAACTAAAGGCCTCAATTTTTTTTACTTCATCCACTCCTACCACCACCCTCACTCCCACTGCCGATGTGGCATATCGTTTTATGGATTTTTGGGGCAGACGATTTCAAATATTATATTATTAAGTTCCATAAACAAATTTTTCTCATTGTGAGATTTGGATGGAAAAATCTGGATGTGGAAGTAGTGACTCCTTGGGCAGCGGTTTTTTCTGATTGTTGAAAAAATAATAATAATTAATCACAAACTGACACTTAATTATCCTTTCTGGAAAAATAATACCGTTGGAAATTGTAAAACCCCTATATTTATTACCAGAAATGCATTCATTTTTGCATCAAAATAAAACTTGTTATATTTGGTTGGTGCTCATGTATTCATCTTTTTCACAACTCAAGCTGAGACTAGTGTGAACGCAAAAAGGCATTTTATAAAAATTACCAAAATGCACGGTAAAAATGCACAAGTACGAAGGGGTTTTAAGGCTATTTAAAAAGTTACAAAAATCAATTAATAACGAATTATTATACTCCATTCCATTACTTTACTGAATTGCCAAACGGGCTGTAAGTTTTAAATGAAATAGACGATTTCAATTAGGAAAAGCACTGCCTGTTAAACTAATTACATTAAATATAGTCGAGCATCTTCACAATTCTAATTATATTTGGCTTTGTAATTTTCTTATAACGAATTCATAATATTCACAGCAAAAAACGTTTGATGTAGATTATGCTTGCGATATGCTTTTAGTCGCGGAACTATATAGGGCTTAACCGCGGGCTTTTTCATATAATGCATATTTCATGGCAACACCACTGTTATATGGCGCCAGCTCGTTTAATTATTAATAGCATCTTTTGAGGTGGTTTATTGACACCGCCACTTTACACAGGGCTTTTTGTGCCTGTGAAATAAACTGGATTACCTTTTAAAGTTTCATCATTAACTTTATATGCCACTTTAAACTAGCGGACATGAAGTCTAATGCATAGTATCGTGTTTCCATATTTATAGGAGTGAACTCATGATCTTGTACAATGTATCACATTAATCAAATGATGCATTTCATAATTTCAAATTTTATGGTCCCTTTGGGAAAGTCACACAATCTATTAACATAGAATTTGCAGGATCTTTTACTTTAAATGTGTATTACTTTACATAGCATTTCCAGTGAAAACCAAAATTATAGAGAGCAATAAAAATTCTTCCAAAAAAATGGAAAACAAATGAATTAAAAGTATCATCGAAATTAATTAGGTGGAGATGAGGATATAAAGGCTTTACTGTAAAAAATCTATTTATGGACAACTATTAAAAAGCTAATAAGATATAATTTAATATAAAAATAAATCTAAACATAAAAATAAACTTGTTTTAGATGTATATAATGTTCTACAAAACCACAGTTAACGTTATAGATAATAATCTAAACAAATGTTGTACCTGATTTATTGCTTCCTAATCCACCTCAACAAAATCATCATAAAATTCTTATGAAATATAGCCCCTTCTAATTTTTTTCTAACCCAACACGGAACAAGAGGTTTTCAGCGTTGTGCAAAATCTTAAAAATTCAAATTCCTCGAAAATAAACAATATTAGCATACATTTATTTTAAAAAATGTATAATGCCAGTTCTCAAACTATTAACAAAACCTTGTTGTTCTCTAAGTAAAGAAATTCGAAATTATCGACAAATATCCATGCTAAGTTCTTTTTCTAAAATATGTGGCATCAGAAATGATGAACAACTTATGCTTATTAATTATCAATTTGGTTTTTGTGCTGGTTTCTCTGCGACAATTGCTAGTATATACTTTTTGAATAATCTGTATGAGAACTTAGGGAAAGATAAAAAAGTGTAGGTATCTTTCTGAATGAGGCGTTCGATCTTGTATGGCTTGCTGGCTTTATAAGAATACTTGAGAGCTATAAAATGAGAGATGAACCTCTAAATTGGTTTAAAGGCTATTATTGTGACAGAGCACACTTTGTTGTTAACTCCAGGACTGATGTCAGAGACGTTGGAAGACGGTAAGCAAGGTAAGGACGGCTTAGGGGCGCCACTGAGAAAGAGGCGCCATTTCATTATTTAATTTCATGCTTGTGGACCTTGTGGTGTCTTATGCGTTTCACAACCTTGCAAATATTTGTATTGTATTGTGGGTGGACTAATGCAAACCTAGCACATAGCGTTCCAGTTTGTCATTTAGTTCAAAGTTCAATGAATATAGTTGAAAAAATTACGTATTATCTATTATAGTATAAGTATAGAAGGGCGCACCAATTACTTTGCTTAGGGGCGTTAGTAGTTTTAGGTACCTTATTATATATTATTTATGTAAACGACTTTACCATGGACGACTCTATACTATTTGCTGATGACTCATGTTCTCTAACGTCAGAATCGAATATAGAATATACGGTAAACAAAGCTAACGTAAAGCTCCCACAAGCTTACGAATAGTTTACTAAATATGAGCTTGTTTTAAATAATGAAATTTTTAAAATTTGGCACCTTAAAGAAAAAATATGAGGGTCTTTTGATAAAAACAAATGGTACCATTAGGCAAGAACAAACTATGAAATTTTTTAGTTTACGTTATTCTTTGAAATCTCTTTGGAGTATTGCTGATTCTTCAGCACTTCTTATTAGTACGTCCCCTAAGAGTTCAGTTAAATTTATTGATACTGCGAGAATGACTTACATTTGGAACTGTAGGAGTCCATTTCACTGGTTTGTTTCTAGAACTCGAACTTTACTACACACCATTTTTATAACGAACGGCAAAGTTATGAAATCAATGATCAACATATTTTTATGGCGCATGTATATTGCACTATTAGTCCATTTATATTAAAAAAAAGAGAAATAAATTATAATGTTGCCGTTTGAAAATTTAGTTTTCAGAAAAAAAAGAGTTCCTAATGCGCAAGTGAGAACTTCACCCTTAAAAACCACCCCTAACATGCCCCGCCGCTGTTTTTTAAATTCTTCCGCGAAATAGTGAGTCCACCAGAAAATTGTATTCGCATTGATAAAATTCTGTATAAAATTTACTACAAATTAGGTCCTCTGCATATTTCCGATAGACGTAATGGTTTTCGAGCGATAAGCTATCAAACTAGGGGGTTGGTCTCTGATCGGTGCACGCTTCGCATATCCTCAATATACATAATGTTTCAATGATGTCACGACAAACCTCGAAGGGTGATTCTCCTCCTCTAAAAAAGCAAAAAAAAAAACAAGAATAACTTTTTTTGCTATAATGCTTCCTACGCGCTCTACGATGCTCACGGTATTCGATAATTTTTTAAATTTTACTTATGACTCCCAAAAAAACTGAAGGACCAAAGTTTTAGTTATAGATGGTGCATCCAAATCAATAAAATAGAAATCCGTTCGGTTGCAAATAACATTATTCAGTAAGATTATATCACTCCAACCCGCCCTAACTCCGACGCCACTGGTTAGTTTTTGATAAAACTTTTCATGTACGGCGCTACTATGAAAACACTTCCCTGCCAAGTTTGAAGTAGGTTCTTGCAGCCATCACTAAGTAATTATTAAAAAAGTCTGTTTTAAATTATAGTTCAAAACATGGTACATATCGCTTAGAAAGCATTTTAGAAAAAAAATATTATTTTTTTTTGCTTTCTTGACTGCGGTAAATACCTTTGCTGTACAATTTCACCCCTCTACTATGCTCGTAGTCATGCATCACTTTGATAAAAATATGGGAAGCGCGCATCTATCGGGCCCGAGTTTGTTCGCTCTGTATATTTGTATGTACTTCTACTTTTACTTATATCCTGGGGTAGTGTATTGTTAAATAAATAAATAAAAACTGTAACAACGTAATATCTATTAGCAAATAAATTTCTTATGTGAGATATGTAAACAAAGCCGGAGGCATAGCAAAGAGCTAAAATGGTGCAAAAACACACAAACATTATTTTCCTCTTTTACTTACCACTTACATCGCGTTTATAAACTTATTATAATAATACAAGCACAAAATAAAAACAGTTTTCTCAAGGGATTTTTAAACTCGAGAAATAGGAGCTATATTTGTTAAAACAATATTTTTACCTCATAGTCAATATTTAAAGTAAGCGTTCTTGGCAAGCATTTTATCCTTGGTTTTAGCGTGGATTTTATTAATGACTCATTAATGGAAAATTCTAAAAATAAAAATAGAAGGGAAGAATATAGTTTGCGTTTTTCCACATTACTATCTATATACACCAATTCTTAGACTAATATTGAACTGTGAATCGCGGTTAAAATAATCAAAGCCTTTTGAAACTTTGAAAGCATCCAACTTCTTCAATTGATGATTTGTATGAACTGATTTTCTGGGATACTAATTTTATATTTTCTGAGAATAGAAGAAAAACCTAAAGAATCATTACTTCTACGTCCAGATTTCCTATCTTGCAACAAAAGATTGTTTATAGATCTTTAATAATATAATATTTGAAATCGTCTTCCACAAAAACCCATAAAACGATATGCCACATCGGTAGTGGAGGCGGTTGATGCACCCACTAAGTCCCAAATTTATGGACTCTTGCTTGCTTTATCTATTTACCTCCATTTACCCACGAACCATTCAACGGAATGAGTTCAAAATCTAATCAATAATACATAAGTGTGCCAAATTTCAAGTCAGTATCATAAACCTGTCCAGAGTAATCGCAGAAAAAAGTAATAGACAGACAGACATACACAGAAATTTTTTGCACTTAAAATCTCGACGTTTCGATGATATTCTAAGCTTATTTGAATAAAAGAAATAATAACAAAGTTTGTTATATTTCCACTCCATTAGGTGGATGTGAAAGTAATAGGATCAAGCTCAATTCCACCAACTGCACCGAGAGCTGCACATAGAGGGTCCTTAGGAAAATTAGCTTAGTTTATTTTTTTAATAAATGATTAAGAAAATATATATAAGAAAAAATGCAGTATCTCATAAATTGTTTGAGATATCTGAACTTATTTGTCCTTGATAATCTCAAAAAGGTATTTTTAAAAAATAATATTTATTTAACATCGACCTATTTTTGTGACTAAGGCGACTCACCGACGCCAGAAGACGAGCTACCTGCAACCTGAGCATTTTCCCGATCCTTTTCTCGTAAAAAGAGTAGACACATGTTTACTTGCCTAACGTATAATAAAGAAGAAAACTGCTTTACTTGACACCGAAGGATGCAACATCTGCTACGCAATACTCGCCTAAAATTGCATAGCTTCTGCGAATAACCTGCGTATATATTTTTCACTAAATGTGTTGCACGGTTATTCCTAGATAATTGGGTTAACTACATGCTAAATACTATTGTCCTCCGTCACATTTTTTTTTCTTAATTTCTTTTTTATGGTGTCCACCATGTATATTTTTCACTGGAAGCATATCCTATTTCTGCGTAGAGAATAGCATCAACTGCCCACCAAATATTATTCATTTCCGTCAAATAGTTTTGTAGATATAACGCCAATAGGTAGACAGACCGACGCCAGACAGATAGACTGACTATAAGCGAGGGAAGCAGAAAATAATAGAATTGTATTTAAAAACTACAAGAAATTTCTTAAAGTTTAGTTTTTGAAAAAATTTAGTTTTTTGAAAAAAATACTTTACTTATTTTATCAAAATTTCACTATTTATTAATTAAATTTTTCTATATTAGATATACAGATTCGGCAAATGTAGTTTTATATGTGGGTCCTGAGTTAAACGAGCGCAAGAAAGAAAACAGATAAAATTAAGAAAAGAAAGACGGATCTATTCCCACTAGAATGCATAGGCGGTTAGAAGCGATAGGTACCGATGTCCTACATTGACACACGACAAGGTGATAAAAATAAGATTTCACGAAGTGTGTAACGTGCTGGGAGCAGTACATCCGTCTTACTTTTCCTAATTTCTCTGTTTTTTTTCTTGCTCTCTTTTATCACAGGATATATGAAACTACATTTGCCAATTCTGTATATTCAGAATCTACTAATGCAAAAATAACAATTCTTATTTTTCAAAAAGTTTTTGAAACTATTTATCAAATTTTTACGTTATTATTTATACGTTAGATATATTCAAAGAGTCTACTGACGCTAAAATAACAATTCTGATTTTTCACAAAACTTTTTAAAAATATAACCTTTTGTCACGTCTAAAGCTTACGTTGCGTTATTTACGTTTATCCTGATGGGCTCTATGTAAGAAAGGCGCCTACAAGGACTTCTAAATCTCATCAATATATTTCAGAACAGTTAGAGAGCCATCAATAAAAATTAGAGGTAATCTAGTGTTACTTCCTACTTCTCGATCCTGAATTGTGGTGACAAGATTACTACTTACACTCCAGCATCTTCGTCCATCAGAACCATCCAGCAGAACGTTGTTTTGATATGGCTGTGAACGTGATAAAGTGCCTTTCGTCTACCCAATGTTTTCTTAAGTTTCCCACTAAATTGCTGACTTGACGTTTATGAGAGTTAGTGTTTTATTCTTAATCATCGGAAAGCTCCCAATTTTACTCGAGTTAATTTAGGTCATTATTGTTATCTGCTTTCTGTCCAGAAATGAATGTTTTACTAATAAGATTATTAGGGTGTTTGTCATACAGGGTGTACTAACTAATTTATACCACATCACGTCGTCTTCAAGAGATCAACGAGACTTATTGACATTTGACCGTATTTATTCACTTCCCTTACCCTCTGTGTCCCTTTCGAAGCTTTCAAATGGTAGGGAGGTTATATACAGACTTTTCACTTCTTAGTCGTGTGACTTATGTCGTAGGCTTGAAATGATGAAAGCAAGCGACCTATTTCATCTGGTAGGGGGGTTTAACATATAACACCAAGTCCCTTCTTGTCCAACGTATGTACGCCCTACACATCCTCATGGTGGAACATTCAAATATCCTGTAACTCGATAACGCTTTGAGATATCAGATTCATTCGAATATCAAAATTTTCGTGGTTTGACGGATAAAAAGTTTCATTACTATGTATATCGATTTTTTTATCTTTAAAGAGGTATTTTCACAGAGATCTCGGGATTCTCCAAAATGTTTGAGTTCGCTTACCTTAACATACTTCTTACTTAGAGGAACACAAAATTATTACTGATAATCATCAACGCGGCTTCCAAAAAAATAAAGTTTTAGTTCAGCACTTCGTTCATTACGTAACAATATCACTTGGGGTATTTTGTGACCTCAGCAGGGAATTTGATTGCGTTGATCGTAGTAATTTACTTCTGTCTAAACTAAATAAATATGATGAAGGTACAGCTTTAAATTGGGTTGCTCGAATAACCGGTCTCAATATGTTCATCTAACTTACATTACTGACAGCTACAAAAGCTCTTCGCAGCCTGAAACTAAGAATGTTCAAATATGAGTACTTCAGGGCTCCGTTATAGAACCTATTCTTTTCATACTTTATAGAAAGTTCAATATCAAATACTAACTTAACCATATATGCCGATGACACATCTACTCTTGTATCTTGCAAGGATGATTCTAGACTGGAAGATTCATGCAATGCAACTCTAATTTAAATAACTGGTTTTCTAGCAACTCTTTGTATTTTAACAATGAGAAAACTAACTATTTACGTCCACAACCGGCAAAGGACGTGCATTAATCCCATTCTTATACTAAATAAATAATCTATATCAACTCTCCTTCCAAGTGTTAAAAGTTTTTAGGGGTATAATGACAGTAGTAAATATGTTTGGGCCTAATTTCTAACTGAAGGTATTAATTTGTATGCGTCTATGTACTCTCTTAACTATTGTTCCATTACTTTTTCAATAACTTTTGACATGGTTGATAGTAAACTAAGATTTTTGAATTATTTCTTTCTTTTATTAACACACATCAGCCTTCTTCAGCCTCAGTTAAAAGCAAAAATTAATAATATGCCATTTTACAATGTATTTTTACTTCCACGTCCAGTGGAAGTATAGTAACGACAAAAAAATTTTTAAAAAATTTGTATTGTCCAAATAGGCTTAAAATGTCATGAAACGTCGAGATTTTAAGTTTGAGCGAAAACAAAATTTCTGTCTGTCTGTCGGTCTGTCTGTCTGTAACTTTTTTTTGTGCGCACGTTTACTCTGGAACCGTTTAAGATATTGACTTGAAATTTGCTACACATATGTACTTTAACGAGATCTAGAACTAGATTATATTTTCATCTTGTTCCGTCGAAGGGTTGGGGGGTAAATTGGGGTAAATTTGGGGTAAATGGGTAAATCAAGCAGGTAAGAGTCCATGAAATTGGTATTTAGTAATTATAAGAGAAGCTAAGGTCTCAAAAAAATTTTTGGCATTAGCCACCCCCATTACCACCCCCACCTCCTTATTAAAGGGATGAAAAAAAATTGTGATTTAGTGTATGTACAGGAACCAGAAACCTCAAAATATTTTTTTTACTTCATCCACCCCCCATTGCTACCCCCTATCACCACCCCCACCCCACTACCGATGTGGGGTATCGTTTTATGGGTTTTTGGGGTAGAGGATTTCAAATATTATATTATTAAAGTTCCATAAAGAATTATTTTCACATACAAAGTTTTTTCGTTGTGAGTGACTTGTATAGAGAATCTGGATGTGAAAGTAGTGATTCCTTGGGCAGCGGTTTTTACATTTAGTTGTACTTATATTTCTACAGATAATTTTCAATTTTAATTTATTATACAATATGTTATTTTTAAAATTTTGTAACATAAACATAATTTTCATTTCATGAGTTTAATTTGTCATTGTTATAGTCTGACATATTATTTATGCCAGACACTTTTTTAAATTGTAAATACCTCTTTAGGTTTTTTTTATATCGTTGTGTTATTCTTTTGAAAATGTCCGTCCGTCACGTTTCTTATAAGAACGGTAACTTAAGAAGGAAAAGTCCTATAGATAGATAGATAGTGTCTTTATTAATCCAGTAGTAAAAGTTACATCATTACCCAGAGGGTGTAGGACATGTCATAGCATAAGTTAAAACACAAGTTGATAGTTAAAAAAGAAAAATACAAAAAATGAATAGTAACAAGTTAAAAGTACATACATATGGTTTAAAATTCATAGAATTTAAAATTCGTAAAATTATCATTAATATTGTGTAAAATATAAGAAGAAAGGTGTTTAAAAATTATTAATTCCAACATGTTAATAAAAAGATAAAATAGATAAAATATAGGAAGCTATTTTAGATCAAAGTTTGTATCACAGTAAAATTCATCTAGAGTATAGTAGGCCTTTTCTATCAGTATACTTTTTAGTTTTTGTTTTAAAGATTTTATATTTAACACTCTCAAGTTTATAGGGATTTTATTAAATATCTTTATAATTGAGTATTGGACATTTTTTTGTATGTAAGTGAAATTGCTTTTAATGTTGTTCAAGTCCAATTTATATCTTGTGTCATGTTGATGATTTCTGTCACAATCTTGCAATAGTGTGCTATTCTCTTTTATAAAGATTACAGCTTCATATATATAAGTGCTAATCAAAGTCAGAATTTTATTTTCCTTGAATTTCTGTCTACAAGTTTCAGTTTGCTTTAAATTAAAAATGTTTCTCAGACATCTTTTTTGCAAAATAAATATTCTGTCTGCCTCCGTGCTGTTAGCCCAGAAAATCACACCGTATCGTAATTGTGAATGAACATATGCATGATACGCAATTATTGCTGTTTCACCATTGATGTTTTGGGAAAGTACCTTTAAAGCATAACAGTATTTTGTAATTTTCCTGGCTAAACAATCAATATGATATTTCCAATCTAGCCTATAGTCAATTTCAATTCCTAGAAACCGTGCTGTTTGTACTGTTTCTAGTGTTTTTTTGTTTTGAACAAAGTTTATTCTTGTTTCAGATGTTTGGTAACTAAATTTAACCAAATTTGTTTTGTCTATATTCAACAGAAGATTGTTAGATGAAAACCATCTTTCTAATGTATTCAGTGTATCAAATATCTGATTGTTTGCATTATTTGTGTTACGATCCATAGTGAAGATAATAGAGGTATCATCAGCAAATTGTATCAAGCTATGTGTTATCACCTTAGGCAACTCGTTAGTGTACACAATGTATAAAAGAGGACCCAGAATTGACCCTTGCGGGACTCCCCTTTTAACTATTTTAGTACTTGACGTTATGAGATTATCTGCGTCATCGTATTCAATTACACATTGTTTTCTTTTGGTCATATATGATCGTAGCAGGTTTAAAGCTGTGCCTCTAATGCCATATTTTTCTAATTTCAGCAACAATAGTTTGTGGTCTACACTGTCAAATGCCTTAGAAAGATCAAGGCACATGGCGATGGTGTCTTTTCTTGAGTTTAGGGATTCTAATATTTTGCAAATGGCCTGAAAAATTGCTCTAGTTGTAGATTTCTTTTTCCGGAATCCATTTTGATATTCTGATAAAATCTTTTCATTTTCAAGAAACTGTACCAGTCTCTCATATATAATTTTTTCAAGGATTTTGCTTATATTGCTTAACAATGCAATTGGACGATAATTCTGTATAGAATTCTTATCGCCTTTTTTGTAAATCGGTTTTATTAATGCCACTTTAAGTTGCTCAGGAAAAACACCATTGCTAAGCGACAGGTTTATAATATGTGTTAAAGGAGGTGAAATTTCAGAAGAGACATATTTTAGCAATGTGACAGGAACTTCATCATAACCAACAGATTTTTTATTCTTGAGATTCATTATTACGCTGTATACTTCTTCATTGTTTGTAGGATACATGAACAAACTTTTTTGATGATTTTCAATATTCTCAATAGCGGTATTATAGTCAATGTCTAATTCTGGACATCCATTAATATAAAAACTGTTAATCTCATTTAGAATGGCTTGTGAATCTTTTCTGTTACCTTCTCGAAGATTTCTTAAAATTGAGTCTTGTGTCTTTGATTTTTTGCCAGTATATTTATCTACTAATTACCAGATAGCTTTTCCAGGGTTTTTTGCATTTTTGATGTAATTTTTATTTGATATTTTTTTTGCCTCTTTAATGACCTGTTTTAAAATTTTTGTGTATGTTTTATATTTTTCTAAAGTTACAATTCCTTTAGTCATTTTTCTATATAGGCTTCTTTTATTTTTTGTGGAAACTTTGATGCCCTGCGTTATCCATGATTTTGTTAATTTATTTACTGACTGTTTAACGGTGTTTAATGGAAAAATTAGATTTATAAGGTAGGTAATTTTACCCAAGAAATTTTGGTACGATTCATTTACGTCATTAGAGCTATATACTTCCTGCCAATTTACTTGTTTAAGTTCATATTTAAATTGCTGTAGTTTAGCTTTGGAAAATATACGCTTTTTGTGTGATACAGTATGATTCTCCGACCCACACAGCACAGAGACTTCCAGAAGTTGTCCTTCGTGGTCTGATAATGAATTAGTTATAACCTGGCCCTGTTTTTCGGATAATTCATTAATGAATATATTATCAAGCAGTGAAGCTGAATTCTTACTGATCCTTGTTGGTTCATGTATAGTTTGACTTAGATTGAAACTTTGTGTTAAGTCTCTAAAAATGTTTGCATTTTCAGTATCTTTTAAGAGATCGATATTGAAATCTCCACACAACACAAGTTTATAATTTTTGAATAAATTTAAAGAGACCTTTAAAATATAGGTTAAAATGTTAATAAACGTAATTACATCACCTAAGGGTGGTCTATATATGCAAATTATTACTATTTTCAAAGGCCTACTTACTACTGATGAACACTCAATGTGACCCTCTATGCTCTGTTCCATAATTCCATAACTTCTGTTGCTTCTAAGTGTTCCTGCACGAATATAGTTGAGCCCCCATGGATCATCTTCTTTCTTGCATATGAAGATATTCTTCTGTAGCTTTCAAGGTTCATTTGGTCCAGCTCATTTTCAGTAAACCAGTGTTCTGTTAAACATATAATTTCCGGTTTCTTGATAGTTTCGCCGAGAAACACTTCAAGTTCAAGGATTTTATTTTTTAGACACTGCATATTCTGGTGAAACACTGTAATGGTTGTTTCTGCAGTTGTTCCATTTCTATTTTCATAGCATTTACTTTTTCTGTCAAAGTTTAATGTGCTTATGGTGTTTTCTTCTATATAGAATTGAAACTTGAACGTTAATTAGTGTTACCTGGAGGAGGAACCCAGTTGTTTGAGACAAAAATCGACCAGTAAATATCAAATTTATTAAACATTTTAATAAAGAAAATCTATCTGAGGAGAATTACAACCTTTGATAAGATTCTGCAAAAACGAAAATACTTCCTAGTATACTGATGAGCATTCCGTGAATTAAGCTGGCATCATCGGAAGATTATAGTTAAAAATTACCTTATTTACAAAAAACTTCGACGAGTATCCTACAGAATGTTTAACAATTTTACATATATTCTATAAATGGGCATAGGATAGGTTTCGATTTGATAGGAATACATTTATTTTACTCAAAGTAAAAATGGTACAAATTGAACTGTAGAGCTCTTCTTCCATTTGTCCAAATACAAATAACCTAAATCTAAGATTATAAAAAAAATATCAATACATATAAATCTAAAATTTCAGGAAAAAAAATTATTATTATTTTATTTTTTAATATTCAGTAATGAATTGTAATCTAACAAAGTTTTATTTTATAATAATAACAACAGCAGCACTCAGACATGCGAGCGGACAAGGGGAACGGGCAGACCCCACGAAGCGAAGCAAAAAGTTTAAAAGTAGATAAAATTATATCGAAAAAAAAAAAATATATATACGCGTATCCACAACGCAGCATCAAGTCTCCTGCCTCTGATCAGCAAAAATGTAATTTTTGACAACTTTAATAAATTTTTGTTTTGATTTATATTGTTTATATTCATTTGGAAGTTCGTTCCAAAGATGAGATGCAAAATACGTAAATGATCTTTGAAAAATCGCCGTTTTATGCTGAGGCACCAAAAAATTATTATGCAAGTGATTTCGTGAAATTAACTTATTTCTTAAGTACTGAGGTTCGTCATTATGAATTATTCGTCATATAAGTGTGAGCATGTGTAAACGTCTGCGATTTTCCATGTTTAATATGCTATGTTTATTTAGATGTGGTGATATATGTTGTGTATATGGGATACTGTAAATATAACGCATACATGAATTTTGAAGTTTTTGAATTTTCATTTTTGCTGCCGCCGATAATAACTTTCCATATACAACATCACCATAATCAACTAAAGATAATACGAGTGAATCACAATTTCGCAAAACTGTATAATTTTTTCAATCGACTGTAAGCGAATTTCAATTTGGATAAAATATGTTTTTCAAAGCCTAACGTTGAGTCTAACCAAAGCCCTACATTTTTTGCCTCATTTACAACAGGAAGGACTTTATTATTTAAATTAACATCAAATGAAACTTCTGATAATTTTGTTAATGCGACAGATGTACCTATTAGCATTACTTGCGATTTTTCAGGGTGTAGTTTTAAATTGTGGTTAGAAGAATACTCAGAAATTTTTTTTAAGTCCTGGTTTATTAGAGTTAAAACATCTCGCCACTCTTGGAAATTAAAAGATTTGTATATTTGCGAGTCATCTGCATACTGATGTAGTTGACAACTGGTGACTACATCTGAAATATCGGAAACGTACAAGATAAATAACAGTGGTCGCAAGATTGTACCTTGAGGAACACCTGTATTTAAGTTTTGCAAACGTGACACATTTCGAGTACCATCATCATCTATAACCACAGCTTGTTTTCTCTCATTTAAGTAATTACTCATGAAATCTGTCGCAAATTTAGAAAAACCAAGATAATGAAGTTTTGCCAATAGCATAGAATGGTCTAAGGTATTAAAGACCTTTGAAAAATCTATCAGTACCAAACATATACATTTTCCACTATCAATGTTTCTAAGAAAATCATCTACTAAATGTGTTAACGCTGTTGATGTAGAATGATTTTTTCGAAATCCCGATTGTATGTTTGAAACTAATTTGTTTTTATTTAAGAACTCAATGATTTGGTTATAAATATGTCTAATATTTTAGATATAACAGATAGCAAGCTGATTGGCCTAAAATCAGAAAAATCAGTGGGATTATTGTTTTTGGCAACGGGTTTAGCCAATGCGAGTTTCCATAATGCAATTTTTTTGAATTATTACTTGGTTTATTATATGCAGTATATGCGGAACACAGTAAGGCATGCACAATTTAATATCAACTATTGAGAGACCATCCACCCCACTAGTATTAGTTTTTATGGAGTTAATTATTCTCAATAATGACACTTCATCTATTAAATTAAATTCTAGTTCACTCTCAATATTCGGATGAATATTATTTTCATAATAGTTTAGAGTATTGTCGCTTAATGTTGAAGGCAAGTTTGAGGCGGAAATAAAATAATCATTAAACAAATTGTAGGCAATTGGAAATTCGGTAACTGAGTTACATTAAGTTTCTTGGCTGCATCCCACAATTTTTTTAGCCCTTTTTTAAGCAGTTAAAAAACGCACACTTTTCTCTACGTATAGCACACTTAGTGTAATTTCGCAATTGCTTGTAATAATTTAAATTTGCTTCTGTTTTATTTTTTTCATATTTTAAGTGAGCTTTATTTCTAAGCTTAATAAGTGTCTTTATAGTGTCTGTAATCCAAAGAATGTATGGTCTTTCGGTGATAGATTTAGTTACGATAGGCGCATGCGCATCTAATAAACTTAAAATTAATTGGTTAAAGTGATAAATTTTTTCATCAATGTCATTTGATTCACATATAACATTCCAATTTATGGCCCTACAATCTAGCTCAAAATGCTGTAGATTTATATTTTTATAACCTCTGTAAGTAATAGTTTTTTTAGGCGACCTAAACTTAGGCATATCTAAAATAGCAAAAACTAGTTTGTGATCTGTGATATTCCCTGGAAGACTAATGACCTCTGTATTAATCACTTTACACGATATTTTTACAGCAATTATATCTATTAAGCTAGAACTATTTCTATAGTTATCCTCCCTACTAGCAGACTGAATTAACTGTTTCATATTGTACATGTCTAGAATATTTGTGAACTCTCTTTTTTGCTCAGAATTTTCCAATAGATTTTAATTTATATCGCCTAACAAAACGACATTTGTAAACATAGGATACACCATAGAAGAAAATTCATCCAAAAAATTCATAAAACTGACGTTATCATTATTAGGTGGACGATAACAAACGCAAATTGCAGTTTTTTGTTTATTTATTATAATTTCTATGCACATTGCTTCGATATTATTATAATTTCTAATAATAACTTGACTATATTTAATCGATTTTTTTAGGTAGAAAGCTAGACCCCCACCCCTAGTGGCCCTATCTTTTCTTATAAGATTATAACCCGGTATGGCATATAAAGAACTATCCATATCGGAATTTAACCAGGTCTCTGTTACAGCCAAAATATCAAAATCACGTTATAAATAAACTCTGAAAATTCATCAAGCCAGTATTTAGCGATCTTATGCGTTTGATACTTTTAGGCCAGTGGAATTAGCAAATATGCATATTGTAATTCGTTTCAGGATGCCACGTGGATTAAACGATAGTTTTATTGATTACGAACATGACCCTGAATTTGGTCCACTTTTTGAACGCCGGAACATTGTTTATTTAACGATTTATTGTTGAAAAATTTCAAAAAATCGACTTTTTTAAAGATAACTACTACTACTTTCTGTAAGTCCTATTTAGATATATTTCCAAGTAAGGGAGTTTTATTTCGGTCATAAACACAGGTCAAGAGGAAACTGTTAAATTTTAAACAGGTGTAAATGTCGGAATGGCCTATTTAGTTCTAAACTTATTTCGGCGTCTGCTTGCGCTATTTCTCAGTCGTGAAAATAGCCAGTGAAAATGTTGGCACCGGCAAGCGTGTCAAGTTCTACCGAGAGGATTCCAGGGCAATCGTTTTCCAAAACTTGCTCTATTACAATGAACGCGGACAAATAGTTATGGAGTACTGTAAAAGCGGAGAATAAATATGTTCGTTTTATACATCTAGAATAGTATAAAGTATCCGTCACATAATATACCAGTTGTAGCAGTGATTTATTTCTGAGGCGTGGGGTTTTAAGAATATGCGGTATTCAGGGGCTGATTTTAAAATAGTACGAACAGTTACTGTGAACAGCCCCAGCTGTTTAATGTGGAGGCAGTCGATTACAGGGGCAACATAAAAAAGTTGTAAGTTTCAAGATAACAAAGGTGGGAGGATATAGTGCCCCCTTCATACGCCACTGAGTTTAAGTAATAAAACTACTAGATCTTGTATTACAACTGTCTTCGAGGCATGGAAGATGTTGACAGGTGCTAATTAACATATTGTTTGACCATTTTGCACGAGATATTGCGAAATTCCTGCAAACTGACGGCAATGTTCAAGAGTTTCCGGCGATTTATTAGAAGGTTAGAAAGATTCAAAATTAATAACTATTGACTTATTTATTAACAACTGTGAGGTAAAAATATCAAAAGTGGTGCAAGCTTGTAGTATACGCAAAATGCCCTGGACAGTTGTGTAAATGTGTAAATATTGAAACACCCCATACCCCGGTCGTATATTTATCTCTCTCTTTTGTCGAGAAAGAAAAATATACAAATTTGGCCATTTACGTGATCGTCTAGATTAATTAGTTAGGACCCAAATTACGTTGTGCGTAGTATTATTTTATTTAACAAAGATTAAAATTTGTATACCCAAACTATTCAGTTCCCCTGGTTCTTTAATATAAAGTTTGATAATACCTGCCTGCTTTAATTTACTACGATACTTGCTTATTCGGGTGGTTGGCTAGTTATACCCTGTATATTGAATTTAACGGAAAATTGACCCAGATTCATTTACCACTCCCCTTTTATACCTGTCAGTGCTAAATTGGTTTATTTCGAACATAAAGTCAAGGAGCTAGGTTGACTTATGTTGTTATTTCATTTAAACTATTTCCAGGAATTTGTAAAGATAAATAAAAAAATCATAGACCATTTTAATACATTTATTCGAACAATTGTTCGGATAGAAAATTTATGTTGGATGTGACAATTGTCGGGTAATCCCAAATTCAATATAAATTGGCATATAATCTGAGTCTCAATCGAGACGTACATACTTTGATTATTACTGACAATCGTCAGCCAATGAAATTGTGGTAAATAAATGACAATCGTCAAAAACACATAACAGTAGTCTCGACACTGTGCAGTTGCTGTGTCTGTGACACTGAAATATAGCGACAAATAGGTAACTGAAAATTAAGTTTAAAATGACAGAGTTCCGTCTTATTTGCCTGTCGGAGGCAGTTGTAGTGGAAATTCTTACATCACTGTGAGAAATATCTCATACAAAAAGAAGAATCAAGTTGCGGAAATTTACAGATATATTAATTTTGGTCGTTCAAACATATTCGATGCGATGTGTAGATGCGTAGATGGGAACAAATCGTAATTACGAAGTTGAACCCCTGGCAATTGCCAGTTGATATTGTGTTGAATTAAATGACAATCGTCATTAATTAATGAATGAGCAAACAATTTTAACAAATCTGGAAAAGTTGTTTTACTCGGTATATCTACTGCTTATTTAACAGCTGATGGCAAAAGTTCCACTGAAGTGATAAAACAGGGTCACTGCACCCCAGATGTCCTACTCGAGTACGGTAGTTTTAACCACCTGTCGTGCAGACTTCAAAAGTTACAGTGCCGACGGATTTTCGAATTTAACTATTGCCCAAACGGCGGTGTATTTGGAACTTGCAGACTCCGGCGCCTGCTTTATTTACCTATTTATTGTTATATTGAATCGTGTCAGTTCGAACGCAACAATCAGACTGGGTCGGTCCTCCGTATATGTATTATTTTTTAATTATTGACATAAAAATCCATTTCACCTACAAAGTCATTGGCTCACCTTGTCGCACATTATCTCAGCTGCATAAGGCAATAGTGAATTAAAATGGATAAATTTCATAAACAACAAATAACTACCTTTGAAAATTAAATAAAATTAACCTAACAGCTCTAGGTACCACAAAACCCATAATTTTGTAAATTCCAAGTAAAATCCCTGAGTGCCCATACCAGGATATAAAATACAATGAACTATGAATAAATTCGCGACGCGATGCTAAAACGTAAAATTTAGCCCAATGAAATAAACGCTCATTCCGATGTCAATATTACCTGTTCCTACGACGAGGCTTAAGTTCCCCAGGTCGGTTCCCCCGGCGTCGTTGTTCGTCATTTCTGTGTCCAGGTCCGCAAAACGACACTTCATTGAGCTCTCCAGTCGTCGCGGTCACTAGCGCAGTAATAACCGTCGTCCGTCTTCTTTGAAGTTGACAACCACTGGGCGAATTGTTTCTTCCTACTTTTATTTGTTTTCCTTAATTATTTGCGCTAGGCAGTTGTCTCGAAGTTCGTGCCTTTGCAGTTTACTTGCAAAGCGAGTCTCCAAAGGACACGACTGGGGTACTCCTTGAATTTGTGCTCTAGGTATTTATGCTGGGGGCGGTGTACTTTTCCAGGAGTTTACCTGCAAGCGGGTCTCCGAAAAGTACTTGTGTTGGGAGCGGCGCACTTCTCCTGCAGTTTACCTGCAAGCGGGTCTCCAAGAGAAAGTGCCACTTTTTGTAGTTGGGCTGGGAGCGGCGCACTTCTCCTGCAGTTTACCTGCAAGCGGGTCTCCAAGAGAAAGTGCCCCGAGGTTTGTGTGAGCTCGGTATTTATGTTCCCTACCCCGTGACGTAGTTTCAACGTATACGCATTTAAAGTTATTTTCTCACCGCGGAGTCACGTAGGCTTATTTCTAAAGGTTCAAGTGCATCCCCGTTTGTATGCAATTTCTCGTCGTTCCCTGCATTAAGTTTCGTTATCTAAATTTTATAACGTAAACGAACATCGATTTGAAATTCTTTCGTTGACTAAATGTAAACAACGCGTTCTGAAGATGTGAGAAAGTTTATCTGAAGCGAAAACTAGGTACAGTTTGTTAAAAATTCCTATTGCGTTTTTCTTGAAATTTAAAATAAAAATAAAAATATATTGACAGAATACTGGAAATCGAAAAAAATGAATATACTACGGGGTGGTCCGTTTCACTATATAGCCATCCACGTCGTATGCAATATACATTAATTGACATAAACAGTGTCCAAATTGTTTATTTGTTTGTATCAGCGCAAAAACCTCTGAAGTTGCGAAATCAGGGTACACTTTTTCGGCTTTTCTTTTCCTACGTGTTATTATACCCTTTGCAAACATGAAGAGTATATTGCATTTGATCCGCACATTTCTAAAATCTAAAATACTGCTTGTACAGAAAATAAATTCATCGAATTTTGTACAACTTTATAAATGTCCATCAATCCGCCCGTCACGTTTTTTGTAAGCACGATAACTTAAGAAAGAAAAGTCCAATTGAGTTGAATTAGCGCAGAAAAAAGTTATTGATCATTTAAATTTCAATAAAATGAGTTAGCGATACACGACCTTACTTACAGAACAGAAAATGCACTGGACATTAAGGAAACCGCTATAGAAAAATTTCTTAATATTGAGGGAGCTTTTGATGCCTCATTTGACTTTCTAAGCAAAGCAATGAAAGGAGGCGGAGTCGGAAAATCCAAACAAAATCAGAAATATTCATTCCATGCTGAAACCCATGTCAGTGGATGTACATGCCTAATGGGAAATTACACGCACGGTATTAACAGAGATACAGGGTGTTAAAGTCAATATTATATTTTTAATTTTCTCGTATAACTTTTGAAGTTTTTCAAGTATTGTTGTGAAAATTGGTGAATGGGGGTTTTTTGATATGAAAAATTCAAATCTGTTCCCAGTTATTGTGTAGATCCTAGAGGGCGCCACATAAGCATTGTTTAAGATGTAAATGTACTATTAACTTTTTTACCAGTAACGTTATCACTTTTTTTATTAAAAAATCCTAAACCTATCTCATTTTAGCAAAAAAAAAAGTATACTTGTCATTAGTCTTAGAAATTGACCGTTTTCGAGAAAATCGCATTTTGACATTCAGCCTCATGAATCATCATAAGGAATATTTAACGTAGTAGGCGCCGATACCAACAATACTTTTGACATTTAAAAATTATCGTGACATTCATTTTTTGCAATTTTATTTATCTATTTTTCTTAATATCAGTTAATTAACGAAAATCAGAACATGCCGAGACATAATAATTATTCAAATTCAGATATGATAGATATGGTTAATATTTATTGTCAACTGAATTACAATGGACGTGCTGCGCAACGTGAATATTTGCGAAAATTTCCAAATAGTAATCTGTTTGTAAATTTTCGCAAATATTCACGTTGCGTTGTAATCAACCTGATCGTAGACTATTTCAAAATCTGTTCAGAAATTTAGGCGAAAGTGGTTCATTTCATCCTAAACGTGATAATTTAGGTCGACCGAAAATTATTACCAAGATGAAGAAATATTAGTTCGCATTGCAGATGATCCACAAGTTAGTACAAGACGATTATGTGCAGCTACAGGAATTAGTAAAACTTCCATTCTAAAAATATTGCATGCAGAAAAATACCATCCATTCCATTTTACGCCAGTTCAAAATTTATTGCCTGCCGATCTTCCACTGAGATATCAGTTTGCAAGTGATATTCGGAATAAGCAAAATATTGTCTACTCATTCGTCAACAGAATATTATTTACAGATGAAGCTGCATTTACCCGCCGAGGTATCTTCAATTTAAGAAATAACCATTTTTGGGAAGTTGAAAATCCTCATATAAAGCGAGAACGACATTTTCAACATGAGTTCAAAATCAATGTTTGGTGTGGGATCATTGGGGGCCGCAAAACGGTCAATTTCTAAGACTAATGACAAGTATACTTTTTTTTCGCTAAAATGAGATAGGTTTAGGATTTTTTAATAAAAGAGGGGGTAACAGTGCGGGTAAAAAATTTAAGAGTACACGTACACATTAAACAACGCTTATGTGGCGCCCTCTAGGATCTACACAAAAAATGGGAGCAGATTTGAATTTCTCATCTCAAAAAACCCCCACTCACCAATTTTCACAACAATACTTGAAAACTTCAAAAGTTGTATGAGAAAATTAGAAATATAATATTGACATTAACACCCTGTATCTCTGTTAATATCAATTTTTGTGCTAAGGTAAGTTTAGTTAAATCGTAATATTTTAATGTCAGAAACCCACTGTTGCTCTATGGACCATTACTTAAGGACCACCCTGCATATCTGTTAAGTAGACTAAATATTCCAGTGTTAATGCCAATGTTGCATAAAAAATAATTTTCAGATTATTTTTTATATTATTTCTTGTGAGAATGAAAAAACTTGTACAACGTTTTTGTGGCTTGAGATTTTTCAAGAGTAGGAGAGAACATTTTGTTTATTAAGACATGCGGTTTCAAGTTTTTGTTTTAACTTTTAATAATTCTTTGAAATGTAACAAATGTTTTATATGTCAATAAAACATTTTCTAGATTGGCCTAGAGAAACTATTGTATTTTTTTTGAGATCGATAGTGACTTCTCGTAAAGGGCAAGCCTCTTGATAATTTCTTCCAGACAATGATATTATATTTTCAAAGGGACTTCATTGATTAGCTTTATTATATTAGTATACTGACGCGATCACAATTAAATTAACAGTATATATTAACAAGCTAAAAACGTACTCTTCGCCTGTTCACTGAACTTTTTATATAACTTACATATTCTATAGGATACTCTTCGCAGTTTTTTGTAAATAACGTTAGTTTTAGACATTTTTTATTTTATAGTACGAACTTGGTTGGTAAAATACTCAGTGTAAAATAAAGTAAAAGTTGAAAAAAAAACTATACCATACCCTATTTGGGTTTCGAACCCGGGACCCTTGGATTCCGAGTCAGAAGCGTAAGAACTACACTACCACCTTACATGTAAAAAAATGTAAATTTTTACATTATAAGACACGAGCTAAAATCATATTTTCACGGTAGCATATTACATTATGAAATTATGAAATGTATATTTGTAAAATACATAAATATTTAGATATTAAAATGAAATATCATTTCACCAGATTTCTATTCAATTACAAAAACATAAAAATCAAAAAAAAAATTTTTTCAAATTTAAATCATTAATAACATTTTTATTTACCGATCGAGTTTGTTCAAAAACAATAGGGTTCTTTCTTAAGTTATCGTGCTTACAAGAAACGTGACGGACATTTTGAAAGTTGTTCAGAATTCGTTCATTAACACAATGATATGAAATTTTTTTCTCTACGAGCGATATTTACGATTTTAGAAATGTGCCGATCAAATACAATATACTCTTCGTTTTTGCGAAGAATATAATAACAGTAAAATTTTTGTTTTTCATGTTAAAGATATGAGTGTATCTGCTAAATACTCAAAGTAACATTTTTCAGTAATAATTATGAAAGCAGAAATAAAAAATGTTCTTTAGAATTTGCTTTAAACACGATAATTAGTCAAATATGTGTGTGATTTCGTGGAATATTTCAACCAAACTCCATTATATTCGTGATAGGAGTAATGCTGGAGTAATTTTCGCACCAAAATAGCCACAATTTATTATAATATTTAAGGTCATACTGACATTATATCTCTCAGAATGTATAATCATCGTTAATTTGTCTTCATCCGCAGTTGGTGCGTTAGGGTACACGCGAAGACGATGAAAAATTTTCTGTCAATTTTTCATACTAAACGACTCCTTTCAGTCTATATGAAACAACTCATATTAATTATCAGCAATTATCCAACACTAACAGGCGATGTCTGAACTGTGTAAAAGCGGCCATTTTTCGCTTGACAAGAACCTAATAGCTGTATGAAATTAACGAATTGCTCCCAACTGCTCTGCTCTGTATCATAAAACGCCACTTTGAAAGACACGTGCGAAAAACATTAATTGCTACCCTCCACCATTGAATAAGATCTTGCTAGTATGAAACTAAAATATATAGTTTTCACTTACAATTTCTGGATTAAGTGATTTTTCTCTTGCGGTAAAATTTATTTTACGATTTTAAGATGACTTTAACAAGGTCCAACCGTTTGATTTAGTGCTGTTACCGAAAAGCCATAAAATGCAATGCATATAAAGCTATTCTAATTCAATCTAGACAAGTGCATAAGTCCTTTCTGAGGTTTAATTCATTTTGTCATTTGGTGTGGATATATCCCAGTGAACAATTTTGATTACCTTAAGTAACGGCTAGTTTTACAAGGGTTTTATTAAGATTACGAGTTTATATTGGAGGTTTATGAAGTCACTAATTGGTTGGGAAATTCTATTGTGGCTATGTAAAGTTACTAAAAGGCCGAAGAGGTTTTATAAAGTGGTAACAGAAACGTTTCCATCACCAACTTTGTTTATCACTTATAGTAACTATTTGTTATACAGGGTGTTTCACGAGGAGACGGACATACTTTAATGGCAGATAGAGGACACCGAGGGTAATCATAACCACCCATAGAAAAGGCTAGTTGTTGAAATACAGGTTGTTTTATGTATTTTTGCCAAAATTTCTTTTGTATGTTACTTTGTACAGGAATGGAATAATAAGTTCATATTTTGCACAAATAATACACTAATGATCGTGAATAAGTACTTGTATCACACACAAAAAAAAATCCAGGTCCGGACTAGAAGAAAAAATGTTTTTGTTGTTCTTCAGAAACACAATACCCTGTATATCTTTTTTTTAAATTTCAATATTAAATTCGAAAAGTACATAAAAAACTGAACAAAATAGCTTCATTAATTTTTTTGCCACACTTGCCGCATTCGAAATAAATTCCACTAAATAACGCAATATGAGACTTTAGAAAATATCGATAAATGTTACGCGCAAAAAATGCTTCCACTAGTAAATTAGGCATTTACTTTTTATTTCAACAATAATTGTTATGTTTTTATTGCCAATTTTTACGGAGGGGGTAAAATAATTAGAATAATAAATCAAGAATCTATTTCATTCCTCTCAAATATTAAGAACTAAAAGAGCAACATAACATTATAAGAAGTACGGTAGCAACAAAGTTGTATATCAATAATGCACATTTTAACCAAACTAGAATAATTGTATGAAAAACAAAAAAATGCAGATATTGTCAGAAAATGCATTTATCAATAGGGACAACTAACTGATTTAACGTAAGTCATTGTTTAAAGTTGTCACTATTGATCATAGTAGCGTCATATTATTCATTTAAAAGTTTTTTAATAGTTTTCGTTATTTAAACAATTATTTATTTAATATTCCAAAAATGCGGTACCGATTTTCAAACGAAGAATATGCTGACATAATTTTGATCTACGGGTATTCTAACGAAAATGGCAGGGCAGCAGAGAGAGAACATCAAAGACGGTTTTTTAACAGACGACGGCCTGACCATAAACTTTTGGGACCGTATATCAGTATTACAGAGGACATGGCAAGTTTCCTACAGCTACAGTTGCGGAACACAACATAAGGCAAGAAGTAAATTTAGAAAATAATATTTTACATATGGTTAATCAAAATTCAAGTCTAAGTACCCGAAAAATGAGTTCGGTGATTGGTGTTCCTTACACTAGGATATGGAGGATATTGAAAAAACAACATTTTTACCCGTACCATATTCAATTAGTACAACGTATTGCACCAGGCGATGAAATCAGTCGCCTGACTTTTTGTTGTTGGGTATCTGAAAATCGACGAATAATTTACAAAACTTTATTCACAGACGAGGCGCAGTTTACAAGGGAGGTATCAAATATTCTAGAAATGCTCACTTGTTAGGACCACATTTTTTTTGAAGGTACACTGACTGGTAACGTTTATCTTAATTTTTTACAACATACGTTACCGAATTTTTTAGAAAATGTAAATATCCGAGGTATGTTCTTTCAACATGATGGAGCCCCATCGCATTTCTCCAGCCAAATTAGAAATCATTTAAATGATACAAACAGATGGATTGGTCGGGGAGGTCCTCATGTATGGCCGGCAAGGTCTCCGGATTTCAACCCTGTAGATTATTTTTTCTGGGGTCACTTAAAAAGTGAGGTCTACAATGTGGACATTAATGACACGGATCAGTTCATTCAAAGGATTGTTGATTACTGCAACGAAATTAGAAACAATCCAGATGTGATAAGATCAGTCGGACATCTCGTGAACAGTACCAGAAAATGTACTGAAGGGGCATTTTGAACATAAAATTTAATTATGATTCTAATTTCTAAATATGTTTTATAACAATATCTAAATATCTGAATTTTTTGTTTTTCATATATAGCCCAGTCGATGAAGGTATTTACCCACAAAAATTTGCAAACTGAATAATTTTTTTCTGAAATCTATCGGAAATATCTACATTTTCGGCGCGATTTCAGATCGAAAAATGTACAATTCCAGTATTTTATTCTGTTTCTAAGAAACTATCACAAAACAGACCGGAAAAGATCCGTTACCAAGCAACGATCAACAAAACCGTACGGGAATGTTACTTTCCCGGCCTAGGCCGGGAAAGTAACATTCCCGTACGTTTTTTTATGTATATTTTAGACAGTAAATAAATACACGCAGACAAACCAACTCACATTAAAATTGCATTTATTAGTAAGCAGTTAGATTGTAATGAAGAAATGTTATGCATTAATACAAATTCCTTAATTTATAATAATATTGATTGTGATTTCAGAAAAAATAGTATGTGTACTTCGGTGTGAAAGCACATTCCCGGACTTCGATGCTTGTTGGCCTCGGCTAGCGCCTCGGCCAACAATTTGCATCGTCGTCCGGGAATGTATTGCTTTCACACCTAAATACACAATATACTATTTTTTAATAAGTTCGTGAAAGTGTATAGATCCTGAAAAGTTTACATTTCGCTCGGATGCAGAACATAAAAAAAAGTGAAAAACAATTTTCATCCATTTTTTACAAATTTTGAAATTAAGTCAAGCTGGGAAAAAATAAAAAATACAGATGGATAGATCACGTATTTATGAACAAAAAATGCCCTAACAAAATTTATCGCTAAAGCCACGGTTTTGAATACGCATGACTGTGAATACGCATGACTGTGACACGTGACACCGACGCACTGAATTACATGTCACTAAATCAGAATTTTTTCAATCTATATGATTTAAAGGATCGAAATTGTAGCTTTCTGATGCTTTTTTGTTTTAAACAATACAAGCAAAGGATGGATGAGAAAAATATATATTATCACTCCCAAACTCAATCGTCGCAATAAAAAATATAGAAAAAAAAATAAAAGCCCTTCAAAAATATTCTTTCTTCATTGAGAACTGTTAAAAAGTATGTACACTTCATGATTATTATGGTTTATTAAGTTGTAGTAACGTGGATTCAAAAAAAGTACATCTAAAATCATTTTAATTTCCTTGCTTGATGATTTTCTTGATAAATATAAATATTGGAGTCTGTAATTTGCCGAGAAATTGACCCATTGGAAAAAAGAAAATATCACTATTTCGGAAAAAATGTACACTTTTCGAATGTTCAAACACAAATTCGTTTACTTGTATGCATTTTTTCGAAAATATGATTAATCAGATCATCATAAGAAATTGCGATTTTCACGATTTTATTCTTATAACTATGAAAATATCTTTGATTGTTTTGAATATAAATTATGGAACTTTTCCAATCCATTAACAAATGTATAAGGAATCCATTGGATGTGGCTGAAATGTGACGTAAAAATTCATGCGAGCGATTCAGCGGCTATGTGTGGTGTCTGTGTATGCGTTCATAATTATATATTTTCTCTCCAAACTCACTATTTATCCTCCTCTTCACTAAGAAAAGTGTTAAAAATGTGTAATTAGAAAGAGAAAAAAGCTTTATTTTACTCCTTAGAACTGCTAAGAATTTTTAGAGGTTCCGTAGTATGCATTTAACCGTGCGCTTGGCCGTGCAGAGTGACAAAGTTACTTCACTATTATTTTTTCAGGAATACCGTGGCTTTAGCGATAAATTTTATTAGGACATGTTTTTTCAAGAAGTACGTGGTATATCAACCCTGACTCTAAAAATTTTGAAAAAATGAATGAAAAAAAAAGTTTTTAACTTTTTTTTATGGTCTGCATCCGAGCGGAATGTAAACTTTCCAGGATATTATTCTATACACTTTCACGAACTCATTAAATAAAAATTATTCAGTTTGCAATTTTTTTGTGGTTTCACTCTAAAATGTTCTCTGTCGTCTGGGTTAATAATAGTATATTGTGTATTTAGGTGTGAAAGCAATACATTCCCGGACGATGATGCAAATTGTTTGCCGAGGCGCTAGCCGAGGCCAATAAGCATCGAAGTCCGGGAATGTACTTTCACACCGAAGTACACATACTATTTTTTCTGAAATCACAATCAATATTATTATAAATTAAGGAATTTGTATTAATGCCTAACATTCCTTCATTACAATCTAACTGCTTATTAATAAATGCAATTTTAATGTGAGTTAGTTTGTCTGCGTGTATTTATTTACTGTCTAAAATATACCTAAAAAACCGTACGGGAATGTTGCTTTCCCGGCCTAGGCCGGGAAAGTAATATTCCCGTACGGTTTTGTTAATCGTTGCTTGGCAACGGATCTTTTCCTGTCTGTTTTTTGATAGCTTCTTAGCAACGGACTGGAATATTGGAATTGTGCATTTTTCGATCTGAAATCGCGCCGAAAATGTAGACATTGCCGATCGATTTCAGAAAAAAATTATTCTGCTGATGGCTTGTTGGTATTTTGCTATTTACAGTAGTAGTTGTTTTACTAGTTTTTAATAAATGAAGGGAATTAAATAGATTCTTGGTTCGGTGGCCTCTAACATTATTTTTTTGTAATTATTTTACCCCATACATAAAAATTGGTGATTAAAACATAATAATTATTGTAGAAAAAAAAAAGTAAATGCGTAATTTGATAGTGGAAACATTTTTTGCGGGTATCATTCATCGATATTTTCTAAAGTCTCATATTGCATTATTTATTGGAATTTATTTCGAATGTGGCAAAAGTGTGGCAAAAATTAATGAAGCCATTTTGTTCAGTCTTTTATGTACTTTTCGAATTTAGTATTGACATTTAAAAAAAACATATACAGGGTATTGTTTTATTGAAGAACAACGAAAATATATTTTTTTCGAGTCTGAACCTGGATTTTTTTGTGTGTGATACAAGCACTTATTCAGGATCACTAGTGTATTGTATGTGCCAAATATGAACTTATTATTCAATTCCTTTATCAAGTAACAACCAAAAGAAATTTTGGCAAAAATACATAAAACACCCTGTATTTCAGCAACGAGGTTCCAACTATCTTTTTCTATGGGTGATTGTGACTACGTTAGGTGTCCTCTATCTGCCATTAAAGCATGCCCGTTTACTCGTTTAGTCCGCCAACATCGCAGAAGTCCATTTGCCGTGATATCTTTTTTCCATATTTTGAATATCCTGGTGGAATCTCTATCCATGCTCATCACTTACTGCACCACCGTTTTCTGGGAAGTAATCTAGGTGTGAATGTAGAAAGTGGACTTTTAATGACATATTGCATCCTAATTTCTGGTAGCAAGAAAGAATATTCCCAACAAGGTCTCTATAGTTTTCTGCTCTTTTGTTATCGAGAAAGTGTGTGTGTGTGTGTGTGTGTTTTAAAGGAATTCCAAGCAGCTTTTTCATTACCTTCTAGAATGTTGTCAAATTCAGCATCTTTGAAAAGGTTCTTGATTTGAGGACCCACAAAAATTCCCTCTTTAATTTTCGCATTACTAAGTCTGGGAAATTTTTGTTCTAAATAACTGAAAGCACGTCTTTCTTTGTCCATAGCTTTTACTAAGTTTTTTATAAGCCCCAGTTTTATGTGGAGTGGTATCAGTATTACCTTTTGTGAATCAACTAATAGAATGTTAGCAACATTTTCTTCTCCTGGTTCAAAACCCGGCCAAATTTTTCTTTTGTAATGTTCTAATCGCGTTCGAGTGTCCCACTCGAAACAGCAATATTTTGTATACCCTTGCTGCATACCAAGTAAGATAGCTATTACTTTTAAGTCTGCACAAATATGCCACTTGTTATATTCTATAGTTTGTAGCAATACATTCATGTTACTGTAATGTTCCTTCATGTGGACAGCATTGGCGATTGGAATTGTTGGCAATTTATTTCCATTGTGGAGTAACACAGCTTTTAGACTAAGTTTCGAGGCGTCAATAAAAAGTCTCCAGTCACTAGGATCAGGGGAATGTGTAAAGCACTCATTAAACCGTCAATGTCCTTGCAGGCAACCAAGTCATTTTCCATTTTGAAAAAAGGTATAAGATCTTTTTGACGACTTCGATACATGGAAATTTTAACATTTTCTTGTAGTAAATTCCATTGTTGTAATCGAGATGCCAAAAGCTCCGCTTTTGCCTTGGACAGATCAAGGTCTCTTATAAGATCACTTAATTCGCGTTGATTAATTTTGTTTGATTCACCACCGGACACTTCGGCAGAGAAATCGGGATCTTGTGATGTTGATGGCTGGACTAAGTCGTCATCTACATTATCATCCGATTCTTCGTCAGAATCAAGGCTGTATTCTTGAGATGAATTAGGAATAGGTAGTTCATCATTATGGAGAACCGGGCGAATGGCAGATGGTAAATTGGGGTATTGTATTACCATCCTTTTTTTCTTGATAAAACCCTGTCTAATAGGAGGTATCACGCAAAAATAACAATCGGTAACATGATCTATAGGTTCTCGCCAGATCATGGGCACAGCAAAAGCCATTGAACGTCCTTTTCCACTTAGCCAACTGCAAAGATTGTTCGCACAATTGCTGCAACATATATGAGGTGCCCATTTTTTGTCATCTCCAATTGTACAACCAAAATACAACTGGTACGCCTTCTTAATTTTGGGAGTAAAATTACGTTTTTGATGCGCAAAAGTCACTTCACCGCAAATATAATAAAAGTTGTTAGGTGTATTTACACAATCTCGTGGCATATTTTCAAAATAGCACTATTTATTTTCGAAAATGAACGCTTATGCACAAGGTACAAATACGACTACCTAAGAATGAATATTAGTTTTAGTGACAAATAGAGAGGTAGGTAGTTAGTATGTCTATTTTTCGTAGAATTCTAATTCTACCTGTTATTTGTGATAGGACCGCCCATAAACTAGGCTTTATAACGATCCAGCGGCAGGGAGCCAGCCTTGTCGGCATGCTTTCAACTCGTTCGTAAAAATGAACTGGTCCGCTGGAATTCCAATTATCTTCAAAGCATACCGACAATGTCAGGTCCCAGTAGCTGGATCGTCTGTAGACCCCTGAGGTCTACACACGATCCAGCGGCAGGAAGCCACCCTTGTCGGCATGCTTTGAACCCATTCGTAAAAGTAAACTGGTCCTCTGGAATTCCAATTATCTTCAAAGCATACCGACAATGTTGGCTCCCTGCCGCTAGATCGTGTGTAGATCCCTTACAGTCCTTTTATGCATGTGTTTTCTATCGTCTATCGAACTACGATAGTTTTTCACACGGTATAAAATCGTATCGTATTGTTCATTTTATGCAAATGAAAACGTTTGGTTTTGTATCGCATGACTAGTACAGCTTCGATGTTTTGTTTCAAAATGAAATGAAAGACAGTCGCCAGCGCAGACGTACAGACAGGCACGATGCTCAACATCGCACGTTTGCATAAAATGCTCCATTTCAATAATGTATTTCTATTAAATCGTGTGTCGTTTGTCATCGTGCCTACTAGAGGTGCCTACGATGGTTCATCTAGAACGCAACGACGTGTTTACTGTACGGCAGTGCATAAAAAAGTCCATTGCTTACCATGCCCTTCTAGAACGCACGATGAAGTATCGTAACACGATACACGATGGAAAACGTATTGCATAAAAGCGGTGTTATACCTGCGTTAGGGTAAAAACACAAAGAAAGCAGGCAACCTGCTTACTGGTAGTCAGCGCCTGTAAGCGCCAATAATTAAGTACGCTTTTAAAAGGGTAAGAACACAAAGAAAGCAGGTTGCCTACTTACTGGTAGCCGGCTTTGTCTATGTACGGGAACGTTTAAAAGCGTACTTAATTATTGGCGCTTATAGGCGCTGACTACCTGTAAGCAGGTTGCCTGCTTTCTTTGTGTTTTTACCCTTACGCCGTCTACACAGTAGCGGCAAGTTTTCTGCTTTCCGAAATTCGGAACCGATCGGCGCTTATTGCCTGCTTTTGAAGCGAACACAGTAAATGCAGGTAGAAGCAGGCGAATTTGTCAGTTCATTCAACTCATCACTAATTTCCCTCCAATATTTATCCAACCCATTTCTATTAAACAATCTGAAGAACCTAGAAAATTCAGGGAATTTTAAAAACCCTAAAAAAATCATGGAAATCTCAGGGAAATTTAAATATTTTACTGAAATCATGGAATTTTGAGTCACGATATGGAAAACAATAAACTACTTAGGAGCTCCCACTGTTATTTTAAATTATTTTTAAACTGCAAACTTCGTTCGTCCACTTAATGTCGATTTTATACCGCAAATTATTATTTTTTATCAAATTGAAAATTAAAGTAAAAATTATTTGATTACCTAAAATTACGTTTAACATAATGATAATAATTATTTGCCACCGAAGAACATTTTTTTTGTCATGGAAAACCTGAAAAATTCAGGGAATTTTTTTAGCTATGTAAAGTCTGAACCCTGTTAAAGTGAAATCTATGTGTTTTATCCCATATAGGATCTCTTACAAATACGGCAGCAATTAATCTTTCAATATCCATTATCAATAGAAAACCAGCGCGTGCAGCCGGTAAGAAAGAACTAAATAATCATTCCGGTAAAATGGTCGGTACCGACTACCAGCGCCGACTAATCGGAACCTGCATCTACTGTGCTATTGCCAATTTAAATGCATGCAATCATTCTCAAAGCTTATAAGCGCGGGTCGGCGCCGACTACCTGAAAACAGGTAACCGGCTTTCACTGTGTTCGTGGCGTAACACTTTATTACCTGAATTGGAAAAACCAGAGCCAACTTGAACTTTTGCTTTTTATATTGCTATTTAGCATGACGAAGTTACTAAGAATTTGCTATTTTTACTTCCAATAGATGTAGACTGTAGAATAGTGAATTAATTGTAAATTACAATGTACCCAAAATATAAATATTTCATATAGTTCTTCCATCTTTCCTATAGTTTGTGCAATGAATAGTATTATAGTATTAGAATACACACTAAGATATTTAAAAAAAAATGAACACAAAAATTAAGTTTCTTTTTGTACGACTATTAAATAATTTGTTTATTATATATGCGTTTTTGAACGAGTAAAAGGGCTTATTGCGTACGGCAGTGGCTAATAATTTATTACTTACAAGCTAGGACATATCACATAATAATTCGTACCCATCATTTAACATGTTTTGATACTCTCAGGTTTTTTACTAGTGATGATCATGTTCATGTTGAGTAGTCGTAGAAAAAGTGTAGTATTTCACTTCCCGAATAATAGCTATTACTCACTTGACACTCGCCTTCGGCTCGAGATGTAAACATCATCCTTGTGAATAATAGCAGCCTTCAAAAAAGATCGCTAAAGATTGTGATATTAGATTTCACAAATCTTTTTTGAAGGTTTAAAAAAAAGTTTTTTTTTTTCGCCCTTTTTATGGTCCTCTTTACTTGACTTCTACACAGTACACTGATTTTACGTCAGGCTCGTTATTAAAGAATCCTGAAATCTCCATATATCCAATTCATGTAAATCTGCAATAGTGTTGCATTATGGTAGCTACATTAGTTCACTGTTTTGAATTCTTAATTTTGCGAGACACCTTCGCCAAATATTGCCAAGTTTTCGGCTAAAAGAATCTTATTCCCAATTTTTGCTCACTTTGCACTGGATGTAGCTTGATGAAATTAATAAGGGACCACTTCCGAGCCATACATTACAGTGTAAGAAAGATTTCAAAGAAATTCCTTATGCCAATCCAGAGTAATGATTGTACAAATATTAAATAAACATACATACAGATCGAATTGAGAACTTCCTCCTTTCGTACATTTTTTGAAGCCAGTTAAAAAGTACGCTACGCAGTTCACAAACAGACAACTACATTTTGTTACATATTATTGGCAAAGCGCTCTTGCTCACAAATTTAAATATTAATTAGCTATGGTAACTTAGATATAATTTTCTGAGCTCTTGACCGTATCTGACACAAATTGCTAATGGTAAAACAAACTTTAACCATAAAAAGTTTGAAAACAAATTAACAGGAAAAATAGAAGAACAACAATAAAAGCGGTTGTTTTAAGGTTTAAGGACTTCCTTCATGACTTTCTGAAGAGTCGTTAATAATTTCTTAAGTCATTTTACGATCAAGTACAAGTAGATAAATTCAAAATGACGTCTGAAATGTACTTCTATAGAGGACATTGTATTTGAAAAATCCATTTTTCTTGAATATTTCAGGAAGTATTGATCGGACACAAAAAGAAGAGGACATTTTAAAAAAGAGGTCAAGTTTTTGTGTAAAATGAAATGCAAAGTACGCTCCAATTTTGCTTCATAAAAAGTGTCATATCGTCAAAAATAAATGTAAAAAAAATCAACTCCAAAAAGAAGGTGCAGGCTTTGAGGCATTGATTTATTTGTTTAAAAGATACTCGTGAATGATGTATGCACTTAAAATTTTAAACTTAAACATGCAACAAAAAACAACAAACTTAAAATGTTGTTTTATCTTCAAAAATTGATCAAAATGTATAATTCTTGTTGGGTTGCATTTTTAATGCTATTCATTTTGATTCAATAATAGTGAATTCGACTCAGTGGCTCAATAGTGGAACGGATAGAACGTCGTAGCTCATTAAAAATATTTTCGGAGTAGAAAGATATGGGATAAAAACCATCTTGTTCAGAAATGTTTAACGCATCAGAATCTCTTTTTACGAAAATTTTGGGTGGTACTGAAAAAAATTATGAGCGATTGAATCTTGAAAATGTCTATTTTCGTACGGGCCTCCTCCGCAAACTGATGTTTTTTTTTCTCCATAGCCAAGTAACGTAAATTACTAATTTTTGTTTCACTGATGTACTATTGGGTATGCAACGAGTATATAATTTTTAATGTAGAAAGCACCTTCAATTTTAGTTGTAGTTATTTTTTTTTCAAGCGGAACACGGCAAAATTGAGAAAGTTCCGACTTCAGTAGTGCTTAACTTTTTTTTTCACGATATGGATTTCAATTTTTTTACCATGTTTGGCTGAATTGAAGCAATACCAATATGCCCTCGCATAACATATGGTCGCGTTTCAAAAGTAAAGTTTTTAGAGCCATTTTTATAACGTCTTGTCTGGCGAGCTGTTCTCCTCACTGGAGTGCGAGAGAGCGCGAATTATCGACTACTGCGGTTTCTATACAGGGTGTAACGCAAATTACCCGAAAAATTTTAACCATATATGAGAAGTCGACTTCATAAAAAAAAAATTTAATAAAAGTCCAACACAGAAAAAATATTTTGTTAAAATTTAATTTTGTTAAAAATTTATGTTACATTGTCACATTTTTAAAGTTACAAATTGATGAAAATGATAATTTATTGAACTTTACTTCATTGAAGGACTGTTGTATTTATATATATAAAAAAAATGTAACTAAAAAAAATTTAGATTAAAAATTTTAATTTTAAATAGTAGGGTTATTTTAACATTTCCAATAAATTATCATTTTCATCAATTTGTAACTTTAACAATGCATATCTTTTTCTGTGTTGGACTTTTATTAAATTTTTTTTTAAGAAGTCGACTTCTTATTTGAAGGTGCATGTGTGGTTAAAATTTTTCGGGTAAGTTGCGTTACACCCTGTATAATTCAACTGACATATTATTCGCAACCAGTGCAGTGCAGTGTCTTGGCTTGATCAGTACATGCTTTGACAGGTTCAGACTTAACGAGTTCATTTTATAAAATTAGCAAGAAAAGAGTGTTTGACACTTTAATAAAAACACCTGAAATATTGGAAAGTTTACAATTTTTTGAAGTGCTGCCAACAAACGAAGCTGTTGACGCTGCGAGAAATTTTGTACAAAAATTGTACAAGCAAAAGAGTTGCACAAGCTTGGACGAGCTTCGTTATAACATGACGATGAAAACCAAGAAATCTGCAGCAGAACTTCCTCCGACTGAAGACGCGTTTTTGCAACACGTTTTAAGGTATGTACTTACTTATCAACGTGACCATATTATATTGCAAAAATCAATCTTAAGGTGTCTACTTCAAACCAAGATTTGAAAAAGCAGTCACATTCCTATCGCCGAGGAACTTGATATATTTTCGTATGGTTGGCAGAAGCATTAAAATGTATTGAAACCCGTGTGGACGACGAAAGCTGCCATACCAGATGAAATTAGGGAGGTACTCAATATTTACTGTAAAGATAAGACACGCTCTACTCAGAAATGTGACTGTTTCAAAGAGAATCTTAAATGCTCTGAACTGTGCAAATGTAAAGAATGCAAAAATACTGATATCGAGCCCCAATATGATTCAGAAGATTCAGACTTTTAGTTTTGTACTATATATTGTTTTATGTTATGTGTTATGTAAAACCTTCTTTCATCAATTTTTGTTGTGTTTACCCATCGTCCGATTTGTGTTTTCTCCGTTCAGTATTATTATTATTACTACTATTACCATACCTACTTGTACAAATATTAATAGAAAATATATATAATATATAATAAATAATATTTTCAGTTCTTAAATTTCCCCTTGACATTGTGTTCAGTTGAGAATCAAAAGGTTATTTTAGTGTACATTTGCGGTTCTAATAATTATTGCACAGGAGGTTTCAATTATTTCTACCCTTTCATTTTTAAAAATAACCCGGCGCTGAGTTCCACAATATTTATATTTATAATGCGCTTCTTTTCCAATGCGCGTCCGTAGTAATGATGGGCATAACCGATTAATTTCAATAACCGAATACTAGGTATTCAAGTGATTTCAATAACCAGATAATCATTAGTGTTGGTCACTTGAATGCTATGCATAACTAACAAGGCTATTTAACAATTTTTCAAATTCCCATTCATACAATTCTTTTTTTAATTTCCATGGGAATATCAATCAATCAATTCATTTTTGAGAAAAATGTGTACAGGATAAAATGATTCTTTATAAAATTGCACATAGTTTGATTATTTCTTGACATAATAAATATAAATAAAATACTATTATAAATAATAGGTAAATGGATACTGATTACTATATCAATCGGTTCGAATTCACATACCTAATACTCATTTTAGACACATGGGTTAGTAATGAGGTTCACTCGTTTATTATACGATACGAGTTAACATTTAATTTATTTGTGAGAGAGTGATGAGTTATATGACTACTTCAATAACTGTTTAACATTCGGTTATTTTTCACTTGAGTACTCGTCGACAATAACCGAGTAATGCAGGTTATTTCAATAACCGGATAACCGGTTATTTTTCACTCGAGTGATCCCATCACTAGTCCGTAGTCGATAATTCGCTCTCTCTCGCACTCCCAGTGTGGAGAACAGCTCGCCAGACACGACGGTATAAAAATGGCTCTAAAAACTTTATTTTTGAAACGCGACCATATGTTATGCGAGGGCATATGTTGGTATTGCTTCAATTCAGCCAAACATTGTAAAAAAATTGAAATCCATATCGTGAAAAAAAAAGTTAAGCACTACTGAAGTCGGAACTTTCTCAATTCTGCCGTGTTCCGCTCGGCAAAAAAATAACTACAACTAAAATTGAAGGTGCTTTCTACATTAAAAATTATATACTCGTGCAATACCTAATAGTACATCAGTGAAACAAAAATTAGTAATTTACGTTACTTGGGTATGGAGAAAAAAAAAACATCAGTTTGCGGAGGAGGCCCGTACGAAAATAGACATTTTCAAGATTCAATCGCTCATATTTTTTTTCAGTACCACCCAAAATTTTCGTAAAAAGAGATTCTGATGCGTTAAACATTTCTGAACAAGATGGTTTTTATCCCGTATCTTTCTACTCCGAAAATATTTTTAATGAGCTACGACGTTCTATCCGTTCCACTACAATACTTACGGTGTTTGTCTTGCGATCACGGGATCCCGGGTTCGAATTCTGGATAGGGTATGGATGAGTAGTGGCGTTTTTCACGTGTTGCCGAGACGGTAGCACTGGGCTAGACTGTGGTTGTGTGAGAGACAACACAAAATGTCCGTCTGTCCGTCCGTCACGTTTCTTGTAAGCACGATAACTTAAGAAAGAAGAGTCCGATGGTATTGAAATTTGGAAAGTGAGATAGTGTCAGCTATAGTTTCTGAAGAAAAATCAATCACTAAATAAGAAAGTTATGAATCATTTCAAATTAAAAAACATGTTTTTGTCGCTTGTACTTAAATAGAAATCTTGCGAAATGTTATCTCTATAATATTTTTTTTTGTTTATGCATTTTAGTAATATATATTTCATAATAATATATCTAATGCGTTGAAATATGATTCTCGAAAGATATATACTACAGACATTTAATTTTTGTACTAATGTGTGATGGTCCAGTGGCTAAAGTTTTGCCTTGCCTTTTGCCGTGTTCGAATCCCGACCAGGTTGGATGTTTTTTTTTTCAATTTTGTTTCATATATTTTTTTTCCCAACAAAGTTGGTATCACAAAATTTAGGATGTCTAAAAACTAACATTATTTACAAGAAAACTGCGAAGAGTATCTATCCTATAGGATGTGTAACAATTATATAAAAAGCTCAGTAAATTGGCGAAGAGGACGTTTTTAGCTTGTTATTATATAAAATAAAGTTCGAGAAAATACAGAATTTTACAAAAATTTATAATTTATCGGGGGGTTTTTCACTAAAAGTTTTTTGATCAGGAAGACATATTTTATGCAAAAAAAAGTTTTAGCAAATTTGACTAAATTTTTTTTTCACTCTTCTTTTTAGTGAACACAACTAGACCTACGGCCAAGAGGCAAATAAGTTACCTCATCGGGTACAAAAGATTTGAGTTTTTGTAACCAAAGTACATATATGTAGCAAAAAACCGACCGTCTGCCAAGGCTCAATGGTCAACTTATTATGAGCTTGTCAAAAAGGCGAAAAAACTCGCTAAAGTTACCTCATTGGGTACATGCTTAAAAACGTGACAATTCACTTGGAACACCATTATAATTTTTATTTTGTGTGGCAGACGTCAGTATTTGAACGCACACGTAGAGCAGACGCCCGTCGCGACGCCCAAAACTCCGACGTTTCTTACCTCATGAGGTACATATACAAACCTGGGTTCAAATCAAAGGTCTTTTTATGTAGATCATAAATATGTTTCAAAAAGATCGGCAGACGGTCAACTATAAAGAGCAGACGCTCTGGAAATTATGCAGGAGTAAAAATAAAATTTCATTTATCTTAAACAGTGAAATACATTAAATTCGAACTGTTATTCTATATGCATGGGAGAAGAACCCTAAAAAAATCAATAATATTTTTTTGGCAACGTTTTTTGAATTTCTCCTCCCGCTCATGCGCTCATCAGAAAATTTTTTTGAGATTTCTCCCCCTCGCTCATCAATTTTAGTTACATCAGTACTTTTTTCTTAAAATCAGTATATTACATTAAATCAGTTTTGGCAAAATGATATGTTTGTGGAAATACTTCAAAATAAAACTTTATACGCAAATTGTAACGAGTGTTACAAATTTGCGGTAGTAAACGGGTATATCGAAAGACATACTAAATTGCTACCACGAAGAGGCTGATAGCCGAATTATTTACCATTTATCCAAAATTTAAAAAAAAACAGTAATGTTGTAATTAGAGTCTCTGACAGAGACATCCTAATAATTATTTTAGGAAATATGCATCACATTGAGCAGTGTGTAAATGTATGGATGCAAGTTGGAAGTGTATCTAAAAATACTTGTCGATTTGTAGATGTCAATGCAATTTCCAATGCACTAGGATTTAATGTTTGTAAATCTCTACCAGCATTCCCTTCTTTAACAGGGTGTGACTACACGGCAGCTTTCTCCAGAAAAGGTAAACTAAAACCCTTTGAACTCCTTAAAAATGACAAAAAAATGCAGGAAGTATTTGGTACATTTGGCAACAATGAAAGCATTTCCAAAGATCAGATTACGTATGTAGAAAAATTAATTTGTGCTATGTATGGGAAATCCACATTATGTAATGTCAATGAAGCTCGATTCGACATTTTCTACTCTCATTGTAAACCAAGACCAAATCAGAGTCCATTCGATAACCTGAAAAAGTTTGATAGTACTATGTTACCTCCATGCAAGAATGTATTGCTTTTAAAAGTACAAAGAACGAATCAAATATGTGCCATATGGAATAGTGCCACCGAAAAACAACCAAAATGTTATAACTCCTCAGAAAATGGTTGGAATTTAAATAATAATAAGTTTCCACTGATTTGGTTTGATGGACTTCAATTACCTAGTACCCTAGACGAAATAATTGTATGCGAAACCGGCATGGAGCAAAGGGATATTGATGATGAAAACGAAGAGGGTTTTAATGATTCATGTGATGACGAAGATGACAAATAGTTATTTTTCTTTAGATTTATTATCAAATAAAACAAAAACCTTGCTATTTTTATTTACCACTATTGTTTTGTATTGCTGTTATTTCTTGTATACGAATTTGTTTTGCCTACATATTCACGGTAGCCTGACAAACAAAATAATAATTGTAATAGTTTTCCTAGTGCATTGTCAAATTTCCGAAAATAAAACTATTTTGCTATTGCTATTTTTATTTACTACTATTGTTTTGTATTGCTGTTGTTTCTTGTTTACGAAGTTGTTTTGCCTACATATTCATGGAAGTCTGACAAACAAAATAATAATTGTAATAGTTTTCCTAGTGCATTGTCAAATTTCCGAACATGTACTCAATAAAACTCTGTACCGACTTTGGCATTATTCTTTCAGGTTACATTTTCCAGAGCGTCTGCTCTTTATAGTTGACCGTCTGCCGATCTTTTTGAAACATATTTATGATCTACATAAAACGACCTTTGATTTGAACCCAGGTTTGTTCATGTACCTCATGAGGTAAGAAACGTCGGAATTTTGGGCGTCGCGACGGGCGTCTGCTCTACGTGTGCGTTCAAATACTGACGTCTCCCACACAAAATAAAAATTATAATGGTGTTCCAAGTAAATTGTCACGTTTTTTAGCATGTACCCAATGAGGTAACTTTAGCGAGTTTTTTCGCCTTTTTGACAAGCTCTTATAATAAGAAGTTGACCATTGAGCCCCGGCAGACGGTCGGTTTTTTGCTACATATATGTGGTACATAAACTACAAAAACTAAAATCTTTTGTACTCGATGAGGTATCTTATTTGCCTCTTGGCCGTAGGTCTAAACTGTTAAGGATGAAAAATATGAAAATACAGGGTGGTCACTCAAAAATTCTTTTTTAAAATGTGATGGAGAACGACAATATTTCGCATGGAGTTAACACAACTGTGGAAGAAGAAAAATATGAAAAAAAAAATATACATGGTGGTCACCCGAAAAATAAAAATTTAAAAAAATGCGACGCAGGACGAAAAATTTAGCATGCAGTTAATACAACTATCAACAAGAAAAATATGAAAAAAAAATATACAGAGAACACTTTGTAAATTTCGATGGTTAAAACGCAAAATGAAGCGAAAATAATGTGCCATTCAGTGCGTAACATAGTTATTAATTTGACAGTCAATATTTTTTTAAAATTCACTTTTATCTGATCTTATCAAAAATGTATAAAAAATTAGAAAATGTGCCGGAGGACAATAATATTTCGTATACAAAATTAATACAACTGTCAAAGAAGAAAGGTATGAAACAAGCATATACAGGGTGGTCACGCAAAGAAAAATTCAAAAATGTGGCGGAGCACGACAATATTTAACATGCAGTTAACACAACTGTCGAATAAGAAAAATAAAAAGAAGTATAGGGTGGTCACCCAAAAAATGACGATACTATATCCCATTCAGTTAACACAACTGTCAGAAATGAAAAATATGAAAAAAATATACGGGAAGATCACCCTAAAAAGATAATGAGAGAATATGACGGAGTAGGATAATATTTGGCATGTACTTAACACAACTGTCAAAGAAAGATAAAAAAAAATTGTACAAAAAAATTTATGGAAAAATGCTAGGAATAATATTTCGCATGTAGTTAACACAACTGTCAAATAAGAACAATATGAAAAACAAGATATGCAGGATGGTCACCCAAATGTGACAGAGGACGACAATATCTCACATGCAGTTAACACAACTGTCAAAGAAGAAAGATATGAAAAATAGGATGGTCACCCTAAAAAAATTAAATAAAAAATGAGACGGATGGCAATAATAATTCATATGCAGTTAATACAACTGTCTAGGAAGAAGAATATGAAAATTATTGAAAAAAATATGATAAACAAAGAGGGACGTTTTGTGTAAATACCTTTACCTACCGATTTTCTAAATTGACCTCTTGCACATTTCTTGAGCTAGATCTGGGAAACTAGATGTATAATCGAGTTGGGCCCTTGAGAGCTTTTGATCAGAAAGTCGAAATCTACAGCAATACAATCAATATGACCAGGACCACTTCTCCATATGCTTTGGGCGGGGTCCTTTCCAAGCTTACATATATTTAAACGGTTTTATGTAAAATTATATACAAATTTTATTTTTGTACTTTTTAAATTCCATTTTACTAAAAAACTGTTCGTCCTACAAAAAATTAACCTCAAAATATTTTTTTATGAATTTCCTCTTATTCAAAAAATAATTTATTTTCATTTTGCCTATATTTCTCGAGATATTTGAGACTAACGACAATTTGAACTTTTTTCTTTTCAACCAAGCGCCCATTTTTTTTCTCCGAGTTTCGAACCCTTTGTCTTTAATAACTGGACTAATATTAGATAAGGTCGTGAAAAATCTTAAAAAGCGTTCAAAGATACGAATTTAGCAACCTCCTAACACTGTTCGTATTGTTCACGTTCAGGAGATTGTGGATAGTTATTTTCGATATCAATTGCCGTATTTGTTTATTATTTTTTTTTCAGTTTCCTTTTGTTGCGATATCATTTTAAAGAGAAAAGCAACCCGTCTCCTTCCGTCAAGTCCATAAAAATATATTTGAATGTTACATTACTATTTATTTACTCTGTTTTTTATGGCATCACCTCATCCTGTAATCGACACGGGCCCTGTACGATATTATAATTAAAAATAACTGAACAAACCTAATGCAGTAATCCTTTATAGTAATTATCTAAAATAAATTGGATATGTTAATCCGTTTATTCGCATAGCTGAACTTCGTCTTTCACGTCACCACTATAATTTAATTCTGGTGATGGCGCTATAATTAAGCAAATTGCATAACGGCCTGCTACACTTCGAGTCTCTTCGCCCATGTTTTGAAAATAATCCCTGATGACTTGCCACTGAACAAATATTAAATTTATTTAACGCCATAGATGTTCAAATTTGTAAAAATAGTAATTTATACGGGGTGGAAGGAAAATAGCTCCCCCACTTAGGAACTAATAAACCGCATTAGAGTGATAACGTCAATCCTGGTCAATATCACCCACGGCAGGTTCCCCTGCTCTAAACAAATTGAACCTTTCATGACTTGCGTAGTTTATCTCTACATTTAGTTGAAATGCGAACTTAACACAAAGTATTTAAGGGCTTCTACAGACTACATAATGTTATGAAAATATGTAGAATGCATTATATTTAATTATTTTATTACTATTCTTATAACGGATATATATCGTCTTATTCTATTGCTAACTCCGGTGTTCCGCAAGGGTCGAATTTGGGGCCACTTTTATTTCTACTCTTTATTAACCTGGAGGATTGTTACTGAATTAAAAATGAACTAATTGGTCAAATACAAAGTCTTGGTCAGAGCCGAGCTGTTTTTGCCATAAAATTTTTATATAATTTAGTGCATAACAAGATCGACTGTTCTGACCTCTTATCGCAATTATGTTTTTTGGTACCTGATGGGTAGAATTCAAGTCAGGATATCACATTTGATATCGATAGGGCTAGAACTAATGCTCTCACTAAGCCATCCATTTATGTAACGTGTTTATATTTTAATAAAATTTCTTGCAATTGCGACTAGTATTCATATTTATTTAAGCAAGTTTTAGATATAGCGCATTCTATTACCGATACGATTATTATGTAAATATATGTCACTGAAGCTCCAAATTAGCCATACATTTTAGGTATTTTTTGGCCATGACCTATTTTGGATTTTCTTTTTATATTCTTTGGTTTTTTGTATTTCTTTTTATCTCAGGCTTTAGTGTTAATAGTTCATAATATTATATTGTATATTTTACATGTTATTTATTTCTCATTTGCCCTTTAACTAGATTGTATAAATCTGTTGGGCAAGAAAATGAATATTTGAACACCCTTAAATATTTGACATAAAGAAGAACTTAATTAAAATAGTACTACCTTTCACATGAATTAATTTTAATCCGTATACAAAATGTAGATAAATAAACTTTACAATAACACATGACAAGATGATTTAAATATTTTCAATTTTTTTTTCTTTAAAATGCCAAGAATCCTATCATGTAATTCAATGCTTCGTCAGTATTAGCTAGAAGAGTAGTTATTTTGATTGGTTCTCCAATAATGAGTGTCTTAAAGTATTTACCTAACTAGTATATTAGGTGCCCAGATTAGGGCAACAATATACAGAAAGTAGGTATTTTCATAATAAATAAAAAAGTGTGTAGTTTGTGATTTGCATAATACCTAAATAATATTCTCTAATCATGATAGAAGCAAATAAATAAAAAATAATTAATTGTAAAAAACACATGACAAATTTTCAGAGAATACTGTTATGTGTTTCAACCCTCTAGAGACATATAGAAGAATCTAGAACATTACAGACATCCTGTAGAAGATTATAGAATGTGTTGGAATGTAGTGGAAAGATCTAGGGTATATAAAGAAATGACAAGCTGTGTGTGGGGACCATGATACAAAGAATAGAAGGTATGCTAGATAGTGCGCCAAATTCGGTCCGGTTGGCGCAAGACGTCACGCGGTGATAGCGGGATTTTAAATTACATAGGATTTTCCTCATGATACAAAAAATTTGTATCATGGATTTGTCTGAACTCATTGGAATTTTGAATAAATAGGGATTCTTAGTGTTCTTAGTAAGCATCGTTCTTTATAAATGAGCTTTATCTCCGCATAAATACGTTTTAAACATATTGTCACTTTTACATGATGCCAATGCACAACGCATTTTTATAACTGAAGGTTATTGCAAGAACACTAAAATAAGTAAAATAATCCAAAAAACAACTTCCACAGACTTCGGCAAACTCACTTTTACGAAGGAAGCGGGTAGAAAACGATCACCGCGTGACGAAGCAACTGTCGATTTAGCTCCGCCCACATGCGCAATGTCATACCTTGTATTCTTTGTATCATGTGTGGGGACAGTTGAATTAGCACAGTTCTAATGGTCAGTTGAATGAGCAGTTGAAAGTTCAGTATAGACAGTCATTGGAGAAACATTAAGAAGTAAACAAAGTGATCAAAAGTGACTGAATTATTGAGACTTACAGTATTTAGTGTAATATTAGTAAAGTAAATTATTGGTTGTAATTAGTAAGTTAATAAATTAGTGTTTAGTGTTACCCTGGTATTATAATTTTCTTATCCACGATACAGGGTGTTTACAAAAAGGGTGTAAGTACGTAACAATACGCTATAATACGTTGCAGATTTTCTATTTTCAGGGGCTTTACACTTCACTCTAAACTGGTCTGTTCTTCACGCAAACATAATAGAGGAATTCTAAAAACATGTGACCGGAAATGCGCCCTTAAGGAGCTACGGCCCTCTGAAAATAGCGCCTAAATAGTGGTTTTACTGATTATCTCGGAATACTCCAAACAAAGAATAGTTTTACCTGGAAAAATTATGGCATTTTATAAACTTGGCAGCTTAACATGACACTATGAATAACACATTCAATTTGCGACCATGTACCGCTGCCACTGCTTCTACGTTATTAACAGAATCGCGTAAAAATTATTTTTTTAGCAATATCTTTTTTCCTTCTAGACCAAAAGTAGTTACTATTGAAATTGTAGTGAAACTAAAAAAAAAAACGACGCAATAATTAACTCATTATTGATAATGTGCAGGTCTCTGAAGATTTACCGAGATGAAACCTTGCTAAAAACCGCATCACTATCGTATCACCATCGGAGAAATATGGAACCGCAGACATATAAATACGCGTCAAAATTATAATGCCCTCCCTTTTTGTGTCCGAGGTTAAAAAGTGGGAGAAGTTTTCGTTTACTTTGCCATACAGCAAAAGTGGACCAAATTGAATTATGCATAGGTCATAAAAATCTACAAAGTCGTTGTTCATAGGAAGAAGAAGAATTGCTATAGGATTCAATGAGTTATTTGTTTATTTACTTGGATTTACGCAGTAGTATTATTTTCTATAATTATAAATGTTACTAATAAATCTTTTTGTGAATAGACATATCCTATTCTATTCTAATTATGAATGAACAAATGAGAAACAATTTTAGTTTTTGTCACGCTTCTTATCATATTATACAGGGTGTTTCATTAATAATTGGAAATACGCTAACTGGAGAATCCTTAGTCCAAAATATGAAGATATAACCTGAAAAACTTAGATAAAATGTGCCTCCTACTGAGATACAGGGTGTTTTAATTCTAATCTTAAAAATTATTATTATTAAAATTTAACTATAAAACTTATTTCACGGCGTGACCAAGGCAATGTTATGTGTAAAGGTGTCGAAATAATCAATACGAATAATATAATAATAATATTTATTCAAGTACTTATAATACACAAATACAGGAAAATATTACGGCAAAATAATGTGCGCTTAAACTCTTATTATGAGTTTGAGTGCGCACATGATTCTCGCAATAAAAAAAACAAAATTCTTTTACTTTTTACAAACACAAATCTTACTATGAAAATACATATAGACATATTAAATAAATGTAAAAGTACATATTAATTATTAATATATACATATACATTTTTAAATGATTAGAATGAAACTAAATTGATATTCTGATAATACCCTAAAAAAAAAAATAAATAATAATAATAATAATAACTAAGGAATGTCCTCACGTATATACTTACATACAAAATGACCCAAAATAAGAATTGTAATAATTATAATAATAAAGTTACCAAAATAATATTGAACCTTTAATCATATATTCCAGAAACTTTTGCTTATTAACTATTTAGTTTATCGAATATGTTGTGTACTCTATGCCTATTTTCTGGTATCCAGACAATAGACAGTTTTTTAAAAGATACCTGCTTCTTTTCTCTTATCGTTGTGGGCAACAAATTATAAAGTTTATTAGCAATATAACCATAATATTTTTGACCTACAGTTTTTGTAGTTTTTGGTATTTCCAAATCCCCTTTCTGTTTGCTTCTTGTATCATAATAGTAAACGTTCAGTTGGTCTCTTTTATTATATATAAAGTAAGGCACTACTAGAATACAGTTGTCTATTATCGAGTAAGGAACAGTTGTCATACAATTCATCTGTAGCAAAACGAGCTGGTTTGTTTAATATTATTTTTAAAATATCCTATTTTGAACTCTCTGTAATGGATTTAATATTGTTTTGACTACTCCCCCTCCAACCAATAATACCATACCGCAAAATTGATTCAACTAGTGATTTATATACAAGTATTAATTCTCTGACACGTAAAATATTTCTTAGTTGTATAAACTTGTATATTAATCCCCTTAGTTTTTATGTGTTGCCTGAATATGCTCCTCGTATATGGCTGTCTATGTGAATGCCAAGATATTTTATCACACCAGTGGATTTTATTTCAACTTCATTATTAGTACCCATTATTTTGATAGACTTGTAATTAGGTAGGTTATTCTTATAAGATGTCAGAGGTAAGAAAAACGTTTTATTATAATTGATACTTAGCTTCTTATTGTCAAAATGATTTTTTATTTCTTTTATATCTTGCTCTACTATATTTTTTAATGAATTCCACGAATCACTTTCATAAAAAATTGCGCTGTCATCTGCAAAAGATATTAATTTCCCTTCAAAATTTGATGTAAGTATACTATTTATGTAAATTATAAAAAATATCGGACCAAGTACAGTACCTTGTGGTACACCATATTGCATTGTTCCCGGTTCACTCAATGTATTATTAACGTTTACATACACTTTTCTATTTTCTAGATAACTCTTGAATAAGTCGGCTGTTATCCCTCTGAAACCTATCCTCTCTAATTGTAACAAAAGTTGCCTATGACATACTGTGTCAAATGCTTTCTCTAGATCGAGGAACACACATAAAGCTGTTTTTTTTTAATCTACTTATAGACTTACCCTCTTGAAAACCATATTGTTTTTGTGATATTAATTTATATTTATTTAAGTATTTTACTACACGAAATTTTATTATTTTCTCTAGAATTTTTCCAATACTTGATAACAAAGAGATAGGTCGATAGTTTTCCACTTTATTAGGATCACCCTTTTTAAAAATAGGTGTAATAATTGCCTCTTTTAAAGCTTTTGGATAAGTTCCGCATTCAAAAATTTTATTAAAAATAAAAGATAACACAGGGGATATAATTTTTATTTCTTTTAGTATTTCACTAGATACATTGTCTTTACCTGGAGCTTTTTTATTTTTAATTCGTTTATATATTTTTCTATTTCACAGGCATCAGTTGGAGATAAGAAAAAATTATGATCCGCCTCCGGTGGTTCTACAATTTGAGAGTCAGGCACAATCTTGTCGGCAAGGTCTTTACCAATATTACAATAATGAGTTTTAAATTTATTTGCTATGATATAATTATTTTCAATTTTTCTATTGTTTTCTATTAAATAAGGAATACTAGTTGCTGGTTTATTTTTATTTGTAAACTCATTTACTATTTTCCACAGAGTTTTTGTATCTGTCTTTGCAAAATAAATTTGCCTTTTGTAATAGTCATGTTTGGTTTTATTTATAAGTTTGTTTATTTTATTTCTATACAGCAAATATCGACTTTTTAAATATTCATTATTTGGGTCTAGTAAATGTTTTTGAAATAAACTCCTCTGATATTTATAGATTTTTTAATACCCATTGTTCAAATTCAAATTCAAAATTCAAAAATACTTTATTCTCGAAGACAAACATTTGTATGAGAAACGTCACAATTTTAGACTTAAGTGCTAAAACAAAACGAACAAACAAACAAAAATAGAGGCGCTATATACATGTACATATATATGTCACAAATACATTACATCAAATAAAATGCTGGTGAGGTGTTCAATCATTTAAAATACTCTGCAGTATTGTATAGGCATTTATCAAGCAAAAATGTCTTAAGTTTTTTTTTAAATATATTTTCCTTTTCTATAGATTTTATAGTATTTGGAAGCCAGTTAAATATTTTTGCACCTATACGGCTAGGAGCTTTAAAGGTGATATTTACTCTAGAGAATGGTATATGTAAATCATTTTTTTGTCGAGTATTTACCTGATGATAAGTACTATTAGTCAAAAACTTATTTTTATTGTTGAAGACAAATAAACAAATTTCGAAAATATATAAACCATATAATGTTAGTATTTTATAGTTTTTAAAAATATCTTTGCATGTGTGAGTGCTCGATACGCCAGCAATACACCGCAATATTCGTTTTTGAGCCACAAATACGTCATGTGAGAGGGTTGAGTCCCCCCAAAAGCAGATACCATATCTCAGGCGACTTTCTACCTGAGCGTAATATAATGTAATTAGTTGGTGTTCGGTGAAAACAGATTTTAAATTTGTAAATAAAAAATAAATGGAGGATAATTTTGAAGATAGAAACTTACATTGTGCCTTCCAATTTAGGCATGGTTCAATGTGCAGCCCTAGAAATTTAAGGTTATTGTTTTCTTTCGCTTGAATATAAAATGTGTCTGTATTATTGACAGATAAACTAATGTTAGATGTCTTATTTTGGTATGAATGAAACCTGCTTAACTGGGTTTTGTCCTTATTGAAATATAATGAAATGCTGTTGAACCAATTTATTAAATGCTCAAGAGTATCTTCGCATTTATTCTTTAAAATAATATCACATTTGTCCGAAATTAAAATGGAGGTATCGTCAGCATATAAGGTAAAATGGACATCGTTAGAGAGTGTAATAATTTCGTTAATATATAAAATAAACAGAATTGGACCCATTACAGACCCCTGGACTACGCCCATGTTTATTTGTCTTGACTCAGAAGTGTAAGTACGTATTTCATTCTGACTTACATGATTTATAGCAACATACTGTTTTCGTGAATTTAGGAATGATGAAACCCAGTTCTGTGCAGTTCCTCTTATTCCATATCCGTCTAATTTATTCAATAGAATTTCGTGGTCGACGCAGTCGAACGCCCTGCTAAGATCACAGAAGATACCAACAGGACACTCGCCTGCGTCGATATATTTTATAAGTGTTTCATAAAAGCTATGAATGGCTGTAGCAGTTGATTTTCCGCGACGGAATCCGTGTTGGTTTTCCGTGAGGATATTAAATTTATTAATAAAAGAGAGTAGTCTGTCTAGAAAGGAGTATTCTAAAATTTTCGAGAAACCACTAGGGACTGTAATCGGTCTATAATTATCTAACAAATGTGGATCTTTGTTTTTAAATATCGGAGTAACTTTTCCCGTTTTTAGGCAAGATGGGAAAGTGCCCGATGAAAAAGAAAGATTTACCAAATATGTTAACGGATTGAGTAGTAGTTGTAAATTATTTTTAATAATAAACATGGGGATGTCATCAGGCCCGGAAGATTTTTTATTTTTTAATTTAGCTGTTAAAAGATTATACAATTCAGTAGAAGTAAATGGATTTAGAAATAAAGTATTTTCATTGTATTTATGGTTTACATTAATGGGACTTTTCTGGAGTGGAATTTCATTTTTTATTTCTAAGGGAGTATTTATAAAAAAGTCATTGAAAATGGATGCAAGTTCATCCGGTTTTACAATTTCTTCATCATTGTGTATAATCGTTATATTATTTCTAAAATTTTTGTTTGACTTTGTGTTTGTTAATTCTGATAGAATATTCCACGAAGTTTTGGTCGGATTATCTGATTTGGTAATTTTGTTTTGGTAATATTTTTTCTTTTTATTTTTTAGCAATAAGAAATGGTTCTCTTTCGCAGCTTTATATAAATCTCCCAGTTCTGGATATGAATTTTTTAAAACGTATAAATCTTTTAGGTTTCTACTAGATAATGTTACCTCAGTGTCTACCCAATTTTTGAGATTATTTTTTATGTTATAGCGTCGCAGCGGAAAACAAACGTTAAAGTGAAATAAAAATTGTGTAATAAAGTATCCATAAGCATCGTCAATATTTTCCAATAAAAATAGATCCTCCCAAGTTTCTTCTCGGAGGGCCGATGCAAAATTATCGGTAGAGTTTTTATCATAACTTCGTTTAAGAGAATATAAATTATTTTGTTCCTCAGTTTTTGATAGATGTAGTTCAAAAAGAACATACCTGTGGTCAGAGATAACATTATCAAAAACACCAACTTGTCCATCATTGTCGAAATTGATAAAAATATTGTCGATAGTTGATAAGGAAAGCCCTTGCGTTCGGGTGGGCCACCCTACCACATGACGCATATTAAAACACGAAAATACACCGACTAGTTTATTAAATTCTTTGGATTCTCTATAGGCATCACAATTAAAGTCTCCACACATGATAAGATTTACATTTTTCTTATAGACACTCGCTAGAACATCATGAATAATGTTACAAAAAATGTTTAAGTCCCCAGCAGGTGACCTATAACATGTTATGATTATATAATTATCATTATTATTTTTCCATTTAATTCCACACACCTCTATGTGTCTTTCGAAACAGAACTGGTCTAAATTTAGACATTTAACAGATATGCTATTTTTAACCCATATACCAACACCGCCTTTTCTTAAACTAGACCTACAATAATAACTACCAAGTTTGTAGCCTTGTATGCATACATAATTTATGGAATTTTGTTTTTTGTTAATTTCCGTAAAACATAAAAAGTATAAATTCTGGTAATCCTTTATGTCAATTTGGAGTTCATTAATTTTTTCACAATTAATGCTGTTAATGTTAAGTAACAAAATATTTGGATTAATTAACTCGTTACTGTTTCCCTCCGGGGTATTTCTAAAAAACGTTGGATACATGCACCGTATGGCCAAAGCTTAGGATTCATGGCCTTCTTAAAATTACTTTCGACTATTTTTACCTTAAATGACGAATATAAGTTTGGATGTTTCGAAGAGATCGCTTCACAGCACACTTCGGGAAAGCTAGGTTTCAGTAATTCCTGGAGGTCATTTTCAGTAGTGTCTGGATTCACCCTGTAAACGTGTAATGTGACCATTTTGGGTACGCCTTTGACTCTCAGTGAATTTTCATTATTTCCGGTAATAATGGGGCGCCTGGGTTTTCGCCTGATGGGGACCTCTTTCCAGTCATCCTCATTAAGTTTTTTAACAGGTGGAGCCCGTACTATCTCAATAGATGTAGACGGTTCTCGTGTGTCTGGGACATCGTCGTTACTTAAATGAATATATTTATCAAGTTTTAATTGGCTCTCCACATTTAAAAGATCATTTGACAATTGTTTCTGTGTGATATGTTTAATTCCTAATTGTTTGTTTACACTGAAATTAGGATTCTCCACTTGTTTATTTATTGGCCACTTTTTGTTGAATGTCTTGTCTGGTACATTTTTTGCATTAGCACTCGATTTTATCACTTTAGGTTTTTGTTCACATTCTTTTACACTTACTTGTGATGAATTAAATGTGTTTAAAAGGATTATATGATCGTTCAATATTTTAATTTGCTCACGTAATTCTGCTATTAAATTATCTTTCTGTTTAATCACATAATTAAAGATACCTAGATCTACTTTGTTGTCAAATGAAGTCTTTTCTAATGCATCGAAGAATGCTTCGTCATTATCACCACACTCATTTTCACAACAAATTATTACGGACTCACTGATAATTTTCACATTTTTCGAAATTTTTGCACTGCCTGGGTGATATACATTTGAACATTTTTCACACTTTAAATAATTTTTTACTGCGTTTTTACTGCATCTTTTACACACTATTGTTAAGCACGAATTTTTCATGGCTTCTTTCTCCGCCATCTTGGTGAACCAAGGCTTTCTTTTTTTATTTTTACTATTTATTAGAGTCTTTTCTGTTGAGTTTTTTACAGCTGTTTTAATGAGGTCAATAAATATATCAGTACTTTGATCAGGATCCTCTACTGTATAAATTTGGGCCCAAGCTGTTTTTCCACTTCAAGTTTTAATTTAGTATAATTAATTTCTTCATAATATTTCTTTTTCGTATTTACATTATCTTCAGATGTTTTTAAATTTGACGTTATCATATAATGATCGGTTGGAATACTTTTTATAATAGTGGGCACACAGATATTTTTTTGGTTTAAATTACTCTTAAGAAATATATGATCAATGCATGTTTTGGAATCCCCCTGTTCTCTTGTATAACTATTTATTAAGGATTTGAAACCACCTTCTTCCATTATTTCTAAATATAATAATGAAATATCATTTCCACCCGATATATCTATATTTAAATCTCCTATTATAAAGAAATAATCTATATTCTGGTTTTTATTACTTTCTAAATAATTTTTCAATTCGTCACAGAATTGATAAGGGCAAGTAGCAGGTGATCTATATACTGAAAGGATATTAATTTTTTTGTTGTTACATTCTGTTTGAATTTCAATACATGATGAATTATTTAATTTTACTATTTGGTTGGAATACATATATTTACTTTTAATGTACACTATTAATCCACCGTTCTGATTAAGAGAACCATAATTATATATCATATTGTAATCATTTATATTAAAAAAGTTTGGATCAGCTAACTGCCAGGATTCACTCAATACTATTACATCAAAACAATTTTTAAATTCTTGTAGATATACATACATTCAACTCATTATAATGTTTAGAAATGCTTCTTATATTGTTATGTAGTATTTTAAGATCTGGAATGAAATTATTTTCCTTCAAAGTTTTTTCATAATCCTTAACATTGTTATTTACAAAAGTAAAAATATTGAAATAACTTTTTTGCTCCTGGTATTTTTGGGCTATAACTGTATCTCTTCGTTTTATTTCTTTTAATTTCCTTGGACGGTCCCTGTTTCACCACTGGTTGTTTCTTAATTACAACTTGCTTGGTAGTAGTTTTAAACTTTTCCTGTTTCTGTGTTGCGTTTACTTGTGTTATCTCCTCACTATTTTGTTCTTCTTCGTCAACTTCTTCACTGCTGATTTCTAATTCGGTCTGTTTCTCAATATTTTTAAGCTCTTGGGCCGTGTATGGTGTGTCGTTAATGAATAGCTTATAGTCCTTGATTATAGCCTCGTAATTTTGGGCTCGAGCGGTTTGCAAATCGTTCCTTAAAATTCTCTGTTCTTGTCTATCTTCATAACATAAATCATTTGTAATAGTTATTAAACCTTTCAATTTTTCTTTATCATAAAAAAGATAATTCTTTTTCAAAAATGATACAAATTCTAGAACTATTGGAGAATTTTCACTTCTTCCTACTTTATAGATATTATTTATTTCCTCTTCCTTAAAATAAATTGTTTATTAATTCTAATGTCGTTTTGAGAAGATCCTTTCGTTGTATATTTTGTGTTCCAAAAATTAGAATGTTGTTTTTTTCTGTTTTTTCTTCCTAATTATATACACCTTTTCTTCAGATACTCCAGTTCTTCACTATTGTTTTCAATTTTTCTTGATATCGCTACAATATTTTGTTGAAATTCGTTTTTAAGTTCAGCTGTTTGGTTATCGTTTGCTTGTAAAAGTAACTTGTACAATAGTTCTTGTTCAAGCGGTAAACTTACATTCTCCATAATAATACGACTTGTTTTTCACTTTACTAGAAATGGAACGTTGTCTACCACTGGAGCGTACTTACCACGAACGTTAAAATGCGAATATAGCCTCTACGTTATCAATTTAATCATGAAATATGCACAATATAGTCGTAGTTTTTGAGTTATGTGAATAATTTTTTAACGTACCCTTTTTTGTCTGGTGCCTTGCACAAAGTTCTTGAACATAACCAACTTTCACTATTTTAATCTCACTAAAAACTACTGAAAAACTTTATAAAGAGCGAGAAACATACACATACGTTGTGACAATATGAATAGGAATACGTATATTGAACAATAAATTGAACGTTAAAATCAGAATATTGTGTAGCCCCATCTTTGAATTCAATTATCTCGAAAAATTATTACTTTATCGTTATGAAGTAAGAGTACATTATTTTCGTAAAAAACATTAAAAATTATACTGAAAATATGATTCCACTAGTGACGTAGAATTTAGAGGGGTGGAACTGCACCTTTGTCCCTGCCGTAGCCTCTGGTAATAGGAATAAATTATCTTTTACTACAGTTTAATATTTCCTAAAATACCTAAACTTTCTGCCAAATATGAAAAAGAAATATTACACAGTATCAGGGTAATGGACAAAAATAATTTTACAATTGGAATTGAAACACCCTGTATCTCAGTAAGGAGGCACATTTTATCTAAGTGTCTCAAGTTAAATCTTCATATTTTGGACTAAGGATTCTCCAGTTAGCGTATGTCCAATTATTAATGAAACACTCTGTATATGCGCTAAATAATAGGATCCTCAAATAACATTTAACCGTTCAATGTTAAATAGTTCCGCAGTTTAATAAATTGTACTACATAATGAAACCTAAACTTTCTTAAATTATTAAGTTTGCTTCTAGTGTTACTTTAACGATTAATTAAGTATAAACCAATTTAAATCTAAGAGCGTTATTATAACATGCAACTTGGGAGTTGGACGACGGAAAATTAAATTGCAGAACACTCTTTATCTAATTTTAACTTGTATCGGGCGACTAAATTACGCCAATTAAGCGGTCTGTATTTTGTGAGGAAATGCACTGGAGACCAACCACATTGCAATTCTGAGCTACTCAAGGCCATCGCCAACTATGTAGCAAAAACGTACAGGCGTTTCCATTGTAGAATTTCAGGCACTTTGATGGCGGTTGATGTGACGTAAAAGCATTACATGTACTAATAGGGTCAAAAAACGGGAGACTAAAAAGTGTTCTTTGGTTTTTTTTTATTACCGTGATGTAGACGGAGTTGAGCTGTAGAAATGTAACGGCACGTAATTTTGGAGAAAAATAGGGAGATCCGGATTTAAAGTAAACTCAGATGTGCGTCGGATTTTCATCAATGTTATTTTAGTCTGGCGTCTTTTCCACCGGATTTGTTTTAAATTATCCTATTTGTTACGTCAGTCGGGGGCTATGAAATTCTTTCATTTCGTGTTTCGGCTGTTGTAATGTTGCCGCACAAAAATTAAATTACATCCATCAATGCACGTCGGATACACAGAAGACTAATTGAACTAATCAAACCGCGTACAAGCTGAAGTCTCCAACTTTTCGAACTGTTCAACTATTCAAATTAGGGTCTTATTATATTCTTCGCAAATACGAAGACGAAGTATATTGCATTTGATCGGCACATTTCTAAAACTGCAAATATCGGTTGTAAATAAAAGTTTTCAGAGAAAGAAACTTTGTTTTTGAAAGAAAAATCGATCAGTGAACGTAAGAGTTATGAAACATTTTAAGAAAAATACACATATAAAATTCTTCAATCACAAAAATACTGAATAGAATACTGATGGTTTTGTCAATCAAGGTAGCATACTCAGGAGATGATTAAAATTATCAGAATCGCTAAACAATTAACTTAGTTTCACCTGCGAACAGTATACTGCAAAATGTTCAACAATTATATAGAAAATTCAGTAATCCGACGCAGAGTATACCGTTTACATGTAGTTCGTTTATTGTTCCCAATTAAAAATCAAAACCTGTATGTGGCAGATTTTAGTCGATACATTTGCGTTACTGAGATTGTGTAGGAAGAATTCAAGAAATATAATGTAGGCGAAGAAATTCACAAATTTTAGCCTTGTTGAAGAAGATTTTCACCTCTTCAAGATCAGTGGAAATCATGTAGAATCTAGCAAAATTGATTAGACTAATAAAACGGTAATTTTCCAAACTACCCTAAAAATCGGCGTAGAAAAATTTTGGAGATTGACTTAAGAATACTCTCAAAACTGATTTTTGTCACAAAAAAATGCTATTATTCCAAAGAACGGTTTTAAACATTATTAAAAGTTATTTTCATCCGGAACAGTTTTGGATAGGGGCTCCGAGTGGCGATTATGCAAAGTTTTATTCGTACCGGATGCCCAATTATTATTTTTGAACAAAATTCTTGGAAATAAGAAAAAGCATTATTAAATTAGTAGACGGATATTCACATAACAATAGCTCGAAAACGAAGCCAAATTAAATTATCCTTATTGAGTTATACGCTGTCAGTACGTTTTGCAAAAATCTGGAAAGCCTCATATAACTCGTATATTGCCGTAAAAAGAATTTAGAATATTCAGTTTCGACGAATGATATGGTAACCACAAGGGACTAAAATTTTTATGTTAATGTTACAAGGCAGTCCTACGCCTTGTTTCTGGGGGGGGGGGGGCATCCTTATTAAAATATGTATCAAAATTGATAGGTATGATTTTTGTTCTGAAAATTCGTATTGTAATATGAAGTGTAGCAGAGTATAAAACTATATAAATTTATTTTATCTTTTTAATTTTTAAAAATGTAATCATAACAGTCATATCCTTTTTAAAAATATATAAAAGTATTCAACTAAATATTTACGCAAAGCAGTAAACATGAATAAACTTTAATATATTTAACAAAATAAAATAAAAGAATCCCACTGGATCCTATGAAGAAAGCGACTCAACTAAAAGAAAACTTAAGGAATCCGCTATTATTTTGTTAAATGAGGATAAATGTGTTCCAATTATTCTATAGATTTCTGTACCAGCTGGTTGCCGATTCTCAGAGACGAAGTAATTAAAAATAAAATAAATATAATTTAATGTCTCACGTGACTAATAGCACGAGAGCCCACCGACAAAAATGGAACACATAAGCTGAAGAGTCAAAAATTGATGGAGATGCCTATCAAGTCATTCTCTGAACGCGTGTAGTTGGTCATAGCAATCCGGGTTGAAACGGCGCAGGGGCAGCCATTTTGTTATATGGCTCAAACAATTTTTGAATGTGACGCTTTTCCATGACTTCCAATCAAAAAAAATTTCAGACTTAAGTTTTTCAATTTTGTGGGCTCTACATAATGGCACTGCGGGGTTTTAATTTTAATGGGGTTTTTATGGAGGATTTTGATTCTACGCCAAAAAATATCAATCTTTTGTTCCTTGCAATTTTTTACTCCTATGCCAATTTGCGCCAGAAATTTTTCAACTTTCAGTAATTTTTTATGGCGAAAGTATGCTCTCTAGAGAAAATTGTAAAAGAGAAAAGTTGTTTCTTCTTTTATTTAGAATATACATGAATTTTTTCAGATTTTTGTTTTGAAATTTTTTTTTTGCCAAAATTGGATTTTTTTGCGAGAAAAATCTGAAAAATATAGGTATATTCTGCATAAAAAAAAGAAACAACTTTTCTCTTTTACAATTTTCTCTGGAAAGCATACTTTCGCCGTAAAAAATTATTGAAAGTTGAAAAATTCCTGGCGCAAATTGGCCTCGGAGTAAAAAATTGCAAAGAACAAAAGGTTGATATTTTTTGGCGTAGAATGTAAATCCACTATCAGAAAAAGGGGTTGGTTATATAAAAAAACATGTTACCCCCATAAGAGTGTCATTAAACCACATTAAAAGTAATACCCCATAGTATCATTATGTAGAGCCCATAAAACTGAATTACTATCTGATTGGACGTCATGGAAAAGCGTCACATTCAAACATTTTTGAGCCATATAACAAAAATGGCTGCTGCTGCAACCCGGATTGCTATGACGGACTACACACGTTCAGAGAATGACTTGATAAGCATCCCCACCAATTTTTGACTCTCCAGCTTATGTGTTCCATTTTTGTAGGTGGGCTCTCGTGCTATAATGGAAATACATAAACAACAAATTGTCATGTTTGACATGCTTAAAAGTGAAAGTTTTGATAACGAAAAAATAAATATTTTCCGAAACGTTAACTGCCTTCGATTTAATTTTTGTAATTATCATTTAACATTCTTGTTTCAGTTTATATATTTTTACTTGTGAGACATTTTGTAATAGATGTATTAAAACCAGCCTCTGTCTGATCCTTTTGGCGCAGAGGTTTATTTCATCAAAATTTTTAAATATTTCTACAGTTGCAAAATACCCAACAAACATAAGAAATCATGAATATGTCACAAATAATAAATTATAAACAATATTGTAACTATTGATAACACAGGGGAACAAAAATTTGGTTGCGTTTAGTACAGCTCTCGTTCTTACCTAATTTGAAGGCGCTTATTGGTTCAAATCTGTAGGTAGTTTTGTTTTGTAAGCTCTAGATTTTTTGCAATTCGACATTTTCATTTTCTCGAAATATGACGCTTCATATAATGACATGATGGCAAATTGACCTTAGTTCAAGATGTCACCAATAAATTATAATTTGAACTAAGGACAATTTTATGACTCTTTAAAATCCAGTCCTAACTTAGGTACACTTACTATTTATTTCTATTTTATGAAATTAAGAAAAAAGTTGAGCTACCAATTTGGAGCTCCAGGAGTCTGGCGTTCTGAGGTGGTCGCCTCGACGCCATCTGGTTGTACAAGACACAAAGAGCTTAAAACAAATTTATATACAAAAAAATACTTATCCAAAAAATGTTTTAAATTGTAAAAAATCACATCAACGGCGAAAAAAGTTTCAAGGTCTAAGCGAGAGGAAGAAGTGAGAAGTTTTTATACGTCAGAAAAACTTCAGGCTGAGTATTTTTTGGAAGTAAATTAATTTTAGAACTTTTTGGTCCCTTGCATAACCAGTGTCGGCTATTATATTAGAACAAAGATTAGATATTGATTGATGAAGACTGACTCCAAGGCACGTGTCTTTTGTACTTCAAATATTTTTAGATAGGTGCTTTGTAAAGAATTTCATTCTATGTTATTTATCTTCTTGTATAATCAGAATATAGGTTATCAGAAAAATTCGAAGATTAGAAATTGATATTTTAATAGACAGTTTTCATTTTTCCTAAATCCTAAAAGTGTTTTTATTTAACTTCTGTAACAAAAAAATATTTATTTAATTGCTTTTCTCTATAATTTAACAAAAGGAATTGGAATTTTTAGTATTTGTATTGATCAGTTTTTGTCATGATCAGAGCTCTAGGAAGGGAGGGGGCATGCCCCTCCCCCCATGCCCGCCCCCCTTAGGACCGCCTGTGTAATGTTATTAGTCAGTCTCAAGTACTCTCAGTCCCAAAACCAAAATGGATACACATATTTTCTAAGGAATTATTTGAATCTTTTTGTGCCAGTCGAGAGTCGAGTGATACCCTAACTCTCATCATTGCATGCACTCAAAAAAAATGATAGGTGAATTCAACCAAAAAGAGCATATGAAATCGCGCCTATGTAGTTTCATAGTTAAATCAATCAGAAAAGAATAGTCATACAACAACTTTGTTTTCGTAAACAAATAAAAATTAATAATCATATCTTCTTATAGAACAACAAATTAAATAGTACAATGACATTTTTTTATGTTTACTAACCATTTGCAATTTGGTTTACAATTAAATAGTACAATGACTTTGTTTTTTGTTCACCAACTAATTTTTAGGTTGATCTACACTTTATTGTATGTTTTTTTTGGTTGGCCAAAATCTCTGTATTGAGACATCAGACGACCCAAACCAAAGATTATTGATCGTTTATAAGATCCATCCAAATATATCGATGATCCTGAGAGAATTTGAACATTGCAATCATGTTATTAATTTTCTATAAATTCATAAGAGTATAAGATAATGCATGATTGATTATTGTCAGTGATTTGTATGTGGCGTCATCTAGGAATAATTTCTGTAATAGACTACGTGGTAAGCAAGCAAATTTTATGGTAACTCCCTTTTCGAATTTCTAGAAGACAACAATAATATTGGTTTGTCTACAAAGTACAATAATACAGCGAGCTAATACTGGGTTAGAATTACAATTCGATAATACTTAAAAATAAAGTCTACTATTTATCTAGTTTCATTTGACAAAATTCAACAAATCATTAGTAAGATGAATAAATTATAGTCTTTTGCACCTATTTTTTTTGTTGTGTGACAATCACCTTTTGTTTAAAAATACTATTAAATATACTTCAATTTAACAAAATGAACAATATATATACTATTTTTTTGATTGATTTTACCCATACTATTTGCAAACAAAAGCGCTGATGCGACGTCTTAATTCATCAAAGTGGATGGCAGAACGATGTTATGTTTATGTAAACAGAACTGCGGGTTAACTCTACAATAATATTGGTTTATCTGTCAACTATAATAGTAGAGCAAACTGCTACTGGGTTTACAATTACAATTCGAAATAAAATATACTATTATCTAGTTTAATTTGACAGAATTCAACAAAATAATAGTCAGACGAAAAAAATAATAGTCTTATTCATCTATTTTTTAAGTTAATGTTTGTTTTGTTGTACGACAACTTTTTATTAATTAAAATAACAATCACTTTTTGTTTAAAAATACCATCAATATAATTTAGTTTAACAAAATTAACGATATTGTTAGTTAACCATTTTTTTTTGTTGAATTTACCCATACTATTTCTTTGAGTGTGTAGTTGTGATTATTAGATATCATCTGTGGGATGTGTCCCTATTCGTTCTGTTTGGTTTTCAGATCTGAATTGTTTTGTACATAATTAGATAGATATTTTACATATTTTTACAAATGTATTACCATTGAACTTTTATTCCAATTTATATTGCATTATTTGAAATCTTGGCTTATTTTGTTATTAATTAATTTTAAGCCTAACGTCTCGTATGATTCGGTGTGTTGAATCGACTACCAATTTAATAGAAACCAGTACCAGTGTGTTTAAGGACAACGTGGAAACTAGCGAGGCGATGCTATAAAAGCGATTAGAATTTAAGACAAATATCAAATAAAGTACATTGAATCATCGAAGGCTGAAATACTGGAGAGGGCAGGTAGTAGTTAACAGCAACTGTGAAATTTTTGTCTTTTTTCTATATCACAGGACTCCGATCCTAAGCCGTCTCTTAGTGTTATAAAAACCCCCTCAGAGTAGAAATACACCGTCAAACGTTGCTGGAGGCACGACTGGCGCACTCAACATATAAGTTTCGTTATGTCCCTTAGATGAGCGGTAGTAAGATCTTCTGTAGGAACAGTGTTACACTTTTTTAAATTTCTTATATTATGTATTATAATTGGCATTCCCACACATAACGATATTGAAAAATGCAATTTAATATGTCTTCATAAAGGAGTTAGTGACAGTTAGTCAAATTAAGTAAGACCGTTGTAATGCAGCAGTAAAGTTACAGTGTTACATTAGCTTTGGGAACAGTTTTATCGCTATTTCATCAGTTTATATGAGTGGTAAAATAATCGGCGCGTTTGACTTTCACCGAATTCATTGTCAGTGCCTTTAATTTACAAAGTCTGATCAATTTAACGATCCACATAGAATAAAACCTCGAAAATGTATAGATAAATATGTACTATCCATTAGGCTGGGTATACATGAGCGTTATGTTAACGCGTCTCGTGCAGCGCATTAAAATTTGTGCACCGCATTCAGCTAGTGTGTCTACTAATATAATTCAACAACGTACGTTAAGATTCGTGACGTACGTTGTAGAGAAAACGAGCCTAGACAGTTGCCAACACGCCTTAAATTTGTAGCTGAACACTCGTGTATACTTCACCATTGAATACTATGTAATTCATCAATGGACGTCCAGCGCACTTGCCACACTTGTGTTAATAACGTTTCACACGGCTGGTTTCATTAAGCGTCGGTTTTTTAAATCTTTTTATTTATTTTTTTTGGTTTACGTGGCATATTTAAAAAAATGTTGATCAAATAATAGCCATATTTTAAGTAGGCAATAAAAATTAGTACACGTGACAGTTTGCTATAAGAAAAATGTTAGAGAAAAATTGAACCGCCTTGTCACTAAAAATCATGAAAAAAAATTTTACTGTCGTCGCATTTTACTTATCCTAATATTGATATTGAATACCAGAAGGCATTCCAAGATGCCTCCTGATTTGTCCTGTTTCTGTTTTATTAATTAGACACTAAGTAAACTAGAATCAGTAATGGTTATTTAACTATATCGTAATTTGCAAAAAGCCCCCGTCGTATCAACAAAACTTCCATAATTTTAATCAATATAGGCCAGTTACAAATAAAAAGTTACTTTAAGAACTTCTCGAGGCTATTACTGCGTCGGGAAACTCGAAAGTGATTTCGGCGGTCTAATTAGTTGTTCTGCATTTCTACTAAGGCCGATATCGATCGTATTTACATCAACAGTATTAGCTGCAACAGTGAAAGGCAATGTTTTGTTGCCAATATCGCAGTAATAATAATTAGCGTGTGTGTATATTGATTTGTCCCAAGCTTTGTGTATTTACATTGCTGTTCACAACACATAATGGTGCGGCCCAGCGCATTTCGTATTCTATTTTGTGCCGTAATTTCACTTTTTGCTCGCTTAAAATGCAAATTTAACTATCCCATTTTAGTAAAACATGATACAATTTCCAAAAGACCAATTACATTTTTTATAACCTCATTCAAAAAAGACCGTATGTAATTAAAAATATATATATTATTCAATAGTAGAATGTAAATGCGATTTGTACAGCAGTTATCAAATATTTTTAAAAAAGTCGTGATGTAATACTGTGCTTATTTTGATCTATTAATATTAACTTGTGTTATTCATCCATATTTTCTGTATAATTACAGTGGCGTAACATGAATTATGCTAAATAAAAATTTAAATAATTTTACATGTAAAATTGGTAATGACAACAGAATTCCGTTTATAATCTGTTTTTTTAATGAAAATTTAGTTTAGTTTAGTTTAAAAAATTTAAAAATACGCTTTCATGAGTAGCACACTAAAAGTTAAAAATAATTATTAGGAAATTAAATTTAAAAGCTTGGAGTGCACTTAGATAGATAGGTAACTTACATTACATTTTGTTCATTATAGTGGATTGTGTGAGTCGGACTATTGTCTGATGCAACCAGATTAGTTCTCTCCCCCGTTTTCGAGGATCCTGAACATCGTGATGGTGGCAGAATTTCTCGTCCCGCAAACGGCCAGAAACCACCCCACACGGGGTCAAACGCGTATTATAATTGTTTGAGGGACTCTTACTTAGTTATCTCCCGTTTTCGAGGATGCTGAACAACCGTGGTGGTAGCAGAATTTCTCATTGGGGTAATCCACCACCGTGAACGGGTGTCAAGCACTCGATTCGTGGTCCTCTCGTTCGGCATGCTCGAAAATGGAAGGGAAACTTTTTTGTCCAGTGGTATGATGAGAACACTCTCTTGATAACCACCCTCCTCTTTGGAGGGTGGTTATTGGTCATTGAGGGGGTGGGCGGGTGTCAGGCACGCATCCCAGGGTCCTCTCCATAATTGGCATGCTCGAAAACGGGGAGCAATAAGTTAGATTCCGTGAAACATTATCAATACGCGTTTGACCTCATTTGGGAGTGGTTTTTGGCCTTTTGCGTGGGTGAAGAAATGAGAAATTCTGCATCTTCGAAAACAGGGGGGAACTACTTTGGTTGCATCAGACAATAGTCGGGTTTTTCGGGCTTTTTTCCGACTCCCACAATCCACTATTATGCCTAGACTGTTATATAAGTGCGCCCCACTCTTTTAAATTTAATTACCTAATAAATATTTTTACCTATTTAGTGCGTCACTCATAAAAGCGTGTTTTTTAGTTTTTTTTTTAACTTAATTTATTTTCTCGTCGCGAAAAAGTCGAGTTTGGCGGAGTCGCCGGTGATACGTCATTGAGGAGTCCGTATGACCACCTTCCACCTCAATCACCAGACAAGGTCGGTGGCCATATTATTGTATTGTCACCAGAATTGCATAAATTTGCAAAGTTTCAAATCGATACGACAATTAAAAGTGGGTGAAAAGTGAGTTGTAAGATCTACTTGCAATGTTACAAGCTAATAGAAGCGTGTTAAAAACAACAAAGTTGTTAAAACAGTTCCCAAGCTACTGCTTGTTGCTAGTTGCTTGCTACGATTTGAGAGTTCGAACAACAGAAAAATATTAAAAAAAAAATCACAGCCAATTTTACTTCCACATTCAGTGGAAGTATAGTAACGACAAAAAAATTTTGAAAATTTTTATTGTTCATATAGGCTTAGAATGTCAAAACGTCGAGATTTTAAGTTTGAGCGAAAAAAAATTCTGTCTGTCTGTCGGTCTGTCTTTTTTTTTGCGCACGATTACTCTGGAACCGTTTAAGATATTGACTTGAAATTTGGTAGACGTATGTACATTAATGGGATCTGGAACTAGATTATATTTCCATCTTATTCCGTCGAAGGGGAGGTAAATTGGGGGTAAATAGGTGAATCAAGCAAATAAGAGTCCATAAAATTGTTATTTAGTGTGTATATATATATATATATATTAATCATAATAGGAGTAAATATAATGGCAAAAAAATTTTTCAGAAATACCTACGTAATTTATCTATTTGTTTATAAAATTTGTTTAAACAAATAGCAATAAAAATTTAAAGTTTATGTAATCTTATAGTATTTTTGAATATAAAAACACTAATAATAAGAAAAAACTGCCCAAGGAATTATTACTTCCATATCCAGATTTCTATCCAAGTCACTCACAACGAAAAAATTTTGTATGTGGAAATAGTTGTTTATGGAACTTTAATAATATAATATTTGAAATCCTCTACCCCATAAAACGATACCCACTCCACTACCACATCGGTAGTGGAGTGGGGGTGGATGAAGTAAAAAAATATTTTGAGGTTTCTGGTTCTTGTGCACACACTAAATCACAATTTTTTTCATCCCCTTTAATAATGCGGTAGGGGTGGTAATGGGGGTGGCTAATGTCAAAAGACGTACTCTATCCCTAAACCTAACCGTTTCAGAGATAGTTAACATTTTATAAAATGTCAAATATCTCTGAAACTGAGTTTAGGGATAGAATTTGCTACATATTCTTGACTTAGAATTTTTGGGTATTTTTCGAAAACTTCGCAATATATAGGGTTAAATAAGCAAGTTGGTGTCGACTTCCGGTATAAGCGGAAGTACCAAATGCTTGTAATTATCTTTTTTGGATTGTCCATACTGACATTAGTAATTCCTTAAATTTTCTGATGCGTACTTTTCCCTATATCGATCGATGCAGTTCCCGGTTCCCTGTATATTCTTTTGATTTTTTCAGTTTATCTTAGTATCGCTGGTGGCTTCGTATTTATTATGGGTATTTATGTGTGGGCAAATGTTTTTTGGTTATAAGTAGATCCTAATATGTTTTACTTTTGAGGAAAATTTTATTAAAATCGGATAAAAAACTAAAAAAGTTACTGATTGCTAGTATCATTTTGGTTTCAATGAAAGTGAAATTTTCAACAGCAAAAAAAAATATTTATAGAATTTAACGTATTATATGCCGTAAACGAAATTCAAAAATTATTTGAAATTAAATAAAATCTTCAGATAAGTAACGTTTTATGCAATTTTCTCAAAAATAAATTTAATTAGATAATTATAAATATATACATAAAATAGATATAATAAATAAATATTTAATATTTTATCTAATTAAGAAAACACAAAAAAGGTCCTCTTTTAGTCGTAGGACCAACCGTTCTTGAGAAGAACTGTTGTAATTAGTTTGATGGAGAACCGCTGAAAACACGATTTGAATAAAACATCTCGTAGTAGGCTTGCTTCAAGCTTTCAGGTAACAATTAAGTCAAATAGAGCCACAATAACCTCATTGTAATTAATTTTCATTGCCATTAGTTAATTGAAAAATGGTGGAATACCAGTTTTCGGGTACCATCTTTAAAGGGTCGTAGCTCAATTAGGAAGCATTTGCGGACATATGTTTTTATGAACTTGTTTTCATATTTTTGTATGTGGAAACTGCTCCAAAAGTTTGTAACCGGTATTTCTGGATCCCCTATATACGCTATTTTTTGCACTTCAGAAACTAATCTTTCAATAGGAATTGTTTGAATAGGGATATCACTGATTTATTATTAATGTCAATTTTGTCACTGACAGTTAAAAACTTTGACGTTAGAGAAAAATATTAAATTGACGTTTCTCAAATTTCATTTTTGATGGTGGTTGCTGAGAGCGGGATTAATTTGTTTTTAAATCCCAAGGTAGTAAATGTGGCACTTTAGTTCCGCCCAAGAGGAAGTACAGTAGCAATTTTTGTCCCGGAAGTGCAAAAATTTTTTTAGCACCACCATTATTATCCCCACCCCCATCATTATTGGATAGAAAATCTGGATGTGGAAGTAGTGATTTTCCAATAAAAATTAAAATTGTATCACATGGAGAACTTTATTTCCCTTATAATATTGAATATTATAGTATATTTTTAATTTCAATAGATTTTGTTTATCATAATACCAATTGTCTATAAACCCATCGCTGGGTAATATATTCAAGACCTAAAAAACTATAGGAAGTTGTGCAGTATTGTCTGGGCGTCAAAATACTATTCCTTACATGCAACTATTCGACTTCTATAAAATTTAAAATACTGAAAGTTAAAAAACTGCCATGGAAATAACATTATACCCAAATGAACTGTAAATATGCAGGTAACATGGTTCGGGCAAAATCATATTGTAGATGTAATAAATATAAACGGAGAGAATGGCTAAGATTATAACGCGACGTTGCCAATATTTGGAGGTCACAGCGTAGAGTTTATAGTACAAAAAGTAATATATAGAAGCGGAGGTAACAGCGTATTGTCGGTTGTACGAATGAGGGCGACACTAGCGCGCCACCGATCTATAGCTGAACTAAAAATTAAATTTGTGAGTATGGGAGGTCACTTGTCACCTCCAGACGAAAATTTTAATTTAGGCCCCTTATGCCTTCTATGATGCTATACAGTGCAAATCAGAGCAAAACGTTGTCACCTCCGAAAACGGAGGTGGCAACGTTATATATGAGGTGACAACGTCGTGTCAGTATCTACTTTGGAGGTAGCAGCGTATGTTTCATCAATATATATATATATATATATATACATATATATAAAGAGAAACTAAGGTCTCAAAAAAATGTTTGGCCTTAGCCACCTCCCATTACCACCCCCACCCCTTATTAAAGGGGATGAAAAAAAATTGTGATTTAGTGAGTGTACAAGAGCCAAAAAGCTCAAAATATTTTTTTACTCGATTTGAGCTTTATATAATTAGTTTAAGTTGCTCTTAGTTTTGCCTAAATTTGATGAGCGTTTGAACAAACCATTTTTAGTGAGATATTGTAATTGATTTTGTTTCTTTTGTTTTATGTATTGCATATTGTACTATGCCTATTTAGCGATCAGTTCTAAATGAGTAGTTGTTCATTACTGTATATGTAAACGTCTCCGTCCATATAAATTAATTATTAGTCCCGAAAACCAACATTAATTATATATTAACTATCAACATGTTTTAATCTTGATCCCAATACTGAACTGTATATGCATGTACTTACCAAACCAATTAAACTTTGTGGGTTGTTTGCAACGAAACTTTTCTTGTAAATAAAGCAGCCGCCGAAGTTTGTCATTAAGAGACATGAAATAGATAGATGTCTTCTTAAATAAAAATAAAATGGATTTACGGACTATTTATTTAGATCTGGCGAGTGTTGTATTAAGAACAAGTCAAATGAAATCAACTTCATTCTTCTTTTTAGTCTGCTTTAGAATATGATTAGCTTAGAATATACTTGTTTTTTGTATGGGTCTCCAATTAAATTAACAATTTGATTTAGTTGGTAAATTACTTCCATATCGTAGAAGTATAGCAATCGTAAAAAAATGATTTTTTTTTCTCTGTTCAAATAAGCTTAGAATTTTTCTGTGTTTCTTATTGCGATGCTCTGCCACATGTATTTACTTCTAATGTTCGTGAAATCTACAAGACAATACAATTATCCACTATTTTACTGGAAAAAAAACCTCTACCCCTACGACTTTTACGTCAAAGGAGCAGTTAGAGGGCGTTTTTTGACAAATAATGAATAAGAACAAAAATATAAAAATAAGATGTTTTGCTGACGTTTCGGAAACCGAATCTGTTTCCTTTCTCAGAGCGTATTATAAGTGTTTGTGTGCTGTGTATATTAAATAGTCAGCTTTAAGAATATATTTGTTATATTCAGTATCCATAGATACTTATTGCTTACACAGAACTGTTGACATATCTAGTTGATAGCTTTATTCTAAACAATGTTCAATTTGATAAGTTCTTCTTTTAACATCGGCAGCCAGGTTGTGCAGAAATCTACGGAACAATTCGACACGCAGTTATCCTCATTCAATAATATTATAGCTGATTCTTTAAATTTTCTTGCTATCTCTTTTGTTAAAATTTTTGCAGAGTCCCAAATCTTCGATTTAAAAATCTCATTCTTCCTAAGGTAACCCCTCACCTGTGCTCACCTAATCTAACATTAAATGGTCTGGGTGACTCACCGACATAATGTTTATTACACTCAGACGGAATACTATAAATGTAGTTTTTCTAATTTTGTTCGTGATGTAGCGGTTTTGTTTTTATTAAAGTAGATCTCAACGTATTGTCCGTTTGAAATATCGTCCTAATATCAAATCTATTGGGCGTAGCTTTTCAGATGATCCGTATACATAAGGAATTAACGTTGTGTACCGTTGTTCAGGTTTTTGTTGTACCTGATTATTATTTTCTATATATATGAAAGTTCTATCAACAAAGACTTCAAGGTATTGATTGTTTATAAGAACCTCTGTTATAAAGCATTTCTCATTGTCTAATATTTCATCATTAGAAAAAACTATTTTGGCCCTATCTTATTAATATTTTATGAAACCCTTTTTAACATGCATCGACTGATTTGAGTTAAAATTCAAATACCTGTTGGTGTGTGTTGGTTTTCCATAAACGCTTGTTTCAACTGTATTATTTACTCTTTCAATTAAAACATCTAAAAATGGTAGTTCATTTATAGTTTCTACTTCTAATGTAAAGTTAATAGAGAGTTCCTTATTATCTATACTTTCTAAAAAATTATCTAGCAAATCGACTCCATGGAGCCAAATTGCAAAGATATCGTCAACATATCTACACCAGCTAACCGGTTTATATATACAATTTTGAACATGTCTAGTTTCAGAGTCCTCCACTAATTTAGTTCCAAATTATTATCATTCAATAATTATTTTTATATTTTTGTTCTCATTCATTATTTGTCAAAAAACGCCCTATTGCTGCTCCTTTCACGTAAAAGTCAATGCGTAGAGGCTATTTTCCTATAAAATACTGGATAATTGTATTATATTGTAGATTTCACGTACATTGTTTAGAAGAAAATATATGTGGCAGAACATCCCAATAAGAAACAAAATTAAGAAAATTACACAACCAACATTTAGACAAGGCTTAGCATGTCATGAAACGTCGAGATTTTAAGTTTTAGCAAAAAAAAAATCTGTATGTCACCTTTTTGTACGCACGATTACTCTGGGACGGTTTATAGTCTATTGTCCATGTACTGTAGAAAGGAACTAAAATGTTAAAGGGTTTTTATTGTTTCTTATGTTCAATTAACCCCAAGATATGAAAAAACCGCGGAGTGCTACCCTTTAAAGTGGTGCGTTTTTGAGATCGAAGTAAAAAGGTCCACTTTTCATATTTTTTTTGCTCGAAAACTATGAATTTTTTCTATAAACACATCAATATAAAAGTGTGTAGAGATTTAAATTTCCAATCGAAATGGCACCTTCAGAAGTCAATTTTTTTTTTACAAAAATGCGTCCAAAAAACAAAAAAAAAAACGAAAAAATCCAATTTTTTATTTTTTTTTTATTTTAGCCTGTAACTATTTTTCGGGTACATTTAGGCATAGACATTGCTGCGTAACAAAAAAAGCTGGCGTTTTACCCGTTAAAATGAGATTTTGTAAACAGTTTTACGATTAATAGTGACCGAGATATAGCGTTTCAAAGTTTGCAACTTTTAACTTTTTTTGCTAATTTTTACTATTTTTTTTCAAATTACGTCCTGTAACTTTTTTCTGTGTGAATTATTATATTAAAGTGAAAGCTGACTTTACCCTCGTTGAAATGGTGGCTGGTAAAAGTCTCTACGACAAATAGAAACCTAGATACAGCGTTTCGAAGAGTGTTACTTTTATTAACTTTCTTCCAATTTTTACGTTCTTTTTTAAATTTCGGCCTATAACTTATTTGTCAAATGCTTTAAGTACAGATAGTGCTACACTGAATGACCTCGGAGCATTCTTGTTTAAATGGTCTGCAATAGAACTTTAACCCATCTTAAAGTGTAAGAAATGAGAATTTTGCACTCGCCCAAATTTTTCCAAAAAAATATGATTTTGAAACACGTGTAGCAAAAAATTAAATGAAAATCTCTCCGTGATGTTTGAGCTGTAATAGTATACTTAAAGAAACTACGTTATTTTTTTTTGTTCGCCTAAAACATTTTTTTTGACAATAATTATAATTTTTTTCTCATAATTTCTACCAGACTTTAGAAGACACTGTAACTAAGACGAGTAAATATGGTCGGTACCATCTAGTAACTTTATTTCAGAACAGAATAATATTTTGTTTGTTTATAACAAATTCGAATAAAAACACGTTTTCTCCAAAAAATGTTGTTTTTTTTTATTACAAATTATTTTTAAAGAAAATATAAATGCCGTTTGATTTACGATTTCAAACGCTACAAAAAGGTGTAAATGAAGTTTTTTATCACAGATTTTGCAATTTCGATTATAATAAAAACCGCTGCCCAAGGAATCACTACTTCCACATCCAGATTTTCTATCCAAGTCACTCACAACGAAAAAATTTTGTATGTGGAAATAATTGCTTATGGAACTTTAATAATATAATATTTGAAATCCTCTACCCCAAAAACCTATAAAACGATACCCCACATCGGTAGTGGGGTGGGGGTGGTGCTAGGGGATGGTAGTGGGTGTGGATGAAGTAAAAAATATTTTGAGGTTTCTGGTTCTTGTAAACACACACTAAATCACAATTTTTTTTCATCCTCTTTAATAATGGGGTGGGGGTGGCTAATGCCAAAAATTTTTTTGAGACCTTAGCTTCTCTTTAATATACTAAATACCAATTTTCTGGACTCTTACCTGCTTAATTCACCTATTTACCCCAAATTTACCCCAATTTACCCTCAACCCTTCGATGGAACAAGATGAAAATATAATCTAGTTCCAGATCACGTTAAAATACATACGTGTACCAAATTTCAAGTCAATATCTTAAACGGTTCCAGAGTAAACGTGCGCACAAAAAAAAGTTACAGACCGACAGACAGAAATTTTTTTTTCGCTCAAACTTAAAATCTTGACGTTTCATGACATTCTAAGTCTATTTGAACAATAAAAATTTTTAAAATTTTTTTTGACGTTACTATACTTCCACTGGATGTGGAAGTAAAACGAACTTTTTAACAATAAATAGCTATAACTTGGCCACTTTTTATCGCTGATGGTTGTGCTATGAATCAATTGTAGGGAATTAAATTATCTTAGAAAATTGTAATGGTCATTTTTTAACCTCCCCACAAAATTATCGGAGTTACTAAAATTAGTCCAAAATCGAAAATTGAGATAACATCAAATATTTGCGTTTTGAGGTCCTAGGAACCCAAAAAAGTGGTTTTTGAAAAATGTCTGTATGTGTGTTAGTATGACGAAACTACTAAACGAATTTGGATGAAACTTTGCATGAGGGCTTCTTTAGTGCTCCGGAAGATCTGAAAAGGTTTTAGTTGAGATCGGATTTCATTTACTGCCGTTTTGGTACAAGTTGTTTATTTTATATTTACTTACAATTTGTAATCAAACCATTGAAAAGAATTCCTATTTCAACGATGTGCATTCTTTCGATTTGGTTTCCGGGAAAAAAAAATTAAAAATCAAAGCAAGTTGAGATCGGATTACGTTTAGTGCCGTTATGGCACACAATTTAGTGCTCTTTTCGGCTTCAAAGATCCACCGGGTGGAGAGTTTCCAGCCGCTTCTAGTAGCTGCCGATTTTTTTATAAAGCCTTTAATTTTTGAAGTAGTCACGAAGAATAAGCGTTGAAATATGACTTTTAATAAGTGGTGAAAAAACTGTAAAAAACATATTACTGTCATTTTTTTATCAAATTGGACCGGACTAGTCTCAAATTTAAAGTAATTTTATAAAGTTTAAGTTATGTATTTGACATTTTTTGATAAAATTCGTAATTTTCAAGATATTTGCAAAAAAAGACCCCTTTCATTATTGGCGTGGGTTACTTGACGTCGTGTTTTTTAACAGTCTAACGACTATAATTTCTTGGATTTATTTTTCATTTTACCTTAATATACTTGCGTGGTAGAAACTCTCAATACAAAGAGGAAAATTAAATGGTAAGGCCAATAGCACATATCACATTTACACGATTAAAACCACTTGAGGCAGATAATCAGATACACCATCGAGATTTTAACACTAAATTAATTGGCATGTCCAATACATTAAGCCGTCTGAGCTCTGGATCTTACTGAATTATGATTACAGGGAGTAGAAACCCAGACAAGACAAATGGACTTAAAGTGAATTAAGGGCACTGATGTATATGCATCACAACTACACAACAGTCGGCAGTAATTTAAATGCATCATAGTTCGCAGTAGCAGTTGACAGTTACAGCGTTAATTATTAACGATCCGGGGCGCTATGCCACGTCGAAACTTTTAAGATTTATAGTTCGGAAAATTCTATTATCTGTATTTACTTTGCTCTTAATTTAAGTTGCTTCGATAACTCGCTTCATTTTCTGGAGCAAATTCAAACTGAAAGCTATTTTTATTGATATTGAGACATAAAAGGGAAATCAAAATGTACATTTTACAATAAAATTCGCTATTAGAACGTTGTGAAATGAAACTAGTGGAAGCATTATACTCTTCGCCGATTTACTGAGCTTTTTATATAATTGTTACACATTCTATAGGATACTCTTCGCATTTTTCTTGTAAATAATGTTAGTTTTTGGACATTCTAAATTTTGTGATACCAACTTTGTTGTGAAAAAAATATATATATGAAAAAAAAATCACGATGTGAGGGATCGAACCCAGGACCCTTGGATTGCGAACAACAACAACAACAATAATATTTTATTTTAAGTTCAAGCACAATATATGTGCCTCACCGGATCCTAGCCCGGAGCCAGCCAGACAACCACGGCGAACATCGCCGAGGTGGGTGTGAGGCTGGGTGGGGTAGGTCCGATTCGGCTTGGAAATAAATTCGAGGGGGGGGTGCTAGAAGCTCCTGTCTGCCACGGGCTGACTTAAAAACTAGATTAAAATTTTTGATGTGTCCACATGGACCTAAAGGTAACTTAAAAATAAACACAACACTAAGAACACTAAAATCGTAGGCGAGCGCAATTTGGATTGCGAGACGAAACTCTTGCCGCTACACCACCATTTCTTATTACTAAAATTGTTAATGAGTCTAATATATACCATTAGAAAATTTATTGTGATTATTAGGAAACACACATTAGTAAAATGTATTAAAAAAAAATAGTGATAGGAAATAACATTTCGCAAGGTTTCTATTTATTACAAACCATAAAAAAATGTAAAAAATATTTTTTTAAATTTTAAATTACTAATAACTTTTTTATTTACCAATCTATTTTGTTAAAAAACAATAGGGTTCTTCCTCTAGCTAACACTAAGTTACTCCCCAAATTTCAATACAATCGGATTTTTCTTTCTTGAGTTATCGTGCTTACAAGAAACGTGACGGACGGACAGACAGACGGACATTTTGAAAGTTGTTCTGAATTCGTTCACTAACATAACGATATAAAAAATTTTTTCTCTACGAGCGATATTTACTGATTTAGAAATGTGCCGATCAAATACAATATACTCTTCGTTTTTGCGAAGAGTATAATAAGACATCTATAAATATTACGACGGGAATATTATTGAATTTTAGCTGAGAGTAGGTGTTGTATACAATATATTTACAGGAATAGGAAATAAATTCGCTGCTGCTTGAATGTAGATACTACGAGTGTTTGTGTTTAGATAATAATAATAGGTGCAATAATGAGTGCTAACGCAAAGAAATAATATAAACTCTAATATCTTAATAATATAATAATAATAATAATACCCCCCCGAAGTGCAAGGCCAAGGTACACCGAAAAAATGCAGACACACTAATATCGATTACCCGCCGACATTGCCAGTCTCGGAGCTGGGAATCGTACTAGACAGTGTGACCAAGCGGGCTCGTCACATAACATCCTTTAGCCACTGCGCTTCCGTGCCGGTACAGATGAGATGCAATTGTGGTATCAAATACAAATATTTGAAATAACACGAGACATATAGAAAATACGCCTACAAGCAATAAAATCGTATAAAACTCTTTTAAAATACACAATATTCTAGTAAAATTGTATTAAGCAGCAATTAACATTTTGAGTATATACATGGTGCAAGAGTAAATATACGTTTTTTCTCCGAAATTTGAAAGCCCTGTAAGCCCTTTCCTGAATAATTTGTTTTTTGACTTACGTCATTATGTCCATGTGTTTTCGAATGGGATACACAGTTAAGGATTAAAGTAAAAATTAGTTTAATATAAAAATTTAAACATTACGGCAATAACAATAAAATTTATCCATAAGATGATGAAAGAACAAAATCAGTAAAAAAACAACTAAGGGAATCAATAACGCGTATTTACGCCTCTCCTTCTAATTACGGCTTCACATCGACGGCTCATACAATCTCGTCTTTATCAATGTCGTTCTATATTTCTCGAAGTATAGTTTCTACGTCATCAGGGGAGTCAGATAAGGGTTGATCATTTCTAAGTGTGTCCATATTATCCCACAAATGCTCTATGGGGTTGAGATCTGGACTATTTAACAAATCGGCGGACAAAATCTTATACAATTTTAGTAACAGATATGTATCACATATTTATTAATTTAAAGTTTCAATGAAAATTTAAACTACAATGTTATCTATTTTAAAGAAAGGTGGTCAAATTATAGGTTTTATTTACGCCATTTTGTTCTATTCAATTTTATTTCAATACAGTTCTCCAAATACCAGTGGCGTGCAAGTAATAATTTTTTAAATTGGTTTTAAAAGTATTTTTTTAATTTTTTTTGCGCTGTCGGCTTTGTATGAGTCTCTTGTATATTTCCCAAAAATTATTTTAATTAAATCTAAATCACCCGGTATATCTCTACTTCTCAATTTTTTTATAGCGTATCTTCAATATGGGACCTTTTCGAAAGAAAAAAATTATTTAGTTTTTACTCGAAACGGATATAACTACGACACCGACAATTAAATGGAACTTGTAAACAGGCCTAATTCTCGAATTTCAAGTTGCAGTTAATTTCCACTAAGTAACTTATTCATAAAGTTCCTGAATATTTATTGCCTCGATCCTTTCCCCGACTTTCACTTTCAGATAGCAGTTAATTTTAGTCAAGATTAAACTTATAAACTCGGAAAGTCTCTCTTTAGATCAAGAACGGTGAGAACCGCAATCCTGTCGGAGCCTCGAGGAAATCGTAATTAGGTATGTAGTGGCTATATCTTATATCGCCCAGCAGCCAGTGAGATTAGAGTTGACAGGCAATATCTCGAGCGGTGTTTTTTGAAGAAAACGTACTTTGACTTGAGTCGAAACGAGTAGTGTAATATAATGTGAAATAAATGAGCAATATCCATATTATACTGAACTAACAAAATACTCATGCTCCACTACGTGATTTGATAAAAAACAGAAGTTGATGATTTTCTTGAGAGTTAGTTTCTATCTACATGCAAAATTTTAAGTTCCTAGCATATCTGAACACAGATATTGCTCGAATATGGTAAAGATTATCATTTTTTTCTATTACGAGGGTAGCTATAAGTGGATAAAAAAAGATAAACATGGGAAAGTCTATATACGGCAGACAGATGTTGACATCACTGTTGCCATATTCTAACTTTTATTGAGAACGACCTGTTTATGACTTTTCCTCGCCACCAAAAATTTATATGAACCGATTTAAATAATATTAATTGTAATAATTTATTTATATTCAATAATATAATGATAATAACATAATAACAGTTTGCAATTAATGTACGTATGCAATATTACTACCTGAATATAAATATATGGCTAGTCACGTAAGTTAAAACTTGGTTGCGACAAACATGTATCTGTAGCGTGCAGAGATATAAATGTATTATTTTTGATAATTAATATACTACATTTCCAACACAAATTCTTATATATAACTCTCTCTAAATAAGTGCCCCCTTCATTTTTAAAATTTTTTTTCTGGTGAAATTCCTGTATACTTTTCACTAAAAGTATAGGTCTCTTCCTTGGCAATAGCGTCAACTCTGCCGTTTTCCTCCGGTCGTCTGTTTATTAATATTTTTTAAGGTGACCACTTTGTACATTTTTTTAACTAAAACTATGGCTGAATTTATTACTCTGCAATAGTCAACGAGGCGAGCGTAGAGGCGTCTTGAGGGTTATTTTATTTCGATACTCCACTGAAGCCAACATTCAGCGCGGTTAGTACTTGGATGGATGAAATCCATCTTGGAAAACACAGCGATCTCGTCCCACTTTCTAGCGGCTTGTATATCAGCGTATACGCGGAAGCTATGTAATTTCAAGACGAGGATTACGTAGTGGATATACCATCCTTCGGAGGGGATGTACAGCAGGCGGTCCCTTATCTATTAAATGTTAGGCAAGTAAAAGATCCCTACTCTTCTTACGAGAAGAGTTTCGGCAAAATTTCCAGGTTGGGGGTAGCTCGTCTCCTGGTGTCGGTGATATGCCCTGGTGAAGCAACCTTCATCGCGGTTAGTACTTGGGGGGGGTGACCTTTCTGGGAAAATACGACGATCTGGGACGATATCGTCGTGTTTCCCCAGACTAGCGGCCTGTATATCAGTGTATACATGGAAGCCATGTAATTTGAGGCTAGGATCACGTAGTGGATATACCAGCCTGTGGAGAGGATGTAAAACAGTCAGTCCCTTGTCTATTAAAATTAGACAAGTAAAAAATCCCTACTCTTCGGCGAAGAGGTTCGGGAAATTATCCAGGTTGGGTTAGCTCGTCTCCTGGCGTAGGTGATAGGCCTTGGTAGCGGAAATAACCCGACGTTAAATAAATGAAAAGCAACTAGAAGTCAAATATTATTTTCGTCCGTCATTTTTTCATGAATTATCTTTTAGGGTTACCGCTATGTACATTTTTACTAAAAGTGTAACAAGTTTATTCTCTGGTAATTGTGCTAATTACATGCCAATGTTATTATCCCGTGATACATTTTTTAGTAATTACGTTTCTGAAATGAACACCCTGTATATTTTCCGCTAAGAGTATGTTATCAGATAACTTCCTTGGTAATAACGTCGATTACCTGCCAAATATTATTTTTCGCGACCAAATAGTCTTTTAGATTTATCGCCGACAGACTCACTGACAGAATTGAAATATCTCAATTTTCGTAGTCTACAAATCTGAAACGGGAACATTCTTAGAAACCTCAAAGAGCGATTGCATTACTTCTCTTCGGTAAACCAGACAAATAACTAAAAAAAAATGTTAAGTTTTTTTTTGTGTTTGATGCTCTTTCAGGAGGAGCTTTATTATCATTTTAATAAGTATTTGATATGACAATTCCTTAATTTGTATTAGATTATAATTAATAACTAAATGGATGAAATAGGTATGGTATGATATATTTGCATATTATAATAATAAAGAATGAATAATAATAATAATAATAATAATAATGTTTATTCATCCAGTAGATTATTACAAATAATATAGGATAAGTCATAAAACTGTAAAATAATTAAAAAAACATACGAGTATAAGTAACATACATGTGATATAAAAAATATATATTACATATATTAGTAGGTATTAATTCCCATATAAAAATGGGTTGTGAGTTACCATGCCTGTTAAAGTTTGGCCTTTACTGGAAATGAGTATATTGGAGGGTTAGAAAAAAAGATAGGATGAAGGCCCAGGGATCCTCCCTGAAAAACCACCCCAAAAGTACATTTTTTTAGTTTTTCGCAATTTTCTCGGAAATTATTAGTTTTTCGGGAAAATGTCAAGAGCTCTAATTTAAAGAGAATAAAATTTCCTATCGATTTATATATGCATTGTCTATAATCAATGAATAAATAGTCAGAAAAAAAGAGGTAAATATAGGGTGGAATTTAAAAAATGTGACGAGCTAGACTAATACTACCTTATTTAATAAAATTGGGAACGAAACTTCTTATTATCTATTTATTTTGAAGAAAAGTAGTTATTCTGAGTTATTTCAGTTATTTTTAAAATTAATTTTGCCCGCTTTACGGCAAGGCAACACTGCTTTTAATTTTCAGCCGTACCGCAGTAAATGTAAATGACCACAATATTATACTCGGTTATTACACGGCATAAAATAGTATGTGAATAAGAAGTGTGGGAAAATTAAGATAGGTAAGTCTATTAACAACCAACAACCATTATTTACATTAATTTAATCGTGTAATATATACGAAATTAGCGCACATATTTTTTTCGCGCGAAGTTGTGGGTTCCATGATGGGCATCGAAGCGATGTTGTCAAGACCTTTCAAAATTCAGTAATTCGTTTCCAACATATTATTATATTTTAGAAATGTGAAGTTGGAGATGACTTGGTTAACTTGAATGGAGAAATTTCTGAAGACAAACATTCAATACATATGATTGAGGCTACTGGCCATGAACAATACCATGAATATGTACAACAAGTTCTTCTTGATAAAACAAAAGCTTTTGATGAGCCAATAAAGAAAAATAATTTTCATTTATTTAAAGCTCCGAAAAAGAAACGCGAATTCCAGAGAAAGATAACTTGTGTAAAGAGTAACATGTCCGTACTTGCTAATTTGTATATATCTGTACAGTCACGAAATGGAAATATCGATGCATTTTTCGCACACGAAGTTCAAGAATTTCAGCCTGCCTTTGGAGATAGTGTATATTGAGCGAAGCAGAAAACTCAGATATAGCTGAATCTGCAGAAATCGGAATCCCTCAATACTTTGATGCTGTAGTAATCGATGGTGGTGCTCTGATGCATCTTTTAAATCCCACTTCAGACACGATCACTTTCGAAGATTATGTAAACAGATGTTTCTTGACATACATATATTCAGAATTCATAAACACGTCTCAGTTGCACATAGCGTGGGATAGTTATTGGAAAATGTCTATTAAATCGGACACAAGAGAAAATCGCGGTACCCGTGCCAGGATCTGTGACGCGTTTTTTCTTCCTTCCAATTGCCTTGTGCACTCGACAAGTGGAAGCGTCACTTTAGCGCTTGAGCTTTTTAACAGATTTATTTCCCAATAGCTCGGGCGCCACCTTTACAATTTTTTACGTGGGGCAAAGGTCCCACACTAGCCTCTTAACACAGCCTGTTGCAGTAGGGCTGGGATAGCTGCAGTGAAGAAACGGTAATTCCAGAGGTCGATAAGGAAGTTCAGACTATCACAGACACACAGCAGTAAAACTCAGAGTTAAAAACAATAACAGTGTTTATTAAATAAAAACCTACTATCTACAAATCTATCAAAATACTTAGTTAAGGTTAATAGTCAGTTTTATAATATTACCAAAGTACCAGTTTGATAAGCTAGGCTACCCAGGTGTGAATACGATTTAACGGCGAAATTAGAGGACGGTTAGCGGGGTGTGAGGCAAGCAAATAGTGATGCGTTAAAGCAAACTAGTGAGAACGGGCAAACGGCGACAGATATCAAGCAAGAAAGCACAATCACAAACTACCAAATTATGTATATCTCATGCAAATATTGCGAGCTTAATAGTTACAGATTAATAGTTACAGACTTGGGTCGTAGTGTAGATTAAACAGAATAAATCAAACAGTAGAATAATAACAGTGAATAATAAAAGACCAAACTTTTATAAATACGACTACTAACACGCTTCACACAATTTGTCTGATTCATCAAAGTGCCTGGACAATGGTGCAAAGACGCGTTTTCATAGTCTTAGGACGGACAGAAATGATTAACCACTTTACGACTAACTGAACACGCTTCCCACAATTTGTCTGATTCATCAAAGTGCCTGGACAATTGTGCAAAGGCGTATTGTTCTAGTCTTAGGACGGACAGAAATGATTAAACACTTTATGACTAACTGAACACGCTTCACACAATTTGTCTGATTCATCAAAGTGCCTGGACAATTGTGCAAAGGCGTATTGTTCTAGTCTTAGGACGGACAGAAATGATTAACCACTTTACGACTAACTGAACACGCTTCACACAATTTGTCTGATTCATCAAAGTGCCTGGACAATTGTGCAAAGACGTATTCTAGTCTTAGGACGGACAGAAATGATTAAACACTTTATGACTAACTGAACACGGTTCACACAATTTATCTGATTCGTCAAAGTGCCTGGACAATTGTGCAAAGACGTATCTTTATAGTCTTATAACATACGCAGAAATTATTAAACAGTTTATAGCTAACAGGGCACGCTTCATACCATTTGTCTGATTCATCTAAGTGCCTGGACAATGGTACAAAGACGCGTCTTTATAGTTTTGAAATAATTCAACAGATTTCGGACACAGAATAACAATGCCAAAAATATAATTAATAAATGTCTTAGTACATCTTTTCACATTCACCAAACTCTATATAAAGAGTCTACCAAATGATCAAAGTTCGCACCTGCGACAGTAAAACACTTAGAACAATTTACACCGACTACCAAGTCTGTTAACTTAAATTATAAATAATTTAACTTACTCCTGATCACTTTGCTAGCCTGCCTCGGACGACGATGTTAAACGGAGCACTACTCAAGACGGAATAAAATTTCTCCAGCCCGGTTCTCTAGTATTATTTGGGCGAGAGCGCTTGGTTGGAGAGGGGGTAAGCGCAGAGTGAATGCGCGGTGAGTTCACGGGAAATAACTAAGTCGTTGGAATATTTCGTGATTTGTATTTACAACAAAAATCACAAGTCCGAAAATAAATAAATGATAGAAAATATTTTCGTATCTGCCTTTTCAAACGGTTAAGTTAGAAATATTTTATTCCTAGGTTCCAGTAAAATTTTCTAAGTTCGAAAATAATTAAATGATAGAAATATTTCCGTGTTTGCCTGTCAAACGACTAAGTTAGAAATATTTTATTTTATTATAAGTTCGAAAATAATTAAATGACGAATAAAAATCACAAGTTCATTTATAATTAAATGACAGAAAATATTTCATACCTGAGGTACCTGCTTGACGTCGCGTGCTAACGATCAGTACGGTGTGTGGAGAACTGAATGATTTCAACTTCGCGTTGTAGTGCATAGCCAGCCCGTGGGCACAGAAGACTAAACAATCAGAATGGAATCTTTCAGGGAGGGGGAAGGTTCGCGCATTTCTAAGCGCGCATCGAATCCCCATATGTTACTGGAATAGAATACAGCGATGCCACATTTGGTAGATTGAGAACAACAAATAATCTGGTACTCAATACAGAGTTGCCAGATGTACAAAGAAATCTGATTTGTACAATAATTTAGTATTTACATACTTTGTAATTTGAAAATAGATTAAAAAAATCAACAAAATGACAAGTTCAGCATTATGTCAAACCAAGACAACTTTTAGGCAATTCAGAAAGAGTGATTTTGCAAATTTGATTAAAGTTGAAGATTTGTGCAAAATTAAATTATAAACTCCTAATTGCGACCCTGACTACAACATTACAAAATACGCCCCTGATATCTATTCCAACATCTGGAGTTAAATTGTACAAAGGATATGCCGCCAGTTTCCATTCTGATTGTTTAGTCTTCTGTGCCGTGGGCATGGAGGGAGTAGGCCTGCGCGCGGTGAATACCTATTCGCTTGTAGCAGCTTACACATTCTGAATGCATTTTATATTACGGATTTTTATTAGCAATTTTAAATATAAACTGATAACATTATTCTGATGCTGAAGGCAGTAAAATAAACAATTGAAATCAGGAACGTATAACATACAGAATTTACTAGAAAACAAACTAGTATTTCTAGGTGACTGGTATGGAAGACAAAATTTTAAAATTAAATATATAGACATGACATGGTTCTAATACAGGGTGTGCAAAGAAGCAATTTTAACGGACAGAATTGCATAGCAAATTTTGCTTCGTTACAGATCAGAATCAACTCTACGACGAAAATAGCTAAGAAATGGCCTGAATTTCTACGGAACTCAGAGAATAAAGCTGATCTTTTTCTATATCTGACTACTGATGCTTGTTCAAAGCTTAAATTAAGACCCCAGTGTGATTTCTAAATTACTCATGAAAATACTGTTCGACATTTTGGCCCGGGAACAGAGATGTTTGGAAATTGTGCTCACGAAGAAGCAGACACCAAAATTATCCTACATGTAATTCATGCTCTAAAAACAGGTTCAAAAACAGTTCTCGTAAAAAGCGTAGATTCCGATATAATTGTTATCTTAATGTACCATTTCGAATATTTTCAACAGCTGAATGACTATTGTTCAATATACCTTTATTATGGAAAGAGGAAAAACAAAAGAAAATTAAATATCGGTAACCTTCACCACGCTTTGGGGTCAAAACTTAGCCGCGCTTTGCCCTTGTTTACCTCCCTAACAGGATGTGATTCCACGTCGTCGATAAGAGGAAGATAAAAAAAAGACCGCGTTCCTTGCAATGCAAAGAGAAGGAGAATCACTAATATCCTCAATGTGTGAGATTTTGAATAAGCCATTTACAACTATTGAAATAAACTTTTCCTTGTTCAGTGAACTAGAAACCTTTTTTGTTAAAATTTACGATGGAGAATCACAAGGTTTGAACCAGCTTAGAAATGAGATATTTTGTCACCGGAACAATAACCCAGAGACCCTACCTCCCACGCAGGATGCCATACTGCTACACTGCAAAAGAGCTCTGTATCAAGCGAGCATATGGGTTTCTGTCAAAGAGCCACTGATTGATGCTCCAGACTCTGATTTTGGATGAGTGAAATCTCCCGAGAACAAACTTATCCCAAAGTGGAGATCAATCTCACAAGTAAGTAAAGCTTGCGAGGACTTGATCAAATGCAACTGTAAGAAGGATTGTCTTAAAGCATGCAGTTGTAAAAAAATAAATTTCCCTGTACTTTATTATGCAAATGTGTGTGTTCAAAATCTTGATTTCATTATTATATTGTAAATTCTTTGGTATATTTTTGATTATTCTGTATTTTATGTTCATCTTATCTAACTTATAAATTAATATAAGACGAGTAGGTAGATATTTATTTACTGGACTAACAATGTTTTATCTGTTAAACACAGAAATTTGTTTAAACAGTAGAAAATATATGGGTATGTTTATTCTTGTTTTTAGTATTGTAAAGTTTTATATTTTGTTGATTTATTTTTCTATATTTTGTATTTGGAGTTTACCTTTTTGCTATCTCACATATTCAAGATTGTACAGAGTATTTATGTATTGTTTGTTATGGATTGTTAAAGTGGGAAATTATCGAGTGAATGTATTTTTGAAATAGTTTTGGGGTTGTTTTAGGATTTATTTTTTGTTAAAAATAAACATATTATACACAAATCGATAGGAAATTTTATTCTCTTTAAATTTGGTCTCTCGGCATTTTTCCGAAAAAGTAATAGTTTCTGAGAAAATTAGCAAAAACTAAAAAAATGTACTTTTGGGGGTGGTTTTGGGGTAGTTTTTCAAAATGGATGCCCGGGCCTTCATCCTATCTTTATTTCTAGTCCCCCAATAAAGACTTTTTAAGCAAAGGCCAAACTTTAACACGCACGGTAACTCACACTATAGGATTCATACCTACTATATATACATACATACGCATATAAACGTAAATACACACATATACACATACATACATACAATCAAAATTTGTTAAAATAAGGAACATTAAACATGGTGTGTGTAATTAATATACATAGTAATTAGAAGTGATATGGAAATTTAGCATTGATTGAAACAAAATACAAAAAACAAAAAAGCAAAAATCAGGCTATGGATGACTGAAATAAAAACCGCTGCCCAAGGAATCACTACTTCCACATCCAGATTCTCTATCCAAGTCACTCACTACGTAAAAACTTTGTATGTGAAAATAATTGTTTATGGAACTTTAATAATATAATATTTGAAATCCTCTACCCCAAAAACCCATAAAACGATACCCCACATCGGTAGTGGGGTGGGGGTGGTGATAGGGGGGTGGTAGTGGGGGGTGGATGAAGTAAAAAAATATTTTGAGGTTTCTGGTTCCTGTACATGCACTAAATCGCATTTTTTTTTCATCCCCTTTAATAAGGAGGTGGGGGTGGCTAATGCCAAAAATTTTTTTGAGACCTCAGCTTCTCTTGTATATACTAAATACCAATTTCATGGACTCTTACCTGCTTGATTTACCCATTTACCCCAAATTTACCCCAATTTACCCCCCCAACCCTTCGACGGAACAAGATGAAAATATAATCTAGTTCTAGATCTCGTTAAAGTACATATGTGTACCAAATTTCAAGTCAATATCTCAAACGGTTCCAGAGTAAACGTGCGCACAAGAAAAAGTTACAGACAGACAGACAGACACAGACCGACAGACAGAAATTTTTTTTTGCTCAAACTTAGAATCTCGACGTTTCATGACATTTTAAGCCTATTTGGACAATAAAAATTTTTTTGTCGTTACTATACTTCCACTGGACGTGGAAGTAAAATAACATACAGAGCAAGTCAATGAATAAGTAGACTGGAAATTTTATATTCTATCATCAAGGTATTCATTTAAAGAATAATAACATTTGGTAATTAAAAATTCTTTAACGCGTTTTTTAAATAAATTTAAATTTAAAGTTTTGTATTCAGCGGGAAGTTTATTGAATGCTTTAAAGGAATAAAACTAAGAACAATATAACGACTGCATGATGCTAGCCTAAGCTAAGCAGAAAAAGTACGTTATTATAATCAAGCCGGTATCTAGCATGCGGAAGAGAAGGACGCGGCAGGGAGAAATAGACAGAAGGATAGGATTTTGCAGGGTTAGTGGGAAATATGCGTTTTTCTGAAATCGACCGGCAATGTCTACATTTTCCGTGCGATTTCAGATCGAAAAATGCACAATTCCAGTATTTTAGTCCGTTGCTAAGAGACTATCAGAAAACAGACCGGAAAAGATCCGTTGCCAAGCAACGATCAACAAAACCGTACGGGAATGTTACTTGGAAAGTAATATTCCCGTACGGTTTTTATGTATATTCTAGACAGTAAATATATACACGCAGACAAACCAGCTCACATTAAAATTGCATTTTTTAGTAAGCAGTTAGATTGTAATGAAGAAATGTTATGCATTAATACAAATTCTTAATTTATAATAATATTGATTGTGATTTCAGAAAAAATAGTATGTGTACTTCGGTGTGAAAGCACATTCCCGGACTTCGATGCTTGTTGACCTCGGCTAGCGCCTTGGCCAACAATTTGCATCGTCGCGCGTCGTCCGGGAATGTATTGCTTTCACACCTGAATACACAATACACTATTATTTTCGGTTTATTATAAGTTATTAAAAAACCAAACGTAGTATAATATTTAAAACTGTTTTAAATAATTACTGTTATTCTAACGAATACAACTATATATATTTTTTGTTGTAAATTTCTATTGTACGTGAATATCGTAGTTTATCAATGAAAATAGTTCCTAATTTCGTTATTAGTGAATGGCATTTAACTATATACAAAATTTATGGTAAAAACAGTATACCATTTATGATTTTTTAAATATTTATAATATTATAATAAACCGAAAATAAACGCATATTTCCCTCACGCTCTGCAAAATTCTGTCCTTAATAGAAACGCTGCGAAAATGGTACTAGATATAAAAAAAATTATAGAAGCAAAGTTGTTGAGAATTGAATTAATTACAAAAAAGTCAATGGTAGTGGTCTATCTAATTGAATTAATACGTACATATTGCCAAAACAATAAAAGTACATGTATACCACTGCTTACCTTTTTGTGTTTAATTTTCTATAACTTTGTTCCTATAGTTTTCTCATACCTGACTGTTTTGGTAGCATTTTCATTTTAACGCGAGTTATGCCTTTTATGTATTTATATAGATTGGCTGATATTTTGAATTTTGTAAACTTTGAAATTTTCTGGTGGCCAGCCGGCCGTGCCAATGTAAATATAGGTAAATATTGGTAAAAACAAACATATTAGTTACACAGTGCTTTATATATCTAGGTATACTCTGTTGTGTTGCACTTGTTGAAAAACGGGATGTTGTTTAAGTTTCAGTTTAATCTATAAACTTTGAAGCTGGACATTTTATCCCAAATTGTTCAAATCACGTACATCACGCGATGGATTTTGGCTCTAAGATGGCCCTTTTATAAAGTACTATATGAAAACGAAATCCTTATTATACACTGCATTTTTATGTTTTTATATTTATACTGTTCCGAGAAGTTGAATTTAAATTTAAAATATAATTATTACTTTCAATATAAAATGTTCACGAGAGATACTATTTCATATTTAATTTAACTTCTTTCATTAAAACCAAAATTGAGTTTCTGGTTTTAAAGACTTAGAAGTCCTCGTTTCTTTTTTAATGGCGGCCTTAATTTCATAATGTTTCTTATTTCCAGAAAACATCTAAGTTTGCATATTCTTGTAGTGAGGTGATATTAGTACATGGATCTTCAGGTTTTTTATTTGTAAATTATTCTTTAATTCATTTCTAACTTAACAGGTACGTAAAATTTTAATTCTTTTAGAAGAAAACAAACAAGGTTTTTTTATTTGTGATCTGCCATATTTACATATTGTCGCGTTTAATAATAATTTCGAAGACTTGTGTCGATTGTTTAGGAAGAAAGGCAGGAAGGATTTTTGTTCGCCGACTTTTCTCTCGCTCTTAATCATTTTTGCTCAGCGGACAGCTTTTACTATTATACGCATATACTGCTCTCTTCAAAAAATATAGACGCCAAAAATGATCATAAATATTAAGTGAAAATGTTTTTTAAATTTAGTCAAAAATGATTCACAATTCAGAAATTTCTTACCGTTAGTACCATACCTTTGTCTAATTATCGTAAGAAGATGCGAAGATCACATTTGATACCACGAGTCACAATTCTAAAGGGTCCTAATTATTTTCTTCTGCGTGTTTTCAATTATATTTCAGTTTTTTTGAATTTCGGAATGTAACCACTGATTTTTTTTTCTCGGCCGCTGGGAGGTTTGGCTATCCCTTCCAGTGTCGCAAATAGTCCCTCCAAGTGTGAAAATCTTGTGTAGTCAGTCAGGACTCGTCATTCACATAAGATGTGGCGAGGAGTTCCTCTTCCTCTTTGCGACAATCCTGCACTCCGGTCTGTTCCTCGCCTTTATACTGGTTAGGTCTTTATTTAATGTATAGTGCACAACTTTAGCATACCTTTGATTTGGATGGTTCATCAATTATTGAATGTGCTTGGAACACTGCTACGATGCTACCAAGGTTTAGACTATGTCTGTCCCTAGTTGATCTTTCGTAACTACTGCTACTTGAAGATTCTGATCCATCAGTGGGCCATATAGTTTCATTTGAATGTCGTCAAAACTGCTTTACTCCCCCATCTTCTGTGTCGAGTATACATATGTAGCCTGAAGATTTTAGTGAAGTTGTTTGTTGGGTACTGATTCTATGGAGTAGTCGATTTTTTCCTATTTGTTGAAATATTCTAGTACAGGTATTCTTTCTCTTTGGAACGGCCCCACATCCGTATGTTTTCAGGCTGCATGTCGCCAGAGGCTCATTTTCCATTACTAAATATAGTGAAAGTAGCAGAGCAGTATTGGCTGCGATAGGCGTTGTTGTCTAAGCACACGTTTCTCTTTTCAAGTTTCTTAATTTTCTCAATGCCTCCTCTTTTCAAATTTGGATTATTATTGGTATTAAAACTCTTTTATACAGCTAGTGTGCAATTCTGGTCTTATCCATCATACTTCTGCAGGCTCACGTGGCCCTGGTGGTTACTTTGTTAGATTAGCTTTTAAGTCAGTATGGTCAATCCAAAACATGTGTCCTCATTGCTCATCTGTTCTTTTCCCCGAAGATACAATTAGGTTCAGAGGTTTTCTTTGGTGTTTCTTGGGTTCGCGGATAATCCTTGCTGAATACACACATCATTTATCTACTTCATTTTCCATGAATCACAATTTCCCTATTACTAAGATAGCGGTGTCGTCTTCATATCTTTGCACATATACTCCTTGCTGTTCTAATTGTTAGGAGTATCAAGTTATCTTAGATTTCCCTTATTCTGTGATTACAGTCAGATTCAACATACGGACATGCAGATATTCTTTGAACATTATCTTGTAGTTATTTTCACGATCACACCATTCTCTGCCTTCATGAAAGTAAAAATGGAAATTTTCATATTGGTAAGGAAAACCCAAATATACATAAAAACATCCAACATGTTTTGAAGCTCGCAGACGAATAACAAATCACTTTTTAACTTATTCTGGTAAGGCTTGAAATAACATCGAAAATGTGGTGAGAGTGAAGAACGAGCAACCAATGTACATAAACTAGGTGTATAAAAATCCTACCTAGCTACTGGGTCAGCTATAACTCAATTTTCACAGGAAATGTAATCTTATTATGTTAGTTATTACAGTGTACACGATTGTGTTCTGTCATATAAGATGACATTATTTTTATAGATCATATAATATATATTAATATTGTTTTGTCTCTCCTAGAAATTAGATTTTCATTTTATTATATTACAACTTAAAAATAACAATTTTTCTTTTTTAAATTTACAGGGTGTGCCAGAACATATGAGTAATCTTTCGGAAGCGTAAATTTCAGGCAAAAATAACAAGTTTTTTTTTAATCTTTTTAAATAGCCATATTTATATTAACGTCCTGGCGTACATTAACTATTTCTATTCCACTACTCAACCAGAACACGCACACAAAAACAACAACCATTTCCTTTGATATTGCCATCTGCCGCAGTTGAGGCGTCAACTCAGGAGAAGAGAGCGACTAGGCGTGTTGTTTCTCATACAACCACAGTTTAGTCCGCTACTACCGTCTCGGCAACACGTGAAGAACGTCACTAAACATCCATTCCCTAGCCAGGATTCAAACCTGGGACCCCGTGATCGCAAGCCTAATACATAAGCACTGAGTCGGTAATTCATCCTGGAACACAGGGTGGGAAAAGCGGTTATTTAATAATATATTTTTTACTACTTGACATAATTTAGTTATCGTTATTTTAAATAGAGGCCTTTAGGATGATGAAATTAATTGTTTTAAGAATAGGTCAGGACGGCCGGGGGTGGACTACTCCCAAGATATTTTATCCCCAATTTTAAAAACCCTGTAAGATATTTTCCTCAGAATAGGTGTTAGTAAATTTCTTAAAGCATAAGAAGAAAAAGGTACTCTTTGTTGAAATCGCGAAAGTGAACAGTTTTCGAGAAAAGAGCAGTGAACGTTAAAAAATAATTTTTATTCTTACTTGAAAAACCCCGTCAAGATTCGGTGGAGTGGGAATGTTTAAAAATGTATCCCAGAAATTATGCTGTAGATGCATACCAGCACTCACATTTTCAAGAAATTCGCACCCTTTGTCAATGTTATGTTTTTCATAATTAGCAATTTTCATAATTAGCAATTTTCATAATTAGCAAGGGTAGGTAACTGCAACCCGGCAGCTGTGGAGTTTAATAAACTGTTACTAATTTGAGTAATAAAAATCAATGGACCTCCCACCCACCATTAGTTAATTTCATCTTTTTATTTTTTTATCTACATTTTCTTACTTTGTGTTTTACTTTAAAAAATAATTCATTAAATAGTACATATTTACAACTCTTTAGGTTATTTATAGATTACTATTTACATTATATACATGCCAGTGCATAAAATAAGGTATAAAGTGACGAGTTTGTGACTCTCGGTTGTGCCGGCGGCAATTTGGAGAAACAAATTTTTTCAGATTCGCTCTTCGGTTTTCAATTTGGAGAAAAAAAAATCAGATTTTCTCTCCCCCCCCCCCCCCGCGCTTCGATTTTCATTTTCCGATTCCTGACTACGGACCTGGGTAGACATAATTTTCGAGTTCTAGTGCCGCCCAGTGGACATTACTTAAAATATGCTCTGATACATGCTTAATTATCATTAATTATGTCTTGATCATCGTCCACGATTGGTGCGTTGTGACATGGATATCCACTGCAGTATTCCCACATAGCTGAACAAAGCAAACCTGATTTTCTGCATCCTTAATAATTCGCACAAGCAGATTTACAGGAACATGACACTAAACGCAATAAATCATTTGGCGCAAAAGTCTTCAAAGATGTCACTGGTTGGAGAACTTTCATGGGAATCCCAATTTTGAGATATCCCTACACTGCTTGTGTATGTAGGTTCGATAGCAATCATTTCTCTATTGTGAGGTTGTTTTGCCGGCCACTAGAGGAAAGTCCAGGAATTTCCGATATGGTATATGCATGCTAAGTACGTATGTAGTTGAGCTTTAAATTTTTTTAATACATTTAAACAGAAAAAAAACATAAATTGTACTAAAATTGAAAGGGGAGTACTGACGTACTGCAAGCCTTCCATTGTACTGCAAATAGTACAATTGTACTGGCAGCGGTAACGCTATTATTTGAATTAAAGGTAACGATGAATGAGCGATAACTCAAAAGCTTGCAATTTTATGTTTAAGGGAGGGTAGGGAGGCAAGCGCAAGGGGGAGGGGCGGGGACTTTTGAGGAAATACTCCTCTAATTAGCTCCTAACAACTCGTAAAAATTCAGCTTGTCTCTAATTTCTTCCGACATATGGTAATTTTTGGATTTCATTGCCTGCGCGAACGATACAGTTGGGAATTGAGCGCCAGGGCGATGTTCATGTTACAAGGCCTTTATCTCACTTCCTATGCATTTTATAAAAAAATGCTCCAAATGAAAAAATTTCCTCATTCATTAGCTACCTACATTTTACTCGTTACAGTATGCAGTTATTTTGAAAAATAAAAAAGTTACCTCGATCCACATTTTTTCGCTGTAAATTACACAAAAATGGCAACTTCTCGATTCATATTTATTTATATTTCAGTCATATCATAGCAAATATTATTTTTGCATACACCGTTGGAAAGCGAAAGGTTTGAATATTGTAATATTAAAATATGAACTTTTTACGTCAACAAATGACAGATATAGAGGGAACATGAAAAATGTGAAAATAGTATTTTTCGTACAAAGATTAAAAAAGTTGTGTTTAATTTGGAAGCGCAAGAGGAAGGGGCGGGGACTTTTGGGAAAATGTACTTCTAAGTGATTTCTAACTTCTGGCAAAAATTCAGCCTGTCTCTAATTACTTCCGACATATGGTCATTTTAGCACTTCATTGCTTGGGCTATAAGAAACATACATACGGGTCGAATTGAGAACTTCCTCCTTTTTAAAATTTTTTGAATCGGTTAAAAATGTAATACTACGACTGGTGTCTCATTTTTCAGGGAAGTTAATTGAATCTGTAGCTGAAACGGCTAAAATTACGCTACGAGTCCACATTCTCATTTAAACATGCTTACTCATCACATCGAATTTTCCAACAGATAAAACTTTAAAAATACCAACTAACTGTTAAAAAGCATGTGGATTTAAATAGAAGTATATACTTCCCACACAGTGTGGTCAAGTCTAGGTCAATAGAACTTGAACTGTTCAGAAATGGAATAAAGTATGACACTGTAGGGACTGGAATCCCTATGGGGTCAAACGTGAAATAGTGTTTGTGTAACTACAGGATTGAGTCGCTGACCGCGATGATGTCGCTCCGAGGGGGAACATATTAGGAAAGCGCAACAAAGTTAAATTGATTGGTGTTTATGTGACTTGGAAAGTTAGTTATTAATTTCAAATTTCAAAATCAGTTGGTAAAAAATGGTATCCGCAGATGACGTGCACATGGGTTAAATTACTTTTCTTAAACATTCTGAATTGGCGAAGCTAGTAAAGACATTTCCAAGTGATAAGGTGCCGGGGGAAGACGGCAAGTTACTTAAAAATATCGGCGAGGAAAGGCATTATACAGTACATGTATGTACATATTTAATGCGTTTCTTCGATTGCAACATTGGCCTGTAGTATAGTATATATATGCGAAACATGTGATAGGTGGAACTAATTCCCACAAAGACGGAGTTTGAATTTTTTAGTTCGTTATTGGTATCTTTTTGACATACTAAAAGTCTAGAAAAATCTGAGCGTGCAAAATGCGTTTTTTTGGGTGCCATCTAGAAAAAATTTTAAAAAATCATAAGAAATCGTGTGTTGCATCAAATTACAGAACATTTCATGCTGAAAAAGATTATAATATTATAATATTCCTACATCGTTTTGTAATGAAGCCCTTGCCACACTGGTATTACAATATACTATTAGTGGAGTCAATAGGGGCTGAAAATATGCATTATTTCGGAATAATTACGAGAAGCTTCGATTTTCCTAAAACCCTTTGATATCACTTTTACATAGCTAGAATAAAAAGTTATAAACGTATAATCGTGAGGAAATTGTTTATTAATTATTTAAACAAAAAAAAAATAAACAACATTTTTGTCAGTTTAGAAATTTTAAAGGAATTTAATTCAAATTGACATATAAGGGGTTTTCGAGGTCGCTGAAAAGTAATTCAAAATGGCTGATCCAATATGGCCGAACTTCCATCAAGCAATAAAATAATTCAAAACACAAAAACACAATTTAAATATTCAAATAAAAACTTAAAAAGAAGCTGAGAAAGCGTAATATTGTAAATAGCATTACAAGATGACCTGTCCAAACTACTTTTACAATGCTTTACGGACACACACACAGCGCAGCGTGCGGGACAAGTGATGCGTACTGCTTGGCGCGAAGATGTTTTACTTTTTCAATCTCTTTCTAATATTTAGGCATTATAATTTGACTCATGGCCCTGTACCACGTGAATATTTTCAGTATGTTTTCGATATTATATACAGGATAAAAATTTTAGAAACAATCAACATCGAGTCGATTTACCGAAAAACTTGATTTTTTCAATATTCCATGAAAAGCATAGGTTTATATATATTCCAAAAATATTTTTTACATTACTTACTTTGAGGTTCTATTATAAAGGTATGCTGAATAGGAAGGCTAAATAATTTTTTTATAAAAGTTATTAACGTTTATTTTAACCATAATTTCACGAATTTTCGAACAAAAAAAATTTTGTTGTTATTTTCGTAAAAGTGAGAGGGTTAATTTAATTTTTGGGGTAAATCCCCTAGAAGCATCTTAAAGTACACATTTCAAGCTGTAAAATCGCACCTAGAGAGATATAATAACGCGATTTAACCTAGAGTAAATAGGTGGAAGATATTGACTTGAAATTTGGTACACGTATGTGTATGTACTTTAACGGGATTTGGAACTAGATTATATTTTCATCTTATTCCGTCGAAGCGTTGGGGGGTAAAATGGGGTAAATGGAGGGTAAATAGGTAAATCAAGCAGGTAAGAGTCCATAAAATTGGTATGTAGTGTAGAGAAGCTAAGGTTTCAAAAAAATGTTTGGCATTAGCCCCTTACAACCCCTACCATTATTAAAATGGATGGAAAAAAAATGTGATTTAGTGTGTGTACAAGAACCAGAAGCCACAAAATATTTGTTTCACTTCATCCACCCCCCCACTACCACCCTCCTATCTCCACCCCCACCCCCACCCCACTACCGTGTGGGATATCGTTTTATAGGTTTTTGGGTAGACGATTTCAAATATTATATTATTAAAGTTCTATAAACAATTATTTCCACATACAAAATTTTTTCGTTATGAGAGACTTGGATAGAAAATCTGGATGTGGTGATTCATTGGGCAGCGGTTTTTATATTTGAAAATATATTAATCCAATAGCTACATGTTTCTTCTTTAGTTTAAGCTTTTGTGAGGCCAATTTCATTAATTAGTTTAAAAGTTACAACAAATTTAGTGTAGCGCATCCGAGGCCACGCGCGCTTCGCTTGCCATACTTACGTGTCTACGCGTTCCATTTTCATGCGTTAAACAAAAAAATCTGGAGCCTACATTTTTGATCGTACAAAAAAAACTTATGTACCTTTTTGATGTGAAATTTCCCGTACTTTCGAATGGCGTAATTAGTTTTTGAAAGAAAAAAATATTTTAAGATATAAGTATTTGACAAAAACTGGTATTTTGTAACTAATTTGTTTAATAACAAATTCCGCTCAAGGACTATTGTTGGAAACTTTTGGTATGTTGTTCCTGACGTCTTCAGAGATATATTCTCAAAAGTTACCGCTTCTCCTAATTTTTCCGAAGTGAAAATCTATTGGCTCCACTATATTACAGACTTAGATTTTCCAAGACTTTTAGTGTGTTATTTATTTTTATTTTTTAAAACTAATATCATAATCTTCAGCATGAAATTTTCTGTAAATTGATACGACACACAATTTTTTATGATTTTTTAAATTTTTTTCAAGATGGCGCCAAAAAAACGTATTTTGCACACTCAGATTTTTCTAGCCTTTTAATATGTCAAAAAGATACCAACAACGAACTAAAAAATTCAAACTCCGTCTTTATGGGAATTAATTCCACCCAAAAACCTATATCTCCTCTACTACTGACTAGTGGAAATGTACCGCGGTCGTCCGCATTCTAAAGCCAAATAAGAACCCAAGTATCGCGGGCAGTTATCGGCCAATCCCGTTGCTGTCTGCGATCTCCAAGTTAGTAGAGAAAGTCATCGTGGACAGACTAAATCCTGCGGAGCATGGACTTTACGTTGACGATGAACACCAGTTCGGTATCAAAAAGAGAATAAGCACAGTGCAGCTGTTTGATTTTATTTTAAATTGGTTTAGCACGTGTGTGAAAAAGTTATACATTTATGCCAGATCAACTATTGGCATATTAGTCTCTATGCACCGGATCGCGTATGCGTATATTTATTAAATGGGAATCTCATTTTAAAGTAATGCTCAAACAGCAAGAAATCATTAGAATCGTTAATGATGTGGCTGTTCAATACAACCTGGGAAAGAGTATCATAACGGTAACTTATACACTGGTACCATGCTGACGCTACAGGTACGAGTGAATAATAAACTACACAGCGCCAGCGGGTCATTCGAGTGAGGGCGTCCCTCAAGGGTCAGTCTTTGCACCTAAGTTGTACAATTTGTACTTACCAGACTTTCCCATATTCCCAAATGTCAAACTTGCCCAAGTACGCTGATGATAGCTATGTTCTCTCATAGCCATAGTGCGCAAGCTGTTAAAATGCTCTCATAGGCCACATGGCTCGTGCCATGGTGTATTAGGACAAGTGAAATATTCTGGTGAATGTGGAGAAGTCGTAAGCATAGCCTTCACGCACAACTTCACTAAAAATAAAATTATTGCACCTGTTTCGATCAATCAAATTGCAACCAAGGAGTGCATGAAGTACTTAGGAGTTGACCTTGATAAAAGTCTAAGATTCTCCAAATACATTAACAAAACTGTATGCACAGTCTATTCTATGCAGCACAGGTGTGGTGCAGAGCATCGATGACGACAATTAAGAAAAAAAAGTCAACAGTCTCAGAACACAAATATACGTGCCTAATCAAATTCGTCTAGATTCACCTCCCTCAGAGATCTCTATGAACGCTGCAACGATATAACAACATTAGCAACTACATCAAGTTTATATCTGAGAAATTTTTATCAAGTCGAACTTGGTGATAGCCCGCTGACAAATAATATCACGCACATGAGAGAGCACAATGCACCATTTAGGATTAAACAACTTACCACATGATCCGATAATCTATCTTAATCTGTTTTTCTTTATACCTTGTGAGTCTTATACACATTTTAATTTGCTTTACTGCGAAAGGAGTTTGTGTTACCTTTTTAATTTTTTGTAATCTGAACTGACCTTACATCGTCCAGCTTTTCAATTGTCACGGCGCACATTGGCACGAATCGTAATTTTTTCGTTTAAAATTTTCTAGAGCACTTGTTTCGCAACCGATTGGGATTTTTTTTTTTAATATTCGTTATTTAATTTTCAAAAAACAAGAGAGCCAGTTTTTGAATTATGCTAACCGAGATTATTGAACTTAGCTAAAATGGCCATTTTTTATTTAAATCTTAATAAAACTTACAAATAAAAACTTTTTTCTTATCCAATTTACATAAATCTTGTGACTCGATGGTTCTTGAGGTGACTGGTTACGAATCTGATATCCAAATTGTCATAATCCAACCTGCAAGATGGCGGAATCAATGGCGGCTATGAAATGCTAAAAAATGACGAAGAATGAAATATTTTTGCTAAAGTTTAAGCCGAGAAGTTTTGAATATTTCTGGTAAGTTAAAATATACTAAATTTTAAGTTCCAAGAAGAAATTGAAGATGGCGGATCCAATATGGCGAATCGTAATTTCTTATCCAATTTACATAAATCTTGTTACTGGGGGGGTTTTTGAGGTCGCTGATTACGAATTTATATCCAAATTGCCATAAACCAACCTGCAAGATGGCGGAATCAATGGCAGCTATAAAATGCTAAAAAATGATGAAAAATTAAATATTTCTGTTAAGTTTATGCCGAGAAGTTTTGAATATTTCTGATAAGTAATTTTAAGTTAAAATAGACAAAATCGACCCTCTTACGTTTTTTGGAAATTAAATAGTAGTATTTTAAAAAAAAAATATCCCAATCGGTTGCCAAGAAAGTGCTCTAGATAATTTTGAACGAAAGAATCTTGATTCGTGCCACTGTGCGGCGCTTCACACCGTAGGTGCCTGGCTGACTCCGGTGCGTGTGCTTGAGGATGAACATGTTATTTATTATTTAATTTAAAATAAAGTTATTTAGCACTTACACGCACTTGTTTAAGTCGGTTCATTTAGTAGTTTTTATTTAATGTGACAAGTTGTTCAAAAATTTGTATTTTAAAGTGTTAGTAAAAGATTTTTTACTTAATAGTATTAATTATATTAGCATATTTAGAAGTAGAACTTCAATAAAAGTTTTAAAAAATAGGCAATTTCATATTAGTATGAAAGTTTCACTTGTGTAATACCTAAATAATGTGTTATCTACAAAGCAATAAAATGAGAAAAATATTATATCTAAAAAATAGGCTTTATAAATGGTATGAATAGGTAATATCAAACAATAATCTGAATAATCACTGAATGAAAATTTGTGTCCATTTTTTTTCGTAAATGATTAATCAATATGATAGTACAGAAAACGAAGTGCTCAACGGATTATTATTTTAAGTTGTAGGAGTAACATACCAAAAGTCCCCAGCCGTGGGCCTCATGCGTTAGGCGGGAGGGGGGTGGAAAGGGTCGGTTTGTAGGTTTTTCGTTATTATCTCGAAAGCTAAGCGTCCTAGCGAAAATGTTATTCTATACAAAATGAAAGTAAATTAAATTATCTACAAAAAATATCCTATTCATTTTTTCGCTAGGAACAGTAGTTAAGGGCGTACGTGAGTTTGAAAATGCGAATAGCTGGAAAAACTGTGTATTGTGGGAGGTAATGCTTAACAAGTAGAAAATTTTATAATATTACAAGTATTTACAAGGCCATATTAAGTAATTGGTCGAGTTCATCGACAAGATCATCATCGTCGTCGCCGTTGATGCTGACGATTGGAGGGCCGTTGGTACACACTTCTGCACACAAGCGAGCAGGGTATGCCTGCTTTGCGGCACCCGCAACGGCCCCCGCAAGCAGTTGTGCACCCGCAAAATATGTTATTTAGGACGGATTCTGGCACAACTGAGTCCATGCTTGTGACGGAGGTAAGGAAGCCATCCGATCTCATTCATTCCCAAGCAGTTGGCTCCTGCTGCTGATCTCCATATAGCCATTGCTGAATCTGCAAACAACAATTCGTCCTTTGTAATTTAAAAAAATGTGACACAATCTTGTCTAAGCACAATACAAAACAAGTTAATGTAAACAAGCATATATTGATACAAACCTGCAAATGAACTCTAAGGGAGTGTTGGCGAGCAGCCCCTCTGGTTGGTGGAAGTGCTGCATAATCAGGCTTTGACTTTGTCGAGGCTTTAACAAAGGCCTGGTGTCGTACCCGGTTCAGGTCTGCTCCTTGTTGTGCCTGGTACAATGAAAACGCTCTCCTGCATCAGCTACCATGTCCTGTGTTGCTGAGGGATCACAGAAGACTTTGTAGATGTCTGTGACCTGCTTTTCGGTCTTCCCTTGCTCTTGTGAATAGCGGAGGTAGTATCACAACCGCTGAACGAATGGAGCCATTTGCGAAGACCATTCTGTTGCTCCATTCGTTCAGCGGTTGTGATACTACCTCCGCTATTCACAACAAGAGCAAGGGAGGTGTGGTGAAAGCATTTTTGAAGGACGAGGAGCAGGTCACAGAAAGCTACAAAGTCTTCTGTGCTCCCTCAGCAACACAGGACATGGCAGCTGATGCAGGAGAGCAGCTTTTTTGGCATTGTACCATTCCCCACAAGGAGCAGACTTGAACCGGGTACGACACCAGGCCTTTGTTAAAGCCTCGACAAAGCCAAAGCCTGATTTTGCAGCACTTCCACCCACCAGAGGGGCTGCTCGCCAACACTCCCTTAGTGTTCATTTGCAGGTTTATATCAATATATGCTTGTTTACATTAACTTGTTTTGTATTGTGCTTAGATAAGATTGTATCACATTTTTTTAAACTACAAAGGACGAATTATTGTTTGCAGATTCAGCAATGGCTATATGGAGATCAGTAGCAGGAGCCAACTGCTTGGGGATGGATGAGGGGGTCGGATGGCTTCCTTACCCCCGTCACAAGCACGGACTCAGTTGGGCCAGAATCCGTCCTAAATAACATATTTTACCTAGGATCACTACTGTAAATAGTAAAAAACACACTACCTGCCATCTATGTAAGTTGAACTTTACATATTGTAAACAAATCGCACGGTAAACAAAACGCACGGGACACGCAATTATAGGTGGCTTATATCGCTGACGCGGGGTTTAAAAAAACAAATACGCCTACGTAATTTTCAAACGCTGTCAAAACTGACATAATATTTGTTGAATAAATATTGTTGACAAGTAAACTAAATCCAGATTTTACTAAATAAATAAATAAATATCATCGTAGGTAAAGTATAGTACATAATTCGAGTTGTAAAGCAATTACGCACTCATGGAAATACGCACTCGCCGCTACGCGGCATCGTGCGTAACTTTTCCATTCGTGCGTAATATGCTCCTTACAACACTCATTACGTAATATACTATTACGGATGCATAGCTGGTTGCGGGGGCCGTTGCGGATGCCGCACAGCAGGCACACCCTGTCTTCGTTTCCTGGCCTATGATTTCTTGCGGCTCCCTGAAGATTTCTAAAAAGAATTAAAAAATCTTGGCTAATGCTTTGAAGTTTCGTGTTTGATCATTCAATTTCTTGAGCATAAACGTTGTTTTAGTAAGACTATGACACTTTTTTTATTTCACAAAATTAATATATTATCATGTTCAGAAGTAGACCATCAAAATAAATTTAAAAGCTAAGTAATTTCTTACCAGTATGAAAATGTCGCTTGAGTAGTACCTAAATATTGTATGGATATATATAGGTATCTACTCTTACTAACGCAAAACAAAACAAAAAAAAAATAATGTCCCCCTAAGAACATTAAAAAGGTTAAATATTCATGAAACGAACGAAGAGAAATATAACTAGAGGAAGCATTATACTCTTCGCCGATTTACTGAGCTTTTTATATAACTGTTACACATTCTATAGGATACTCTTCGCATTTTTCTTGTAAATAATGTTAGTTTTTGGACATTCTAAATTTTGTGATACCAACTTTGTTGTGAAAAAAAAAATATATGAAAAAAAAATCACGATGTGAGGGATCGAACCCGGGACCCTTGGATTGCCAATTGCCAATTTGCCAATTTACCAATCTTTATTCTATTTAACTGTGGCGAACAGATCAAAGATATATCATTTATTTCATTTTACAATAATTAATAGCTACGTCACAATAACGCGCCTGAGCAGCGTAGAGTGACGCAGTGACCGGATGTTGTGGTCGAAATGATTTTCAGTTCTGTTGTTTTATTTTATTTTTTTCGATTCCTGCACAGATTAATCGTATTCTAGAGAATATGCATGGCTTGACAAATAGATTCCAAAGGAATACTGTTTTTATTTTATTAAGTGTATAGAGAGTAATATTAAAAATTTGCAGGGAAAATAGATAATAAAAAACCCTGCTTAAGTTGTCTAATTCAGATAAAAATATTTATTTGTTATGAAATAACAAATTATTAGATGGCAGATAGGCTTTCGACAGAGGGTCAAGAAGTGTAAGAGGAAAAGTATAGGATTGTGGTTTCGAGGGATGGCTTGGATTGCAAAACGAACCTCTTGCCGCTACACCACCATTTCTTATTACTAAAATTGTTAATGAGTGTAATATATACCATTAGAAAATTTATTGTGATTATTAGGAAACACACATTAGTAAAATGTATTAAAAAAAAATAGCGATAGCAAATAACATTTCGCAAGGTTTCTATTTATTACAAACCATAAAAAAATGTAAAAAATATTTTTTTAAATTTTAAATTACTTATAACTTTTTTATTTACCAATCTATTTTGTTGAAAAACAATAGCTCACACTAAGTTACTCTCCAAATTTCAATACAATCGGATTTTTCTTTCTTGAGTTATCGTGCATACAAGAAACGTGACGGACGGACAGACTGACATTTTGAAAGTTGTTCAGAATTCGTTCACTAACATAACGATATAAAATTTTTTTCTCTACGAGCGATATTTACTGATTTAGAAATGTGCCGATCAAATACAATATACTCTTCGTTTTTGCGAAGAGTATAATAAATCTCCCTCTAAAGTAATTCCAATATATCAAGCAGTGCACGTCATCCCTAGGGATATTCTGACTTCATCGAGTACCAACTCAAAATTATATTATCGTGCAAAGTCCATATGCACATACGGAATATTTAAGTTGGTATTGTGTTGCAACTACTTTTACATGGTATATTGCCACGCGTTTCTTTTGATAACTCGGGTTAGCTCGCATTATATTGTAATTTTTCTGTACGCTTAATCAATGTTGTTTTAGTTTGTTGGTTTAATTATTCAACGTTTTATAATTAGGTCAAGTTTAGTTAGTGTGTTTTTCAGTATTAATATTATTGTGATTTGTGAATAGTAGAATTAAAGTTTATATCCATAACTTTGACTTCATAGGCACAAAGTAAAATTGTGACGTCTGTTTAAGAGTGACGTGCATGGCTTGAAATATCGGAACAACTTTAGTTTGAATATTTCACGGTGATGAAGTCGGTTTTTATTCATTCGCAACGATATGGCCTTACATCAATTTTGTTATTGGTAATTTAAAGATTTGTATTGTATTATTTGTATTGGGTATTCAAAGAGCTACTAATCATGCAGTGGATGAATGACATTGTATCTCATGTACCAGACAATGTAGAATATACAGTTTGCCATAAGATACATATATACCACTGTGGTAATACCACAATTTGATAATCGTGTGTTTCTCTCAACTGAGTTTGACTGATTGATCATTTGATCATTTCTTTTTGTTCCATAATTATCCATGTCTCAACGCCGTTTTAAACATTTTTTAGGTTTGTTTTTTTTTATTAACCATGGTATTTACGCGTTAACTAGACTAAATTAACTAAATAATAATATACTTTATTTTGAAGAACAATCACAATACATACTTATTAAGCAGTAAAGCAATCCTAATACAAAATAGGATCAACACAAGCAAACAAGAAATACACTTACTTATTACACTTAATACACTTACATATTATGATACTCTGGGACAGAATATGGTTCCAAGTTAATCAACAGATCATTTATTTGTTTCTTTGCCAATGTTTTATTTGAAGCGGAAACAATTATTTAATAGAGGAATAATACATAGAAACGAGATAAGAGGGAACGTAAAGATTTTTATTTAGGAAGATACCTTATCTATTTACTCACTGACCTGTTCAGAAGAATTCTCCTCGGATGAAAAGAGACTTCAGGAAATTGTTTCCGTAAAAGAGATTCTTGCAATTACTGCAAGCTTCCTCGGAAATTTTAATAGCGTTATTACAAGGAAAGTTTACAGTCTCGTTATTTCATATTTATTTTAGGTAAATTGTTTTTGAGAAATGAGAGAAATGAGGTTACTTTGTAGAGCATCACTTACGTAATCTGGCGACAATTTAAATTTATAATAGTTTTATGTTGGAGCTTTAAAAGTTTACGGATTTATCAAATTGGATGTTTTTATGCAGAAAGTTGCAAATTCCTGTGATAAGATCTCACTTTTTCCTCATATTTTGATGTCAAGGAGAGTTTTAAAAAATTAAATTGTATCTAAGAGCCCTTCGATATCTTATTCGAATGAACGATATTAGTATTATAATGGTAACGGAAACTGTGCCATCATATCACCAAAGAACTAACTAACTACAAACTTCAGAACACTGAGCACTCGTCGCAGTGCTTCGCCAACCAAGTAGACATCATCTGGAGATTATTAAAAGTTAGTTTTTATCTCGCTTACTTCAATATTATGCATGGGACTGCCTAAAAGTTGTAATTTATTTTTCGAGAAGATGAACAATTTGAATACCTATCTTTAAAAACCCTGCTACTGGTTCATATTGAATTAATACAAGTTTTAAATTTTCTCGTTCAGCATGGGGAATCTATTCTAAGGGTCTTTTCAAATCTACGTTTCCTAATTATTTTGTCAAACAAACATGCAGTGCTCAATTCAATTCAAAAAGGTTTTTTTTAAGTAAACAGTGCGACATAGATCTCTGTAGCACCCGTGTTCAGCAGAAGCATCGTAAACAATATGGTATATCCACACCTTTTGCTCCATTTCGTTAGTAAGTTTTGTGGTATAGAAGAAAATGATTTTCCCACCCTCTAAAGGGGGTTGAAAGAAGTGAGGGGGTGTTTTATGGTAATGCTAGTGTACAGTACATTTTTCTTCATACTAATACACAGACTGTTGACTGTACATTTTTTTTGTCAATAACTCCTATTGTAAAGACCTAAGTGATTGTTTCATCCCCTTTCAACGGTTGAAAAGAGTGAAATAGTTATTTTTATACCAAGGCCGCGAAATTCCTTTTTACGTACCGAGAGAAAAATTATCGCCGAGGCCGCTTGCGGCCGAGGCAAGATAATCTCGAGGACGCTAAAAAATTTCGCGGCCATGGTATAGACACTCTTTTTTGTGCAACCCGTAAATTATAGTTAGTATAGATGGTAAAAATGACACCACCGTTTATGCTATATTTTGCTAAATAAACGCGGTGGCCTTAACGTCAGAGCGTTTCTATGGAAACGGTATTTTGAATGTATACTTCTTGACAGTTCTCGAATAATCGTAAAAATGAAATAATTTAGGTATTTGTTGTGAATTTGGAAATAATAATAATAATAATAATAATAATAATAAATCGACTTTATTGGTATTAAAACCGGGGCGAAGTTCAGATGGGTACTAAATGTACCCCCTGTTCTTCCACTTAACCCCAAAAAAATAACATTTTACAAAAGTAATGTTTAAAATATTTTCAAATTTACTTAATACTTAAAAACTAAAGGACAACTTAGACATAAGCACAAAAAGAAAGAAATAAGGAAATAATTAAAAATACATGAAAAGGAAAAGTATATGATTTAATATCACTGTTGAGTAAATAGATGTTCTTTAAATTTTATTTTAAACAATCTTTCATTTAGATTTTTGTATTGGGTGGGTATCTCGTTATTATATATTTTATATATGTTAAAGCTGAAAGATCTCTCGAATTGAGATGTTCGATGAATAGGAGCTGTTAAAATGTCTTTGTTTCTGGTATTAATTCTGTGTACATCAGTTCGAAATACTAATTTATTATAGAGATAGGAAGGTAGTTTGGTGCGTACAATTTTGTGATAGAGACAGGCAGAATGGAGTTTAGATCTATTCTTCATATTTAACCAGTGTAGCTCTTTGAGTTTATGAGATACATGCTCATATTTTAGGATGCCAAATATAAATCTAATGCAGCTATTCTGAACTTTCTGTATTTTATTTTCACACTCTTTGTCGAGAGATGGAGCATAAACTTGACAACAAAAGTTAAAGTTTGATAGAACAAGAGTTTCACATAGAAGTGTTTTAATATTCCGAGGTAAATAAGATCTATGAGGAAACAAGAGTTTTAATTTATAGTAAGCATTTTTCAAACAATTTGAGACATGAAGTCTATATCGAAATGAGTTGTCTAAAATGATACCAAGATTACGTATATTGTTTACGACTGGAATATTCGTATTATTGATTTGTAAATCAATATTATGTTCAATCCTGGCACAAGAAGATTTGCTTCCGAAAATTATAACTGCAGATTTGGTCGGGTTTATTATCAAATGATGTTGACGAGAGACGGAAGATATTGTTTGTAAATCACTATTAATTTTGGTAAGTGCTACTTGATATTCGTGGGGTTCGAAGCTATGGTATATTTGAGTGTCATCTGCGTACATATGCATCTTTGAATATTTTAGGAAGCTGTTAAAGTTACTAGTATATATTGTAAAAAGCAACGGTCCTAAAATGGATCCTTGTGGTACTCCCACCGTTACAGGTAAGGGAACCGATGAGTTGCTGTTAAGTGTTACTTTTTGGGTCCTCATATGTAGGTAGCTCTTTATAAGATTAATGGCTTTTGTATCAAGGCCGATAAAGTTCAGAATTGCCACTAAGAGTTCATGGTTGAGAGTATCGAAGGCTTTAGTATAATCCAATAATACTAGAGCCGTTAGCTTACTTTTATCAGTTGCATCGAGGATGTCATCTGTTATTTGGAGAATTGCAGTAGTGCAACTGTACGCTGGCCGAAAACCAGATTGATTTTCCGGTAGAATGTTGAATTCGTTAATATGCTCCCGAAGTTGTTGGTTAATGATTTTTTCGAATATTTTAGAAAGGGTTGGAAGGATACTAATTGGCCTTAAGTGTTGGAATTCAGTCGGCTCATCAATTTTCGGAATCGGGATTATGATAGCATGTTTCCAGTTCAGTGGAAAATAATCCTCTATGATACTCGAATTTATAATGTGCGTAATGAACTGTATAATATATGGGCAACACAATTTTATCATAGTAATATTGAGATCATCATTGCCAGTTGCAGTCGATGTTATTTCTTGTATATATTTAGCTACAGTGTGATGATCAGTAAGTTTGAATTTAAAAGTTTCATTAAAGTTACGTTTTTTATTATTTTTGTAAAAATTTAATGTTTCTTGGCAATTGTTATTAATACTAGGAATACAGTTCTGGTAATAGTGATTGATGTCGTTGACATTACTTATTTCTGTTGGAATATTTTTGTCTTGTTTGTTATTGATATTCATTAGTTTAAGTTCTTTCCACATTTGTCTTGTATTACTATTCTCAAATTTGTATTGGTAGTATGCTTTCTTTTCATTTTTTACTGCTAAGGAGGTAAAATTACGTAAACTTTTGTAATAGTCCCAGTCAGACTGAGCTTTAGTTCTGCTGAATTTTGATTTTGCTTTATCTCTGAGGTTCATAAGATATTTAATGTTGTTTGTAAGCCAAGGCGCTGGTGGTTTGGAGATTCTAGCAGTACGGACAGGGGCATGAGTGTTGAATAAATTTAGTATAGTATTACTAAGTAATTCTACTTTTTCATCAATATTTGGGATATAAAACATATTTTCTAAGCCAGCCTGACGTAGATCTATTACAAAAAGTTCTTCACTGAAAGCTGTAAAATCTCTATATGTATGAAAAAATTGTGATACTTTTTTCTTTTTAATGGATATTGAGCATTCTATAAGTTCATGATCAGATATATCAACACTAACGATATTAACGCTTGATATTAGTTGAGTATTAGAGGTAATAATATGATCTATAAGTGTACTAGAAGTGTTTGTAATTCTTGTAGGAGATGAAACTACCTGTGTTAAATCTAATGTGTCTAATAAGTTATTATAAGCTATAGTAAGCAAATTATCAGGTTTAAGTAGATCTATATTTACATCGCCTAAAAAGTATAGATTATCTGTTATAGATATACAAGTATTAACAATGTCTTCCAGCTTGTCAAGAAAAAATTTATGATCAAGATTAGGAGGACGATAAAGTACCCCAAAAACAAATTTCATATTATGAATATTAACCGATATGCATACTTGTTCAATATCATCAGTTGTATTAATAAGTTGAAAAGGTAGTGTATTTTTAATATAGAGTGCCACTCCCCCTCCCCTCCCATCTCTATCTTTTCTTATTATATTATACCCCTGTATAGCTACGGCTTCAGATGGGATATTTAACAGCCAAGTTTCTGACACAGCTACAATATCATACTGATTATTAATTATCACATTTTTGAAATCTGGAAATTTATTCAACAGTGATCTGACATTAAGATGAGCAACTTTTAACTTATTTTTGTTAATCATTATTTATACGCTACAGAAGTTGTCTATTTTTTTTGATATAATAAAAATTTTTATTTTCCTTACAAACTTTTATATTTTCATTTATTTTTTTTTTAAGATCGTTTCAGTATAAAAAAGTAATAATAAGTATACAAATTAATGACACATTACAGATTAAAATAGTTTAAAAAATGACAAAAGATAATCACACACAGGTTAAAAGCATTAAATACTTAAATGTATAAAGATGAGCAATGAGTACAATTAATTATATTTTTTGGTTGCTATTTATTCTTGCCGAACGCTTTACTTTTTGTCCTTCTATGTTATCTTGTTGTTTTCTTTTTGCTCCGGTTTTATTTTCTTCTAACTTTGTGTTTATTTCGTCTGCTTCAGGGTTGTTCCCTGGTTGATTTATTTTATTTGCTGCCTCTGTGATTTTCTTCGGGGTTTCTCTTATTAAATCTTCCAGTGTATAATGCTCTCCTTCTATGGTGAGAATATTATTTTTTATGTTTGCATTCAGTTTGTGACTCTTTGCTAAGCTTAGATTTTTTTCCCAGAAGTTTCCTGTTCTTATAATCTGTTGAAGTATAGTCATGCGTAATGAATATTCCGCTACCTTTTAGTAATTTGCAATTATTTAAAATTTCCGATTTTAGATGATAGGACACGACCTCAGCCAACAATGGTCTAATTTTTCCGTCTGTTGACTTGCCAATTCGGAAAATGTCCCTAAAATCAGAGAATGTACAGTGCAGATTCAGAGATTCGTTGCATAAGTTTATGAGTTGTTTAATATCTTCTATATTGTTTTCCTCTTCCTTTAATCCATATACGACAAAGCTGTATTTTTTGGTCTTCCGTTCTACTGAGTTTATTTTGTCTTTTAATTCCTTATTTTCAATTTTTAAAATTTCATTTTCGTTTTTTAGGTCTTGGAATTGCTGACTGAATTCTGTTTTTAATTCCGATACTTCTTGTTTGAAAGCCTCTCTGTTTTCTATTATTTCTTTTTCTATCTCAATATTTTTATTTAAAACAGATTGCAAAAGCTCGAAGAGATCCTTATTTGTGATTTCTTGTGCATCTACCATTGCAGAATTAATTGTTAATTTTATAAATCTTTAGCCAATCACCCGTACTATGTAGTAATCAGTCTCACCAGACTATTGATTAACTTTTTTATATGATAGTAACCACAGCTGCTGGTGTTTTATATTAATTATAATTATGTACTAAATCAATTTTGAAGTGACTTTTAGTTTTTCGGCCGTTACTAAGGGTAACGGCCGTGAAATTGAATTTCACGGACTGTTTTGAGAACGCGAAATACTCACTTCACGTACGGCTGCACAAAAAGGAATTTTATAATATATATGGTATATACTCGTGTACACACTTTTTCTCCATTTGGCGGCCTAGACATTTGACTTCCTACAGTTTTTCCCTCAGCAGAGCCTCCTGTTTTATAAAAAGATATAAGATAACATCTCCTATTGTATAGTAGGTTAGGTTGATATGTGAGTGGGCTTCTGTTCAGACCCTCCACTGCAACCATCTGGTCTATTGTGGCTAACTGCCAAATATATTTCACCCAATAGGTTCAACTTTTTTATAAAGCCGACTACCTTATTGGGTGAGAGAATGTCCAGTTCCTCTGGCAGCAGTTGCCCTTTGCCGAAAAGTGAGAGCCTGGTTCTTTCTGCAGCAGGACAAGTATACATAGAACGTGCGCTGCCGTTTCATCCTCCTCCAAACACAGTCGGCATTCAGCCTTGCCCGCTATTCCAAGTCTGTGTAGGTGGTGATTTAGCCTTCAGTGCCCGGTATATAGGCCAACTAGAATTCTTGGGTGTAATCTATTTAACTCTAATAGTTTTTTAGTTCTTGATTTCGAAGGATATGTAATAAACTCCTTTGAATGAACTAATCTTGGTAGTTCTTGAGGTACTGGCGGTTTTGCTGGTTGTTTTCGCATTATTGCCGATATAACAAACACTGGTCCGATAAATTTTGATACCCCACCTTCCCTGGCTAAGGAATCGGCTATTTAATTGCCATGCCATAGTGGCCCTGTATCCGGACAAAAGTTGGCTTGTTGTTTCTGCCCAATCAGGTTAGAGCCTTTTGGCAGTTCCAGACCTATTTAGAATTGCAACGATGTGAGCCAAGAGCTTTAAGAACTGCTTGGCTGCCTGAAAAGATTTTTATTGATCTGCGTCTAGGATGTATCTGTTCAAGCCTCTTTGTACACAGTTCAATGGCGTGAATTTCCGAAAGATAGTCGCATTGCTATCCAGACTCGAAGTTATTCTTACCTTTCGGTTGCAACTGTATACCCGGCTCCAGCTTCTTCAGGGGTTTTGGAGCCGTCTGTAAATCAGCAAATGTTCGCTCTTTGTAGGTCGGTTTTATTCCGATCCCATTCGTCTCGTCCAGGATACAGGACGTTAAAAGGCAGTTCATAGTACGCATCACATCTGAAAGCATTCCCAGGATATCGTGACTATATGTCATCTGACAGCCTGTTGCGTTCCATGACACTAGCCTGCTGCATATTAGTGATCGCTTGTTGAAGTCTGTATGTTTCCCACCTGGCCTCTCTCCAAATAGATATGGAGAGGGGGTAGATTCAGGAGGATTTCCAGAGCAGCTGACGGTGTGGTACTTATTGCACCAGTTATTTCCAGGCATGTTTGTCTCTGTAAATCAAAGAGTTTGGCTTTGGACTACCAAACTATAGAGGCATACATTTTTGGTATATATACCACTTTAACCGCCGCCCAGCTGGATGGGATTCCAGACTAGCTCTGTTGTCTAGTAAGAAACGATCTTCTCATCCCATGAACGGGGGTGAATGTAGTGAGAGGGTAGTTTATAGTGAGGCTGATACAATATCTTTTAATTGACTGAATTGACGTACAAATTATTTGTAGAGATTTGTTTTCCGCGCGTCCCTCTAAACAAACCCTTTAGAAGAAACAGGAATATACTGAATTAAACTTTCCGCACTTATTATACTGGCACCCTAATTTTATTTATTAAACGATTTCTAGGAATAATTTTCCGCAACGTTGATGACTTTCGAGGTAATAGAGAAGACAGAATTTTCGTCGAATTGAACTGGGTTATAGCGACAACAAGTGAAAACATATTCAATAACGTCTCCTGAGTATAAAATGCTCTGCCATCTTGCCCTTATTGTGTAGGGCACGCAGTTATGACGTCAAGATGGTCGCCGCCGCTATCTATTTAACCGTTTGCTTCTGTGAAGTCGTACATATGCTTATGAAATGCTCAACAAAAATGCGCAGAAATTTCGTAGATATTATAAATATTGAAATGACTTTCATTTTTTGCAAGCTGTCTTAATAACCCAACTCAGTCCGACGAAAGTCGTCATTTAACCAGCTATCTTATTTGGGCTTCCCTGCTAAGAAACGTGTTCTTCTGATCTAATGTTTAATCTCTTTTCTATTTCACAACTCGATTTAAATGTAAAATCAAGACTTTTATACTAACTGTTGAAAATAATTTTAAGCAGCAGAAGTAAACTTTAATCTTAGAGTTATAAATATGAATTTTTATAGACCATTTTGGTTAAAATTAATAATTCATGACCTTACAAGTAGTACTCACCGCCTGAGCTGCCTGTTGGCGAGAATTACTCCCATCAGGGCTAAATTGGCAGCCATCCCCATTGTCCCCAGTGCAAAGATGAGGGCCGCCTCTGCGGTTCCGCCGGGGTGACACTGGAATACTTTGGTGGCGTTTAGGCTGGCGTTGGCTGCGCTGCTGCCGAACCGGAGGTTGGCGCCTATCATCGCCACCGCAGATCCTGCAACATCCGTCTTACATGTAATCACCGCACACTTCTGCTGGAATTCAACGGTGGTTTAATAAAGTGAGATATTATTTTCGCTAGTGTGTGTGTCGGAAACTGGATATTTTTTGCGTGGGAATGAAGCTGGTGTTGTATTAAATGTACGTTAGGTTGTATAATAATAACAATAATACATTTATTTTCCTTTAAGACAATACAGATTTTATAGGAATCGTCGTGACTTGCTTAAATCTAATTTACCATATTCACGATGTAATATTAAATATTGAGAGATAACTAATACATTATATATGTCTGTTGATAATCGGCCCCATGATGGAACATTTACATAATTAATCATAACACCCATATTATATATTTTCTGGTAAACGCTCAACATAACAGGTGTATGTTAAATAACGTAAACGTGTTCCATCATAGGCCTGATTAGCAGAAAATCGATGGCGATATTTTTAGACTTAGCCAAGGAATTTGGTACGGTGTCTCATGATACATTAATTGACTAACTATAACGTTAGGGAATACGAGGTGTTTCTTCAGAAGCTATTTAACAGATCGAAAAGAGTGTGTTATAATTGACGAAACAAAAAGCAATTCTAAGCACATATCGTTTGGAATTCCACCAGGTGCAATTCTCGGACCTGTATTATTTAATATATATGTCAATGAACTGCTTCACTTAAACGTTGATGATAAAATAACTGCTTATACTAATGTCACTGACCTTTTAATCGAAGATACCTCCTGGGATGCAGTAACTTACAATTCAGTGGTAGAATTGTCAAAATTACAGCAATGGCTTTTAGAAAACTCATTAATTGTAAATACTAATAAAACTAGTTCATGTGTTTTGGAGTACTCTATTACACAAAAATAATTAAGTATTAGGGAATAGTTATCGATCATAATTTAAAATAAACTAATATCTCAAGTCTTAAAAATAAAATAAGGAAACTTGTATGGAAATTCTCTTAGAACTATTATTCCTTATTATATATTATTCCACATGACTTTTCAATATGAGGTGGTGCATATCCCACAAATTTACAACCTTTTGAGAGTTTTACAAATACATCTCATTAAAGATATATTGCATAAAAAATGCCGATACTCAACTGAGGTACTCTGTTGATTTACTATGCAGAAAATCTGTACCTGTATCCACCATTAAACATAAATCTCCACTCAGAACAGGTGTCGAACATAACCACATTACAAAGCGCAAAATCAATATAAATATTAATATTCCTCAATACACACATTCCACAACACAACGGTTTGGTTTGTTGGTCATTATGGTCTAAAGTTGCATAACCTCTTATAAAAATTACATAATATATAACAGAAAATGCACCCAAATTTTTAAATATTTTAGCAAGCTAAAATCATAGACTATTACATTTATTTTCATTTTCATGTCATATCTAGAGTGTTCTTATCAAAATACTTGTATTTGTTGTACAGTTTTTTCTATTAAAGAAAATTAAAAAACGATGCTCACAATCGCGCGTACTCACACAGGTTTTATTCTTTGCATTTAATTATAATTTTTACAATATGTGTATTTTTTTAATAGTGAAATAAGTTTGGTTTGATTCTTTGAGAATTAGAACATAGCGAATAGAATGAAACAATTTCTGTTAATAAATAAAAATACGCATAATTCATGTACAGATAGGTCCAACCAAATACAGGCGCGGATTTATGGGAGGGGGGGTAACGGGGTAATTACCCCCAAGATTCTGTAAATCATCAACTTTTGTTTTAAAATGTTATGGTTTTTGTTAATTTTGGGAAGAAAAAAATTTTTAACAGGGTAATAACCCCCCCCCCCAAGAAACTTTCATTTTAAAATTTTATTTTTTAGGATGAAAAATTTTTTTTGGATTTTTGCCCCTTGCTCTTCAAAAAAATTTTGGGTCGAAAAAATTTTTTTTTTTGGATTTCTCCCCCCCCCCGCTCTTCAAAAAAATTTTGGGTTCAGTGTTACCCCCCCCCCCCCCCAAGCTCAAGGTCCAGATCCGCCCTTGACCAAATATAAACATAGATGGAATATGTCGAGTTGACTTTCGTCCACTGGCAAAAGTCGATTCGAGATGCGACGATTTCCGACACGCGTCGAGTAATCAGCTGTGTTCGTACAACGAACTGCCCTGCGGTACCCATTTTCCTTTGAGAAACGGTGCACGTGAATGTTCCAAACCCAAAATTCGTTTCCAAAAAAATAAAAGCTTATAATTTGCAAGAAAGAAAACAAATAATTAAATGACATCACCTAAATAATACGGTGAGGCGCATAAGAGAACTAGTTGCAGGTACATTCGAAAAAAACCCGTATCTTCTCTGTCTACAGTGCACAGATTGAAATTTTGAACATGAACATATCTCAAATCATTGATTTATGACTTTGGACATATTCCACAGTATTACGCTTATCATATCAAATTTCAGGAGAACCTTCTGCGATAGATTGGGATATTGTTGTTTTTCAGAAGGGGGTATTTTTGAGCATTTGCTCAAAATAATTTAATTACTTCCACATCCAGTGGAAGTATAGTAACGACAAAAAAAAAATTGAAAATATTCATTGTTCAAATAGGCTTAGAATGTCATGAAACGTCAAGATTTTATTTAAGTTTTTTGTGCGCACGATTACTCTGGAATATTGACTTGAAATTTGGTACACATATGTATTTTAACGTGTTCTGGAACTAGATTATATTTTCATCTTATTGAAGGGTTGGGGGGTAATTGGGGTAAATGGGGGTAAATAGATAAATCAAGCAAATAAGAGTCAATGAAATTGGTATTTAGTATATACAAAAGAAGCTATAAGGTCTCAAAAAAATTTTTGGCATTAGCCACCCCACCCCATTATTAAAGGGGGCGAAAAAAAATTATGATTTAGTATGTGTACAGAAACCAAAAACCTCATAATATTTTTTTACTTCATTCACCCCCTATCACCACCCCCACCTCACTACCGATGTGGGACATCGTTTTATAGGTTTTTGGGGGAGACGATTTAGACGATTAGTGATTCCTTGGGCAGCGGTTTTTTAGTTTCCTTTCTTAAAATCCCGTTACTTTTATTTTTTCGGAATGAAGCTTATGTTTGGAGAATTACTGGTTTGTTTCGAAAAACAAACCAAATTTTTTCTTTAACAAATCTAAAGTGGCAAAATACGTAAAAAATCCTTGCTTTCTACACTCCCTGTCGTTAGCGCATGACTATAATTCCTCTAACGGACAAGCGTTAGTTGATATGATTTCTCCACATATGAGGTGTTAAATGTTCGCATTGCGATGGACTGATCTGTATAAATAAACTATAGAATATCAATATTTGATATACTTTTTAATTTTCTGCACGAGTGAGTATTTTGGACTCCCTTGAGCTATAGGTATACTCGATGAGAAGGGGGAATTGCCTCAGCCTACTTCAGCGTGGTATAGATTTATCAGTTACCCTTCAAGCAGGCGTCAGACGTTTTTAAATTTTGAAATAAATAAAAAATTTAATCTAAGCTGGCTATCACGTAGTTGCAATGCTCCTTCGAGTTTAAATATCCATCTGGATTGAAACCCCAAAAATGTAAGCTAGCAATTCGTTCGATACGTATCTCGTTAATATTCAAATTTTAAATGTGTTTTTTTTCATATTTAAATGTAATGTAAACGAGTACCAACTGCTTAACGGTTTCGATACATGATAGCGATTTATCATCTGCGTACATGATTAAAAATTCAATTATCAAGTTATTGGTGCATAACAAAAACAGTGCAGGGCCTAAAATTGAACCCTGTAGAACCCCGGAATATTACACAACGTATTGGCTGCTATCATCAGAAACAAACTTATCCATTCGAAAGCAACACCTATGATACCATAGCCTGACAAGTTATCGATAATTTTATTGTGGTATGCACAGTCGAATAATAAATCTGATTTTGATAAACTTATTTTCATAAAATATATTGATATGTGAAGTAGATGTGTTGGAATACTGAAATAGTAGCCACTGTAAACCCTCGTAACACTCGTTTTGTTTGTCGCCATCACGGTATGCAAGATAGCAATGATGGGATTTAAAAGTAGCGTTTCTATAAAATGACGTATTCTGTTCTCTAGCGTGGGTTGAAAATTGGATATCATTATGTGTGGGCGTGGCGGTGTGTTTTGCATTGTAATAAGATATTGTATTTTGGGGTGTTTGGATATTTATTGATGTAAGAATATGTGAAGTTAACGGGTCAACTTAAGTTCACAGTAGTGATGCAGATATTCGGATGATTTCGGTACTCGGATTACACGGAATCGGATGACAAGAATACTCGGATTAATCATCCGATGTCGAATTAAATTTTCACTATATAAGTATTAGTGAGGTGATATCGCGATTGTTCAATCACTCTGTCAACAGTAATTGCGATCGTGGTTAAAGCGAATGCAAGTGGCACTGAGGTTAGTAATTTTTCTTTCCAGATCTCAGAATCGATGAGCGGGGGGGAGAAATCTAAAAAAACATTTTATTATCCAAGTGCACGATTGACAGTTCTTTTTTGTTTTGTACTTAAAATTAATCCGAGTATATTTTATTCGGATGAAATTTTCATACTCGGAATCAACCGAGTATTTTGATACTCGGATTAACCGAGTATTTTAATTCGAATTCGCCCAACACTAGTTCACAGCTCAGTTTTGTTGTAGTTTCGACTACGTCCGCACATTGTTTATTTAAACAATTTAATTTTTTTATACCGTGTTTTTCATCGGTTTTTTTTTAAATATCTCGAGATCTGTTAGTCCTATGGAAATCCACAAAAAAGAGAATGTTTGTTATGAGTTGTATAATAAATGTACATAAACTAAAATGCATTCCAATTGTTATTATTATTAAAAAAAGAAAAATGAAATACTGCAGTTTAGTTTTTTTCTATGACGTATGTTAGTAGAAATATTTGAATTTTTACGTTTTAGCCTTTCGCTAATAAAAAAATTTACCTTTTTACCTAAAATTTTAAATTATTTCGAGATGCTTTTTTCATTGGCATATGTCAAAATTACACAGCTTCACAAAAGAAAAGTATTCTGTACAACGGACCAGACTACTATATCCTTATGTTTTTTGGTCCGCTGAATTCGAAGCCGACATAAGATTTGCTCCATCATGACCAGATTTTTTTCCTAATCTCAAAAAAGGGCAAAGGATTTTGTAATATGATTTCAAATCTGTTCATGTAATTTTCATCTAATATTGATGCATTGATATATCTGAAGATCTAATGATCCTAAAAATGTCGCAACTTCACTACTGCAGATCAACCTAACCTCAAAAAGTTGCGAAAATCACGTCTAACGGAACATTCCAGAATTCAAATGTGAATTGGATTGATGCAATATATTATAAAATTTCTTCACCCTTCCAGGGTGACTGTGTATATAATGGCATTTTACTTGATTTCAAATCTGAGACCAAACCTAACCTCAAGGGAAAGATTGGTAAAATCTTGAACCGCTGATTTAATTATGTAATTACGATTTCGGTTACCCGGTTCCCATCCAATGTATCTGAGGCTGGTAGATCAAGAAAATGATACATCCGCTTCTATGCTAGGTTATTTTGAGGGATTTTTTGAAATCTGTATGTTATCAGGAAGTTACAGTAAAGTTTTGTCCAATGTGGGAGTTGAGCGTTTTTTTTTCTATATTAAGTTTTAATTTTGAAAAAAGTGCTTTTGTCTCATTTCTAGTTCGAGCGACACTAGAAGTGAAGACTGAAGAAAGTATTGTAATTGTCCAAAAATTCTATTCCGAGTTTTAGACGAATTTTAATTCTATATCACTCCCAGATACCAAAAAAGTGGTTTCGAAAAAAGTCTGTGTGTGTGTGTGCGTGTGTGTTTGTGTTTGTGTTTGTGTCTGTTTGACTGCCGTTTAGCCTAACGTCGAAACTAATTGACCCATTTTGTTTAAATTCAGTACCTAGTCATTTTTGTTGCATGTCGTGGTTTTATAAATAATCTCTTCATGTACCAAGAGTGAAAAAATGCCTCGTTCTAGCCATCTCAGACCTACCTTGCACTAACGAGAGCCAATAGCTCGAAACTGCAGTCTGCAAGTGGTGTGGAGTGGCTGGCACGAGAGCTTCTTTGAGTAGGAATATGTTTTTCGGCTGGTGTCTGTTACAATCGAAACTTTAGCGTTTTGTGGCAATACATAGTTATTGCACTTAACGCGGCCAGGCTTCTAATTCGTAATTCAGCGCTCGGCGAGGAATTAGTCCGGATAGTAGCTGTTGGTTGCAGCCTGGTTTTTTATTCCTTATATATTTAAGGAAACGTTTAGAGGAGTTTGAGACCTACTGAGACAAAACTTTACTGTAACTTCCTTATAACATACATACCTATTGCATTTCCAAAAACATCCCCCCTCCCCCAAACAATCGTTGAAAAAAGCACATTTTTATTTGACTAATATCCAAGAGAGACACTAGACTAATAGATAGGCCCAACACTCGGTTGTAAATTTTACTCATATACTAGCTGACCCAGCAAACGTTGTTTTGCCATATAGATTATAAATTTTTGTCCAAAAAATAAAAAGAAAATTTCTGGATAGGGCCACCCATATCACCTAGGGGCATAAAAAATAGCCTACGACCTATTCTCAGATCTACCAAATATACACCAAAAATTTTATAAAAATCGGTCAAGCCGTTTCGGAGGAGTTCGATAACAAACACTGTGACACGAGATTTTTATATATTAGATTGTATTTGTAATTGTACGCATAGAAGGCCTTTGATACTTGAGCGGGCGAAAATCCATTTAACGGTTTAGATAAACAGGCTCACCCCGGGTTCAGACAAAATAATTATTTTATCGAACTAACTGTAATCCCGCCAATTGATAGCTACTCCATTGGCATGGCGAAATATCGGTGTGTCGACCTTATCGGATGAGAAGCAGAAGGAAAGGAACGAAAATGGGCGCCGTCTACACCATCTCAAGGATTTATTTCAACCCTTGTCTGGCCCAGCACCCTTGAAATTATTACTTCTCGATTCACATTTTTTAGCAGAATGGTGGGCTGGATAAGAGGGAGTTATTATAATTAAGTGACTCTTACTGCAGTAAATCTTCGAGCCTTGCCTTATGCTAACATTCGAACGTTAATGGTATTGTGAGTTGTATTAATATTTATTTCAAATGTATGTATGTATAGAACGTATACAGGGTGTCTAAAAAACGTATTAACAAGTGAAACATTATCTATGTATTTAATTATTTATATAACAATGCACTACCCAATATCGAATTCCAATTACATGGAGATAATACGTACTTCCAAATGTATAATAAAGAAAAGTAGAAACAAAAATGTAAAATAAACAGATGAAAACAAAACAACATTTAAATTTTTTCAATAAATCTCTTTATCGCAGCTACATTCCTGTTTGTTGAGTTTTGCTTGTGTCTAGGTGTTTGAATATTTTGTAAACTCAAGATAGCCCCACAGTGTGTTAATACTACTAAAAATTTACTGCGATATAGTCCTGCGAATCTCCAGACTCGAAAGCGAAAATCTCTTTAGAAGTACTGCCTGAGGAAAGCCAATAGCAGGATAGATCTTCCTTATGACTTAAAATCTTTAACAAACCCTCCTAATTCTCTCTATTTTGTATACAAATTCGGCAAATGTAGTTTTATATATGTATCCTGAGATAAACGAGTGCAAGAAGGAAAACGTAGAAATTAGGAAAGGAAAGACCGATATACTCCCACTACAATGCATCTGCGGTTAGAAGCGATAGATACCGATGCCCGGCGTTGATACATGACAAGGTGATAAAAATAAGATTGGTGCGTGCTGGGAGCAGTATATCCGTCTTTCTTTTCCTAATTTCTCTGTTTTCTTTCTTGCACTCGTTCGTCTCAGGATATATAAAACTACATTTGCCGAATATGTAGGTATGGTATAACGAGGAGACCAAATAATTGACGAATATTCCAATTTGGATGAAACAAAAAATGTATATAGTAGTTTCAACGTTTCAACGTGTTGAAATCGTAATAACACTGTGTAAATCCAAGTGTTCCAAAACTTTTATTGGTGAGGTCATGGAATATTGATGGACGTGAAAATACTAAATCTTTTGAATGATAATTAAATTCGACATATTTATGTTTGTTAATAAAACCTAGAACATACACTTCCTTATGTTCAACTGTAATTTGTTTAAATTGCATTATTCATTGATTTTATCAAAGGCAGTTTGTAATGCCACTAATCATTAACATCATTTACTTTATTGTATAACTTCATCTGCTCTAGGAGACAATTGACAATTCATCTGTAATGTCATTAATAAAAAATATTGAAGAATAATAGGTCTAACATAAACCGTGGGTACACCCGAAGTAGATATAAATTCCGTAGACCGTTGGCAACAGTATTCAACATGATGGTGTCTATTTTCAATATGATTTGAAAAACCGCTGCCAAGGAATCACTACTTCCACATCCAGATTTTCTATCCAGGTCACTCACAACGAAAAAATTTTGAATGTGGAAATAATTGTTTATGGAACTTTAATAATATAATTTTTGAAATCCTCTACCACAAAAACCCATAAAACTATACCCCACATCGGTAGTGGGGTGGGGGTGGTGATAGGGGGCGGTAGTGGGGGTGGCTGAAGTAAAAAAATATTTTGAGGTTTCTGGTTCTTGTACATACACTAAATCACATTTTTTTTTCATCTCCTTTAATAATGGGGTGGTAATGGGGGTGGCTAATGCCAAAAATTTTTTTGAGACCTTAGCTTCTCTTGTATATACTAAATACCAATTTTATGGACTTTTACCTGCTTGATTTACCCATTTACATCAAATTTACCCCAATTTACCCCCCAACCTTTCGACGGAATAAGATGAAAATATAATCTAGTTTCAGATCTCGTTAAAGTACATATGTGTACCAAATTTCAAGTCAATACCTTAAACGGCTCCAGAGTAAATATGCGCACAAAAAAAGTTAGACAGACAGACCGACAGACAGAATTTTTTTTTCGCTCAAACTTAAAATCTCGACGTTTCATGACATTTTAAGCCTATTTGAACAATAAAAAATTTTTTAAATTTTTTTGTCGTTACTATACTTCCGCTGGATGTGGAAGTAAAATTACAGAAAATTTCATGAAAAGCCAAATTGTTGAAATTTTGAAAATAAAATACTGTGTCTGTAAAATGCTTCAGTGGAGTCTGTGTAAATTACGTCGACTTGTAATTTGTAAGTGAGAGTAGCATCAGATATATTTGTGTTATACAAAAAAGGTTAGTTGAGGTAGATCTTGCCTTAAAAAACGTGCTGGCTTTCAGTAATGCGATTCTTTGCATAAGAAAATGTTTGTTCATATAACAAAATTTCCAAAGCCTTGGAAAAATTGTAATTTTTAATATTATTTTTTTCACCTTGTTTTATGAATAGGAATTGTTATAAAACATTTACTGTATTAGGAAATATATTAGATTTAATGGCCAAATTAAATAAAAATATAAGAGGAATTGTGAATAAACTAGCACAATCCTATAATATAAGGAACATTAGACATGATATATGAACTACAATAATATTCAGCAAAACCATTTACCAACTCATTGCCGTCTATATAATGTTTATCCTTGTAATACATAGCTGTCGGTAAATTATTTCTACTTTTCTTATTATCGATAACTACTAAAGCTTATTGTGCTTAGTATTATATTCAATGTCATCAATTTTGCAAATATTTGCTATAAGTAACTATTCTTAAAGGTGTATTTCCATATTGCTGGCTCTTCCAATAGTTAAGGCTCTCCCAACAATAGCTGATCCTATAGAACTAAAATATTTTTGACCTATTAGTATCTTATCCATAATTTCCAGGATTCTAAAAATATGTGTTCATAACCATAAGGCTGGTTTTCGGCCTAATTTATTTTTGAACAAAAAAAATTGAAAAACATTTTATTATCATTTACTATCAATATCAAATAGATTCCACCCCAAACGAAACTTTCCACACACACTCCCCTATTTTTACCCTCTGTCACCCTCCCCCTCCCAACTCTTCCGAAACAACGAAAATACACGTACAAAATCAAAAATATCCTTATTCAGCAACAGTCATGCTAAAATGTTTCAATGACCTGCAAAAAATCAAATGAATGCTGATTATTTAATAGTTTAGGGGAGTTCAAAAGGGGGAGGTGAGTGCGGGAACGTTTCATTTGGGGTATATTCGATATTGACAGTAAGTAAATAATAAAAATGTTTTTCAGTTTTTTTTTTTTGTTCAAAAATAAATTAGGCCGAAAACCGGCCTTATGGGCCCTTCTCTTTTTACCTTATTTCAATGAAAATTATTTAATTTACTCAAAACAATCGGGCTTTCGAAAAAATCAGACCACTTCCACTGCACTTATAAAAGTAGCTAATGGCATTTATCAAGACACAGATAACGATAAACCTGCCTAGAGTAGTTGTTTGATTGGTTCTCCAATAATGAGTGTTTTAAAGTATTTACCTGACTAGTATATTAGTGTGCCCAGATTAAGGCAACAATATACAGAAAATAGGTATTTTCATAATAAATAAAAGAGTGTGTAAGTTGTGATTTGCATGATACCTGAATAATATTCTCTAATCATGATAAAAACAAATAAATAAAAATAGTTAATTGTAAAAAAACCTGTCTAGTACTATTCAATTTTAGTAAAGCCTTTGGCACGTTGAATTTACTAGTTTGGTTCTCTGTGTTGCATTATTTCGGATTTTCTAATGATTGCATCAATTTTTTAAAATGTATTTAACCACCAGGAAGCAATAAATAGTTGTAGTAATAGATAATAAGACTGTTAAACACAAATTTGCGCCATTATATCAAGGTGTAACTCAAGGGTTCATTTTGGAACTCCTTTTATTTTTAATATACGTCGCAGACATGAATGGTGAAGTTCAATATTCACAGTATGCAGATGACTCTTGGCATTTGTCCATATAATAAAATAGCGCTGCACAAAGAGATATCTCGTAGATTTACAAAAAAATTCCTTTGAACCATAACTTGCATAACTAATGCATTTAAGCCTGTTTTAACGATAAGGGCTCAAAATATTTCAGGCAAAATCTATTCGATTTTATTGTTAAAATTGATAATGATAAAATATCCAAATTAAGTGAAGCGTATGTAGTCATGAATGACATACTTACTTTTCGCTTATTTCTAATAGAGTATGCTCGCCTTTTAGTCGTTTAAAAAGTTACCTACTGCCAAATATTTCCTGTGTGTAACGGCCTCGTTGTCTCAGTTCTTGATTGTAGTGATATAGTATATATTAATCATTAGTGCCAATGCATATCGTCTATCTAATTCAAACAGCTCAAAATGCTTGCTTGCGGTTATGTATAATGTTACCTTTAGAAATCAGAGCACTCATTACTTAAATCAAAATCGTATCCCAAATTTGAGAAATGAGCGTATATCACAGAAACTACCTGACTAACAAATAGGCAAATAAAACCAAATTAATGGGAAAAGATCAGAAGTTTATTTCATCAATTTTTTTTAAATATTTTTACAGTGGCAAAATATCCAATAAACATAAGAAATCATGAATATGTCACAAATAATAAATTATAAACAATATTTGCCATCTTTAATCTCAATATGCATATTAATCACATTGCGTGGTAGTGCTTTGCTGCGGAGAATCTTAACACTTTTGATGGGAGTCGGCTGTCAATCTGTCCAATTTTTAATAAAAACCTAACCCCGTAATTATTATATTAAAGAACTTTGACGATACATTATGTTCAAACAGCGCAAGTATTTGACAGCTGACCCCCACTGAAACTTTAGATAGTCAGTGCCTATAGTACATTTCACGTATATTCATTCATCATTTCAATTTTACACTTACGTGGATATTTGATTTATTAGTATTAATAAATATAAACCAAATAAAGGTATTTCGTGTAAAAATTGTATAAGATAGATAATATTAATAAAAATTTGGCAGCTGGTACATATATCGTTATCCACATTTTACAACATTCAATCAGTAAAATTTGTAATGATTTAAACTAATAACCTGCAGTGTATTGCGATGTGTTTTTCAAATGTAACAAGAGACAAAAGAGGGTCTGTTATAGCATGTCTGATCGTTAATACAAAAAGTTCATTTTATTAACAAACAAACCTCATTTGAGATAATACTCCTTAGCTCTATTAAGAGAGAGTGTATGCAAGAAAGAGGGTAGGATTTTTTAACATATTTATACCGATATCCTTTGTAAAAAGTACGAACATACACAAAGAAGACGTAAATAATAAAGTACCTAGTCTTGAAGGTCGGTAGAGTCGACTTTATATAAACAGGATGTTCTAAAAAAATTTAAGAAGTTGAAATTGTCAGTACTTTTGCTTTATTTGTAGTTCTAATTTTAGTTACTGGTTCTTTGGGTTTCTTCAATGTGAGTGGATTGTAGTTTTCTTTTAGGACTTTTGTGTGTTCGATGAGATGAGATAAATACCATTTTTAATAGACAGTCCAAAATATTTTATTTTTCATATGTACAGAGTATTTTAGAATATGCGGTAATATTCTGGCGTTCCTCCCTATATAGTGGTGGCACAATCTGAAAAAAATAGGCCTAACCTAGACATTTTAGGTACCCAACTGAATTTTTCAGAATATGTAGTTTTTGATACGTATAATAACATGCTAAAAGTCCCGAAGAATCCGAGTTCAGCGTTAGCCACCATATTGAAAAAATGGCTTGCGCGCGCCGCTGAAGAAAACATTTCTTCTTGCCTTATCTATTAATCGATTTTAATATTTAAAAAATAAATTAAAGCCAAAGAATGTGTCTCTGATACGAATTTAAGAAACTATAATAAATTGTTTATTAGTAGTGTAACAATTATAGTTAATAGTAAAAATTACTTTTTGAGGATTTGTATTTTTTCATTTAAAAAAATATGATTTGTACTTGTAAATACATCAGATTCCAGAATCTTTAATGTTATTGCTGGACACTATAATAAAATTTAGAAAAGTTGACAATAATGTTGTTAAAAGGAAAAGTCTGGCTCTTGCAGAGGCAATTATATCTGCAGCTAGACCAAATTCTTATCTTTCACCGCTTCAAATCTCTTTAGCAGTTTACGTATATAGACATTTTGGTTCTAGAAATTTGGTACAAATGCTTTCCAATTTGCGATTTTCGTCTACGCGCGCGTGCCATTTTTTCAACATGGCGGCTAACGCTAACGCTCAATTCGGATTCTTCGGGACTTTCAGTATGTTATTGTACGTATCGTAGGCTACATATTCTGAAAAATTCAGCTGGGTACCTAAAATGTCTAGGTCCAAACAGATTGTGCCGCAACTATATATTGACAGAAAGTATTAACCCAAAATGCATAGTTAGAAAGATGTATGATGAACGTATCTTGCAGAAATTCTTGTAAAGCTTCCTTCAATGAATTGAAAGTACGTATCATCCCTTCCCTGTAAATATACAAATTAGTTTAGTTCATTAAACACATCACAAATGAGTTCACAAAAAATAATGATTACATCGAGTGATGACAAGGCCTGATCTCAGAATAACAGTTCAACACTACAGCTTTTAAAAAATATTATAACGCCGTCAAAGCCTATGCCAAGAGAATTAATATTCATAAATAATATTTATTCCTTTAAAAAACAACTTATACTTACCTGAAACCGCATTTTATTCTTTCGGTGATTTTTTAAATGCATAAAAAATTAATAATTCTATTAATCATTCATTATACTTAATAGGCAGTACTTTATCGTATTCTTTTACCTTTTAGTTTTAGGCATATTTTAGTTGTATCACACCACACCACATCCAGTGGAAGTATAACGACAAAAAATTTTTGAAAATTTTTATTGTTCAAATAGGCATAGAATGTCATGAAACGTCGAGATTTTAAGTTTGAGCAAAAAAAAATGTCTGTCTGTCTGCCTGTAACTTTTTTTTTGTGCGCACGATTACTCTGGAACCGTTTAAGATATTGACTTGAAATTTGGCTCGCGCATGTACTTTAATGAATTTGGGATTAATGGGATCTGGAACTAGATTATATTTTCATTTTATTCCGTCGAAGGGTTGGGAGATAAATTGGGGGTAAATAGGTAAATCAAGTAAATAAAAGTCCATAAAATTCTTATTTAGTATATACAAGATAAGCTAAGGTCTCCCCACTACCACCCTCTATCACCACCCCCACCCCACTACCGATATGGGATATCTTTTTATGAGTTTTTGAGGTAGACGATTTCAAATATTATATTCCATAAACAATTATTTCCACATACAAAATGTTTTCGTTGTGAGTCTGGATGTAATGGAAAAAATGAATATTGGCGGCTCAAAATGGGCCTTATAAGGTATTTTTTGTCTCCTTTTTCCATTTCTCCGTTTTTACGTACAACCCCTAAAAAATATAATATCAATTCCTAAAAGAAGGGTTTTAAATAAAACTTCAATTTTTTAAAAAATGTTACTGGATGTAAGAAAAATGGCACTGGGCTTTTAAAATGTCAGATAGGTTTTTCCTTTTTGAATTTTTTTTGTAATTTTCCCTATTTGAGGGGTTGATATTACATTTTCTAGGGGTTGTACGTGATAGTTTATGAGAAAGTGGCTCTTGGTCATCAAAGAGGGCAGCTTTTCAAGCATTTTAATCCCAACCGCATCAAAATCCGTTCAAAATTAAGCGACTTACAGCATTTTGAAAAAAAGTATAGCAAAATCCCCCACTGTGCGACACCGTAATTTTTTTACCGTCGCAGGTTCTGATTATATTATTCGTGACATTTAATAAGGCTGGGATGGGCTATGGCATTTTCTAAACCTAAATTAACATTCAGGTAACAACTTATTTTCATTAAGATAGTTCATAAATATTTTTTTCAAAAATATTTTATAAAACCGGGAGTATACTAATAGGGTCATAAGTCTGGAAGAGAGCGAATGTTAATAACAACTTATAAATCAATATAAAAAATTCCAAAGGATGAAATGTAGTATAAATTCAGTATTAACAAAGATACAAGGATGGTTCCCTTTAAAAATATCACCCAGCATATCCAGAGTAACTTGTTATTGGTGACTTAAAATGTTATGATCGTTATTGAATTTTGTAAAACATTTGGAATTAAGATAACTGAGGTATGAAAACTGTTCATGTCAGGAGTGTATCGGGGTGCAAAATGTTTTAAAGCCCCAAGCTTTCACACGCTTCACAGATCATGAATTATTCCAAACCACTCGTATGAGTTACGTTGGAAACGTGTATTTTCCAGAGAAACAAATTGAGGTAAAAATCAAATGCTACTTAGGCCTTCCTAATATTGTTAAATAATTAACTCTCGGAAAAAGCTCAATGGGCCAGGAAGCATATCTCAAGTTCTTTGTGTAAACTCTGAATAGGGTTGGAAGGAAAAATAAACCCCTGAATTCTTTCTGAAAACAGGCCAGCTTTCATACATCGTACTCTGCCAAAGTTTGCTCTTTATAGGTGATGCCTTGGGCACAATTTCCGGCAAAGTTCAGATAATCAAATAGCTCATGCATAAAAGAGAGAAGTAAAGACTGCTTTGTTAAAAATTTCAACGTCAAGAAGATTTGTATTTTATTTTGATTTTTAAACAAAACAATTTTAACATTGTGAAATAATTAGCTAAATAACCAACTTAAGGTAATATTTAGAAGAGATAAAATCATTTTATAATTATTTTAAAAAATGATGAACTTTATCACTACTGTTATGCATTGCTATAGACGTAATATCTTAACATAGTTTGTTTTTGTCGGAAATTATTGGTTACGATTTATCAGAATAAGAGAAAGTAGAAAAAATAGTTTTCATAAAACTGTATTAAGGTACTTGTATGCTAAAATGAACTTTTACAGTATAATTTGGTATACTAATAAATAAAGTAATTTTACTCTTGAACCTTCAATCAAAATAAAATCGTCCATTTAGTTTCGGAGTAATCGACTCGGAAAGTTTGACAAATATGCCTTACTTGACATAGTAGAGCTCGGATACTTTAATTTTCTCTCTTAATGCTACAATTTTTTAGAAATGTGCGTCAAAAACTAACATAACAGTAAGTAGTTTCTTATTAACACTCTGTTAAAACCCTGAAAAAATCGTCCGTCTAGTATAAAAGTTATTGGAAGTTTAATAAATCTTTAGTCCTAAATTTGTCTAAATAAAACTAAATTGATTTGCAACGCTGCATATTTTGTGGGTGGCGCGAATATTTAAATTTTTAAAAAGTATAAAATTAATTGCAGTGTGTTGTATTTTTTTATTTGTTTTTGGAGTTGCAGAATTTTGTATATACTTGTTTACTTCATGAACTTTTCCTGTACGTACAACCGAAACAAGACAGTTAAAAGATGCCGAAACTAAAGTGAGGTTAGATTTTTATACATGAAGCAACCTATGTCCCTTTCTACATAAATATTCTCTTCGCAAATATGAAAACGAAATGTATATTGCATTTGGTCAGCACATTTATAAAACCGTAAATATTGCTGTTCGTCTGTCTGTCGCCCCGTCCGTTACATTTCTTCTAAGCACCTTAACTTAAGAAGTCCGATCAAACATTCGTATACAATCCTTTATTATTTAATGTTGATAAATGTACTAGGACACATGTACTATGATGATTATTATTATACCTATTAAATATAATTATAATTAAGTGCAAACAAACCTCTTCAGGCTTTAAGCAATTCTTCTTTGATGTAACATTATAAAACAAATCTGTATGATATTTGAATAAATGAATTGAATTGAAATTTAACTAAAATTTGGATGGTAAGTTATTGTTAGCTAGAGGAAGAACTCTGTTGTTTTTGAAAAAATCAATCAGTAAATATAGGATAGAGTAATTAAGCATTTTCAGGAAAAAAATGCGCATGAAGAGTGTTGTAAATGTTGTAATCTTTGATAAGATTCTACAAACACAAGAATACTGCATAGTATACTGAGAAATGTTTCGCCAATCAAGATAGCATTATCAGGTGATGATTAAAATTGTAAATGTAGCAGTTAGACCTAAAAAACTTTTTTCAAAAAATTGCTAGGTGTACTATAAAATATTCGACACAATTGTATAGGTAGAAAATGCGATAATCCGACGAAGGGTATAATGCATCTAGTTTATTTTCTACCGTTCCTTAAAAACGTTAATGAGGACACGTTTGGCGGATTGTGGTAAATTTTCAGAATTTCAATTTGAATAAGCGATTGTACAAAGTAAAATGTAATGCAATAAAAACACTTTATGTGAAGATAATATATTTGAATAGAAATTAGTTTCACGTATAGAAACCAAGTCAAATGTTATCTTTCATTCTTTTAATTACATTTAGTAAATATATAATCTTATTTAGTATTTTTTAGATCTACATCTACGAAATTCTGTCGTGCATTGGATACTCACGTCTCATTAGGGAAATCGCCTACTTTAAAACAAACCCTTATAATCGGCATAAAACGGCAAAAGCTTCACCACATTAGCAAGTAACACAACTGTGAAGGCCAGAAGACGAATAAAAAAGCACTTAATTCCTAAACGCTGACTGAACATCAGCAGATTACTTTAGTAAGTCGTCGAGAACGCCTTAATCCATTGAAATAGATTTGTGATAACATTAAAATGAAATAGTGTACACATATTTATCCACTTAATACATTACAGAACTACAGGTGTGCTGGATAATGAAATGCAAACAATTAATGAAAGTAATTGATAAGTAGGTCAAGTCCAGTGCATCTCAAAATATTATCTATTAGTTGTTATTTGTGTATATATAAATAATAGGTAAGCAAAATAGTTAATTTAGGTTAGTATTAGATTAATTAGAATGTGGAGAATCCAGTCAGCCCTCATAGAGAGCAGCAGAATGCATATATAAATAGTAATAAAGATATCGTGTAAAACTTAAATTGAGTATCACTATGCTCTCCCTCGAAAGGACGAATATTACACAGGAAAGGCAAAGAATTGAAAAATTAACGAGCTCTTGGACGCTTCATTCAGATAAAATAGTTTCAGTTTGATTACACAGATTGAACTGATTGGCAAATTAATCAATTCAAAATTTCAAACCGGTATGTTTTATTTTATCAGTTTTTCGTAATTTGGTTAGTTCCATCGGGATTTTCATTTAAATGCCTTCATTTAAAGGAATTGATTATGCGGCCGTGAGTACAATTGTGAATTCCAACATTTTAATGGAAATCAAATGAGAAAAATACATAGTCCTCAATTATTTTTTGTTAATACTTACAATTAAATCGAAGGCTGTCGCACTTATTCTTTCTTGTAAGCATCACGAAAATGATAATCCGATATTTTAGATAAATAGATATATAATATTTATTTAACTACTTCACATATACAAATACTACATATACATTTATAGCAAAACATTATTTAGGTATTATCTAAGGATAACATATGTAATTTAAAATGAAATGTGTAATAAGACCCACCATCACATACGCAGCCTTGGTTTGGTGGCCTAAGGTCACTCAAACCACAGCAGCTAACAGGCTGAGCCGGGTGCGAAGACTGGCCTGCCTGGGAATTACAGGTGCAATGAAAAGCGTCCCAACAGCAGCCATGGAGAGAAAACCCTACTAAACCTCCCTCCACTGAGTCTTGTGATTCAGGGGGAGGCCAGAATGGGAGCTTACAAGCTACAAAATTCTCAGAACCCGACTCCTCTTGGAGGCAACTCGGGGCACATGAGGATAATAAAGAATGTAGCGGATCCTCTATTGAACATGAGGTCGGACTACATGACACCAAAAATTGCATTCAGCCCTTCACTATCACCATTGGAGATAGGAAAGAATGGATGACAGGTGCCCCTGATCCTTTATGCAGAGGCCTGGCCTGGTATACCGACGGGTCCAGGATGGAAACAGGAGCTGGAGCAGGAATACATGGTGAAAGGCCAAGAGCGAGTATAAGTCTCTCGTGTGTACGCGAGAATGCTAAACGATGATATGTGAACCAGCAATCTCAATTGCATCAGACAGTCAGGCGGCATTTAAGGCACTAGCCTCTAACAAGGTGTCTTCCAGACTGGTTTGGAACTTCAACGAGCTCAAAATTCTGAGTATGCGGAACAGAGTAAGAATACTCTGGGTGCCGGGACATACCAGTATGAGGGCAACGAGAAAGCTGACGAACTTGCTAGACAAGGAGCAGCTGATATATTCTATGGCCCAGAACCCGCGCTGGGTATCACAAAAGGCTGGGCCAGAAGGGTAATTAAAGACTGGGTTAAGAGTACCACTACTGGAGAAATATTCCAGGAAATCGACATGGGAAAACACTCATCAATGTTTAAAACAATCTGAAGAACTGCTCACAAGGAAAAGGATCCAGTTGAGAACCATAACAGGTCTTTTGACGGGACATTTTCCCCTACCTGCATTTAATCAGAAAGTTTGCTGGCGACCTTAACTGCAGACTGTGCGGTAAGGTACCAGAAACTGTAGAACATATTATTACATGACTGCGAGGCGTTGGACCGCAGAAGGTATAATATCTACGGGCAAACACAAACAGACCCAAAACTCCTTTTTTAGACCTGTATCACCTTGTCAGTGATACAGGAATATTAAAATGGACAGTGTAAACCAAAGCAGGGAGAGCACAATAAGCCCAGGAGGCTGCAGTGCCCTCAGAGTATTCTTTACAGACGAGCCCTAGGAGGAGGGGTTTTAGTCAGTTAGAAGCTGACACTCAGATCCATTCCAAGTAGGGACGGGTAGCCCGTGTGGGTTTCCCCTCCTCGCCAAAAAAAAAAAAAAAATACCATCGAGCTTCGTTATAACATTCCTGGTAGAAAAATATTGTTTGTGTTTTGTCACGGTTTAGTTTGAATGCGTAAGTTCAGCTCGACTTTCACTTTCATCTGTGATGCTTGGTAAACCGAGAAGAGTTGCCTCACCATCAAACATAATAATACTTCTGGGGAATAAATAATTAAATTAAGTCATTTACATAAATTATAAACAGTAAAGGACCTCTGTGTTTTGCTGGACTAAAATAGTATACAATATTGTTTTATCAAACTTCAGAATATGAGACAATGGTAGAAATTGATTACAGCCTAAATCAACGCAGACTAAACTTAGAAGCTCATGAGTATTCAGTTTAAAAAATACATTATTACATATAGCCGGTAACTTTCGTACATCTAATGTCTAATATAGTAATAATAATATTAATAATAATTTGTTTTTGTTGGCAATTAGAAATACAGGGAACTACAAATTTCAAAAACGAAACATATGTTATTCCTGACGACTCAACAATCAAAATAATAGAAAATTTTATTTCTGAAATAATTAACCCACTTGATCTAACATTGCCTTAAAAATCTTTTACAGATCTTTTAGAAGTAGCTACTGTCATTCCTAGTTTTAAAGGGAGAAACGATGATAATATTCGGAATTGTAAGAAAATGTACTTATTAAGCAGCCTATCCATTTTTTTTTTTTTTGTAAAAAAGGTATCTGGCCGTATTCCAGCTTTTAATGAGAGAAATCACATTATTACAGTCAACGTGGTTCTAGGCCGGAGACCGGGAAAATCCATAAAGAATGCATTCTAGTTCTTGAACAGACATATTCGTGCAGGAAAATTTGTTATACCTGTACTATTCGATTTGTCTAAAGCTTTTGATACTATAAGAACATTATCTGAACAAAACTATTGAAATGGTGTTTATTACAATGGATGCTTTCGTATTTGCATAGTAGGAATATAATAATATAAACTCCGTGGAGTATAAAGTTCACTTGAGATTTCCACAAGGTTCTGTTCTGAATTCCCTATTATTCATATTATGTATTAATGACTTGCCCAACTTTGTTGATTCTACATTAAAGATGTAAATAAAAAATAATAAATTATTGTATTAACATATTATTTGTTTAAATCCTTCATTTGCAATCCTTTAAGACATTAAAAACGATTGCCATAAAAATATCTCGGAACTAATATCTTATTCTTTTAAGAGCGCTCCCGTACCAAGACCAAGAAATGTGGCTACTGTCTCTGAGTGTTAATTCCGATGTATATGTTTGGCAAACAACTATAATTGTTGAGGAAGTACTGATTGAAAATTGCAAATAACCGTTTTACCGCGCAAATAACCGTTTTGCTATATATTAAGTGTCATAAATGACGACAAATTGTATCTAGAATCGATCCTTCGATGTGAGCGACTTTGCTCACATTTGCAAGGTGTTAGTTCAACGATTTTCGTGTGTCAATTGTATATTAAGGTTTTAAACTTAAAGTTTAAAAAGCAACTATTTAATTAGGGCGTAAATGATCCTTGTAAAAATGCAATTTCATTCACGTCTGGCACCCCTTATGTTGCGAGCAAATCATCTGACAATATTTTTTTGTTATTTGTAATTGTATAAATAATCACCACACCTAAAATCACCCATTTCCAAATGACGCAAGCTAACTATTTTTTTGCGTACAAATTCAGGAACATCTGGCATCCACTAGGTTCCAAGCAAATCATCTGGCAATATTTCTTCGTTATTATACTCTTCGCAAAAACGAAGAGTATATTGTATTTGATCGGCACATTTCTAAATCAGTAAATGTCGCTCGTAGAGAAAACATTTTTATATCGTTAATGTTAGTGAACGAATTCTGAACAACTTTCAAAATGTCCGTCTGTCCGTCCGTCACGTTTCTTGTAAGCACGATAACTCAAGAAAGAAAAATCCGATTGTATTGAAATTTGGAGAGTAACTTAGTGTTAGCTAGAGGAAGAACCCTATTGTTTTTCAACAAAATAGATTGGTAAATAAAAAAGTTATTAGTAATTTAAAATTTAAAAAAATATTTTTTACATTTTTTTATGGTTTGTAATAAATAGAAACCTTGCGAAATGTTATTTCCTATCACTATTTTTTTTAATACATTTTACTAATGTGTGTTTACTAATAATCACAATAAATTTTCTAATGGTATATATTACACTCATTAACAATTTTAGTAATAAGAAATGGTGGTGTAGCGGCAAGAGTTTCGTCTCGATAATTCGCTGTGGAAAATGTCGAGGGCAATGAAAAATACGCAGGAGGTCATACCCGCCTTGACAAAACCAAACGGACGGACTGCTATGACAGACTCGCAGAAGACGAACGACTTAGCTGACCAATCTCAAGACGTACATAACGTGAATATACCAAATAACATTGAGCATGACCGCATAGAAAACGACATAAACGAATTAATTGGCCATGACGTCCAATTGACGAGACGTGAGTTCTTAAAAGTCATGGCCAAGCCCTCGGAAGTGGCTGGCATTGTCCGGACACTACCGAATAACAAAGCTCCGGGGAAAGAAGGAATCGATTACAGACTACTCAAATATCTCCCGAGAAAAGGTATTGTGCAGTTAACGTATATCGTTAACGCGGTCCTGCGGCTGCAACACTGGCCTAGCCAATGGAAATGCGCCGTGGTCGTGCCAATTTTGAAGCCGAACAAAAACGCGAAGCTCGTCGACAGTTATCGACCAATCTCGTTGCTGTCGACGATCTCCAAGTTGGTGGAGAAGGTCATCCTGATCAGACTAGATGCTCTTCAGGATGAACTTCACATCGACGACGAGTGCCAATTCGGCTTCAGGCGGAGCAGGAGCACTGTGCAGCAGATCGTTAGGATCGTGAATGATGTTGCTGTACAATACAATCTCGGGAAGAGCACCGCCATGGTGCTCCTCGATATTGAGAAGGCCTTTGATACCGTATGGATCCCGGGCCTACTTTACAAACTAAATACATTGGACTTCCCCACATACATAACCAAACTTATTCACTCTTTCCTAACAGGTAGATCGCTGCAGGTCAGGGTGAATAACAAACTATCAACGCGGCGGGACATTCGCGCGGCTGTCCCCCAGGGGTCGTGTCTGTCACCAAAGCTGTAGCAATTTGTACGTCTCCGACTTCCCGGAGTTTCCGAATACGAAACTTGCCAAGTGCGCTGACGACACGGCCATGTACGCGCACTCACATAACGCGCAGGCAGCAAACATGGTCCGTGCCACGGCGTATTACGACAAGTGGAAGATTCGGATCAACCCCGAGAAGTCCGAAGCGATCCTCTTCACGCACCGACTCACCGAAAATCGGATTTTAACGCCAATTTCGATCAGGGGTAGAGAAATTCCTATTAAACGGTGCGTGAAGTATCTGGGGGTTAACTTAGACAAACGACTGACGTTTGACACCCACATCAACGAGACAGTACGCAAGGTCTACTTCTTGGCCAGGAGTCTGTACCCGCTCCTGGCCAGGGGTAGCGGACTTAACAGAAATAATAAAAAACTGTTGTACACTATGGTGATCAGGCCGGCAATCACATACGCGGCGCCGGCATGGTGCAGCATACCGGCCACGACAATGCGCAAACTTGAAGTTCTAGAACACAAATTTATGCGCCTCATTTCAGACTCTGATAGGTACACCTCCCTCAGAGATCTCTATGCACGCTGCCACGACATAACCCCACTAGTGAACTACGTCCAGGAAATCTCCCAAAAATTTTACACCACCAAACTGGGCGATAGTCCGCTAACCCGCAACATAACTCAAATCAGACATCATAATGCAATATTATTCAATCTGAGACACCGCCTACCATACCAGGCGTTGCCTATTTTCCGGCAACTCCCTTAGCCAAATCTTCACCTACCATAACCTTTATAAAACCCTATCCTATCATCTTTCCTAAACTTTATCTTTAATTCCCTCTTTCCTTTTCTATTTGTTCGTTTTTATGCTTCTGTTGTTTTTCCTTTTTGTTCTTTTTGTCATTTTGTTCGTAAATTCTTTTTAGGCCGAGAAAATTCTTGAAAATTATAACATTTTAAACGATACTTTTTTACATTATCATATCTTCCTGGAGGCAGGGAGACCACCAGGCCGACAGTTCTCGTACGGGTTTTTTCGTTTAGCTTTTTACCCGAGTCAGCAACCCAAATTTTGTAAGTGCTTTCCCAAGTGTTGTGTTATTTTTAATTAGTTTTAGGTCTCTGCGTAGACAGCAATTTTTAATATTATTATTAGTTTTTAAGTTAGTTTATAACAAACAGGAGAGCTAATCCCCCTCCCCCCGTTAACCGTTAAGCCGAACCGGACCTGCCCCGTCCCACCTTACATTCACCACGGCACCACGTGCCGTGGTTGTTTGGTTGGCCCCGGGCCAGGATCCGGAAAGGCACATAGTTGTACTAAACTTAAGAATAAAATCTGTTTTCTTCTTCTTCTTCTTCGTCTCGCAATCCAAGGGTCCCGGGTTCGATCCCTCACATCGTGATTTATAAGTTAAACACCATAATTATATATTTTTTTTCACAACAAATTTGGTATCACAAAATTTAGAATGTCCAAAAATTAACATTATGTACAAGAAAAATGCGAAGAGTATCCTATAGAATGTGTAACAATTATATAAAATCTCAGTAAATCGGCGAAGAGTATATTGCTTCCACTAGTTATTTATTTCGACGAGGCTTCATATAATCAAGATCGAACTTCACTTAACGTAGTAAGTTCGTTTGATCTTGTAGTTATATAAACAATCACCACGCCAAAAATCAGTCATTTCAAAATGACGCAAGTTAACTATTTGTGTTTTTAATTTTTTTGGGGTACGCCCCTGCAACGTTGTTCTACCGCCCGGTAGCCAGATGGCGGTTTTCGTATCATCAACTTTCATAACAAAAAATAGTAATTTACATTTAAAAACGTTGTAAGGAAAGGGTTCGCTAGCTGTTGAACTAATATACAATTGAGATTTCTTGTCCTATTTTAATCAGGATTTGTTTGAAGAAGGCCATTCCGTCGTTTTCTAGCAATTTTAATCATGCTTCTTGATGAAACTTCTGTTCTAAAGATAGAATGGGTTTAAGTTATAGGAGATTAATTATAATTTAATTCCATTTTAAATGGGAGGAGTGATATTCAGCACTAATAACTAGAAATCCGAACATTTGAATTAAATGATATTGGCACTGCCGAATCCGGATCAAGTATATAGATATAAACACTAGTTTAACGAATAAAACACTGAAATGTTTTTTAAAATTCTCACTGATACATTAAGTCAACATGACAATGGTTTTGCTAAACATTAGCTTGATCAGATGTGAGTACAAGACCACTTACAATTAAAATTACTGGATCTTAAATACCTAAAAGTTTCTGACCTGAGAAATAATTGATTCTATAGCCTAACCTGAATTAATAATCTATTACTGGAATGGAATTAAAATAAATTTACAAAAGGTGAATGATTTACATCTATTTGATCATTAAGTAAAATATTAGATTTTTTGTATCTATTAATTTCTAAGCCCTCGAGCAACGTGAGTTTTGGTCTTTTACTAGCTGTGTAAAGGATATTAAAACTATGGTTGAATGAATGATTTTCTAATAGTAAATGGTTAGCAAATGTCGATGTATTCTTATTTTTCAAAAAGCTACTTTTATGTTCTTCTATACGTATTTTAAATTTTCTGCCTGTTTGTCCAACACATATCTTGGGGCAAGTTCCGCAAGTAAGCTTATATACTCCCGGCAAATCTTTTTTGTTTTTATCTTTATTGTTTTTAATATATGTACTCAAGGCATTATTAATCTTATAAGCTATATTCAGATCCTGCCTCTTTAAAAACAACGTAATTTTGTCAGTTGGATCTCCAATATAAGTTAAACACCATAATTATTATCATCCAGAACCGGAAATTTAATAGCAAATTTATGTTGTTTTTTGTATAACATATTATCTACTAAAGAGACATGGTAACCGTTGTTCGTAGCGATTTGTTTAATTATGTTTAGTTCTTTGTTAAAGTCATCATCTGATATTGAAATGCTTAATAATCTATGTATCATACTGTGGTATGCTGCAAGTTTATATTGTCTAGGATGGGTTGAACTGTTGTTTAGAGTGGTATCAGTATGCGATGGTTTGTGGTAAATGGAAAATACGTGCGTTTCATTCTTTCTACTAATTGTTAAATCTAAAAAATTTAGTGTATTGTTATCTTCCTTTTCCAAAGTGAACTTAATATTTCGTCGGTTATCGTTGGGAACCTAAATCTGTAATAATATTTATCTTCGACCAACCGGAAGCACCCACCACGCACAGTGGTCAAAATACCCGAAAACGTGGCCAAAAGTCCCTAAATTGAAATTTCGATTTAGGGACTTTTTATGCCCTAGATACATAGTATGATATGTCTAATATATGACGTGGCTGTTTGTGAGGCCCACATGTATATATTTAACCCAAGAATCCATTGTAACATCGAATGTCGATCATACCGCATCTCGAGCGCACGCTTCGTGAAAAATAATGCCCTCTTTAAATGTTTATTGTGTGTTTTGCAGTTGTCCAAATTTGATTTTGTAAAAAGGATTCTGTTCTTGAGAGTAATTATATTTTAATTGTTTACTTCAAATTTATTAAAATTAATTTATTAATAATCAAACTTAGCATGTAAAATATGAATTTTTTTTCATTCCTGCTCAATGAAATGTAAACAAAAAAAGTAATAAGTTAATTTTCCCACGGTTTCCCACCCTGAAATTTGTCTGTGCTCGCTACAGACTCCTTTATATTGCCTGTAAAAATTAGCTTCCCGCAGTTCCCCCATTTTTTTTGTATTTAATTGTTTCGGTCTCGGCGCAGTGGTCAAAATGCTTGAAAACTTGTCCAAAACTCTTAGATGTTTTTCATTTTTGCTGGATATTAGTATATAGGGGTTTTCGAGGTCGCTGATTTCGAATGTGATATTATTTTTTTTTAAATGGCGGATCCAATATGGCCGACTTTTTTTTATAAAAAATTTAGTTTTTTCAAACGAAAATCAGTGTATCAGTTTCCGATATCGCTGATTTCGAATTTGATATTATTAAAAAAAAGAATGGATCCAATATGGTCGACTTTTTTTTTAATGGTCTATTCAGCCAAAAGTCACTGTATAGGGGTAAAAATTTAGTTTTTTCAGCTCAAAATCAACGTATAGGGAAGGGTTTTCGAGGTCGCTTATTTCAAATTTGATATCCATTTATGTTAAAAACAGAAATAATTAATTTTTTGTAAAATATGGCGCAGTCGGACGGAATGGAAAGGTGAATGGACAACAAAAAATATTATTTTCATACAGTTTTATTGCAACTGCTACTCGTCGTCGGACGAAGATTCACTTTCATCATCGCTACTTTGCATTTTTGAATTAATTATTTCTATGTTTTTAACATAAATGTATATTAAATTCGAAATCAGCGACCTCAGAAACCCTTATACACAGACTTTTGGCTGAAAAAAATAATTTTTTAATAGGAAAGTTGGCCATATTGGAGAGGCAATTTTGTTTTCTTCTTAAATAATATCAAATTCGAAATTAGCGACCTCGGAAACCCCTATACAATGACTTTTAGCTAAAGAAACTTATTTTTTAACGGAAAAATCGGCCATATTGGATCCGCAATTTTGTTTTCTTAAAAAATAATATCAAATTCGAAATCAATGATCTCAAAAACCCTGATACACTAGTAGCAGACAGGAGTACTAATTTATAAGTTATTTGTCGTTAAACCAAGCCGGACCTGTCCCGCCCAGTCCAACAATCACCGCGGCCGCTGAATGCCATGGTTGTCTGGCTGGCTCCGGGCCAGGTTCCGGGGAGGTACATACTCTGTAATGTTTAATTTAAATAATGCACTGAATATGCATCGTATGGTATAATTATTAATAAATGTTTTTGAGTTTTTGGATATATATTTTTTTAAAATATACATGAACTCGGTTTTTCAGTGGTATAATATATGTGCTTTAGGTGTTTATTTCGTTTTGTGTTACATAAAAGTGCATGATCGTTTCTGAAATACTCTATTTGCCAATCGTAACGAACTACCGTCCTGGTTACTGCGAGAACTGCATTATAAATTTTCTTGGAAGCAAAGTTGAAATATTGGGATAAGACTAAGGATTAATGATGGTTTGTGTGTAAAATATTTCTAAATAATTTACTCTATATATACTGCGCCTGCCTTACAGCAAGCAAGTCGTATAATCTATATTGGAATGGGTTTTTTAAAGTGCCAGCAATCTTGGCAGAGTAGATAGAAATTAACAAAAGAACGATTAATTTCATTAAATTGCGCTTTCGAATAATAATAAATTCATTCATGTTCATGTACCTAATTTTCCTTTATCTTTTTCAGTTTTAGCTTTAATTTATTAATCTATAAAGTCTATCAAATTGTGCAAGAAGGTTATTTATTTTGCAAAGATGTTCCAATTGGTTTATTTAAATTTTTCGTGCGAACGTTTATCACCGTACCATATTAAAGAAAATATTCCCTCCAATCATATGCTAGATATTTCTTTGACTCCTTCGAATACAAATATTGTTATCAGATTTTTAAAAGTGACAAAATGAAAATATTTTGTCGAAATTGTGAAAAATTGCATTGATTTTTTTCCAAATGCAGAAATAGATTTTTATATTTGAAGAAAATCGTATAAGGTCTCATTCCTAATGTTACAGGTATGTACAATTAAAAAACTGCTGGCCAAGGAATCACTACTTCCACATCCAAGTTTCTTACAACAAAATACTATATTTGCTCTCCACTATGTGGAAATGTAACGGTATAATATTTGAAATCATATACCCCAAAAACTCATAAAATTATACGCCACATCTGTAATGGAGGTGGAGGTGAATTAAGTGAAAAAAATTCTTGATGACTTTGGCTCTTGTACACACACTAAATCACACTATTTTTTCACCACCTTTAATAATAGGGTGGGAGTGGTAATGGGGATGGCTAATTGCATTTTTTCTTAGGCCTTAGCTCCTCTTATATTTACTAAATACCAATTTCATGGACTCTTACTTGCTTGATTTACCTATTTACCCCAATTTATCCTTCAAGTCTGCAACGGAATAAGATCAAAATATAATCTACTTCCAGATCTCGTTAAAAAATATACGTGTGCCATATTTTAAGTCAATATCTTAAACGGTTCCAGAGTAATCGTGAGCACCAAAACGATACAAGACGCAACAAACAAATTTATTTTGCTCAGGCTTAAAATATTGACGTTTCCTGATATTCTAAGCCTATTTAAACAATGAAAATTTCCAAAAAATTTTTTGCGTTAATATACTTCAACTGAATGTCGAACTAATACGCATAAAATGGCAAGAGAAAGATATAAAAAATCGTTGTGTGCCGTAAACTACACAATAGAAGTAAAGCCTCTACTTCAAGCATTTTCTTCGAAGAAACCTACTACGCATCAATACTACTCAACACACTGTGTATCCAATTTACTCGAGGAAAGCCACTGCGCATTCATACTTCTTGAAGTAACCCACTCGCATCCATTTTACTCGAGGAGACTCACTGCGCATCCATATCACTTGAGGTAACCTACTGCGCATCAATAGCACTCGAGAAAAGCCACTGCGCATCCATGCTACTTAAAGTAACCCACTGCGCATCCATACTACTTGAGGTAACCTACTGCGATCTATAATCCTCGAAAAAAAGTCACTGCGCATCCAAAATATTCGAGGAAAGTCACTGCGCATCCATAATACTCGGGGAAACCTACTGCGCATCCATAGCAGTCGAGGAAAGCCACTGCGCATCCATACTACTCAAGGTAACTTTAACAACATAATATTTGAAATCGTCTACCCCAAAAACCTATAAAACGATATGCTACATCGGTAGTGGGGGTGGTGGTAGAGGGTTGGTAATGGGGGTGGATGAAGTAAAAAAATATTTTGAAGCTTTTGGTTCTTGTACACACACTAAATCACAATTTTTTTTTCATCCCATTTAATAAGGGGGTGGGGGTGGTAATGGGGGTGGATAATGCCAAAAATTTTTTTGGGAACTTAGCTTCACTTGTATATACTAACTACCAATTTTATGGACTCTTACCTGCTTGATTTACCCATTTACCCCAAATTTACCCCAATTTACCCTTCGACGGAACAAGATGAAAATATAATCTAGTTCCAGATCTCATTAATGTACGTATGTGTACCAAATTTCAAGTCAATATCTTAAACGGTTCCAGAGTAAACGTGCGCACAAAAAAAAGTTACAGACAGACAGACCGACAGATAGATAGACATTTTTTTTTTCGCTCAAACTTAAAATCTCGACGTTTCATGTCATTTTAAGCCTATTTGAACAATAAAAATTTTTAATAAAGTTTTTGTCGTTACTATACTTCCACTGGATGTGGGAGTAATTAAATTGTACATATACATGTTTTTGTGTCATTATTTATTATGGATAATGTAGTTCAATGCATTTAGATTTTTGTTTTAGAAATTCTCTGAACTCGCTGAAAATTCGAGAGAATTTTCTCACGAATGGTAGAAATGATAGTCCGAAAAGTTTACCTACTTAACCGCTGTGCAGTTTTGTTTATTTAACAAATTAGATGCATAGATATGGTTTTTTGTAAATAGTTTTATTCGGAGCTAAACATTTTGTAACTAACCCTCGGAACGGAGCTTAACGGTACGGTACTCGGGCGCATCTCGAACATGCGTGCGCGCTCGACACAAAAATGTTATTTTTAACATTAATGATAATTTTTAATTAACTTTTATCTGCCCCCACTATGGTAAGTAGACTATGGTCATATTGTTTTCAAGCAGGTAAGTTGATTTTACCGGGAAAGTGCTAGTTGCTATTGACAACGCTAGGTAAGTGAACTACTTACCTTCATTGGGTAAATGTTTTCGAGTCATGCAAATAAGAAGTAAAAACAAAATCAAAGCAGACTACGTGACATCCATTAATGTCAAAAAAATTAAAATTTCTTTGTATCATTCTCAAAATAAATTGATCAAGAAAAGTAAAATTTTCTTTATTTCATGAACCGTAGCTGTGGGGGCAGATAAGACGTTATATACCACGCAGGAGGTAAGTAACTTTGACCAGTCTCGGACTACTTACATCCCTTGTAGTGTAAATAACTATTAATTGATAAGACCAATGATAAAAATCAAGTAAGTATTAAGAACGGTAAGGGGCGTTTACCAGAGCTGGGTAGGATTCGAATCACTCAGTATTCGAATCCAGGATTCTAATCCTTTTTGAGTATTCGAAAGCAGTATTCGAATACTTTCATTTAATAGGATTCGTGATTCGGATTCGTAAAACAAATGAAAATGGATTCGTATTCGAATCCTTTTGTTGATGACACGAATCCTTTTTTGTGGTTCACGTTCTTTTTGCGCCGACGGTAAGCTTTATGTTTTGAGGATAGGATTTTGCAGAGTGAGAAAGAAATATGCGTTTATTTTAGGTTTATTATAAATAATTAAAAAACACACATAGTATAATCTTTAAAACTGTTTTAAATAATTGCTATTATTCTAACGAATACAAGTATATATATTTTTTATTGTAAATTTCTGTTGGACTTGAATATCGTAGTTTGTCAATTAAAACAGTTCATAATTTCATTATTAGAGTACCTATGGCATTTAACTATATACAAAATTTATGATAAAAACTGTATAGATTGTATTCCTTAGAGCAATGGAAAGGATCTGAAACTATTTTAAAAATTATACTATTTATAATTTTTTAAATATTTATAATAAACCGAAAATAAACGCATATTTCCCTCTCTCTCTCTGCAGAGTTAAGATTTTGCCTGTTGTCACATGTTGACATGCATATAGAATAAGACATTTGTTTTTGTTTGCATTACCACAAGCGGCCGACGCGACGCCCTACTTGTGTTGATTATTGACTGTGATAGGTCATAGTGTGTACGTGTATTTGTTGTTTATAAATTAGCAAAGTGAAAAATATCACGATAAGTGTGATTATTAATTAATAACATCTACATTGCTAGAAATAATTATAAAAATAGCATGAAATCAGAGTCGTGGAGAGAAAATACGAGCCCGGTGATTTTTTTTTCTTAAAATTGATAAGCGGGGGAAAGAAATTCGAAAAAATTTTGGATGAGCAGGGGGGACGAAATCCAAAAAAATTTGATGAGCAGAGGGGAGAAATAAAATACGCCAAGAAAAAGTTATTATACAAATTTTCAACATTTTAAATCCAGACCGGACCAGGCTTGCATGAAATTCTTTGTTTTTTAAATTCTATTGATCAGTTCAATAAGTTACCGAATTAGATAAAATCTAGTGCTTTTGTCATTGTTTTTAAAAAGGAGATATGATATACTGGATGTAAATGAAACTATAACTTTTTTGTTTTCTTGGGAATTGCAATCCCAAGTAAAGGACAAGGGTAGATAAGCTGTATAATTTTCGCCCATTAATTTCATAAAAAAGAAAAGTTCTCCTTAAAGTCATTAACGTCATTTATTTATAGTTGAACATATGATCTTTATGTTTCTATATGTTTTACATTTGAAAAACAACAGTAGGTCATAGTAATATCATTTTAAAGTGGGCATGTTTGCAGTTTTTTAGTAATTTTTACTTTTTTCCGAACTTTTAATGTATATTTCAGTTAGATGCGCTCGATGAAACAAGATAAACTATACCTCATTTCATTGTTGAGCATTTAAGCTTTTAAATAATGGTTAATTTATATTTTTCATCAAGCACTTCAATGTAAAAAAAACAAAATCGTTTCCGCGGGAGTCGTAGTAGTGTCGACTAGAGATGGGCACGTGACGTGAATTTCACCGTGTCACGCCGTGTCACGACGTGTCACGGCGTGAGCGTGTACATTTAAGGTACCAAATCACGGAAGATTTCGTGAGTGTGCGCGAGTCAAAAGATCCCGTGCGTGAGCGTGCGTGAGATAATATTCACGCCGTGACACGACGCCCCATCTCTGCTTTAAAACTTCAACCTGTCGTGTCGTGACAAGAATAAGAAGCGAAGCGATAGACGGAAGACGGAACACGAGCGCGAGAAGGGAGGGAAAAGGACAGGAGACAGGATGAATGACGCAACATTCAAATCAAACTGCGTAATTACAATCTCTCTCTACTGCATTCGCCAGTCGCCTAGCCCTCCTGGCCTGGTCTGGTCACTCTGGTCCAGAGATGGGCACGTGACGTGAATTTCACCATGTCACGCCGTGTCACGGCGTGAGCGTGTACATTTAAGGTACCAAATCACGGAAGATTTCGTGAGTGTGCGCGAGTCAAAAGATTCCGTGCGTGAGCGTGCGTGAGTTTGCCTTAACATATATCAGTCGTGCGTGAGTGTGCGTGAGCTAAAGGTTTAAAGTCGTGAGCGTGAGTCAAAATCGACTCACGCGCCCATCTCTAGTGTCGACATTGCGTGCGAATTTAAACGTGTCAGCACTCAAAACCACATATTGTGGTATGTATTGAATAAGAATATCTTTATCCACGACCAGCGTATAATCATTGCATTCTACATTTAACAATTGTCAAATAATGATAGTCATTATTCCAACCAAACGTATAATGAACATAATCTGATTCTAACACATATTTAACCAACCATGAACTAGTTGTTTTCATTCTAACGCACCTTTGACCAATCAGGAACTAGCAATTTTCATAAGGAAACGGCGAATCCATTTTTCCATGTTTTCGTGCATATTTTCTTGTTTGACGTTTAAGACGTCAACGTTTTACTGTAAATTAACTTTATTTTTTCAGTTTTAAACGATTAAAACAGTTTAAATATGCGATAGTCGTGGATAAATTATAGTATTCAGTTCGTGTATAATGGCTATTACACACTCGGATGATTTACGACACGCCTTCGTCTCGTGCCGTAAACATCACCCCCGCGAGTAATAGCCATCATTATACGCTCACTGAATAATCTACTATTCCAAAGAACAGTTTTTATTACTCGTCAAGACATATACTGCTCGGAAAATATAATAACATACAACATGGCCGATGAGCGGAAATAGTATATTATATTACTAGGAGTAGAACGCACTCTTTTTTTGTGTTGAGCCCAGGATTTGTGGCTGAGGCGAAGCCGAACCCGCAAACTGGGCGAAACACAAAAAAAGGCGTTCTACTCCGTGTAATATATACTATTTTTTCTTCAAGCGTATTAAAATGCAAAAATTCATTTATTTATCATAAATGTACAAATATTCAAACTACAGTCTTACATGTTGACACAATATGACAAGTGGCTAGTGGATAGCGCGCCACCGGTAGCTTTCGGTATAAACATTATGTTACTAGTGAAACAATACCCACTACGGCGGCACTTTCGGAACTAACATTATGTTACTAGTAAAACAATGTCCACTACGGTGGCGTTCGGTACTAACATTTTGTTACTAGTAAAACAATGTCCTACTTCTACTTCTGTTTTTGGTGACATAATTTAAACATTTTAATACGCTTGAAGAAAAAAGGCCCTTATCTACCCTTGTCCTTTGAATGAAATTAGTATATTAGTTATTAGTAAACATAACTGGCACTCGACTTTCAGTTTTCACCCACTTCCACATATTGAAATTTGGCATGCGTAACATGGCTTCCATGACAATGCACTTTAACACTTTTATATCACAAAAATTCAAGATGGCACTTTAAAATGGCGAACGATGTTGCTGTGTATGATTCGATTCGACTTAGAATCGACCTTTGGGGGTTTTCAAGACCGCGAATTACAAATTTTTAGACAAAAATTAAAAGTTCAGACGCGGATTACAAACTTTTGATCAAAATTCAGATATCAAAATTACGGCGCCAAGAATGGCGACTGAGTTTTGCCACTTATTATCCGATTCGACTCAAAATCGATATCTGGAACTGTAACAATAATTTTGAAGTTAAACTTGAGGATTTGGATCCGTGATCCGAAAAAAAGGATTCGGATCCTGCGATTCGAATCATTTTTTTATACCAGAAGGATCCGAACTTGGTATTCGTGATTCGAATCATTTTTGATGATTCGGATCCGTGATTCGAATCCATTTTCAGAGGATTCGACCCAGCTCTGGCGTTTACCGATGGACGGCAATCTTGCCAGAGGCCGGTACAACCCTTAACGTTCGCGATGTTTATAATGTTTTTTGCACGATCGTATTAAATTACACTTCAATTAAAATAATTTAATTGCTACTAAATAAACGTGGCAAGTCCAACTTGTCAAATATGATATTTGTATTTTGTTATACAATTAGACTATGTTTCCAAGATATTATTTAGCGTTATTTACAAACAAACAAACACAAATATTAAATTAATCTTACTAACCATTCGGACGTCGGTAAGTAAATTACTTACTGACGTATGAGGCATAGCAGCCAGTAAACGTATCCTACCGTCTGGCAACAGATATTGTAAATAAACAAAAAAGATCACTAATGCAAAAAAATTATTAACTATTGATAAATAGTGTGCACCCAATTCTGAATTAAATTTAAATTTGTACAGATATAAATGTTTTGTTGAAGCTGCAGGGAAAACGAACCAAGTAAAGTTAGTCCGGTTTACTTCCCACAGAGGATGCAGCTATGGAACATTTGAAGAGAGTGCATTTTCAGGTTCAGCTCTATATGGGTAATATGTAATATGTCACTGAAACTCTGGAGCTGAAAAAATCGAGGTAATTGGACACCAAATATGATGAATCAGCAGCCTGTTCTGGGAAACTTAAAGAATATTACTTTTTGCCTATGTAAAAAGGGGCGTGGAGTAGCTCGAGACTGTATAAAAGTTGGCTTATATTACTTGATAGCTTGTTCTGGTTGCAACGATCAGAGCTGCCTAAATTGTTCCCATAACGAGATTTATGAAGACGTTGAAAACCGAAGATTCATAAGATATCGAATCAATAAACATAAACACTCCACATACAGTAGACAATCTCCAGATCGAAAACCAAGGCTATCTGGAAGATGGTTACACATTAGGAAAAACGCAGACATACATCTATAACCACAGACATTGTCAGTGCCGGGGCTGGTGCTTGAACCCTGTACACGACAGACAATGCGATCAGTATATTCGCCATATAATACGCCTTAGCCGACTGAGGGCCCGCGCTATTGAATTTAATGTACGCAGGCCAAGACTAGCTTTGCCTGCGAACATTTATGCGCAGTAAACTTTATGCAGGAAATAGCGGCTGCTAAAAAACCCATTAAGGATTTAACAATAGTATTTTATATAATAAGTGGCTAAAATGGTGTTTTTTTTAGAAGTGTACACGAGTAAAAAAAACACATTCTAGTCTCGAGTTATATACAAAATTTTTCGTATCGTCATAGACCAGGGAAATTAGATAAAAATAACTTAATTTTGACATACAGCTCGGATCGAGATGCGGTTTTCGGCATCGTCTTCGGGAAAATATTAGGAAAAAAGTCTACATATAGTGAATAATCCGTTCCAAGAAAATTGCATAGGGGGTGCATAAAATGCATCTAAAGTGCACAATTTTTTGAAAAATTCTAGAAATTGATGGAAAGACGTGAAAATCTCGTGGGAATTGCTTCCCGGGGGCTTTCGAGGTCGCTGAGTCCAAATTTAACATCTAAACTTACCAGGGATGCTCGGGAGAGGCTCTTCGGGGGTGGGAGGGGGTGAAATCGAGTGAAAAATTCAAAGTGCCCAAAAATCACGGGGGAATCGCTTCTCGGGGGCTTTCGAGGTCGCTGAATCCAAATCTGACATCGAAACTTACCAGGGATGCTCGGGAGTGGTCTTCGGGGGTGAAATCGAGTGAAAAATTCAAAGTGCCCAAAAATCACGTGGGAATCGCTTTCCGGGGGCTTTCGAGGTCGCTGAGTCCAAATCTAACATCGAAACTTACCAGGGATGCTCGGGGGTGGCTCTTCGGGGGTGGGAGGGGGTGAATTTGATTGAAAAATTTAAAGTGACAAAAACATATTTTTTCTGAAGGCGATCGGCAATGTCTACATTTTCGACAAATTTCAGATCGAAAAATGTCTTTATTTTAATTAACTCGCGAAAACATAGCCAAGGCAACCGAAAAACAAACTCTTTAACAAACATTTAACGAATGAAAACAAACGTTTAGATGTTTGCCCCTGACACCATGTTAAAAGTCACGTGGTTTGGATTGCTTAAATTAGTACATGTGGAAAAATAAAAACAATTATTAATTGCCAATGTTCCGAGGCAATATTTGTCAAAAAAATTCCAAGAACGACTCAATACACATCTAACGTTGTCGACAACGTGACTAACGCACTGCTGGGGACGCTCTCTTTAAGTATAGAAATACGTTACACAGCTGCTCCCACTTACACTGCGCAGCTGCCGCTACCTGAATATATAGTAATACTATTCATATATTGAGCCCGATCGGTATCGATCTGATTTGTCGACGATAATCTTCGCGCCTTTTTCAAAAAGAAACGAATTTTTCAATGTATATCGATACTAGTGCACGGGTGCATGATGATCGAAAACGTGCAAGACTATTTTCTTGCGACGACCCCCAAGCATCCCTGGTAAGATTCAATGTCAGATTTAGAGTCAGCGACCTCGAAAGCACCCGGGAAGCGATTTCCCCGTAATATTTGGGCAATTTCAATCTTTCACTCAATTTCGCCCCCGAAGAGCCACTCCCGAGCATCCCTGGTAAGTTTCGATGTCAGATTTGGACTCAGCGACCTCGAAAGCCCCCGGGAAGCGATTCCCCCCTTGATTTTTAGGCACTTTGAATTTTTCACTCGATTTCACCCCCTCCCACCCCCCGAAGAGCCACTCCCGAGCATCCCTGGTAAGTTTCGATGTCAGATTTGGACTTAGCGACCTCAAAAGCCCCCGGGAAGCGATTCGCCTGTGATTTTTGGGCACTTTGGAATTTTTCACTCGATTTCACCCCATCCCACCCCCGAAGAGCCACCACCGAGCATCTCTGGTAAGTTTCGATGTCAGATTTGGACTCAGCGACCTCTAAAACCCCCGGGAAGCGATTACCACGAGATTTTCACGGCTTTCTATCAATTTCTAGAATTTTTCAAAAAATTATGCACTTTAGATGCATCTTATGCACCCCATATGCAAGTTTCTTCGAACGGATTATTCACTATATGTAGACTTTTTTCCTAATATTTTCCGAAATTAGAAAACAATATGATTTTGTAAAAATAGACTAAACTCTATTGCTGTTTCCATAGAAACCAATAAGTTTTATTTCACACTTTTTTCTTTATTTTACACTTGTCAGTTATTTTGATTCATTGAAACTCAAATAAATGTCATTTTAGGATATGGTGTTACAAAAAGGTATTTATTTACATACATATTATATAATAATTATTGGTCATTTGTACAATGAATTATTCCCTTTTTAGTATTTGATATTCAGGTACAAAAACTTGTGTCTCAGATTGTACTTTCGAATAAATCAATATATTGCATCTTTTTCGAACACTGACCCTTTCTTTCCCTCTTGTGCGCATTTTGCGAGCCAAGCTAGTCTTGGCGACCTGTAATTAATGTTGCAACATTCATTGTGTTTTGAAATGCGTAATCACCGACCTCAAAAAACACAAAGTAATATGTTTTTATATATTTTTGTATTCATTTTTACATGATCGTGAAGCCATTTTGAATTTTTAAATTATAATATTCAAAGTCAAATTTTTAGTTATCTTAAAACGTTTTGATTTCCATCTTTTTTAATGTGTAAAGTTTCATTAGTAATTTTTAGAATATGTTGCAAATTTACATCCTGTAAGTTCTAGCTATTTACGTAATAACGGACGTTTTTTATTTAAATCCACTAAACTATTATGACAAATTAATGTTTTCTACAACAGTAAGTAAACTAGCCGCTTTTAGCTAGAGAGCCGCGGGTTCTGAAACGCGATGAGAAGCTATATGTCTTCCGCTTTCTGAGGTGAAAGTAACCTCAAAGACGCCAAATATAAAATATTTTTGAATTTGGGCAGGGCGCGTCTAAGAACGAAGCCAAGATATTTTTAAAAATTTTCAGCGTTTTATAAATATGTCTTCCACTTGGATAATCTCTAGTAAAAGTGATCAGTTATTGTCTGACAAAGCGGAAGAAATTTTTGCACAAAAAAAAATTGAAAATTTTTTATCAAAACTTTAAAAACAAAATAAAAATACGTCTTATGTATGCTTGCTTTTAAGTTCTTTTACTTTATTATGAGCTTCATACAAACGAAATTGAGGTGGAAGACTTTTTGGGCAAGGCGCAGTCACAGGGTTGGCCAAAGTAACCACTTGAAAAACTAGCGCGTGCGGCTAAATTTAAAAATACTTAAGTGTACTTCGAGTTCATTTTAAGCTTTGAAATTTTGTATGGGGCTTTAGGGACCAATAACACTAAATTCACGAGGGAAGAAGTTTTGGCCAACTTTACACCCCTTACTACACCCTGTTCAATTATAGCTCTTTTATAGTTATTTGGTGTACTATTATTTATCATTTGATAATTTCTTTTTTTCCATATTTAAGTGAATAAAGTTAGCCTGACTATTAGTTAATAAGAAAAATAGTCAATTTCAACCCCTTACATGGGTTGTTCTTAATGAAGTCAAATAGTACATTTTAGAATAAAAAGTTGCACATGTGGAATAAGTAATTGTCAATTGGTAACTAAGTTTTTATGATTTTTTTCTGTTTTACTTTTTCTGTATTTACTTTTTTACATAAACTATAAATAGCTTAGTGACTTAGGTGTTTGATACTTCTACTTTTGAGTAATAGCAAAACCTTTTAACCATGAATAGAACTAGTCAAAATAAGTAGATTTTCGAATAGACCCACCTTCATTTATCTACTCTACACGTGTAATTTTCTATGCTAAAATGTACTATTTGACTTCATTAAGAACAACCCTTATGTAAGGGGTTAAAATTGACTATTTTTCTTATTAACTAACAGTCAGGCTAACTTTATTCACTTAAATATGGAAAAAAAGAAATTGTCAAATGATAAATAGTACACTAAATAACTCTAAAAAGAGCTATAATTGAAAGAGGTAGTGAGGGGTGCAAAATTGGCCAAAACTTCTTCCCTCGTGAATTTAGTGTTATTGGTCCCTAAAGAAGCCCCATACAAAATTTCAAAGCTTAAAATGAACTCCATATGTACACTTAAGTAGTTTTAAATTTAAAGTATTTTTAAATTTAGCCACACGCGCAAGTTTTTCAAGTGGTTACTTTGGCCAACCCTGTGACTGCGCCTTGCCTAAAAAGTCTTCCACCTCAATTTCGTTTGTATGGGGGTCGTAATAAAGCAAAAGAACTTAAAACTAAGCATATATAAGGCGTATTTTTTTTTATTTTTAAAGTTTTGACAAAAAATTCTCAATTTTTTTTTGTGCAAATGCGCCGTGACCAAAATTTCTCGCGCTTTGTCAAACGATAACTGATCACTTTTACTACAGATTATCCAAGTGGAAGACATATATATAACGCTAAAAAAATTAAAAAATATCTTACCTTGTTCTTGGGCGCGCCCTGCCCAAATTAAAAAATATTTTATATTTGGCGTCTTTGAGGTATATACTTTCACCTCAGAAAGCGGAAGACATATAGCTCTCATCGCGTCTCAGAACCCGCGGCTCTCTACCTATTTACACACAGTGTACAGACAAAACGGTTTTTTTCACTCTGCTCCATCATTTCGATTTCTTGTTAAAAAAAGTCAAGTAACCAAAATAGATGCTGGTTGTATATTTATGTTGTGTATTATGGTGTTAAGTGTTTTTTATTTCTCAACACTATTCGATACAATAACTGTTATGTTTATTTTAGAAATGTCACATTCCATAAAATCGACCAACATTTTAAAATTTTCTCATTGTTGTAGTTCCTTAATATACTATTCTTGAGTATATCGTAACAATCGAAATTCTGACCTACGCTACGCATCCTGTCGTTATTCCATATATAAAAAAAAATAAATGACCGTTCGTAAGCTCGGGCATGATTTGGTAAGATAGAGATAAATTTCCTAATATATCTTACATCTTGGACGTTCTCAGAAAGCTTCTTAAAATAAATGATTAGATCACTTTACATTATTGATCGTAAGATTCTCTGGATTTTTTTACAAACCAATTCATTTTTCATACAATAGACGCACAAAGGTTATAATTCAGAGCTGCAATATAAACTGGTATAGGTGATTGGCATATAACCGATGTATTTGCATTTCAAAGTGTATAAACTTTAAGCATACAATAGACTGTAGACTAAAAGCTCCAACCGACAAGAATCGCTGAGAGCTAATGCACTCAGGATATCGTTTAAATGATGGTATAATAGTGTCGATAAACGCAAACTTTGCATATCGCTGACATGTAATGCAGAACTTTTTTAATTCCATTTATGTACTCGCATTTCCAAACGCTTTACTTAACTGTATTATGAAAAACAAAGAAGAAAAATATGTTCTACATATACAGTGTGTCCTACTTTTCACGGCAATACCTTCGTAGCTCAGTTATTAATCATCCAATTTCAACCAACTCTTGATCGGTAGCAAAAACCTTTACTATATCTGTTTTGAGTAAAACAAAATTTATTTGAGCCATTGGCGTGCATTTTTATTAAGAAAAGAAAGGTCGATTTTAGACATTTTTTTACTGAAAAAGAAAACAGCATGCTTTAGGACCATTATATCCAAAATTTAACAACAATTTGATTTATAGTTTTTGAATTACGGTCCTCTTAAAATGCCATTTTTCAAATATTACAAAAATAAAAGAATTTTTGTGGGAAAAGTCTTGATTTCTATTATGACGAACTCCTACTCACATGGGATTTCTACTTTCGTAATTAAATCAATTTTTACTAATATATTATTCAGCGAATAATAATTATGGCTATTTCTCGCCATCATCCGAACGTGTAATAGCCATTATCCACGAGCAGCTATAATTTATTCACGACTATCTTACTGTTTTAGTCGTTTAAAAGCGAAAAAATAAAGTTCACAATAAAACTTTGACGTTTTTAACGTCAAATGAAAAATGGACTCTCCCTTGGAAAAAATGAACTCGCCCGAGTTGATTATTAAAATTGCTAGTTTCTGATTGGCCAAAGGTGCGTTAGAATGAGATTGTGTTCATTATACGTTATGTTGAAATATGACTACCATTATTCGTCAATTGTTAAATGTATAATGCAATGATTATACGATAGTCACGGATAAAGACGTTTACTCATATATACATGTATATATTTTTAAAGGAATAGTAACGAAATACAACAAAAATTGTAGCCTAACAAACAACAAATAAATTAAAGTTGACAGTCTCCAAAATTACTTGACCAAATTACTTCAATTTTTTGTTGTTGTTGGATTGCCCACCGTACACTCTCTGGCTATATATTATAATTGCGTTTCCTAAGAAACGTGGTATAAGGTATTAACAATAAATGTATGAAGTAGAAAGAATGTGTTCTATAAATTCACCCTGACACTACATTTGTAAAATAATAATCGTCATGCAGCCATTATAAATTACATGAAATAATACATTGTGCCATTTTGGAAGTAATGATGGGAGTTGAAGTACCAGACTTGAGCAATTGCTGAAGTCACGACTTGTGATAGATCTAATTTGTTATACGTTTGAAGGTTGTATCTCATATAAGCACGTATACTTCGGTTCAGAATAATCAGGTTAAACTAAACTTCACTATGATGGTACGTGAATATTACTAGGCAGTAGCTTTTCACTTGAAATACAATGATAGTTATATGTGCGTCCGGATTATGTCAATAATTTTGCACAATACTCTCAAGAATCAGATATTTTGGTGGGTGTAATAGAGGCAAATAGGACCATTTATAACAGATATTCTATCTAGGGCCAAGTCGATCGATTTTAGGACGGATTATTTCTCAGTTTATTGCAAGTTTCAGAATTTGTTCCAGTCGAACAAAAAGACAACGAAACTCGACTGACAATTGTATCTTAAACACAGATGAAAATTGGTTCTCAATTTTTTCTAATTTGTTTCTGAGTTTGTTTTAGGTATATATAAACACTTATCACCCCACATATGTTAGACAACCCCCAAATTCAAAGCCAAGGCTGTTGCACATTTGAAAAATGCAGACAATACCCATTCCCACTGACACTGCCAGTGCCAGAGCTGGAGGTCGAACCTAGTACACGGTAAATAGTGTGATTAAACGTGCTCACAACACAGACACTTAGCCCATTAAGCTACCGTGAAGGGTAAATAAAAAAAGTTATAGTGAAAGCCGGTTTGTCAAATTCCGCTTCTCAGCTATGATTACTTTCAATCTCAGCTAAAAATCTACCCTCTCTGTCAGAATTTATTTCGATTATAAAATATTTAATTTAACCCATTAGGACCAAACTTATAAAACAAATAACTAATAAAATTGCTGTTCAAGAAAATCAAACGCTTTAAAATTTGAGTTGTGTTTTGTGTTTCCCTGTACTTAGTTTGTAATTTCAGAGCCACAATGTTGTCTGTGACCTACCAAAGGACATCTTTTGCTTTATCAAGCAAATTTCACTATATTTTTTTTGAGTTTGACATTCTGTAGAAACTGTACTTTCAGGAGAAACCTAGTGAGAAACTGTCTCACCTAATAAAAATAAATTGAGAAGAATAATGTTAAACTAAATTTTACCCGATTTTATCAGTTACTGAAATTTAATTCTTTATGGAAATATTTTCTGAGCTATGAAACTGTTCCTTTCATTCAATCTCTTATGACAAATAATATTTTATCCAATAGGTTAAACTTTTTGATAAAGGTGTTAACTTTATTGAGTGAGGAACTGTATATGGCCTTTAACAAAAGTCCTTAGTGAAATAGTGCAAGTCTGATTCTTTCTGCAGTGGAGTAGATTCATAAAACGTTCTCTGCCGTTTCATCATCCTCTGCACACAGACGGCAATTAACTTTCTCGGCTTGTCCAAACTTGTGTAGCTATGATTAATATACAGTCCCAGTATATAGCCAATTAGAATTTTTAGGTTAGGTTACACCTGTCAAGGTTTAAACATTTTTTATTCTTAATTTCAAAGGATATGCAATAAACTTCTTTGAGTGAACTAATTCTGGTAATCCCTAACAGTACTGGAGTGTTTTTCTTCCAGCCCAGTCTAAGAAGTTGTTTGGCGGTGCTTGAAGATGTAGCTTCTGCTGGTTCGGGATACCGCATCTTCTCTGGTCAATGTTGATTATGGAAGTGCCAATCATACCCAGAGTGGCCGGGTATCCAGGCCAGAGTCAATTTGTTATTTCTTACCAATCGAGTTAGAGCCCTTTGGCAGTTCCTAACCGTTTTAAAGTTACATTGATAAGATCCAAGAGCTTTAAGAACTGCTTGTCTGTCGAAAAATTTTATTGAAAGGTTTTTGTGTTGCGTTTGTTCCAACCTCCTTACACACAATTGAATGGCATAGATTTCAGCTTGAAAGATGGTCGCATTACTATATACATTATATTACATTATAAGTCGGTATATCCTAATCAAGTCTTCCAGGAAACAGAATGTTAAAAGCTCGTGGTTAGTCGCGGTACGGATCACATCTGAAAGAATTCGTGAGTCTTGTGACTATGTTTATCAGCCTATTGCGTTCCATGATGCTATCCTGCGACTTATTAATAACCATTTACTGGAGTCTCTCTCCAAGTAAATGTCGAGAGTTAAATCCAGGAGGATTTACAGAGCAGCTGACGATGTAGTATTTATTTCACACAGGCATGCTTGTCTGTGTAAGCCAGAGAGTTTGATATTCGGCCACCAAGTTATAAAACTATATGTATGAATATACTGGTGCCTTTGGCTTTATTACGTAACTTATAACCAGCACATGTGCTGAGCCTCAATATTTTTAGTAAATTCTTTGACATGTCCACAAGGTTAGTCTTGCTTTGTAATTTATTAGTGTTCTGACAGAGTTTAGTCGTAGACTCTTCCAGCACTCAACTAAGACACACACAGACAATAACACAACACCCATTCCCTGCGGTATTGCTATCTACCACAGCTGAGACTCTAACTGAGGATTTGAACTAGGAACCCACCGATCTTAATTTTTTCAAGTGGGAGTTCCAGTTAAGTGATTTATCTAGTGTATTTCATTTCATCCGCATAATAAAGAACTGTTAAATAAATAAATCTTAAAATATTGTTCAGTTAAATGATTCATTATATTAACTTTGCAGCTTCTCTGTCGCCAATCTAAGGCGATAAAGCTCACATCTAAGGCTCACATTAGTCAAAACATGTCGGCATTTTTAACAAGTTAGTTGAGCATGGTACTTTTGAACTAACCAGTGTCTATAATTCTTAATATATTTTATTTAAATTACTGTTGTATTATTATTATGGGGAGTTCGTAACAAAACGTAGTTCTAAGTTATCCAGCTTACTTTTTCTGCTAAAGGATACTATTACCTTTCTGTGGGGCTGACAGGCATCTGCTCGCTCTGACACCAAATCCATACTCTCTAACCAGAATGACTAAGTATGCTTGAGTCTCGACTCCCCGCAAAGTAAAAACCAGTAGTCATCTACGAGTAGTGATCACAGAAAAGGGAAAGAATACGACCTTGTGAGCACCCACTCATGACCCTAAAGCTAACCCTTTCCCTCTTAGGGATATCGTTATGATTCTATTTTCTGGCTATAGGTTTATTAATCGAATGCTTATTCAAAATTATTAATCTTTTTGCGGCACTATATGACTATCTCTCAAAATTATAGGTACGTCAGAAGATAGAGATGTCCATTTTAAATTTCATAGTTGAGGTTGGTAGTGAAAGGTCGGTGCATAAAATTCAGTCAACAGTGGTTGGAACATTCCTTTCGAAAAATAAATCATTCATAAATATAAATGGCACAAATTATTCGAATAATTTATGTGCCACCCTGAAGATTTTAGACGAGATTGAAAAAAATAAATAAAAAACTTTTTTGGTTTGAGATTCTTTGACAATAGAAGGGAATATTTTATTTATTAAGACATGCGGCAAGAGAGATTTGATATGCTTTTTATTTTTATCTTTTATTTATTTATTTCAATAATTTATCCAATGGGTAAAACCCAGTTACAGGATAAATAACAACACAATTATAAGATTAAAAACAAAATAACGAATTAATATAACAAAACACCAAAGTGAAAAATAGGTTATCAGAACAACAATATAAAACGTTCAGTACAATTAAATTTGTAAATGACAATTGAAGATCTAAGTGGATAAAGGTGTTATGTCGCATTTTTAAAAAAAATTACTTTATACAATTTTTGAACACCCCTGATATAGATTTAACACCCAATAAACGGTGAATTCTAAATTTGTAATATTTTATAGAAACTTTTTAATTATAAAGGCGCCATGTCATACATACAACCAGTAATTTTAGTGGATGTACACAGTTTTGGACAGAAAAATCTAGTTTCATAACAGCTTGATATTGTTCTTATATATTAGTGTAAACAAAAGAACATAACCCACAATTATCTATTTTATGAGGTATTATTCATTTGAATCGAAGACAAAATAAATAAGTTCCAACTCAAAACCGTTTTATTTAATTTACTCAAAACTTTAAAAGTGTGACATAACACCTTTATCCACTTAGGTCTTCAATTCATACAACATAAAAATATATTTTTTCTTCAAGCGTATTAAAATGTTTAAATTATGTCACCAAAAACAGAAGTAGAAGTAGGACATTGTTTTACTAGTAACAAAATGTTAGTACCGAACGCCACCGTAGTGGACATTGTTTTACTAGTAACATAATGTTAGTTCCGAAAGCGCCACCGCAGTGGGTATTGTTTTACTAGTAACATAATGTTAATACCGAAAGCCACCGGTGGCGCGCTATCCACTAGCCACTTGTCATATTGTGTCAACATGTAAGACTGTAGTTTGAATATTTGTACATTTATGATAAATAAATGAATTTTTGCATTTTAATACGCTTGAAGAAAAAATGGTATATATTACACGGAGTAGAACGCCTTTTTTTGTGTTTCGCTCAGTTTGCGGCTTCGGCTTCGCCTCAACCGCAAATCCTGGGCTCAACACAAAAAAAGAGTGCGTTCTACTCCTAGTAATATAATATACTATTCTTGCGTTTTTTGGGTATTTTGCCACTGTAAAAATATTTAAAAGATTATAAACAATATAAAAATATACACAATACAACGTTTGCACATAATATACATACTGAAACAAGTAAGATAGGAAGGGAGAAATAATTGTTAACACTTGCGTAAGTTCGTTTTATGTCAGAAATATTGCAGTTGTAAATATCCAACCTTTGCTCTATGTTATTGTAGTTTAAACAGATTTGATGCAACGGAGATGAGCTTAAGATGTTAGTTCGAGGTGTAGGTATGATAAGTATGTTACTTGTTCTAGCGGACAATCTAGGAACTCACATATTTAATAAGTGAGATAATAGAGGGACAGTTGATTTCGTTGTTGATGATTTTATATAAGAAAATTATAGTACAAATTACCCGTCTTCTAAGTAGACTACACATGTCAAATTTGTTCAAAAATAACTCCTGAGGTGTACCCTTAATTGGGAATTTCCAGGATAAATGTTGCCGATTTGAAGAAACGATTTGTACTTTTTCAAGTGAGGTGATATACAGTGTCAGAAAATGTTTCATTTGGGTCGGCAATGAGAGCAAGCGAGAGCGAAGCAACTAGGCTATTCTTTTTTATCGTATAACACATCCTACCCGTGCCACCTGCTTTCCCCACCACATGTACGTGGGCAGCTCTGTCTGCGGGAAATGTAAAGAATTATTTGACTCGTTTTGAAAGTATAACGAGTTAAATAATTTAGTTATTAAAGCACGTAATAATATTACCTATACTGAACAGAGCCAACTACATCATTCCTTTGAATAAATGGTACTGAAATTTTTAATAGCAATGATGTACGTGTTTTCTTAATAGCGCGTCATTATTTGCTCCCTTTACTAGAGCACTGGTACACGCCTTTATTGTAAGCGGTCTGTCAAGCCGTTGAAACTATGCCTGCCACCCAAATCCAAAATCTTCGGATATTGTAGACATTATAACTGGGACTCCGGACAATGGAGGCGTATTCCAGTTTGGATCATCAAATATTATAAATAATAGACGAAGAATAGACAAACTTTTAAAGTCCCTACTATTACGCAGAATAAAAGCTATAGATCTATAAGCTCCAGCAACTCATTCCTCAATATGTCTGGAGAAAGTAAGTTTTGAGTCGAAGACAACTCCTAAATCCTTCACGAACTCAGCTCAGACGCAATTATCCAAATTATAATTAAAAATAATACTGTCAGACTTGCGCGAAAAGGACATCACGGTCCAATTGGCAGCGTTTAAAGGGAGTTGGTTATGAACACACCAGGCGTTAAGCAAGTCTAGACTATGCTGAAGCCTTAAGCATTTAATGCAAATATATAACTTGAGATCGTCAGCGTAAAGTAGATAGCATACGTCAAGGTTGTCAATGATATCATTAATGAAGAGTACAAAAAATAGAGGGCCAAGTATGGAACCTTGCGGAACTCCTGACGTTTGTTTATTATTTCTTAACTGTAAAATGTAACAAATGTTTTATTTCTGATATGTTTGTCGCAGTATTCTCCGGGTAGAACTAGAAATAGTCCTATATTTTGAAATCGTAGTGACTTCTTATACGGGGAAATCTTTTGATAATTTTTTTCAGACAATGATTTATATCATATTTTCAAAGCCATGTCATTGGTTAGCTTAATTCGTATACTAGCGGAATCGGAATTAGTTCAACAGTATATATAAGAATAGGTAATTTCATGTTTTTTCAAATATTAGAATATTAGATATTAAGTGTAGGAAAGTTATTTGCATAAATGCCCAAATCACTATTTTTCATTAAATTTATATTTTCTCCATGCATATGAAAAATATGAGATTAAATATTATTTAAGAGTTATTTTAAATTAGTTCTTATTGCTCCCATCCCAAACACAAAAGTATTTGTGGCTAAATTAGGAAGCAAAGAATTTCCATACAGTCTCAAATACACCCTTAAAAATCCACGGCATCTTTTTTAATAAACGCCGAGCTAATTCATTTAACGATTATCATTAATATTCCGGGCAAGAATTTATTTAGTAATAATTCAACTTCTAGCTAAGGAAGATGAATATTATAGTCTCCTCGAGAAACGGGCAGCTCCTATTATAAATCTAATGAAACCTGCGTACCTGACTTTGTAACATTATACGAATATATATCTCTGCCAGACATCAGCCGGAAGATGCCTCGCACTAAGGCTGTGGCATGCTAGTAATCTTCCCCCTCCGAAGTCTCTAGGAGCAAAGCTGGCGAAGGAAATTAGTTTTATAAAAAAGTAATGTGATATTGATTGACTCTAAAACTTGACGTGTTTTCGGATGGCTAAAAATAACTTCGGTTCATAGTTTAAATTAAATTAGGAGGAATTTTCTTTTACCAATACCTTAAGCGGTTCATCGACGGACTTATTTTCCTCCCTTTTATAGATGAAAGCAAGATTCAAACGACTGAAATTTTTTTTGTAATCGAGTGATGTATTTGTACAGATGTTGTTTTATGAAGAAAGACGAATAATCCGATAATTTTAAAATCTCTTCTAAAATGTAATATGTTGTAATGTATTAACTGTTTTTAATGTAACATAAAATTATCTAGGGAAAGATCAATGAAGGTAAAAAATAAACTACTGAGCATGTTTCGGGGACTGAAATATTAAGAAAAATAAAACGAAACATTGATTTTCCAAATGAGTTTCTGTAAATAAAGGACACCGCAAGTTTTATAGGTAAATTTGTGGCCTGTCAAATTTGATGAATTTTTGATATGTTTTAGTTTAACTGATTCTGAACATTAGGTTCCTTTGGCAAAACTTCAAATTATGGACAGTTTCTCCAATAGATGGCCCCAAAGACTGGACCTACCCCTCGATACTGTATCAAAGATTTCTCAAAACGTACTGCAGGTATTGAAATGATAACTGCTGGAAATGAATAACCAGACTATTTACCATTATTTGGTCTTAGATTGATGTGCCTGAACTTCCGGTTTTGCCGGAAGTGACGTCAAATCACGTTTTTCTAATGTACAACACCCTGTTACTTCAATTTAATACATCTTATATACCGTACGTATAATGGCAAGTTAGACATGGGAAGTAAGAATTGCAACATCGCGTGTGCCATTTAACTAAAATGAAATAACAGAGCTGAGATACTTCAGTAGTCGAGTGCCGACAGGCGGGCTTTGCTGTTGCTGGGTTGTCATATCTCTCGCGCTACGTGGATGTACATGCCTGATCCGCAATTACACGCACTGTATAAGTAGCTTTATTAAAATTCACTATCTTAGTAAATAAGTAAGTACGTGCATTGATTGATAGAACATTGATGCTAGTTTGATACCGGGTACATCATAATCTTAGTACAAAACAAAGTTGATTTTATTTTTCAAGATGTAAAATTGCAGTTGTGTCTAGTCCATGAAAACTAATTATTTGTGAGGCCTTTAAGTAGAATAGGAAGTTTTTGTTTATTTATAATACATTAAAGTTTATTATTTTTAGCAAAAGTTGCATAGCTGATTATTTTTTTTTAATATTTACTTATTTTAATCATTCATTAATAAAAATCGAATAAAAAAAAAACTGTATCTCAGTTAATTAAACCTTATTCATGCAGAAAATAAATCCTACGTGCGGCATGTTTACTTACTTTGAAACTTAGAAAAGCAATCGGAACGCATATACAGATGGCGGCAAGCAAATACGTACAGCGGACCAGATTTTAGCATGCGATATCCATCTGTATCGAGCCCCCACCATTCAAATTCCTTTGTATTGTTGCGCAGTCAATCTGCCTCGTGTACCTAAGGCATTTTTAGGATATGCACGACACGAAGCACACGTAAAATATCCATCCATGAATATCTTAAGGGCATCGAAATTAATAAAATACTGGAACGCGCACTCGACGAGAAAAAGTAAAGCAGAAAAGGAGACTTGTGTGCACAGTTCTAGAGACGGTTATCTTTCCTCCCACTGGCTTCAGCCGATCAGATCTTGTCAAGAAAGAACAGAATAGTGCTCGCGAGTTTCTCTTTCTGCTTCAGTTATTTCGTATATCTAAAGCATCAAGTTCGCGCTCCAGTTTGTTACTAATTTCGATGCTTAAGGGTAATTGAAGATGCTGGAGACTGTGACGCAATGGACGTTGTCGAAGTTTAGCGACTAGACTAGATTTAAATTAGTTACTTATAGTTATACGAAACCTATATTCCTAATCGTTGTTTTTGTGGTTTTCCCTATTCACCCTATTCACTGCCACGAGTTTAGAATGATTATTAGCGATTTTTGAACAGTAGACCAATTTAAATAAGAAAATTTCGCATCGCTAGCGATTTTTCCCTCTCAGTCAATGATACTTTTTATATTTTATTTACAATAGTGCCTTTTGGATACATTAATTTTTTTAAGTTACTTTTTCTATATACTTTGTTCATTTTATACACAATTTAGTTCGCTTTGCTGCGAATGGAGCTTGTGTTCATTTTTTTAACTGTTTTTAATCTAATCTGGCCTCGTTTTATCCAGCCTTTCATTGCGCCTCGCACCGTGTATGTCTTGCAGGCTCCGACACATGCTAGGGGAGGAATGCTGTTCTTTGTTAATTAATTTGAAATAATTTGTTTTTTGGTTTGATTTCTATTAATGAATTATTAAAATAAGTAAATATTCAAAAAATAAAAATATAATAATTAGCTATGCAATTTTTGTTAAAAATAATAAACTTTAATCTATTATAAAAAAACGAAAACTGCCTATTCTACTTAAAGGTCTCACAAATAATTAGCTTTCATTGACTAGACCCATCTGCAATTTTAGATCTTCATAAATAAAATCAACTTTGTTTTGTACCAAGATTATGATGTACCCGGTATCAAGCTAGCATCAATGTTCTATCAATTAATGCACGTACTTAGTTACTAAGATAGTGAATTTTAATAAAGCTACTTATATATTATAAAATATGATGTATTTAATTGAAGTAAACGGGCGTTATGCATTAGAAAAAAGTGATTGGATGCAGAGCTGAGAGTAATTAATTACTAAAGTAATTAAATTACTAATTTAAATACTTAAAGAAAAGTAATTGTAATTGAATTACATTTTTCAAAGCAGTAATTGTGATTAAAAATTATTAATTCCTCAAGCGATACTCTGAAAATAGCTTTGTAAAGTAATTAATTACTGATATAAATTACTTGTAATTTAAATTACTTCTCTAATAATTTCAAATCTCTAGAATACTTAATTTGAATACTGTAGGGTTGAATTGTTTTACCGTAATTAAATTATTTTAGAATATTTAAATTGCTGTACATTCCTATTAAAAGGAAACTTAAACAATTTCATGGTTTGTGTCATTTTACTTTCACATCCAGTGGAAGTATAGTAGCGCAAACATTTTTTTAAAATTTTTTTATTGTTCAAATAGGCTTAGAATGTCATGAAACGTCGAGAGTTTAAGTTTGAGCAAAAAACTAGATTATATTTTGATCTTATTACGTTGAAGGGTTGGGGGATAAATTGGGGTAAATAGTAAATCAAGCAAGAGTCCATAAAATTGGTATTAAGTATATATAAGAGAAGCTAAGGTCTCAAATAATTTTTTGGCATTACCACCCCCACCTCATTATTAAAGGGGGTGAAAAAAAAAATTGTGATTTAGTGTGTATACAAGAACTAAAGACCTCCGTTTTTTTACTTCGTCCACCCCCGATGTGGCATATTGTTTTATAGGTTTTTGGGGTAGGCGATTTCAAAAATTTTTTTCGTTGTGAGAGATTTGGATAGAAAATCAGGATGTGAAAATAGTGATTCCTTGGGCAGAGATTTTTATATTTGTTTTTAGTTATAGATTTTCATTCCTTTGTGATTACTGTCTTTACTGATTAATAAAAAATTTAAATATATCTTCCTTTTGTATTATTCAGTATTTGTATATGTTTATAATTATTTATACACTAACAAATGATCTTATGATTTACTAAATATATCCTATTTCCATTATAGCAAATTTACAAGCTGTAGAGTAATTATAAGAGTAAGTAATTTATTTATTCAAATACCATTACCAAATAATTAGTAATTTATTTCCATTTTTTTAATAGTAATTTAATTGCATGGTATTCAAATTACTTTTTAACATAAGTAATTTGTAATTAATTACTTTTTCAAAGTAATTTGCCCAGCTCTGATTGGACGTCACTTCCGGCAAAACCGGAGTTTATGTTATATCAATCTAAAACCAAATAATGGTAAATAGTCTGGTTATTCATTTCCAGCATTTATCATTTCAATACCTGCAGTACGTTTTGAGAAATCGTTTTGAGTATCTAGGGGTTGGTCCAGTCTTTGGAGCCATCTATCGGAGAAACTGTCCATAATTTGAAGTTTTGCCAAAGGAACTTATTGTTGAGAATCACCGGAGCGGTAGCTCAATCGGTTAAGGTATCAGTTTGCTATAAAAACTCTATTTTACACTTTGACGACAAGCAATTATTTCAAGCAGGTTTTTTAGGTCTTTCTTTTCCTGCGTTATAGACACACATCTGTATACCTCTTGAATCTTATATTCTCCTGTTACCTTAAGCTGCGGCATGACTAAATAAATGCATATTAACTTATGAAAATATGCATATTGCATTTAAATAATAAAGAATTATGAGAGCAATATCTCCCGGCTACCACCTACCATTGTTTGGGCGCATCACGCCGACGCGCGTTTGTTACGCCTGTTCAAAAAACATAATGATGTATTTACATACTATTTGAGATAATGCCATTATATATAATTCTCCAAATGACATGTACATATAAAGTTCAATAAAGAAATGTAATCGTAATCGTATTGAGTGGCGAATATGCTGATCGACTGCCTACCGCGCTCTGGGTTCGACCCCCAGCCCCGGTATTGACAACACCGGTGGTTGTGGATGTATGTCTGCGTTTTTCCAAATTTGTAACCCCCTTTCGCACAGCCTTGGCTATGGATTTGGAGGTTGTCTACTATCTGTGGTGTGTTTATATAAGTTAAATTAAAACATCAAAAATTCATCAAATTCGACAGGCTACCAATTTACCTATAAAACGTGCGGTGTCCTTCAATTTAAAATGCAGTCCAGACAGATAAGTTACATAAATATAAGTAGATATTATACTAGAGTATCTAGAGGTAAAAAAATATGCATTTAGAAATGATGTCTTATTATGTAATGATATTTTTTTATAGGTGATTCTTCTAGTAAAAGATATTTTCTTTTCTATAAGGTCCCGACATTTACTATTACCCCCCAAGTGTTGAAGAACATTTGGGGTAATAGTAAATCTAAAAGATTAATATTTAAAAAATGATTACTGATTTCTTTTTGAAACGTAGCATCTTTATCTTTTTGGGTTGCTAACTACGAATTTGAAGTCAAAATGTTAAAAACATTACTAATAACACAGCCCCACAAAAAAAAAAAAATTCAAAGCAGCGAACCAAACCCATGTATTCCTATGTATTTTCGGTCGCTGAATCCGAATCCGAAAAAAAAATCGTACACCCCCAAAATCATTAGCTAGAGCCAAAAAACACCCCTGAAATGGGGTAAAAAGAATTAAGCTACGAGAATAGTTGTTACATCTTAATCAATCGAATTATACAAATCAAGGTTAAACAGCAGCGTACATACAATAGATATAAAACACACCCCCAGGGAGGGGCGAAAACTAGCCCTCATATATAAAAAAATCGATCCAAAACAGCAATGACTGCTGAAAAAGCTCAAAATGTCTAAGAAAAAAACATTTATCCAAGAATATTTCCATTTTTATGGATGCTATGATTGGTTAAAATTGCATAGTACTTAGAGTTAGACTTAGAAAGTCACGTACCACTGTTGTTATTCAAGTCCACTCACTCCCCTAGGGGGTGAAAACTACCCCCTGTGTAAGAAACAACTATAAGAAGTTACAGTGATTTCTGAAAAAACTCGAAACGTCATAGTATCCATAAAAGAAAAATCGTACACCCCCAAAATCATTAGCTAGAGCCAAAAAACACCCCTGAAATGGGGTAAAAAGAATTAAGCTACGAGAATAATTGTTACATCTTAATCAATCGAATTATACAAATCAAGGTTAAAAAGCAGCGTACATACAATAGATATGAAACACATCCCCAGGGAGGGGCGAAAACTAGCTCTCATATATAAAAAAATCAATCCAAAACAGCAATGACTGCTGAAAAAGCTCAAAATGTCTAAGAAAAAAATATTTATCCAAGAATATTTCCATTTTTATGGATGCTATGATTGGTTAAAATTGCATAGTACTTAGAGTTAGACTTAGAAAGTCACGTACCACGTCACTCACTCCCCTAGGGGGTGAAAACTACCCCCTGTGTAAGAAACAACTATAAGAAGTTACAGTGACTTCTGAAAAAACTCGAAACGTCATAGTATCCATAAAAATGTAAATCCGGTTAGTTTCTCTCTGTTTTTCCAGCATCCTACGGATGTAGGGGTAGCATCTCGCAACCCCGTAGGAGTGGCTTTCATGCACATCGTCGAACATAGTCTAGTTTCTTCTCTCTTCCACACAACACAGGTGTTTTTTATAGAAGTCATTGTAACTTTTTATGGTTAAATCTTACATGGGGGGTAGTTTTCACACCCTCTGAGGGTTGACAGTGTAGGATGTTGATGGTACATAAGTTTCTGGTTCTATTTTAGAGTACTACGTAATTTCAGCCAATCATAGCATCCATGAAAATAGAAATCCTGTTGGATTTTACGTTTTTTCTTGTTTCTCTTGTCCTTTGAACTTAAAGGTGGTTGTTCTCAACCCTATAGGGGCATTTTATAAAGATTACGTCGGACCTGATGTAGTTTCTTAACACTTTAACAAAACTTAGACATTTCGAGCTTTTTCGGCAGTCATTGCTGTTTTGGATCGATTTTTTTATATATGGGGGCTAGTTTTCGCCCCTCCCTGGGGGTGTGTTTCATATCTATTGTATGTACGCTGCTGTTTAACCTTAATTTGTATAATTCGATTGGTTAAGAAGTAACAACTATTCTGGTAGCTTAATCTTCTTTTTATCCCATTTCAGGGGTGTTTTTTGGCTCTAGCTAATGATTTTGGAGGTACGATTTTTTTTGACCCCGGATTCGGATTCAGCGACCGAAAATACATAGGGATACAGGGTCTGGTTCGCTGCTTTGAACTTTTGTTTTTTTTTATGGGGCTGTGTAATTCATGTATCAAAAGTTTGAAAAACAAATTAAGTGGCAGTGCCATAGACTTATAAATACATTACCTTCTCTGGGAAAAAAATTAGAAGTAGTAGTTCGTCACCGGCTTACTGAATTTATAGACGATAATAAATTATTACACGAAAACCAATCCGGATTTAGAGATGCAAAAAAGAATGAACGATTTTGAATATCCCGTAGACAAAGGTCAAGCTGTGGTAACTGTCTTCCTCGATTTAAGAAGAGCATTTGAAGTTGTCAGTAAAGAGCTTGTGTTAATAAAAGTTGACCAGTATTTCGGGATTGCCCACACGGTGTATCAGTGGTTTAGGTCTTGTCTATATGAACGGAACCAACAAACCAAATTAAATCATTCTAAATCTCATACACGTTTAAATAATAACGGAGTTCCACGAGGTAGCGTCTTAGGGCCTATGCTTTTCACGCTATTCATTAATGATATATTTTTAATCGATTCAGAAGAGTACAAAATACACCTTTTTGCAGATAATACTGTCGTATATTTATCTGGATCTGATGTAAAATGAGTTGTTCACAAATTAACAGGACACTGGAAATAACCAATGAGTGGTTTGCAATAAATGGTTTAGTGGTAAATGCCAAAAAGCCCAGATATATGACATTAGGTTCCATTAAATGTTTAAAAGAAAACATTGATGCGTGTGTGAAATATTACGGAGAACACCTTGGAAAAGTAATGACTATGAAATATCAAAAATATTTGGATGCGCCTATCTTGTCAGTAAACATTTAACTTTATGTACTAGGAAAACGATTTATAATAAAACCGTATTCCGAGTATTGCTCAAGTATATTATATGTCTGTAATGATATTGATATATCCAAACCGCAGCTGCTTCAATATATATGTATTTACGATTCATTTTAAAATGTAAAAGATATACTAATATAAACACAATGTAATGTATACTAAACTGGCTTTCGGTAAAGGGTAACATAAAATAAAGGACACTGATATTCTTATACACTCCACAATTATCTACCACCAACATATTTGTCAGCTAATATTCAATGTTGTGGGATATACATAATACAACACAAGGCAAAACAATCATATAAACGTTAAGTTCTCAAACTTAATGAAAACAATATCTTTCATTACGACAAGGGATAAGGGAACGGCTGAATTTAACAAATTACCAGTCATTCATTTAAAGAAACACTTGTATAAATTCTGGAATAAATAATTTACTGACCAAATATGCTACATTTATGTAATAACTGTTTATGCTAAATAAAGATTGTTATTAATAAAAAATATATATATTTGTGGCATGGAATATTTTTCTACAGCAACTGCTTTAAACAAAAACAACTGTTTTTATGTTATAGCAACAAGCAAAAAATCGTTTGAAAGATAAATTAATTATATTCAATTTTGGTCTATAGCATTTTTGCCGCAAGTGTCACAGTTTCTGAAATGTTCAATACTTAAACTATTTACTTTGTCCTGTAAACGCTGGGTCACCACCTCTAAACTTCCATATCTCCGAAACGATTAACTCTACAGAAACTAGAATAAAAATAGATTCATCCTCAGTTTTATATATAAGCTTTATTTTTGGTCCCTACCATTTTTTTGCTAAAACTAATATTTACTGAACAGGGGCGTAGCGAGCCAAATTTTTTGGGGGGTTATTTTTCAAATTTGCCAACTTCATAAAACTTAAAAAGCCAACTCTGTAAATAACTAAATAATAATTCCTCAAAAAAAATTGATGAGCGGGGGGGGGGGGAGAAATTAAAAAAAAAATCAATAAAAATTGCTAACTTACATCTCGAATTTTCAACTTTTACCCAACTTTTGCCAAGTCCGACAAAGTTGGGGACCCCCCTACGCTACGTCCCTGTTACTGACATATTTTCAATTTTTTTTTTTTTCGAAAATATCTTTATAGTTTAAAGTACATTTTTCTCTAAAGCAAGTGTTGTAAAGGGACAAAAAAAATAGCATCAAGGCCATGTTATATGTTAACGAAAAACATATCTGATATTAATATATATTTTTTTAATTACTGACTAATTACAGTAACAAAATGACCACGATTTTATTGAAAGGAGTTGAGGACGTATATTATTTCTGTCATAACTGCTTTTTTATGATACAGAAACAGGCAAAAATGACTATCAATTTATTTGAAAAATTACTTAGAACTTTTTTTGATGCATTACTATTAAATTGTGTTTTAAAAAAATTAAATTTAATTCATACGACAATATTTCTGAATTAAAACTTATGTTCACAACGCAATATGCAAGGTTAAGTCACTGTGATATTATACGAATACAAATTTCAATATATTTAACCTAAAACCTGTACAATTTTTGTTGCTGATAATGTTTCTTTGTCCTAAGTATCAGTTCAGACCCACTATAGATACAACAATATATTTCTGTTCTACCACACCATTTTACGTAATAGATGACCATAAGAAAAGGATATCTTTGCTAAAATTATAGTCTAAAAAATAGGCAAAAAGCTTTAACAGAAAATCCGTAAAACCCTTGAGAGATATATCTGTGACCTATTCGATTTCGTTCGTAGTTATTCACATCAATATGTCTAATGTATGTCTTTTATATTATTACAGTAGTTGATAAATATATTTTAATCAGCAAATAAAAGAAAACGTGATCTTGCATATAAATTAACCGGCCTAACCCTGTCATTAAATGCCTCTTTTATCTTTCAAGTTTTATTGGAATTTAAAAAGATAAAATATGGTTTTAGTAGGGCAAGAAAGTCGGCATTATTTTCAAATTATCTCCTAAAAGCCCTTGGACTGTAAATACCTATTTATATTCAAATTTTATAGTGATGTGTTAGTAAATTAAAGTTTTGGCAGTAAATGCCTTAAAGCATTTTATATTCATCTGCATAAAGTATCAAGATATGTATTTAAGAATTGGTAAAAGATTAATAAACAATTTACACAGTTCAAATAGCACATATTACTAGAAATTATTATTTAGGTGTACTAAAATGAAAAAATAATAATATATTATATTGAATTAATTGTCTTAAAAACTTGTCGCGCCCGAGAAGATCATATAGGCATCAATTTTGTTTTCCAGAGATTGTAAGTACCCAAATAGGTATTTTTTTTAATACAATTAATTCAGCATAACATAGTATTATTTTTTTCGTTTTAGTACACCTAAATAATAATGAAACCTTTCTTTTTAAAAAGTTTTTTTTACATTAATTTTGTTTTTAAATTTTTAACTTATGCATTTCTGATAATGCATCGACCACCGTCCGGCTCCTCAATAGACCCTGAATACCACCTAGAATCAGAGTACTCATCGAGACAAATTCAACGAGCCTAAACTCGAAGAGGTTCCATTACATTATTGTTCCATAATATTGTATCATAATTATTATGATACCATAATATTGTATTGTAGTCAGAACTACACGTGTATGCAACATTTCAGCTCAGTTGAACGTCGTATCTCGAAGGGGTTCCATTGTATTGTTGGGTTCCTTAATATTTTACCATTGGTACCATAATATTGTATTGTCATTAGAACTACACGTTTATGCAAAATTTTAGCTCAATTGGACGTCGTATCTCGAAGGGATTCCATTACATTATTGTACCATTAACAGCCTTTGAGTAGGTTTACGTATAATGTATGTATGTATGTATGCATTTCTAAGTAAGAACTTTTTAATAAATTTCGACCTTTCAATGAAGGCCATCACGTGTCTTAATCCCGATTTCTTTTAGGATACTGTGTATTTGACTAGGTGTTTGTGTAATCCTTCTTATTATTTTCCATGTATAGAAAGAGTTTCAACAACGAGACAAACAAAAACAATATTTTCATTAATCATTTTGGGTGTTGAATTAAATTTGAAGTATATTCTGCATTCAATTTATTCCAGATATTTTGTCATTGAAATTTATATTTAATTTTTTTGTTGATTTTATTTATTTTATTTACTTTATTTATTCTATTTATTTTTATTATTCACAGTTGTTCCATCAGTAAATACACGAACGTGTATATCCTGAGGTAACATTTGATAGTCACGTATATAGATCGAGAATGGTGTGACGTCAAATACTGATCCCTGTAGAACTCATATTTTGTTGGAAGCAGGTGTATAGTATTTTCACAAGTCACAAACTGATAATGATTTCTTGGTATAAAAAATCGAAATATTAAAGCCATAAACAATTTAAATTATCATTTAGTATTTGATGGAATGTAGATGAAAAACTTTCGTAACATTTAAAAAAATTGATGTAATCGATGGTTTAAAACACTTTGACGGCACAGATAAGTATTGCTTTTATCAATTTTATAGCAACTGACTATTTTATTTCGAAATATATTACAACCGAGCACCTCATTAGCCCTGAACAAGGCAAACAAATTGCCAAAACGTCAAATTCAGAGTTTGTTTTTATTTATCCAGATTACCTTCATAATAAGAATAACTGAAGAACTTGCAAAATGTTGCGGCACTCAGAGAAATTGAGTCCTTTTTTCTGTCATCAGCTTTAAAATTAATAATGAATAAACAAAAAAGGCATGTACAATGTACATGTACTGTGCATAGTATTAAAAATGTGATTTTAACTACGAACTTTGAAATAAAATACAAATATCGGCTTGTTCTTCTTTTCAATACTCATTAATGTCAATACAATGTATGCCTATAAATCCTCCTCGCAACAAAAAGTTTAATTTCCTATTTATCAAACAATTTATTTTCCATTTGTGGCTTGAAATATATGCAGTCGCTGGTGATCAGTTTAATTTAAATAAATAAAGTGTTATTATATAAATGTAAATTAGTTTTAAATTAATTTGGAAATAGTACATTTATTTGTGTGCATAATTTTCTATACTATTATATTTACAAAAAAAATGTGGGAATAATGTTTTCTTTGAAATTAACCCTAGTTGATGTAAGCTTTCACATCACCTTTATGATGAATATAAAAAAGTTGCATATAAAATGCAATTTTAAGTTTCTACGTTGGTACAAAACAATCTACAACATAAATTAGTTTTAACCGCTGTTACAATTTTCATAAAATTGAATATGCATTATTCAAGCAATTGTTATTCGCTTTATTGATAACCATTGTGAGTATATATGGAACAAACTCTATGGAATAAAATAATTTCAAATCATTAACCGATCATTAGTTCAAACAATAATTATGTCAAAAATTAATTTCCCATGATTTAATAGGTAAATGAAAGTTTCAGAAGCAATTACGTAAAATCTACTTACTAACAATAAATTTTAATTAAAGGCCTACGCTTTGACGGTTCATTATACCATCATCAAAAGCTACAGACCAATATTTTTGTTTCGTAATCGTGAAAAAATCGCTCTCGGAGATTTTTACATTTTCATGTTTCAGATTATGTAGGTTATGAAATTCAAGTACTTTTAATTCCGTCTGTCTGTCTGCCTATCTTTCTCCCCGTCTGTCTGTTGGCGTTATATCGACAAAATTATTTGACGGAAAAATATAATATTGGGTAGATAGTTGACGCTGTTACTAATGAGGAAAAGGAATATACTTTTAGTGAAAAATGTACACGGTGGACAACCTAAAAAAAAAATGAAAAAAATATGTGGAAGGCAATTAAATTTGAAATGTATTTAATATAGTTGTCATTGAAGAGTTATACTTTTGGTGAAAAATATACCGGGTTTTCAAAATAAAAAATAATTAATAACAACGGAGGAAGATAATATTTGGAATGAAAATAACACTGTTGCTATGCTTTCAGTGAATAATATACACTTGAATGTGAACGTGAACTATAAAAATAATTAACAATGACGGAGGAAGATAATATTTGGAATGTAGTTCACACTATCGTCGTGGAAAAAACCTACTATACTTTTAAGGAAAAATATACAGAGTGGCCAAAAAATTTAACGACGGAGGAAACTTGCTAGGAAATAAACTGATATATTTTTTAGTTAAATATAATATACAGGACGGTCATTCAATAGAAAAAAATAATTAATAAATGAAAGAGAGTTTTGAGTAAATGATTTTACTGATTTTTTTAACATTCATATAAAACCATTGACTTTATACTAACATAACACGATTGAAAATTTAGAATAATAGAAAATTAATTAGTATTCTTCTCAAAGTAGACCATTTCCGACCATTTTTCGAGTATGTTTCTCAGAGATATAGTTTTTAGAAAATAACTCTTTTTAAGTGCATCTAATGTAAAAATTAAAGACGGTGAAATCTGTGTGAAACTCCCACAGAAATAATGTTCTAGTTGTGATAATATGAAATTACGTATTTTTAATAAAACCCATTTTTTTATATTCGATTTTCTTTATTTACAAAAAGTTACAAATATGCTCGCCTTTTGATATTTTGGTATGATCGTCATGGGCCAGATATCTGAAGAGTACCATTTTCGAGATAAAAATATTTAAAAAAAAGGATTCTTTGCAAGAGTAAATTTTGAAAACTATTAGTATTAGAACATTGCATTGATCGGCACATTTCTAAAACCGTAAATATAGCTGATAGAGAAGAAAAGTCATATTGTGTTAGTGATCAAATTCTGAACAACTTTCAAAGTGTCAGTCTGTATGTCTATCTCTCCATCTATCCGTTATTATTCAATCGATACCGATATACATATCGGTTATCTGCAATATCGGCAAACTTGCCGATATATTGCAATGGCAAAATAAGTACGAATGCATATATTTTTATCAAAATAAATTAATTGGAAACCTATGTGTACAGTCAGCAACAAAATGCTCAAAGCGACGCGCAAGTTTGGGTATAATGAGTATACTTTAGGTATTATAGTTTAGTTCACTATATTTCGTTTTAATTTATATTAACATTTAGTCCATTTAATTATAGAAAATGGCGCACTGTTAATTATTTGAGCTAAAAGGATATATCTCAACCATGGGAATATATACATAGTCACTAGTACTTTTAAAGAACTCTGAACGTTACGAGGTTTTCCTTTGGGGATAACTTTTGAGTAGAATTCATTTATGGCCATCCCGGTGCTAACTAAAACAATGAATTAATTTTAAGTTTGCCTTCACATACATCCTAAAGTAATTATATAACACGACAGTGAAATTGAGGTGTCAAAGTTTTCGTTTTATTATGAATGATTCTAGTTTTATGAACTCTTGTTATAAACTGTGTGCCTAGAAAAATATGAATAAAAGATATAAAACCAGTATTGTTTCTATTTGCAGTAAATTCGCGTTACAACCGTTTTTTAAAATACTTCAAAGCACTTGCAAACTTTTGTTTTATTTAGGTGTTTTTATTTATTTCAGTCTCGAAAAAGTTCTTCAGTTTTCATCTCTGACATCTTTTTGATAAAAATAACTAATGGTTAATAACATCGTATGAAAATAGTAATGCGTTTCTCTACACAAGGTGTTCGGAAGTTTATGTCATTAGATGATAATAATTTTTACATAAATATGATTATTAAAATATTCCTGTAGACATGTGACCGGAAATGCCTCCTAAGAGAGCTGTACCTAGTTCTTTGAAAGTGGTGCCCTAGAGTATGTTTTTATTTAATATTTTAGAAGTCCTTTTTGCTACAGCGAGAGATTTGGTACGATGTTTAGTATCAGTAAGTATTATTTTATGGCAGTAAGTCCTTATAAGCCAAAATTTCTTGTTCCGTTTTATTTTTAAATTTTGGTACCGGAGTAAGGTTTCCTGATCAAATTTTACCAAAAAGATCCTCTTTATTAAACACCGTAGAACCAACCGCTTCTCATTGAAACTGATTTAGAATAGTTTCAGGATTATTTTGTGGCCCGATGTCAATGAATGATCTAAGTCATCTGGCTTCAAATTAAAGTCCAATATCATAGTTTGGTAATCAAGACAGTTCACAAAAAGAGGCGTCTTAATTTATAGGGCACTAGTCCCTAACTACCTTAGGAAGTATTTCCGGCTACATGTCTGTAGGAATTCATATTTCACCTAAAGTTAACGATATAAATTTCGGGACGCCCTGTAGATTAAAATGCGAAATTGCGAATGTACCTTAATACTTCTCTACCGTACACATTAAAACGTACTGGTAATAGTATCGGTACATCCATGTGATGCGTTATTGGTCATATAAGGTCCAATATCGTTTAGAGTACTACACAGAAAACTGTAGCTGATTAAATGTGTATGTAGCCCCATTGCACTGTCCTTTTATTTTCCCGATATCACACATTTCTTTTAAATTTTAAAACAGATATATCGCGCTGTATCGCACATTTAAAGTATAAAATGGACCACGTAACTCGTGTTTACGACTGTATAAATCAGTTCAAAAGGGTAAAATTCAAAAAGGCACTCGGCAAGTTGCGTCATACATTTAAAGATAGTATTGTAAATAACGTTTAAGTAAAAATTGATGTAAACATAGAATGCATTTCCTTTTGCTAATATAATATTAAATTGCCAAAAAAACAATTTGCATCATTTGTACTTCCTAGTGTACTTGTATTATAGTATTTTGCAAACTTATAAGCAATATAAAAACTCAGAGGCAATAAGTAGAGTTTGGTAATATAATTTCCTTTAAAGTGAATTATTTTTTGTAGTTATAGTAAAGAATATTTTTATAGGATTTCGCAAACAGCAGAAAAAGTAATCTATGAAAAATCAAAAAAGAAAATGAAAAAGTACATTACAGATGTACTTTTTTTGATTCTTCATAGATTTTTTTTGCTCTTTACGAAATCCTATAAAAATATTCATTACTACAAGTACAAGCAAACGAAAAATAATTCACTTTAAAACATTCATAAAGTATAGGCTCTGTTACTAAATAGGTTAATTATATTTATATTTATATGTGTAATATTTGTAATATTTTTTGTCAAACTTTGACAATTTATTACAAAACTTCATTTCTAAGAGATATAATTAGAGATTAGCTTCAAGGTGGGCCCATTTAAATATAAAAGTTTGAGATGGGTTTTTGGTTGATTGATTGATTGATTTACCATCGTACGGTAGGCATTACTGCCACTTCCTGGAAACATACCGCTGGCTGACTACGTCTACGCTGGTTTGGATTTGGATCATCCTTTTTTTTCAGCAGCGAAAGCTACATGACAGGAGTGTGGAAGTGTAGGGAAGTGTAGGTGTTTCTAAGATGCGTTGCCGGATTGTGTCGTAATATGGAATACTTATGCTCCTCTTTTTGTGTTTTTGCTTCTATAGATTTTCTTCTGTATTTTCTGTTTCCTCCGTTTCTGATTCCGGCAGATCGTATATCATTATAATTTCCTTGTTATATGTGGTATTCATTTATTTCTTGCTGTTCGTACCAGTGACATGGTACTGCTCTGGCTTGTTGATAATCTTCGCTATTGTTATCTATGTGTACGGTCTCCTTATTCTTAGTTTGTAGCTGTTCGGTATTAACGCTTTCTTCGCTAGATGTGTTGGGTTCCTTCTTTGCACATGTCCCCAGTACTTAATTGCATACTTCTATTCTTTTTATAATTGTTTTCGTTGCCATTAATGTTGAAGTTTTATGTCGTTGCTTTACTCTTGCTGTTTTTGTGAGTAACTTCTTCTAGTTCTTGCCATTATTTCTAACAGTTAGTTCTTTGACAGGGGTTTGTTCAAGGGGCAGTGGCAGTTTCTTTGTTTCCTTTTCTTCCACCGGCTTCTTGGTTGGTCCAATGTTGCAGTGGTATGTATCTTTTCGTGGACGTATTGTTATTTCTTTTATATTTGTTCAGATATCTGAAGGTTTGGTTTAGTCGCTGTCCTATTGGAAGCTATGTTTTCGAAAAATAGCTTGTAATTTTTCTCCTCTTGGTGTCCTTTATCGTCTCTTTTTTCTTTCAATGCTTCATTTAGTTTCCATTTATGTTTCATGCCCGGTGTTGTTGGTCTGTGGCCTTTATCTTTTTTTTAGCTGTTCATATTTGTTATCTTTTCCGTGTTGGGTTCCTAAGTGACTTCTCTTTTTTTAACGTTTTCTTGGCTCAATTTTTATTGTTGAACTCGTTGATATCCAGTCTAATTCTTCTCCTGTTACTTGTTTTTCTATTCCCTCAGGATTTTTCTTCTGGAAATCTCCATGCTGTAGTATGTATATTCCAGGTATTGTATGGTGTTTTCTTATTTCCCTTACGTCTTTTCTCTTTTCGCATTTCCAGTTTCTCATTGATATTTTGTGATCTGTATTGACTTCTGCTATCCTTTTTGCTTTAATGTTCTTGATCCGTTCTCCTATCTCCCGGCCTACCAAGATATGGTCTATTTGTGATATTCAGCTTCCATTGCTCCAAGTGTCAAGACAGGCTTGGTCTTTTGCTCTGCGTGTTCCGTATTCCGTATTGTTAAGTCGTCTCCTAACACTATGATGGGTACTTTCCTTTTTTCATCTGGTTTCTTGAGTTGGCTACCTGTATACCTTAATAATTTGAAATAAATTGTTCCTATTTTCTGTTTTATTTGAAATTAAGTTTCTGCAAAGTATTTTTTATGGCTTCAATTTGGAGCATTTGAAATATATATTATAATTTAAAATATTCTATTTGAAACAAATATGAGTATTGAAATAGCCATTTAAAAATTATTTATTAGGAGTCAAATATTTTAGAAAGAGTTTTCGCTCGCTACTTTTATTTGCTATTTTAAAGCTATTTTAAATACCAAAATTTACATGTCATTACTTGTATCCAAAATGAATATAACACTATCTATTATTTGAGTCTAGCGTTCTGGAACGTTGTTGTTAAATAACACAGGTCTACAAAAAAAAAGTTTCTGCTCCAAGGAATAAACCTACCATGCCTTAAGTATTTTTTTGTGCTGAATACGAATTTTCAATTTAGAAAATTTTCTACTGCGTAGATTTCGAGTAAATTCCGGTTTTTATTGTCAAAATGCGGTCATTGATTATAAAACAAAAAATTACACATGCATGTTTGTTAATAAAGTAACTAAATATTTATAACAACTTATCCTCGGATCTCAGCCATTCCTTTTTTGACTTGTATTTTGGGATAAACAAATAAACTTCATTGTAAAAAAAATCATATACCTTATCTCAAAAATAAAATATCTACCGACTTTCTAGAATTTCAACCTTAGAACAATACATTTTTCTCTAATTCAAAACCATATGAATTACGCAATTTTGGCTTGGGGGGGGGGAGTTAATAAGAATTACTTACACTCACTAGATGTAATACAAAAATTGTGTCAAAAATAATTTTGAAAAGAAAATATACGTACCCGTCTGATTTATATAAAAACAAAAAACTTCTATGCACTAAAACTGTCGGTCAGAGATGTTATATATATATATATATATATATATATATATATGTTATATAATATTACACGCTATCTTATTGCGACTTAGCCATAATAAACCTTCACAGGTATATCGTATTTCACGATAACAGCTTCTCTTATTAATTGCTTATCTTCAAGATATCATATTACACCTTTGTTTCTCATAACTTGTGCAGACTGCAGAACTGCAATTCCTTTGTTATATATTTTGCTTACTCAGGTTCTGTATGTTATAAATATGACTAAACACGCTTTGTTGAATCAGTTATTAAACTCAGTTAGAATGCAACACTTCTAATTTATTATTATATTCCTTCTCCAAGAGCCAACGTTGGCTCCATGTAACTAAATAAAAGTTTTTAAAAAGTCATTCATGTGAACCGTGATCTAACATTGGCGCAGTCGGTAGGATCCGTAAACATCATCAGAACAAGAAGCCTAACTGGTAGTGAAGCGCAAAAGAACAAGGACAACATCTGCAGAAGGTGCCTAACTAGTGCGTGTATATCTGCAAGAACAAGGAGACCTTCCTCACTGGTGGTGGCGGATCCCAATCCCTTGACGGACGAAGAACCTACTCATGGAGATGAAATTAACGTAAGTCATTTTAAGAATCGTCTCGTTATTTCTTTTCATTTTTACAAATATTATTTATCACAATTATTTACGTGTATTATACCGCTAATACACTCGGCAAACAAAGCCAATTCTGTTATCAAACAAATCCTATACAAGCTACAACGCAACAATTTTAATTTTAAGTTATTTATTTTCGTATTCACGAAACGACTGTGTATTATACAGTTAATACACAATTCATTTACGACGTAACAAAACAAGCTAATTTTAATTTAATTTCCGTATCATACTGCTGATACGTAACCAATTTTAGTTCAAAAATCTCTAAATAAAAAAGCAAAATGCCTGATAGAGCTCAACCAGAGACTGTTCAACCAGTGCCACCGGCACCAGCCGAACAACAACAACAACAACAAATTGAGCCTTACAAGCTCTCACTAATACCAGAATTCGATGGCAACGCCATAAATTTACAGACATTCCTAAACTCGTGTTCCTGTGCACAAAGTATGGCAATTCATGACCAAAAAATTCTATTAACCATGCACATCAAAAATAAATTAAAAGGCAGAGCCGCCGAACTTATAAATTCACGCAACCCTAGCACATGGCCAGAAATAAAGGCACTACTAGAAACTCACTTCGGAGACTCCCGAGATTTAACGTCCCTAATTCAGGACCTACAACGAATTCACCAATTACCTAGTGAATCCGCCTTAACATTTGTTTCGCGTTTACAAACGCACAATGCGAAAATGCACGCTGCAGTGCAAAAACAAAATTTAACTTCGGAGCAAAGAACCGCGCAAACAAACCTGATTGAAACTATGACATTAAATAATTTGTTAACGGGTCTAGAACCAAATCTAGGCAGAATAATACGTGCCAGTAACCCTCCTTCTATAATGAATGCGATTATTAGAATTCGTAGAGAGCTACAACTCTCTTATTTTGAACAGCAAAAATTCCCAAAAAATAGCCCAGTCAAAAATCCAGTAATTCAACAAAAGCGACCACAAGGTCCCAATTTGCAACAAAAGTTCTGTTCCTTCTGTAAACGGAATGGACATGTAATAAGCGAATGCCGCACAAGGCAACAGTCTCAAAACTTCCAGAGACCAAGTTTCCAAGGAAACCCAAACTCACAAAATTTTTCTCATCAAAACTTCGCACAACCGAGTAATAATCAATTTAGTCAGAGGACATTCCCTCAAAATAATCAGCCAAATCAATCACAGCAAAACAGGCCCTCAGCCATAAGGCCGAACCCTAATTTTAAGCAACAGCGACCATCAGCTATCCAACCTAACCCAAATTTTAATCGCTTTAACCAGCAAAAAGCTCATCATTTGAATTACGAACCCTATGACAATTATGATAATCAATGTAACTATAATCAATATAATGACTACTCACCCGATTATCAAAACGTAAGTGATAGTTATGAAAATTACGATTCAGGCAACGCTCAAAACTTTTCAGATAATTATACGGCTAATTCTCAATATTATGAGCAGTACGAGAATTATACTGCTAATTCTCAAACACTACAGGAGGATTATACTGCTAATCCTCAGGATTTTCGCTTAGATCCGGATTACCCCACGGATACTCCAACACAACAAATAGACCAATTCGACCAAATATCAAACCAAATACAAACAATGAATCTCAACGACAGTTTCGATCCAATGCTGAACTTCCCAGAACAGACGTTCATGTAAATACGCTTTCTCACACCCTATTAACCGTAAATTCAAAAAATCTTTATTACATCAAAGACGCAACCGGCAAATTTAAAATTTTGATTGACACAGGTGCAGGAATTTCAATTTTTAAACCTAAAACAGCTGAAAATTATAGACGTAGATCCCCTGAAAATGTAATTATACAGGGTATTACTGATCAAAAAATTTATTTCAACGAATCTGTTCTCATCCCCTTTTCAGATGAGTCACACAAGGTTTATATCTATAACCTAGATATAGATTTTGATGGACTACTAGGCGCAGACTTTTTAGAACATTACGAATGCCGAGTAGATTTCAAAAATAAACAACTAGTCACAAATTTTAAAACCGTACCACTATTTAAAGTCACGGAAGAAACTACAGTAAATTTACCTGTACAACCAACTGGTAACTCTAACATCAAAAACCAAAATCCAAATTTAGGCAACATCAAAAATTTAATTTCTATCGAACCTCGCATGGAAAAAATCTGTAAATTAAAATGTAATCTGCAAAATATCGAGGCTATACTGTTAGCCCAAGAAATTGAAAAAGTACGCCTACCAAATGCTCTCGTAAAAATCGACAGCAACGGAGAATTTTTAACTTCGATCGTGAACGCTAACGCAATACCGAAAACTATAAATTTCTCTAACCTTAAACTAGAACCAGTACAAAAATTCAAATCAATTTTTAATTTAAATACTCAAAATTCCGACAAACATCCACAGACAGACAGATCCTTCGAAATTAGGAACGAATTGCGCTTGGATCATCTAAACGAAGAAGAGGCCGAAATAGTAACGCAGCTTTGTTTAGACTTTCAAGATATATTCTATTTGGAAGGAGACAATTTAACTTTTACTAACGAAATTAAGCATTCTATTGACACCGAAAATTCCCGACCGATATTCACTAAATCGTATCGATATCCTCAAGTCCATAAAGAAAAAGTTAAGTCCCAAGTATCGAAAATGTTAAGTCAAGGTATTATTCAACCCTCAATCTCACCTTGGTCCTCTCCTGTCTGGGTAGTTCCCAAAAAACTGGACGCTTCTGGTAAACAGAAATGGCGCGTCGTAGTCGACTACCGCAAACTCAACGAGGTTACAATTGGTGACAAATATCCTCTGCCCAACATTTCCGATCTTTTAGACCAACTTGGCAAATGCCAATATTTCACAACCTTAGACTTGGCTTCTGGTTTCCACCAAATTGAAATTAATCCCGCAGATATTCAAAAAACTGCTTTCACAGTTGAGAACGGTCATTATGAATTCGTGCGAATGCCATTTGGACTCAAAAACGCTCCATCAACTTTTCAAAGAGTTATGGATAACATCCTGTTAGGTATTCAAAATGAACGATGTCTCGTCTACATGGACGATATCATTATTTACTCTCCTACAATTCACGAACACATTTCTCGTCTAACTGAAGTCTTTAAACGCCTTCAAAAAGCCAACCTCAAAATTCAACCAGACAAATGCGAGTTTCTCCGCAAGGAAGTCGCTTATTTAGGACATCTCATTACAAATGACGGCGTAAAACCGAACCCTTCGAAAGTTGACGCTATTTTAAATTTTCCTCAACCGAAAAATCCAAAAGAAATTAAATCATTTCTAGGCTTAGCCGGATATTACAGGCGCTTTATCCCAAATTTCTCCAAGATAACCAAGCCTTTAACAAAACTACTACAAAAAGACGTACCATTTCTCTTCAACAATGATTGTATAAATTCCTTTCAAAATTTGAAACAAACATTAACGACAACTCCGATATTAATCTACCTCAACTTTGATGAACCTTTCGTTCTAACCACTGATGCGAGCGCATTTGCCGTCGGCTCGGTGCTGAGCCAGGGGCCCATTGGCAAAGATTTACCCATTGCCTATGCTTCTAGAACCTTGTGCAGTGCAGAAACTAAATATTCAACGATTGAACGCGAGCTTTTATCCATAGTATGGAGTGTAAAGCACTTTAGACCATACCTGTACGGTAGAAAGTTCAAACTTGTCACCGACCACAGACCACTCACCTGGCTATTCTCTATAAAAGATCCAGGAAGTAGACTTGCTCGTTGGCGACTCAAATTAGAAGAGTACGATTACGAAATAATTTATAAACCCGGCAAAATCAATAAGAACGCGGATGCACTTTCCAGAATCAAAATTAATCATTTTTCTGAATGTTCCAAATTCTATTCAAAGGTTCTAGCCGCGAACGACGAAGAGTCAGACGACGACGAAAACCCAGACGATAATAACGAAATCACTAACGAACAGATTTCCCAAGAATTTGAAACTTTCGCCAACTTATATAAAACAACATCTTTAATTGACTATTCGAAAATCAAAGCCTCGAACAAACAACTTTTGTATCGAGAACATAAAGATATTATAACCTTTTTCCAACAAAACAACTTACAAGACCTACATCACAAAATTATCGAGGACATATTCGAAGAAAACCCCGAATTTCATAACGATAAAATCAATATTGTATCAAGCAAAACAGTCAGACATAGGAGATATTTTATCATCTCTCTACCTTTTGATATCGAATCTGTAATTGAACATCTATTTTTGGTACTATTTAAAAATCAAGATGTTCTAGATCTCTCTAAGACATACTTTGTCGAAAATAATTTAGACCTCCCCATACTTGAAATCCTATCATTCATTTTTGCGGAAAAAGACTTAAAAGTAGTAATTTGTCAAGATATCGTCAGAACTGCCGACGAAGACGAAATTCCAATTATATTGGAGCAAAATCATTTTGGTAAAAATAATCTACACCGCGGAATAAACGAAACTATTCGAAGAATTAGAGAAAAATACACTTGGCAAGGTCTAACTAAAGACGTTGAAAATTTTATAAAAAACTGCGAAACTTGCCAAAAAACTAAAGTATGCCGGAAAAACCTTAATAACCCTCTAGTAGTCACAGAAACCCCAAGAACACCATTCGAAAGAATCAATATCGATTTATTTGAATTCCCTACTCGAAATTATGCTTTAACCATTCGCGACGAATTAACTAAATTCACGCAAGCATATGCAGTCCCGGATAAATCCGCAAAATCTGTCGTAAACACTTTGTTGTTATATTTCCAACATTATGGTACCCCATTAAGAATCCATTACGATTACGGTGGCGAATTTGACAACCGCTTGCTCAAAGATCTCTGCACCCTCTACGACATAAAATTAACTTATTCAAGCGTAGGACATCCCCAATCGAACGGATCCATAGAAAGATTTCATGCTACTTTAGCCGAAATGATAAGAATCCACAAAACTGAAAACCCAAACGAACATCCTTTCACGATTTTACTATATGCAGTAATATGCTATAACAATTCGGTAAATAAAACACACGGTTTTACCCCATATGAACTTATCTTTGGTCATACATCTAACAGACCACCCGAAACTTTGTACAACCAAAAAGAATTAATAACTAAATACGTTAGAGATTTAAACAATAGAATATCCCACTACTATAAAATAGCCCGTAGTCGAACACAATCTCAAAAGGAGAAAGCAAAAGTTCGCTTCGACAGAAATATTCCCCAAAAACGACCTGAATACAAAATAGGTGACTTAGTTTACGTAAAAGAATCACAAATCAAAAACAAATTGCAAAACAAATTTAACGGTCCCTTTAAAATAAAAGAAATTTTCCAAAATTCTGCTACCTTATTAAATCTCGAAACGAAACAAGAAACCAAAGTAAATTTTGATAGAATGAAACCATATACTGAAAATTAAATTTATTTTCAGGTTTCTCCTGCTGTTCGGATCAGCACTCTGTCAATACAAAATTACCCCAATCAATAACACCGTTGGTGTATACTACCACCAAGACACGGACATCGTGGTGACAAATGACAAATGGACTCTACTAGTGCATAAAAACATTTCATCCCTCAAACTAGCTTTTGACAAAAATCAAAATATCTTAAACAGAATCTTGTACACTCTCCATAATGGTGATCATAAGTCAATTATTTTTACGAGTGAAATTAAAACAGACTTTAACCTTTTAACACAAATATCCAACTCTATAAAAATGAAATTTGACGAAATCTTTTCAGATACAAAAAGATATAAACGAGGAATACTTAACGGTATCGGTACAATATTCAAATCCATAACTGGAAACCTAGATGCTGAAGATGGCCAGTACTACACTAACTGTATAAATAAATTAAATAATGACGAACATCAATTAGAAAACTTAATCAAAAATCAAATCTCAGTTACAACTTCTGTTATCAAAAATTTCAACTCAACTATACAAAAATTACAAATTGATGAGGAAACATTTAACAAAGATATCAAAGAAATCGAACACACAATTCAAACTATGACTCAAACGATCCAAGCTGCCGAAATAAAACTAAAATTTCTATACATTTCCGAACAACTAATGGCCAGCTATTTGTACATCGAAGACAATCTAAACGATATTTTAAATTCAATAACATTCGCCAGATTAGGAATTATTCATTCATCAATCATAACACCTGATCACTTAGTAACGGCGTTACAAGAGATTTCACAGAGTTTGCGAAGGAACAATTTACCTCTTCCAATTAAACTATCAGCAGTTGCTCAATATCTGGATATTATTGAACTAAAAGCTTTTCAACTAGATTCTAACTTAATATTTGTTTTAACAATACCTCTCATTGAACCTCAAAATTACAACACCTTTCGTCTGTACCCTATACCTATACTTGATAACAGAACTGGTCTACATCACTTTTTATCTATTTCACAAAAGTTTATCGCGAGAGACGATGATTCTTTAATGTACATACCTATACAAAATTTGAAAGAATGCAAACCACTTTATTTTGGAACCAAACTATGTTCGAACCTGTTTGCTTATCCTATCGACCAAAATGCCATTTGTGAAGCTAGAATATTAAAACCATTGCCGAAACTCCCAGAAAATTGTCAAACTTCCTTCATCATTAGTCAAGGATACAACGTCCAAGAACTTGAAGACAACACATGGCTAGTAATTAATTCCGAACCACTTCACATTACCATCAACTGCCCGAAGAGAGAATCCATAACAGAGCTAATTAACAAAAATTCCATCATAAAACTACAACCAGGATGTTACGCCTATGCAGGCATTACTCGAATACAAGCCAGTGCTAAAGACTTTTCCGAAATTAAGGACAATTCACATCCAATCCAAATTCCTTTTGAATGCTGCAATCACATGCCCGACAAAATCGAAATCCCAAAATTAAAACCGCTTAAATTAAACAGTCTCGACGTAGAAGATTTAGATATTGCTAAAAACAAACTAGAGCAATATTCCAAAGACCTAGACGACCTCATAAACGAACCTTTTGTGACCAAACATGTATCTTGGTTCACATACTTCATAATCACTCTCATCATTCTATTAGTTCTACTTTACATAACTTGTAAATGCAGAAGAAGAAGATGTGGAGCATTGCGAATCCAACCCTCAACGGATAACCCTCCTTCACCTCCTTCAGAGCGAAGCAGAGTATTTACCAAATTTCCTAGACTGGTCCCTCCAAGAAAGCGACCCGGTATTAGACCTCAAGAAGAAGAGGACATCGAGTTAACATAGACTTTCATGTGGAGTTTTACCCTTGTCTATTAATTTAGACTATTGTATTTTATCCTTATTACGTTATGTAATGTTTTATTATCGCTTACCAATTTTAACTTTTACATTATTTTATTATTTTGCTTTGTATTCATTCAACATTGTTTCAATTTATTTTTGCATTATATTCATTTAACGTTTTAACAATTTTCAAAAGTTGCTGCATAACATCAACTTTTTTATTAAGGGGGAAGTTGTTATATAATATTACACGCTATCTTATTGCGACTTAGCCATAATAAACCTTCACAGGTATATCGTATTTCACGATAACAGCTTCTCTTATTAATTGCTTATCTTCAAGATATCATATTACACCTTTGTTTCTCATAACTTGTGCAGACTGCAGAACTGCAATTCCTTTGTTATATATTTTGCTTACTCAGGTTCTGTATGTTATAAATATGACTAAACACGCTTTGTTGAATCAGTTATTAAACTCAGTTAGAATGCAACACTTCTAATTTATTATTATATTCCTTCTCCAAGAGCCAACGTTGGCTCCATGTAACTAAATAAAAGTTTTTAAAAAGTCATTCATGTGAACCGTGATCTAACATATATATATATATATATATATATATATATATATATATATATATATATATATATATATATATATATATATATATATATATATATATATATATATATATATATATATATATATCTTTGCTCCAAAATGTACTCCGCATTACCGCAGGATATTAAAACGCTGAACAATTTCCATTCATTAAAAAAAAAAGAATTAAACAATGAATGTTTGATGCACCTAGAAATGTAATACATGCGATAATAGATAAAACATATTATTATGTCTAGTCTTAACCAGTAACCGTGTTAGCCCTTGCTGTGATATATTCTGGGAAAGTCAAACATAATTTTACGTTCCGGATTGTACCATTGATAACCCCCCCCCAAAAAAAAAAAATTAGTTTTGTTTGCGTCAAGAAACTTAGTATGTTTACATGAGTGAAAAAATGAATTTATATTACCTTATATAATCGAGATGTTAAAATAAAAATCAAAAATACTTATAGATAATATTAGAAAAAAATGTAAAGAAAAAATATGAAAAAAAAAATATATATTTAAATTTAACTAAACAATGCCATATTATAAAAAATATATTTTGGTAGGTTTCAACTCACAAACAAGTACTCACAGGCCATGACGTGTGAGTGCTTCGTGAGTCGAATACACGTTTATTTATTATTATTATTATTAAAATGTCATAGGCTATTGTTCTTTTTTTTGTGAATGAACGTTATTAATATTATTATTATTAAACTAAAAACACTGTGGGCAGTTTCCGTTTCGATACCCAATTAAATACCAACTAATATTTCTTATGCAATGTCTAATATATCCATAGATACATATCACTTTCCAAATACATGTCACTCACGTATACAAACCTTGCGTTGATAGAGTTGTCATGTCACAAAAACCACCGACTTTTATTTATAATACAATATTCAATATTATGTCCATTTCACATGGACGTCAGTACTAGGTTTTGATATAAAAATAACATAGCTTTATATTATCTATAGCCGTATTTTCATAGAATTTTGTCATTACGGTCACTTTACCATCGTTTATCAGTGTACGTTAGGCGTATGCCTTCCTGTTTAAGGGTTTTGTTAATAAATTCATTTTAGGTTTTACTATGTATCGTTTTTATGTAATAAAAATAAGTTTGCAGACAAGCTTTCAATTTCAATCCTAACCTTATTAAAGACTTGTCCAGTCTACGAAGTTAGTAATCGATTTTACTTTGCCCCAGCAAATATTTTAGCGCAATAAGTTCTTTGGGTCGAGAAGTAAACAATTTTAAAACAACTTTATATGGCAAGCAGCAGACAGTAACGCTGAGTCAAACTAGAAATCCAATAAAACTATAGCTATGTTAATGCCTTAAAAAACATTCGACAGTAATTAAAGGGTTTTAGGTCGAATTTAATCCGGAGCTGGCAACACTCGATATATGAGTAAAGTTTGCAGTTCTCACTCGTCACGAAGTAAAAAAGTTTCATCATCCGAGGGAATTAAGGTCAGAAAAACGGTGTTAGTCGCTTGGCTTAAGGCTACAATTGTTTGGCTCGCTCAAGATTATATCTGGGAAACGATCCTCGAGGTAACCGACGCTATTTGCGGAATTATTAACAACTGTAATATGCCGTTCGCTCTTAATTATGTCCGCTGGCACCGGATCATTTCATCTGATAAGTTGGTGTGTCGATATGAAAATGCACATGAGAATAGTGTTTTATTTAATGGCCCTTTGTCTAGTTCAAACGAAGATCGCACGAAATTCGATCAGTGCTCAACTGCTTAATTTGTGAAATCGTATCTGTTACTGTATTGCGTAGTTCTGTAGGGCGTCCGATATTTGTTACCCACCATTCAATTATCTTAGGAAATATCGAGTAGAACAAATGGAGGCAAAGTTGTACAATCTGGTATCGGTAATATCCATCAAGTGTATTTGTATTGCTGATACATTTGAGAAGATTATAATTAAAGTTATTGATATATCCAAAAGTGCACACTAAGGTGGAGTGAAAAAAAAAATATTTTCAAAAAGCTTGGGTGTGCAAAAGTTGCCACTTAGCATACCTAAACTCGTCATAATTTATTTTTTTAGTTTTATTTATTTTTTAAGCTTCAAGGGTCATCATTTTTTTAATTTTCATGAATGACGCCATTTTTAAACATTTTGAAAAACTGGTGGTTTTTTCAAATTTAATTATACTTGGAATTTATTAGAACAGATTATGATTAACTTGAAAAAAAAATTAATTAATTAATTACATTAAAGGGTTCAAATGCTAAAAATTTGAATATTTAGCAGCCCTGCGCAACTCATAGCTTTTTAATACAAAACTGAGTTTTTTTAGAGATTGACAAAAGTATTTGAATGGCTTTTTAAACCGAAGCTAAATTTTTACACAAAAATATAAAAAGATATGAAGATTATTTGCAAGCGGGTTTTTCCAAAATTTTAAGGCCTTTGCGGCACCTCAAAATAACATTAAATATTAATAATATTTTATCCTGGTATTGCTTATCTGACGTAGCAACTTTTGCACCCTCAAGCATTTCTGATTTCCAAAAAAGTGAAAAACTCTACTTCCCAAGTTCTTTTATCCAATAAGTGCTATGCGTATAATATACTAGTCCATTAATCAATTTTTCTTTTATCATTTTTTTAGTTGACGTTATTACCAACGAAGAAATGGGATATGCTAAAAGTATATCGGGTTTCATCCTCGGTAATAATGTCAACTACATTCCAAATATTATTTTCATGATCATTTCTTAATTATTTTTTAGGGTGACACCCTGTATATTTTTCGCTAGAATTATTGCAGGTTTCTTCCCTGGCAATTATATTAATACTTGCCAAATATAATTGTCCTGCGTCACATTATTTCAACGTGTCCTTTGCACTAAAATTATAGCGGCTTTTCTTTCTTACAATTGTATTATAGATACCCAGATGACAGATCATTTTATAGTGCAATGAAACTTACAAAAACTTGCTAAATGAATAATTTTTTCTTATGAGTTCGTGAAAATGTATAGAATAATATCCTGAAAAGTCTACATTCCGCTCGGATGCAGAACATAAAAAAAAGTGAAAGAAACATTTTTTTTTCATCCATTTTTTTCAAAATTTTGAAATTAGGTCAGGTTAGGAAAAAATTAAAAATACAGGTGGATAGACCACGTGTTTCTGAACAAAAAATGTCCTAATAAAATTTATCGCTAAAGCCACGGTATTCTTGGAGAAAAATAGTGAAGTAACTTTGTCACTCAGCGCAGCCAAGCGCACGGTTAAATGCATGCTATGGAACCTCCAAAAATTCTTAGCAATTCTAACGAGTACAATAAAGCTTTTTTTCTCTTTCTGATTACACATTTTTAATATTTAATATAAATAGGAGGATAAATGGTGAGTATGAAGGGAAAATATATAATTATAAACGCATACACAGACACCACACATAGCCGCTGAATCGCTCGTATGAATTTTTACGTGCCTTTACTGTATTGTATTTATTACAGCCTATCATATTTCAGCTATATCTAATGGATTCCTTATACATTTGTTAATGTATTGGAAAAGTTCCAGAATTTACATTCAAAACAATCATATTTTCATAGTTAGGTATAAAGATAAGATCGTGAAAATTGCAATTTCTTATCATGATCTGATTGATCATATTTTCTAAAAAATGCATAAAAGTATAATATATATATATATATATATATATATATATATATATATATATATATATATATATATATATATATATATATATATATATATAGATATACTCGTGTATATATATATATATATTTATCAAGAAAATCATCAAGCAAGTAAATTAAAATGATTTGAGATGTACTTTTTGTGAATCCACGTTACTACAACTTAATAAACCATAATAATTATGAAGTGTACATACTTTTTAACAGTTCTTAATGAAGAAAGATTTTTTTTTCTATATTTTTTTATTGTGATAATATATATAAGTATATTTTTCCCATCAATCCTTTGCTTGTATTGTTTAAAACAAAAAATCATCGGAAAGTTACAATTTCCATCTTTTAAATGAACCAACATTCATATAGATTGCACAAACTCTGATTTAGTGACATGTAATTCAGCGCGTCGGTGTCTCAGTCATGCGCGCGCACGCATGGATCCCACTCCGAATTATAACTCGGACTTTACTATTTTTTTCCGGAAAAACCGTGGCTTTAGTGATAAATTTAGTTGGACATTTTTTGTTCATACATACGTGATCTATATCTGTATTTTATATTTTTCCTAGCTTGACTTCGTTTCAAAATTTTGAAAAAATGGATGAAAAAAATTTTTTTCACTTTTTCTTTATGTTCTGCATCCAAGCGCAATATAAACTTTTCAGGATATTGGACTGGGCTATTAACTACATGCGAGATACTATTGTTCTCCGTTGCACTTTTGTCATAAATTTTTTTTACGGTGTCCACCTTGTAGACTTTTCACTAAACATCATGTATCCCATTTCTTCGTTGTAGATGTTGTAAATAGTTTTGAAGATACAGCGCGAACAGACAGACACCAGACCGAGTGTTAGACGGACTGATGGAAATAAAATACCTTAACTTTCGTAATCTACAGTTTGAAACGTGGTAATCCTAAGAAATTTTGTAAAGTGATTTTTTATGATTATAAATAATATTTCCCTTCCTGTAAGTGAGGAAAGTAAAATTATGTATTCACCATTTATTTGGTTTTTTTATTTTTAAGGTGATGTTGTCAAGGTTTTTCAGTCCAAACATTCGTGCTATTTGGACCTCAAATTGCAGAAAACACTTAAACACATATCAGCTGGTATGGCATTCATTTCCACTTCAATTCGGTCCTTTAACTCGTTGAAAATAGTGCACTTTATTTCTTAAATTTTTTCACACAAAATTGAGATGATCTAATTGATCAATTATATTGTTCTAGAACCTGGTTATGATTTTTGAGGAAATAATGTTCTTACTTTTTTCTATATACTTACATGTTGTATGATGTGCTTTGGTCATATCCTGTTGAAATCATATCTTATCATTGAATGCATCAAATTGCTGCAGTTCTGGAGTAAGAAATTCACAAAATTTAGTAACCGTAGCCGCTATGCCGAGTTCGTTTTCGAAAATCTTACCCATCTCTAATACCTATTACCAAAATTGCTTAGGAAATGGTAACTTTGATAGGGCTGATATGTCTTCCGTGAATTCTTTAAAAACAATTTCGTCTAATTCAGCGCCATTAAAATGATAATGGGCCTTATCGCTGAAGAGAATTTTAACCGCTTGGTTTAAGCCATTTTAAAAAGTCGCTAGTCATTGTTTCTTTGAAGTTTTGCCCATTTTTGAAATCATTTTCTTTGAATACTTGACTCAACTGGATGTTATAAGGGTGTAACTGTAAATCCCTTTTCAAAATTCTATGAACAGTCATCTTGGAGAGCCTCAAAACATGCGACTTATTACGGATCTAATGGTGAAAACGTCGAACCACGGGAGCGCACTGAGCCTTCAGCATTTTCAGTCGTGATTACAAACCGCTTCCGTCTTCGTGGTTGACTTATAGCTGATTCGCTTTGTCTAACCTCTGTATCCATTATTTTTCCTTTGCTCTCACATGTTTTTATCATTCGCCGGATATTGAACTAACCGATTACATAAATGTCGCTCAGCAACTCTACGAATCATTGGCCTCAATGACCACATCGATCAAGGCTACATTGTCACTAAACTATCCACATGTCACCAACTCAGATTAGTTCGATCCCAGTCCCTTCGGCGATGATTGTCGAGATATTCCAGATAAAAAGGGAAGTGTCTTAGAAAATGTCTTGATTTTTTTCATTAGCTTTCGTAAGATTTAGTTAGCTACATATAATGGTCTGTCGGGGCAAACTCTCAAAGTTTTCCATTAGTAGCATTAGCAGAGCGAGTACGATATTTTAACAAATCAGTCACTTTGCATCTCACAATAGAAAATCGATAATCACCACAATAGAGTAAAAACAATACGATAGCGGTACACAATAGCAAAAATGGAAATTTGAATTAAATAACATGATTGGTATGAACAAAGAAAAACGTCGAGAATTTAGAAACAAAGTACATAAATAACCTACAGTATAATCATTTTTATTTACAAGAGATTTAATATTTTTTGTTTAAAAATCAAGTGTAAGACAAATACTAACTATATTTATTCATGCATTAAGGTCATCAATCTGATCCTTTGGTATATGCATACTGCTATTAATTTTGTTCTGAAGCGAAAACCCAGCCTACGCGATTAATAATGATCGGGTAAATTGGAAAACATATTAGCCATTTTTTATCGATAAAGGTTGTTTAGGATTGCCATTAGGTAAATCTATAAAAAAATGTCAGTTTAATGGGTCATGATAGATGATGTATTTCTCAAGTACCTAAATGGCTGAAAATAACAACGTTGATAAATTTCGGTATTATTGCTCATGCTTAGGCCAGACAAGTGGAAGAAAAATTGTGTAAATGTAGGGGTCGAAAATATTTCACAGCTATTTTAATTTTAGATAAATTAAAAACGTTGTAGGAGGTATGATGGACATCCAGATAAAATGATTAATACAACGCGATTGGAGAATAAATCTCCCATGTATTGTCTAAGTTTTTTACACATCTCTGGATAACCCTTTAGAGAACATAAAACACACTACGTAAATTAAACTATCCACAGTTCCAAAACAGAGCTACCCGAAAGGAGATTTCATTACTGAAAAAACGTGGAAACAGCCATTTCCTCCGACATTGCCGTCTGTCGAAGCTGGGATTCGAACCCAGAAGAAATAGACAGTCTCTAGTCACATTGTAAAACGTAAAAGCTAATTTCAATTCATTAGGAGATTATTGCAAAAATGAGGGCAAGTACTTACATTTCCTACTAATATTTTCAGTATTTTGTGATAAGAAATTGTTGTTTTAAATCAGTGCTATTTGAATACATTCATAGTTACACACATTTAGCAACGTAAGCTAAGTCAGTGTCGGTGAAAATTGAACTTGCTTGCATTTACAAAGTGCTGATGCTACCACTTATCAGGTGTCATTACTTAAAAAAACGGCACTCTGACTCAGTAAGAATGTCCCCAGGAATCATGCTGGAGGTAAATTATAAGGTATATATTTCTTTTATTTTTATATTTCAAACGGATTAGGCGGAATAACTGTAAATTCTGCTCTCAGCATATTGTAAAACCTAGCGCCGTATTCACTTGGTTAAGATATTATTGTAAGAATGAAAGCAAGTTATAATTACATTTCATAACAATATTTTCAATATTTTATCACAGAAATTATTTTACATCAGTACAATTTGAATATATTTATATGTACAAACACGCCAACTTAGTACCGTAAACTAAGTCGGTGAGTCAATGTCTGAACAAATTGAACTTGCCTACATCTATAAAGTGCTGACGCCACCACATATCTTAGATAAAATTTAATAAATAACGATGCGGCTGAGTATGGTCAGTGTCCACTCAATGAAATAAAGCCCGACATTTTGCCTTATTAAGAGTATCCATAGGATCTTTGGTATGGGTTTAAATTATAAAGCGTATGTTTCTTTAATTTTTATATTCCGTTTATTCGTGACACTATACTACAAAGGACCAAACTGTTTCTTGCAAGGACAATGAGTTACCTCAATCCGTCAAGCTATAAGTTTAATCTACAATTTCCCAAGCAATATAAGAAGATCGGAGACCCTACTGAAAGACAAAGTAGAGAAATCCTAGCATAGATATTTAAAATAGTCACTTAAAGGGCATACACTTTAAGTCTTTAACTTCGCTGTTCTTATTTCATGTAGACATATATCAGTGTCGCGATCTTCTCTGCTGAAGGTTGTCGCAGTGTTGTATCTATTCTAACAATATTTTCTGCCAGATAAACCCAGTTTGCTGAGTTGCTTGTAAGAATTCAATTTCCCTTTTTATTCTATCTAGGGCACTTCAACGGGAAGGGAATACAAGAAGAAAATTGTCTCAGTCTAATTTAATTTCTGTTCCGGTGGATATCCTAAAAACAATATTTGTAATATTGTACTCTCCGCTCACGTATAACACTTGCTAAACTTAACAGGAATTAATTATTATTAGTTGGTGTGGATCCTTTAAATAAATGTCGTTTATCTTACGTTTAGTTTTAGGTAGGCTAAAAACTTGAATTTCAAAGATACATTATTCATCATAGGCATAAGATAATACAGTGGAATAGTATATTGAAAATGGAATTACATACAAATGACATACTTTCAGTTAAATAATGACTTCTATCAACAAAACTGTGGTATGGCCATAGGTTCCTATCTTATCTCCTTAAGAAATATTTGAATGGAAAATTTTGACTAAAATAATGTTAATAACTTAATTTATAAACCTATGGTATGGTAGAGATATGTAGATGATATTTTTGCGATATGACCTTACAGCAAAGAAAAAGGTGATTTTTTAAATCACATTAACGAAAAGGAACCGTCAGTTGATTTTACAATAGAACTAGAGAATAATAATTCATTACCTTTCTTAGATATTTTAATTAAAATTTTAGATAACACATATGAAACCAGTGTTTATCGGAAACAAACACACGCAAATGGGTATTTGAAGTTTAATTTAAATCAACATATGTGTTAAAATAAGGTGTTGTAAAATGTTTGTATGATAAGGCTACAGTAATTTCTTCAAATGATGAAATTTTTACTAAAGAGAAACAATTTATAAAAACTGTTCAATTGAATAAATCAATACCCCGAGAGTTTTATTGATAACCAGCTGACAAACATTGAAAGTAGAGTGAACACTCAACATCTACAACCTGAATTTAGATCTTTAGCTGTAATTCCACATATACATGGTTTATCGGATAAATTACGAATAATCGGAAATAGGTTTTCTGTACGAACGGATTTTCAAACGGGCGCTGTATTATCAAAAACTAAGTCGATAAATATTGTTCAAAATTCAAAAAATGGCATTTCGCTACATGAGGATAAGACTATTTTATGTCCATTTTCAGTAATCGTGTAGAAAAGCGATTTGAAACTTCAAGCAATTGGTACATAGTGAAGGGTGCAATTCTTACATTTAATTGTTTATTTATGTAAGTAATTGTCAATAGTAGATTCTAATATATGTATTGATTCTTCACTACTTCTAACAGTTTTTCAAAAAAATTGGACATAGAATAACGTTAACATTACAGTTGAGTGTAAACTTATTCTATGTCCTCGAGGAATAGGAACTGAGGCAGTTTGTAGTTACTGTTATTATTTATACAAAGATGCACCAGTATCTGGATTGCTTCAATTTTATTGTGAAACAGACAAAGGTAAAAAATAAACATTTAAATTAACATCAATTCATATTAGTCCAGTTAATGGAGCGCAGAAATAACCAAAATCTCTAACTTGAGTGCTAAAGAATGGATTTTGATGGAACCTTATGCAATGTGTTTGTAATGACGTTGATAAAAAAGTTAAAAAAAAAACTAGGAGTAGGAAATGATCGGAAGGGGTAGAAAACTTCCCTTTTATCACGGGTTCCGTAACTTGTAGAATTAGGTCAAAAACGGAAAAAAAAAAACATCTATTTATCTTTTTTGGCCCAAAATAAGATATTTTTACTCTTGTAAATTTTTTCGAAAAATGCATATTTTTCGAGATATGGCCAATCGAAAATTCCCGAAAATGGGGGAGGGGAAATGTAAAAGTTGAAAAAAAATGCTGAAAAAATTCAGGTGAACGTATCATCGAAATACAAGACTTTTTTTATTTGCAACTTTTCAGTAAAGTGTTCACCGAGTTTTTCTCGAAAAACATGAAAAACTACCCCCATCTTTAACTTTGTAGCACTTTAAAAATATGTAATTTAAAAATTTGAAAAAACTCAGATTTATGCCATTGAGGCCTTCTACACATTTTTTTATCTCTTGGGATTTTTTTGTAACTTGCTAATGTTCCGAGTTACAAGCAGTTTTTCACGATAAATAATGTACTGCAGTTTTGCACATTAAGAAATACATGCAAATACATAAAATGAGCATGATTCATATATAAAATAATATGAAACCTATATAGTTATACCATTTTTAAAGGTTCAATATAATTTTTAAATTGAAAATGTGAAAAGTTTTCCTTTTTAATGTGCAAAAATGTAGTAAGTACAGTATTTATCTTGAAGAACTGCCTGTAACTCGAAAAATTAGCAAATTACAAAAAAATTCCAAGAAACAAAAAAATGTTTAGAAAGCCCCAATGCATACGCCTGAATTTTTTCAAATTTTTAAATTACATATTTCTATGTCCCAGAGGCCTTCACTCCTATTGGTTACAGGGACATAGTATACATTGACTCATTGCGGTGTGAATATAAAGGACATAGAATATAATGGTTCGACATTCTAGACACGTAAGAATCACAGATAGGAGAAAATCAGTTGGATTGATAAGTAGCTCTGTGAACATAGAATAACTTCATGTAAAAATTAGAAAATCTGAAAAAAGTGGACGTAGGCTAGTCTGATTCTCAGGTAGCGATTTATAGTGTTCCGTGTGAGTGCATTAAACATTTATGTATAAGAGTCATTCTCAAAATAGACCTCTCATTCGAATTTCTGAATCTTAAATAATTGTTTAGCTTCAAATGACAATATATTCACATGGCACCAACAGTTGCAGTTTTATAATAACATATTGACCATCAGCAGTGCACTTTTTATCCATTTTCTATTTTTTTCGGAAGAAATTGCAGATACTTCTAATGAATTTTGTCCATTATGTTACCGAACTTTAAAAAAGTTTGTTCTCAATTAGAATTAAAATCAAAAATAATTGAGAAGTAATGGACAACTAGTGCTTTACACCTTTACTTGACCTTTTTTCAAAAGTCGCGTCAATTTGGGTTTTATTTAATGCTATAGTTCCACTTTGTAACTATTTTATCAATTTCTGAAACAAAAAGTTCCCTAAAACAAATAAAAAGGTTTTATTTATTACCTATTCATATTTAAATCTTTGTGTTTTAGTTGTATTATGCTTACATTGAAAAAGGTTTGAAAATATTTGTAATTTTGTTACCATGATGTTTTCATGGTAACTTAGTGGACAAGAAGTAACATAGGGGACAATCGAGGTATTAAATAAAAACATCTTGCAACAAAACATTTAATAAAATGGTATTCTTAACAAAAACAATGTACGCCTCTAAAAACATATTTAAACTTTAAGGAAACTTGTAATAGATAAATAAACCTTTTAGATACATATAGCAAACTAATACTTTATTTTTCAAAAATATCAACTGAGGTATCGAATTTATAATAGATTCGATTGCCATTGGTTTTTAAAACTGGAGTTTTAAGGACTTTTAAAACTTGCTGAAAAGTAATGTACGAAATATCCTCTTCGTCCATTCGAAATTTGTTGTATTGGAATCAATCGCTATTAAGAACATAACTTTTATCTCTCCATCATCTTCATCCACTTTGAGCAACTCCTGCATATCTATACTGTGTGCTATTTTTTTTTGGCAGCCGAAATTTGGATCAATAAAATGTTCCAGTGGCAATAACCACACTTTATGTTTATTAACTTTTTTCTCCAACTGCTCGTTTCTAATTTTTAGTTTCTTATTTTCCAAATATATCTCAGCGAAGCTTCTTGCGTCCACGAGTTGAATTTCTTTTATTTTGATTTACTGTCTCATCTTCAGCCGATAGACCTGGGGCAGGGGGGGGGGGGGGGTGTATTTTCATTCGCACACATCAAAATATTCTGCATGATTCTCTGTTGATTTTTCTGTCTACGCCACATTCTTCTTGTTCGCGTCTTTTCTCTTTCTGAAATATCATTTATTAATCGTTTCTTTGTCATGATATCGCGCCCTAGCCTTTTGTTTGCTTTCTTCTGCCTTCTCCACATTTCTTTTCAATTTTTTTTGAGTAAAGCGAACGCCACTGCTTTTCAGCAGCTGTTAAAGGCATTTTCCTCGATCTAAAATAAAGTTATATAACCTTTTTTTCTGTTGAATGAACTAAACTTCCCTTTTTGTCCGCTGCGTTACTCTCAGTCCCCCGCATGACTTTCTAAAAAGTGACGCAGTGGACTAGTAACGTAGTGGACAAAATAACCTCAAAATCCATGTGTACAGTGGAAATGACAAATTATGCTAATTTTAAGATGTACTATGTTTTTGTCTATTTATTTCATATTAAAAACATGATTACATTAGATAAATGAAATAAAACCTACCTGGATTTAGGGTAACACAGCGGACAAACAATTATTACAAATCGACACCGACAACACTGATTAACGTATGGGTTGAACAAGACTAACCTCTCAAATAAAATAAATGCCCAATTCAAAACTTAACGGTTTTTCTTAAGATTCTGTTAATGTTTCGCCATCTACTGGATATTTTTTAAATTATATAGGTAGGTAACACAGTGGAAATAACGCAGTGGACGAAAAGTTGTTACATATAAAGATTGCAATAAAACCTAATGAAAAAAAAATATATTGACCAAATTTGCTTGTTTAATGTTAAACTAAATATTGCGGTGTACATAAAAATGCATTGTTGTAATAAACCTGACTTCCATTAAACTTAATAGTACGCTGTGAAGATAGAACTTTGGCATAGTTACAAAGCATTTCTTTGATATTTTGACTACAACCAATTTTATTATGCAAAAATTAAAAGGCATAGAAATATAAAAATTTCAGGGTTTAGATAAGAATTAAATGGTCTATTTAACAGTTGGTTTGGAGTTTTATTAAATTATATTTTACAAAATTTAAGATGCTTTAAAGTTGATTACCTGTCAAGTGGGGTATATTTTGAGAATGACTCATAATCGACGTCAGCTTTCGGAGATGCTCTCTTTCTAACACGCCGCCACTAGAAGAAATAAAGTTAAAAGGGAGCATGTCTAAGGGTGGTGAGTTTAAGATGACGGCAATCGTACGTGAATCATGTAGACCTTTCAACGTAAGACTTGATCAACCCAGAGATTATGCTAGAAAAGGAGAATTCCAGAACTCAAAAATGTATCATGGGCCAGCCGGAATAGCTTTTTTGTGCAAAATGTCGTTTACCCGCAATTTTTTTTTTTTAAGTATAGTTTGGGATGTAGAGAAACATATGCCAACTATCCGCACGCGTGACAGGTGGGGCAACACACTTTGAAATTCAAAAATCGTTCATTTTTTGCCATTTTTCGCTTTATTTGCAATATACCTCGCATATGAAGCATTTTTTGCAAATATATCAAGAGACAGAAAAGTTGAGAAAATTGATTTTGAACATCTTGTTATTCTCGGCATTTTCCCAGAAAATTCTTCTAGTAGGACAGCTGGCAAACATTATGGTGAACGATAATATTCAAAATTTTCACTGATGCCAGTCCATTCTTTGGCCTTTGGGTATGTCAAAACCGATCGTCTGCCATTTCAAAGTGGAAGCTTTAACTTGGGGGGTGAATTCAAAAAGGGGTGATTTTAGGTTTTTAGCGAACCATATTCTTCATAACTATTTCTACATACCATCAAAGAGGGTAATTTGATGATGGGGCGAAGGTAACGGGGTGGCCGGTGGCGGTGGTCGATGGCAAAATGTTTTGATAGTTTTGCCTCTCGTACACACACTTGATCACAATTTTATTTCTTTAGCCCATTTAATATGGGGTGGGGTTAGCGGCAGAGGCTGATGTCAAAAAAAAAAATGAGACCTTTGGTCCATTTAAATAATAGGGTGGGGATGGCTGATACCAACAAATTTTTAAGACCTTAGTTTCTCGTACATACACTAAATCCCAATTTTATTAACTCTTACTTGTTTGCTTTGCCTATTTAACCTTATTTGCCCCCAACCCTTCGACAAAATAAGTTAAAATATAATCTAGTTCCAGATCTCGTTACAGATACACCATAAATCAATATCTTAAACAGCTCCAGAGTAATTGTGCGCACAAAAAAGGTTACAGACAGACCTACAGACAGATTTTTGTTGTTCAAACTTAAAATTTCGTCGGAACATTCTAAACCTATTTGTATAAGAAAAAAAAATTAAAATTTTTCACTTTGACGGCGTTTGCTAGGAAAATGCTACCGATTTTTTCGTCTGCCGATTCGTTATTTATTGTACCATAGATAGACGCAAAAATTATTTTCGATCACTATAGTTCACCGAAACGTAATTTTTGCCACTTTGACAGGCGTCTGCCATACACATAGCTACGAAAAAAATCGTCTGCCCGGGCGAGAATGTAATCTTGAGTTGTTGTATTTATCATTCCTTACATAATTTTTCTTGATAAATGTCGTTCATCAAAACCGGATCTTTCACTTTGACAGCGTCTGCTAGGGCAATGCTACCGATTTTTTCGTCTGCCGATTCGTTATTTATTAAACTATAATTAGACAAATCGAAGGACGCGAAAATTATTTTTGAACAATATAGTTCACCGAAATTTGATTTCTTGCCATTTTGAGTTGCGTCTGCTATGATAATGCTACCAGAAAAATCGTCTGCCTAGGTAGAAATGCCGTCTAAACTAACTATATTTGTCACCCCTGCAAAAATTTTTTTTGAACAATATGGTTCACTAAAACCTAAAATCACCCCCCCCCCCCCCCAAGTTAATGCTTCCACTTTGAAACGACAGACGATCGATTTTGATATACCCAATGGGGAAAAGAAGAAACTGCCATCAGTGAAAATTTTGAATATTATCGTTCACCATAATGTTTGCCAGCTCTCCTACTATTCGTTTAAGAGCTACAGTAGAAAGAAAAATGCTACTTTTCTATTTTTTTTTGTTTTTAGGCGATTATAATAAATATTAATACGAAGTATATCATCGGTATAACGTAAATTATGTTTAAATGTCCAATTTACAGTTTAAATAAAATATGGTTACAGAACTATTTATAATATACATGTTAAACAGAAAAAAAAATAAAACTTTTCAGGTATTGAGGTATTAAAATGATGGGAAAATAAATAAACAAATATATATTTTCACAGACTATTTATTTTATGCATAGTACAGCGTACATGCGTTTCAAGTATGACTTAATAGAATAGAATAAGTTTATTTATAAATTGATCTACTACAATGTAATTATTAAAAACTGAAACATTATGATGAAATAAACTAAGCCCCCACATTAATAAAACTTTATTTATTCCCTTTTCCTGTTATAAGTCTAATTACCAAATTACAACGAACTGAATATACTACTGGACGAAAATCAATCAATATCGATATTATCTAACACTGATGTGAAATATCATGGCATTTATATGGATTCTCATTTCAAGTGAGATATTCATATACATAAATTGGTTAGTAAATTAAGAAGTACACTGTACCTCTTTAATAATCTTCGAGATATACTAAATAAATATTGATCAACTTAGAACAACTTATCTTGCTTTAATTGAATCTCAATTGCGATATGGCATAATAGGGTAGGAAGGGTTATTAAAAACTAACCTTAGTAGTCTAAAAAAAAATCTAAATATAAAAAAAACAATAACTTAAGCATGAGATATATTACACAAGATGCCAAAATAATGGACATCCGCCAATTATACTGTCACTTCTTAGTAGTAAAAAGATACTCTGAAGAAAAGAACTTGATAAATCACAAACACCAAACCAGATATAAAAATGATGTTTTTTGTAAAATAATGTCAAAAACCATCGGTCAGAGAAGTCATAACTTCCTTGCTCCGTAAAAAATTTTTTTACTGAAATTAAAAACATAAAATGTTCATAAATTTAGAATATTTTCCACCAAACAATTTGTAATGAGAACTGAAAGGAAAAAAATAATGATTTAATAGACGGTGACGGTGACTTGAGAAGCGGTTAAGAAAACATTTTAAGAAAAACATTTAAGAAAAAATAATTAAATCACAGTCGACCGTCATTTTAATCACCTGAAATTTAGCAGTATATGCTTATCTTATGTTTTATATTGTATATCATTGTTAAAGTACTTGGTGTTATATTTATTTTCTTTTTTTATAATATATACCATTTTAGTAATTTTAGTGTTGATAAGGTATTATTATGTTATGTATATGTATAATGTGTTGTGTATGTGTATATGTGTGTATATATGTATTATATTTATTTTTTTGTGTGTCCAATGCTCGCTCAAGTGCTCTAAATAGCAAATGTGGGGGCTTAGTTTATTTATCATAATGTTTCAGTTTTAACAATTACATTGTAGTAGATCAATTTATTAAATAAACATTATTCTAACAAGTAAATTATATATAGTTCTCTAAATATATTTTATTTAAACTGTAAATTGGACATTTAAACATAATTTACATTATACCGATGATAAATTTCGTATTAACATTTATTGTAATCACAAATTGAAAAGTAGCATTTTTCTTTCGTCTGTGGCTCTTAAACGAAGAAATTTCTGGGAAAATGTTCAAAATTGATTTTCTCAACTTTTCTATCTCTTGATATATTTTCAAAAAATGCTTCATATGCGAGGTATTTTGCAAATAAAGCGAAAGATGGCAAAAAATGAACGATTTTTGAATTTTAAAGTGTGTTGCCCCACCTGTCACGTGTGCGGATAGTTGGCATATGTTTCTCTACAATCCAAACTATACTTTAAGAAACGACATTTCGCAAAATGATCCTTTTTCAATCTATTCCGACTGGCCTGTCATAGGATCCAGTGGGACTGCGACAATTTTGGAAAAAGAGAGCAGCGCAACTAAAAGAAAATTTAAGGAATTTCCGCAATCGCGACAGATGGCGCGATTGCCGCCAAACATGCTATACAGCAAGCGGAGGCCAACTTGAATAAATTTCATGAATAAAAAAAAACGTCTGGCAAGGTTTTGTGAATAAGAAGGAATCCGCTATTATTTTGTTAAAATAGGATAACTGTGTATCAAATTATTCTATAGATTTCTGTACCAGCTGATTTCCAATCCCCAAAGACGAAGTAAGTAAAAATAAAATAAATATAATTTAATGTCTCACGTGACTATGGAAATACATAAACAACAGACTGTCATGTTTGACGTTTTTGGAAGTTAAAGTTTTGATAACGGAAATAGAAGGAATTTTTCCGAAACGTTAACAGCCATCAATTTAATTTTCAATTATAGGGTCGTTTAATATTGTTGTTTCAGTTTATATATTTTTAGGTGTTTGATATTTTGTACTAATCAGTGGTATTGAAAATCAACCCGTCTGATCCGTTATTCTATAAAGTAAAGTATGCTTTAAAAAAATGTCGTTACTTTTTAATATAAGGCACAGACAGGCAAACTAGAACATAAAAACAACAAAAAAAATATGAATATATTAATGCAACTCAGTGGCGCAATGGTTACGGCGTTAATCCTGCGGCCAGGAGTCCCTTGTTCATATCCTGGCTATGGATGTTTAGTGGTGTTTCTCTCGTGTTGCCGAGACGGTAGTAGTGGGCAAGACCGCGCTTGTGTGAGAGACCATTTTTATCATTACCATTAAGATATCTTTATTAAACATACTTTGTGTAATTATGAACATGTCATTTCAATAAAGTTTATTAAATTTCAGTTCACAATGTACGAGAGCACGGCTAGCCGCTCTCCTCTCTTCTCCTGAGTTTGAGTCTCAACTGCGGCAGGTGGCAATGTCGCAGGAAATGGATGTTGTTTTGTTGTCTATGTGTGCATGTCCTGGTTGAGTGGTGGAATAACTATAGCTAAACTATTCCAGGGCGTCAATATATTTAAAAAAAGCAGTGAACTAAATGGTAGAAAACATTTTTTTAAGCGTCGCGACGCCCGACGTCATGCATATTTTTTTTATTTTTCTACCCTAATTTTCAGTGGCAGGCAGTAGGACTATAACACTTTATACATAATATAATTAATTTTCTTCAATAGTTCACAAGAGAAATGTATTTCCCTTGATAAAAGAATCACCCTGTACATGAACTGAAAAGGTTTTGGTACAAATCGGATGATATTTAATGCTCTTTTGATAATATCCTTTCTTATTTTTCATCATAATATCCAATTTCGTTGTACCATTCGAAAGAACGTGTTATTCTGATTTCAACGAGATAACATACTCTTATTTTCCATCTAAATAAAAAAAGAGTTCTGTGATGTCGGGTCGTTAAGTGTAATTTCTAGCACCCGCCGAACGGAGGCCTGCAACGCATAGCTCAGCGGTAACGAGCCCGGTTATAATCTAAATTAACGAGCATTTAGTGGGAAGGTTCCAGTCGCTTCCAGTGGTTACCCATTTTAAATAAAATCATTCATGTCTCTAAAAGTATACTAGAAAAATTGTAATTTTTAAAGAACTATTTTTAGTGAAATAAAGTTTAAATGTTCATTAAACTTTTTACATTGCATGATAAATATGAAAACATTGCATCGGCGTCGGCGTACTTGAACGCCGATATGAAATGATCAAATAGCGATGAGACTAAATATGTGCTCGCTTTGATATCATATGTTTGTAGTTAGAAATTTCGAAATTTCGCATGAATGCTATCGGCAACACCCGATTGCAACTTATTGATTTACGACTATAGTTGTTTAAGAACCAAGTTGCGAACCTTAAGACATTTGAAAAGAAAAGGGAATATGGGGGATTTCTTTAATTTTCTAAATCAATTTGAAATATATTGATAATGTAACAGGCAACAGAATTACTGCCACACACTTCAACACAAAAGTATAAAGTTTCTCAACTAAAAATCTTTCCTCGCATTTGAGCCATTACATATGTACATTGTTAACCGTAAACGAAACTTTAGGGATTGTGAAGTGGAGAGCGAGACTCATATTCGCATTTAGAATTCTCAGAAATATTAATGTCAAAAAACTTGGATTTGAAGAGGGACGCTAACGATATTCAAATTGAATTGACTTAGTTCAAACAGCACCATGCTGTTTCTGACGGGTGTATCGGTTTCAAGCTGATACCGATGGAAAAGTAAATATTGGTTTTTTTCCATTTTTACACACAAATTAATACACTTGAAAAAGCTATTAAATGAGTGAAAGATTTACTTCCAGACATGCCATATTTACACAAGTAATGTCGTTTTTAGCACACGTTAAGTAGAAATAAAAATAGCACAAAACTTTGTTAAAATATTTTTAATTTTGTTAGATATACACTTATACAGTGTCCTATATGTACAAAGCAGAGATGGGTCAAAGAAACTTTCCAAATTTGATAAAAGTCTATAAAAGTCATGTAAATAATATAACTGTATGCACTTAGCTGGTATCAAAATGAAGCTTGCATCATCACGAATCAGATTTCACCATAAAATAGGCTATCAATATACCCAATGGAAAGTTAGAAGGAAAACTTCCTGGAAATTTTAGGAGTTTTCAAAACAAAAAGTTTCCAGGAAGTTTTCCTTCTAACTTTCCATTGGGTATATTGATAGGCTATTTTATGGTGAAATATGATTCGTGATGATGCAAGCTTCATTGTAATACCAAATAAGTGCATACAATTATATTATTTACACGACTTTTACAGACTTTTATCAAATGTGGAAAGTTTCCTCGACCCATCTCTGGTACAAAGCTTATGACTTTGTTACGTTTAAGTATATGAACCTTTCAGACGCTCTTAAAACCATTCGATGGCTTCTTTCAGCGGTATAATAATTTTAGCTAAAAATGAACGAAATTTAGAACAATTATTCTGGTGATAATTATTATCAGACGATTTGCATTTATATTTTGCATATTGATTATTGATTTGATTTGATTAATTTACCAGCGTGCGGTAGGCATTACTGCCACTCCCAAGTTATACAGATGGGCCTGCTACGTCCACGCTGGGTTGGACTAAGGTCATGCTTGTTGCCAACAGCGAGAGCCACATGGCGCATGGTAAAGGAATGTGGGATGGGAGGTGTAGGTATTTGTGAGATGCGTTACCGCATTGTGTCGTGAGGGAGCATTTAAGCCCCCTTTTTTTGTATTTTTGGTTCTGGGCTTCTGCCTATTCTGGGTCTTCTTGTGAGATATGTTGCCGCGTTGTGTCGCTGCTATCTGTGCTCCTATTTTTGTACCTCTGTTTCTACAGGTCTTCTTCTTCTTCTTCTTCTAAGGCTTCTGATTCATCCGTTTCTGATTCTGGTAGAGTATATATCGCTTCGATTGCTTTGTGAAATTCATTCTTTCCCCTCGCTTTTCTTTCCCAGTATGTTTGGTCCTTTCCCAGTTTGTTCATGATCCTCTCGATTGTTGTTTTCCACGTGTAACATGGTCTCCCCATTTTAAGTTTGCTGCTGTTCAGTGTTAGTGCTTTCTTCAGTAGGTGTGTTGGTTCCCTTCTTGTACGTGTCCCCAGTACTTCGTTGCGTACATTTCTATCCTTTTTGTGATTTCCACGTGTAACCTGGTCTCCCTGTTTTTAGTGTAGAATTTAATGTAGAATTTTTCACTTATCAACGAGCGTAATTTTGACCTGAAAACCTCATTTGATAATTTACTTAAGAAAAATATTATATAATCAGATTCATAACACTATATTGTAACACCCACAACGTCAAAAAATATGCAATACCACAAAACACACTCCTGTTAAACTAGACACCAACAAAAAGTCAGGATCAACAACACTTCTCTGTGATACCTCTCCTCCCCTCCATTCCCCTCTCCTTTTGATCCGCTCTACCGCACCACACCAAAAACATTGCACCTAGCTCTGGATCATATAAAAAACCAATCACCACTCACAAAATCGTCAATCGAACGTCCCGAGGTATGCATCAAACACTCATCCCTCACCTAACTCAAAACTGTATCCTTCGCACTCTGTATCCAGACCAAGTGATGGCACACAAAAAGAAATGTGTTTTCTATGTTTTCTCCTTCCAACGATGGCCCAGCGCTCCACACAGACAATTCCCGTCGCCGTCGATCCCTCGCACCAGTAGTCAATGTGTCCTCGCTCCCGCGCTCCGCAGTAGATACATCATTCTTGTGCTTTCCGGAGAGCTACTATCTCCCGTTTACCCCCTGCTTGTCACTATTACGGTCCTAGCCTTTTTAAACTTTTTAATAAACTTTCTTAGTCCCACCCTAGCCGCACCAGAAACATAAACAATTTGTATGTTTCCATAGCATGGATTAGGCTTTCCAAATTCCAATGGCACCGAAACCAAGCCAATGGCCACCAATTCCATCCAAATTCCCATTATATTCTTAAATTGCTTCAATTCCACACAATGCACTGTCACCCTGATGGGGCACGCCCCTGGCCAGACTCATATGTAAATTTGCTAGAAAGAATTGTTTATTGACTTATTTTTAAGTTATTACACTTGACAATGAGCGTAATTTCGACCTGAAAACCCTCACTTGATATTTTACCTAAGAGAATATTATGACCATATACGTTTGATTATTACGGGTTCAGTTTATATTAAATTCGCCTGAGTATTTTTAATAATTATGAAAAAAGATTATTTGAAGGTTAACAAAAGAAATTTATATGACCATACTTTACAGACAGATCAAATTCATTTGAATATTTTTATAATGGTTAAAAAAATAATTTACAGGTTTACAGAGCGATATCATGCCATGATTTAATTTATTGCCATAAACTTGTCGACAATGTCGACTCTTCAAGGGTGATGGGCCTAAACCCTTCAATGGTTATAAATATACTTGTCTGGGAAGGTACTTAAAAATGAAAAAGGAGGTACTTATCTTGCTTTTGCCTGTCTTGGGTTGTTTGTTTAATTACGCTCTTTTCGTTTCTTAATACACAACACTGGTCACAAAACTGTGTTAGTTGTTTTCAAATATTAATTCTATTTCAACTTTGTTCTTTTGATATGAGGTATCAATTTGCGCGTAAATTCTTGGGCTATAATTCACCTAATTTTTATCAAATTTGACGGAGTTTTTCACGGCAATTTTGCGTTTATAGTGGGAGTGTTTCAGACACCCAACCGTTCGCTTCGAAGGCACAACCGACCGCATTTATATTTTGCATATTGGTATAAAATTACATGCTCAAAAAATCTGAATACATGTGTCTTATATAAACATTAGGGTGGTCTAAAAACGACTTAATTTTTTATAGAGGGTCTCGATCCCCCCAAAAATTACTTTTTGGGAATTTTTGAATAGTTTTTCAGGGTTAGGGACAATCTTGCATTGAACTTATAGGACTTGGAGAGGACTATCCATCGAAGAATTTGATGTATATACATATGGGTTTGTCGCCCCTAACACACCTCCACGGTGCCCCGAAGACTATCCTTAAATAAAAAAATGTAAATTCTTCAGGGAATTTGAGCACTCTATTTTCGTTTTTTCTTCAAAAATTATTACTATTCGTCTAAAATCCTGTTTTCTGAGATCGGACTGGCAATCTGTTATTTTTAAATAACATCAATTTATTTTCAAATATTTTCCAATTGTTTAAACAATCAATTAACATTTATTTTCAATTTTTTTTCAAATAATGCTAGAAAACTCAGCTTTATATGTAATAGACCCATAACATTTTATATTTTAGATATCTTACCTATATTATTAGTGCAGTTGAATTGATTTTTTTCGGCGACAACATTCCACCTGCAATTTTATTGTTGACTCTTATGTATTATGACGTCCTGATTACGAAACAAATATTTGTGCCCAAAAATTCCTTGTGCATCAAAAGTTATATGCACTTTTTGACGCGCTTTCACGCATTTTCAACTTACCTGCTTAATATATCTTGTACTAGTAATCGGATGGCAATTTTAAAAATACTGGCTTCTTTGGAATAAAGTTCTTAAAAAATATAAATCTGTCCGATGTGTATTTGTCAATCCGCCATCTTGGAAAAAAATAGAAAACAATAATGGCCGAAAGAATCAAAATTGAATATCTTTTCTATAAGAAGGAGTAATTTCACCAAAATTGGCAAAAATAAAACTCATTTATGGTCAAATATATTGCACTAATCCCGGTCGCCGTGTGTCAAAGAGAACGGTCAAAGATGGCGGACGAAATAAAATTTTTAATTCTTCGTCAATTATCAAGTATGTATGTATGTATGTATGTCACTTTTTTTTCTTTTCGATTGTACGTCATTTTATATACTTTTAGGAGATAGAGTTCATTTTTTTTAATTTTTGAAAAATAGTGCGTTTTTTTATTTTCAAAAAAAGTTCATTGTAAAAATTTTCAAAAATGTATTTTCTTTGACCCTTCTTTTTTTCACACAATTTTCATCTAAATGAAATGAAATATGCTATAGAAAGTCTCGTATAACTTCAAAAGTTTGGTACAAAATGAAACTCCATTAATTTGAAAAGGAAATTTTTTAAGCATACGGATGGTAATAATAATAATATATGAATATATGATCAATAATCGGAACCAAGCAGTGAAGACTAGAGTAGTATTATTTTTGATGGGTATGCCGATGAACAGAATAACACTAAGAATAACGAGCACATTCGTCGTTTAGAAAAAAATGTTTGCTTAAGTATATCAGTCACATTATGAAATTCCCGGTTAGTCAAAAAAAATTTCTAGCAAATAGTAAAAATAAGGATAGCTTTATAAAATTATTGCGCAAAGAGTTGATAGATAATGACTTTAACGTTAAAATATGCAGAGAAGACGCCGATACTACAATTGTTTAAACTGCTATTTATTTGAAAACCAAAGACGATCAAGTTATAATAGTTGGTGAAGACATTGACTTTTTGGTTATAATGACTCAACTAGCATGGAATCATCATAAAAGAAATAGAATCCACCTAGAGGTAATAGAAAAACGCTGTTTGAGAGTATATTTTCAAGTTCAAAAATGATTAGGTTCTAAGAAAAATCCGTTACAATTCGGGTGACTTATAACTGAGAATGGCTTAATGCTTCATGTTATGAGTGAAAGTAACGCTTTTCCTAAAAATTTACTAAGTGATATTTCTTGTAAATGTAAGGAACGCGGTGAAAATAATCAGTGTAGCTGTAGAAAACTGAATATATAATGTTCTATTACATGTGCCAATGCTTCTTCTACCTTTGATGAATCGGCTATCGATGAGGAAATGCTGTGAAATTATGGCATATGACGGTAATGAAACTAATATAGTATATTTCATTTTGTTTCGATGAAAATTGAGTGAAAAAGGGAGGGCCTAAGAAAATACATTCTTGAAAATTGTAAAGATGCACTTTTTTGAAAATTAAAAAAAAGCACTTTTTTGAAAATTAAAAACAAAATGAACTCTATCCCCTAAAAGTATTTAAAATGACCTACAATCGAAAAGAAAAAAAGTGACGTACAGTGCCTTCTTGCCACAGGTTTACAAAAAAAAAAAAAAATGTCCGACCAATGGGATTTCATTACCATACTTCGAAGGTTTTTGACGTGCTGAATACGATGCCGTAGTCGGTTTTGCTCCATCACGTCAGGATTTCGAGAAAACTTAACCGAAATGAGCTAAAATAACTTTTTCGCCTTCGTTTGTACACAAATTAATTAACTCAAGCGACCCCAAAAACCCCCGACTAATAAGTTTTGAGGCACAATCTTCAAATTTTGATGAATTTCTGGATTTTAGCATCTGCCATATTGGATCCGCCATCTTGGATTTAGAAATTATTAAATTCTGACTTCAGATTTGTGATCAGCGACCCCAAAAACCCCCGGGTAACAAAATTCAGCCCAAAATATTGAGTGAATTAATTTATGCATGAACGAAAAAGGTATTTTTAGCACTTTTAGATTAAGTTTTCTCGAAATCCTGACGTGGTGGCGCAAAACGGACTATTGCATCGTGTTCAGCACGACAAAAACCTTCGGGGTGCGGTAATAAGATCCCATTGGTCTGACATTTTTTTCTTTTTTGTAAACCTGTGTAATTGACGAAGAATTGACCGTTCTTTTTGACATGTGTCCGGGATTGGTGCATTATATTTGACCATAAATGAGTTTTATTTTTGCCAACTTTGATGAAAGTACTCCTTCTAATAGAAAAGATATTCAATTTTGATTCTTTCGCCCATTTTTGGTGTTTGCTATTTTTTTCCAAGATGGCGGATTGACAAATACACATCGGACAGATTTATATTGTTTAAGAATTTTATTCCAAAAAGACAGTATCTTTAAAATTGCCATCTGATTACTAGTACAAGATATATTAAGCAGGTAAGTTGAAAATGCGTAAAAGCGCGGCAAAAAGTGCATATATCTTTTGACGCACAAGGAATTTTTGGGCACAAATATTTTTTTCATAATCAGGAGGGCGGGGAGAGCGTAGAGGCGACTTCAATGTGAATGTCAGTCGATATTCCATTGAAGCAACGTCGAGCGACGTTAGTACTTGGGTGACCTATCTTGGGAAATACAGCGTTCTCGTCCCACCTTCTAGCGGCTTGTATATCAGTGTATACGGGGAAGCTACGTAATTTCAGACGTGGATTACCTAGTGGATATACCATCCTTCGGAGGGGATGTAAAGCAGGCGGTCCCTTGTCTATTAAATGTTAGGCAAGTAAAAGATCCGTACTTTTCTTAAGGGAAGAGGTTCGGCAAAATTTCCAGGTTGGGGGTAGCTCGTCTCCTGGCGTCGATGATAGGCCCTGGTAGCGGAAATAGGCCGACGTTAAATAAATAGATAAAAAAAGTAATCAGGAAGTCATAATACATAAGAATCAACAACATTTCAGGTGGAATGTTGTCGCCGAAAAAAATTAAATTAGATCAATTCGACTGTACTATATCTAATAAGCCCTCATTTGTTTAAATGTTTTCTTTTCTCGAAAATTCGTCAAAAACCCCGTTTTCTGAGATCGGACTGGCATGGCAGTCTGTTTTTTTAAGTGAAATCAATTTATTTTGAAATAACTTCCATTGTTTAAATAATAAATTAATATTTATTTTCAACCTTTCATCAAATTATGCTAGAAAAGTCAGCTTTTTTTTGTAATACATATTGAAATTTGTATATTAATCAATTTTACATTTTTCATATCTTAGGTCTATAATTTAACAAACCATAATTTATTTAAACAAAGTAAACTTGTTTAAACAAATGGGTAAGATATCTAAAACGTAAAATATTATGGGTCAATTACAAAAATAAACTGACTTTTCTAGCATAATTTGAAAACGCAGGCTTTTCTAAGGTGTTCGACACTTTCGACCTCAATATATTGCTCTTAAAAATGGATTGTTTCGTTTTTTGCTATTGTCTGTTGATGATATTTTTCCAATCTTCTGAAAAATGGATTGTTTCGTTTTTTGCTATTGTCTGTTGATGATATTTTTCCAATCTTCTGGACAGAAAAATTGTTTTCTACCCAAAAGATCGATGTATCTCATACTGGGTTTATGTCTGTCGAATATCTGGCGACATCTGGTGTTTCGCAAGGATCAATTTTTGGGCCATTGCTTGTTAACCTATTTATATATGATATTGTGTCAAAGTTACAAGAATAGCTATGATAAATTTGATTCAAGTCAACTGCATTGTTAATTCCGTAAACGATTGTTATGGACAGTGAAATTTCATTTTTTTTTTGGATTCTAGTTTTATTTAGTTTTAACTTAAAGATAGGATTTTGCAGAGCGAGAGGGAAATATGCTTTTAGTTTCGGTTTATTATAAATATTTAAAAAATCATAAATGGTATAATCTTTAAAATAGTTTCAGATACTTCCCATTGCTCTAAGGAATACAACCATATACAGTTTTTATTATAAATTTTGTATATAGTTAAATGCCATACTCTAATAATGAAATTAGGAACTATTTTCATTGACAAACTATGATAATCAAGTACACCAGAAATATACAACAAAAATATATAGTTGTATTCGTTAAAACAGTAGCAATTATTTAAAACAGTTTTAAAGATTATACTGTTTAGTTTTTTAAATATTTATAATAAATCGAAAATAAACGCATATTTCCCTCTCACTCTGCAAAATCCTATCCTTAATGTTATGTTTTGTTACAAACAGTTCATTATCTTGTGTACCTGTCCTGCTCTGTAAATAGATATTACCTACTGAGCAGTATTTGTTAAATAAGTACGTAAATAAATAATTCAATACAGAGCTATAGATTGTATCTATTTAAGTCTATTGAGGTTTTCTTTGACGTAGTAGGTTCATTCCCTCACGTCTCTTTTTTATGGTTGCAATTTCTAAAAGATTTAATTTCATGTCATAACCTTACCTCGTTTATTTTGACCCTACGATATGTGTCCGTTTTTGCATGTAATGTATAGCAAAAGCTTAACAAATCACGTGCGATATCTACCAAAAAGTTAATGTATTTAGGTAATATTTTCACACTTATCTCAAAAATAAATAGCAGCAATCGAAACGTTAATATTTTGCTGTGTAAATGTGAACATATATTTCGTTTAATGTGTATCTAGGGTATTATTTAAGTCGCATACATATTGTATAATATGTATAAGCTTTTATTGCACTAGAATTCGGTAACATTAACTAAATAAATTATAAAACTGCAGTTTCATCGTAATCTTTACTATATCTACTTACTAAAATAAATGCCGTATGAGCAATATTTATCGTACTTTGTAGATACCTAGAAAAATAATATTTACTCACCTGCAGCCATTTTGGACCGCTTCCTTTTTCACAGAGTTTCACATATTATTTATTTCATAATGTTCTACACATATCTTTATTTCACATAATTTATTTATATACTGAACCATCATTTATTTATATTTAGTAGATTCTGAAATAAAACAGACGTTTATAAACATTTTTTCTCGTATTTTTTATTGATTTTAAAGTTACTGTTATTATTACTGCTACCTTTTAAATCACTAATTATTTTTTTTACTCTATTTAAAAATATCGAACGAAATATATGGAACGTTAAAAGCGTTAAGAAAACGTTGGCTGTGCAAATTAAAACATAGGATGCATCATATTGGATTATTCTTATTTCGTAAATATACGAAAACGAAGAGTATATTACATTTGATCGGGGCATTTAAAACCGTAAATATCTCGTAAAGCAAAAATTTTCCTACCATTGTTAGTCAACGAATTCTGAGCAACTTTCAGAATGTACGACTGTCTGTCCGTCCGTCACGTTTCTTGTAAGTACGATAACTCGAGACAGAAAAGGCCAATTGCATTGAAATTTGCGCAGCAAATTAGAGTTAGCTAGAGGAAGAAGCTGGTTTTGAAAAAATCGAACTGTCAATATAAGTTGTACATTTAAAAAAAAATACATGTGAATAGTGTTGTAACCTTTGGAACAATCCTACGAACAAAAAATACTGCATAGTATACCGGCGAACGTTTCGCCGATCAAGAAAGCACCATCGGGAGATGAAAATAACTTATTTTCAAAAACTGCGAAGAGTATGCTATAGAAAGTTCAAGAATTATTTTGAAAAAATTAATAATCCACTTGCATAAGCGGTTTTTTATCACTCGATATATATGTTTTTTCAAATCTCATTTAAACAGCTTATATGTCTGTTTAAATGGGTACATGAATTAATTTGTAATCTCTGTGAAAACAGTTCCATTGTATTTTATTTCAATATATTTTTTTGTTCATTATAATCCGTATATTCAAGAATATTGCGTTTAAAATCATATATATTCCTAAATTTCAAGTGAATTATACGAAATCTATCATTTATTTCTTTCTCTGAAAGACGTATTTGCATTTTTGAAAGGTTATAAATTATCTCTTTTCATTTGTTTACCAGATATTATTAGAAAAAGGTTTTGTACTGTTTTTATATATCTTAATTAACTTGTTTCTTCAAGGCTTGTTATTTCAGAATGTTGCGCCCTCGGTTCACCGGAAAGGGGACGTCTAAGCTTAGCCGTGCGGTTAGACACACCTTGGGAGTTGTACGGAAAACTTTCAGGCCGTAATTAAATAGAACTACGCAGAGTTAATTACGTAACATACATATGCCCTTACAACTTTCAGTTATGCACAAATACACAAGGATATAAACCAAGTTATCATAACAAGTTTCATCACATAAAGATCAAAAGTTTGCTTCCGTTTATTTTCAGAACCAGAGTTATTAATTACTTTGTGAGTAATTTTATTTGGAGGAAGTTTTAGATGATTATCTAAACTACCGTCGCCCGAGTTTCATCCCCTACCGACTAAGAGATGTTTTTTTGTTCCAGCAAAACTTGTTATTAAATAGTCGACGAGAGCTTCTTGACCTCCGACTTGAATTTAATGAAAATAGTGAAGTATGGAACTTTGTGACTAAAATTTATTCAAATGTTTGGACTTTTTTAATTCGAATACACAGTTAATTTGAAATCAACTGCTAAAACCCACAGTTCTCAACTGTCTAATGTTCCTCTCATACTTCCTTATCAGATAGAGAACGTATCAATCTATCCTGAAAAAGGTATAATAACGCGTAGGATCACTTTACTCTTCGGTGATACAGGCCGAAGTGGCGGGTTAACCACTAGCGTCCAATATTAGTATATGTTGAACTATTGTTGAATTTTAAATTGCAATATATTTGTTATCAATTATCTGACAAATTTCAAATAATAATTCTTAGAGTTTCTCATATGTATAGTGCCCATTTAGTGGAAAAAGCTCTTAAGTTTATTAGAAACTTACTTTGTTTTAAACATTTTTTATGGTGGTTAATGTGATAAGTATAATACACGTATTTCAACTTTATAGAAACTTTTAATAGTGCCATGTCTGCGCAGGTGCAACGATTTTTTGGTTGAATGATTATTTTAAGTCTGTGTTACCTGTCTGCAAATGGTGAATCGTCCCTTTTTGCTCATTTGTTATTTATTGTAACTTATTTATATTGTTACACAGACCGCGACAAGGAATAAAACTATTCTAGTAGTTATTGAATTTTACAATATTATCAAAACAATTTGTTAATAGTCTTATTTCATTCATTGCACTGTTCGCAGCATTGACTTCAATAGACAGCAGATATTTCAATGGAAAACCTCAATCTTCATGCCAGTACAAAAAAGGATAACGGAGCCTGAGATAACTACAAATTGCTTAATATCACACGCCGGTCAGTGCAGTCTTCAGCATCGTCTATCCTGGCAAATACTTCCCAAGTAAGCGGGAATTGTTGCGTCACTAGAGAACAAATACTGAATTTACCACAACTTATCGATAAGGTGGGAAATATAACATGCTTATGTACTACCTGTCAAGGTGAAAGAAATGAAAGGGAAAGATAGTCAGCTGATGTCATTCCCCTCTACTTCATTGACTGATGTAAACATTTATGATATTCCATGGGCGAGCCGCATACCTTTGCTTCTATTTTCGCTTGATAGACAGTACTTTTGTTTCGTAGAGTATCGTAAGGCTTTTGAGAATGTTAAACAGGACCAACTGAGCTGTATTTTTGAAGATGAAAATACTCAGATATCTGGTCTTCATTATTCGTTAGTAAACTTTGCTTTGGTGAAAATCGACAACACTAACTCCGACAAATATAAAGTTGACAAAGGCATCAGATAGCGATGTGTTCTGTCAACATCTCTACATCTACAGCGAACGCGTGACGCTATGTCTACCGAATAATTAGCGGATGGAGTAACTATTTAAGATTCCTAACTTGTAATTTGCCGATTTGCACTGTAGTTGCAACAAGTGAAGATGAACTTATACATCTCGACTTTTTTTGAGTAATTCTACTTGATTTTGAGCGAAGATATAGTGGTAATAATGACTGCAGCGTGACGAATACGCACAAGAGATTCATTGGGCTTGACATACAGTTTACTGCACCTTCTTCCTCCTCAATCCTCTAATTGAATTCAGAATGTTCATTTCCTTTAGAAGTGCCTAAGATTTCTCAGATAGCCTCATACCGATCTAAGATGTGTCGGTATGTTTCATCATTTCCGCATTTTATGCATAGTTCCTTCTTCATATACCCACCAGTAAGAATAGATGTCTCTTAAATTCGCAGTAATCTGTTAAAACTCGGATTAAATATTGCACGATCTTCCATTTCCGACCCAGTAACCGGGCGAACTACTTTGATTCGATTAACTTCATCACAAAGTGTCAGGCTTATTTTCTAGAATCCCGCTGAGTCCTTAAATCACACAAAATATACTCCTGGATCTCATACTAGCAAGGCAGACTACTTTGAGAGTCGCTTGCCTGTACAGGAGAAGGAGGTTCTTCGCTTTATGCATTCGCTCTTCCTTGCTTTCCACTACTAAGATGGCAAACACATCTGTTTAAAAAACTAGTGTTCAAGTTCTGAAGCAATTTCCTCTCCACTTCCTTCGCAATGATTGCCTACTGCCTGTCACATCAGCGAGAAAAATGCTTTGTTCTTTTTATTACTCTTCTTTATACAGGAAATGATCCATTGAAAAATAAGAAATAAATTATGTTTTGCCATTTGGAAATTATACTCGCAAAGTGGATAGTTCTCAGAAGTTCCCAAGGCGCAAATGGTGGCCAAATATCACCCCTAACTCGGCACGCGTTCTTGATATAGTGGCTGTCACCCGTCTACACTACAGAGGTACTCGCTTCAGATCTATTTTATCATTAATAACCTTGTTACCCTGTTTTTAAAGGAATTACATAATGTTCACAAGGGAGAGCAGAATTGTACTTTATATTTTGGCTTATTAGATTCTCAGTGGGGCCGTGGGTAAGTATATCATACTTTGGTATTTGTTTGTCTTCAAATAAAATTATATACTAGAAGAACAATTACATAAGATAGGCGCCAAAGGATTTTTCTGCTCAACATATGCCCTAAAGCCAAAGGTAAGTGATAATAGTGACAAAAACCATTAAAGATTCAGTATAAATTTAATAAATACTCATAAATCCAATATACACGAATAAAGAAAGATATTGTTACATACAATAAAAATTCAGTTTAGTATCTTACTGATTAACAACATATGTAATTATTGTTACGAGTGCTCTCAAAAGAATTCTTTCTTGCAAGAGGTACAATAATACTCTACAGACTTAGATAGAGGCATTACTTATTTGTTATCTCCGAACTGAATTATAGTTAATATTGATCGCTCAGAAAAATATAATAAAAATCACTATCTGGGAAATATTAAAGGTGGCGTTGCCGTGCTTAAGAAAATGATTTCGTAATTCGCCAATTTCTCCTACGCCCCTGAACCGATTGAAATATAGTATGGTGTCATTCTATCAAGTTTTCTCTAAAAGCCTCAGATAGGATTTTAGAGAAAACTTGATAGAATGATATCATACTATTGAAATCAACAAAACTTTTTTTTTTATTTTCGCACGAGAAACAAATATTTTTCCTTCTTTAGTTTTCAATAGCCCGGTACCATTCTGCATAGTTGTCTCTAAAAGCCCAACAAACAAATTTTTGAATTGGTTCGGGGATGTAGGAGAAATTCTCGAGTTACGTTCACCTTAATACTACTGTGTGGTAAATAAATACGACGGTCTGACAAATAAATAACACAACGAATAGAAGTAATAATGTTTCCACTACATGGTACTTAGCGTCTGCCTCCAAGTCTCTCGTAGATGAATAAGAACAATCGCCTGTGTGCTTACCCTAAAGTCCGATTTTCCTCGGGTTCCCGGCTAAAAATATGGGGCCGTCCGTACAAGTCTTGACGACAGGCTCGATATTGTAACATCAACGTTAGCACGTAACAATGATAGCAACAAGGGGGCAAAAAAAAGTCTAAAAACACGAGACCTAACATTAGGTCAGATATCATGAATTAAGTTCTGAAAGGTAATGAAAATAAACGCCCACCTCCAAATGCCGATTTGGAGACGTTCCAAACACGTGTCTCAGATGGCTATCCAAATTTTGAACAAGACGGCGCGGCGTCGCAAACCTTAAGATACCATATATCCACAAATCTAGCAATGAACGACGTCTTGCTATGCTAATCGTGTGCATCTATCCGTATAAATATGCAAATTATTAACAATAATCTTCCCAAATGCACGCGTCGCTGGCCATCTTTGCACTTCACAAACCTCTGTTCTTGCTGTTCTCTCCCACTTTTGCCTTCATGTACCTTCACCAAAGCCTCATCTATACCGCTATTTAATTCTCCGCCTAGTGAAATTAACCTATGACCTTCTCCAACAGGTGTCTCCGATAGTCCTAAACTGAATCTTTAAAAATCGTCAATACATTAACACCGAACACTTAACATTTAATAAAATTTTACGAAACCATAACAACCCGCATCTGCAGAGAAGGCTGTACAAACGCGGAGTTGCCTAGCACGACCATGTGCAGAAATTGCCGTGGACAGAGTCGTATAAAAGGTCTAACAGGTTAAGTATGTGGACCCTGGCCCAGCGGCTTTTTAGGCAACATTTTGCATCAAGTTTGCTTCTAGCCAGAAGTGCTCATATAAATAGATTTTAAACCTTCCGCCCCTATAGTATGAGAGATTTGACAACCCTTAACTTCTAAATTTTTTTGTCCAAATTTGGCTTCGGCGCGTCAAAATACTTCAGAAAAGTTCGATCAGAACCTTAGGACAGAACCTTTTTTTGCCTTTTTAGGGTATAAAAGGGTGGTAGAGAAAAACTGACACGATAAAAAAAAATTCTCCAAAATCGGCTTCAGCGCGTCAAAATACTTAAGGAAAGTTAGATGAGAAACTTAGGACAAGACTTTTTTTGTAGACCTGTGTTGTTGTTGATCACTTATAGACCGTGGGATAGTGACAGATTTTTTTAAACGTTTGGTTCCTATCTGGCCTTTTGGGAGCCTTTTGTGCCTGATTTGTACTAACCCTTTTCGTGCTTATCAAACGGTTATCCAGGGCCCCTCAGCGGAAAACAAAAAAGAAAATTTCATGAAAATGAGCAATTTCAAACGTTTTGTTCCTATCTGGCGTCAAGTTACACTTACGTTTTAAAGAAAAACATCCGACGGAAGCTTATCGCCAGACAAATTCCGTGGGCCGGAAGGCCCAAAATTTCAATCCGAAGTTGTAAGAAAAAATGGTCAAAATCAAACGATTTGGTTCTTATCTGGGAATTGTATATATAGGTAAATAGATTATAATTATCGCGATATAACAAACGCCAGACAAATTCCGAGGGCCCAACAGTGAAAAAATTATTGTTCAAGTTGTCAACTATTCGGCGAAAATCAAACGATTGGTTCTTATGTGAAATGATTTTTTCTGTAAAAATTAACCAAAACGAAAATGTATTGTATCATTCACAGACATTTTTAGTGGGCCAAACATATTTTAAATCTTAAAAGAAGTGCACGAAAAAAAGGCAATTTTTCAAACGATTTATTCCTGTCTGGCATTTGGATTTTAAAAAGATATGGTAATAACTAAACCATATTTCAAGTCCCAGACAAAAAGCGTGGGCCAAACATATTTTAAATCTTAAAAGAAGTTCACGAAAAAAAAAACATTTTTTCAAACGATTTATTCCTGTCTGGCATTTGGATTTTAAAAAGATATGGTAATAAATAAAGCATATTTCAAGTCCCAGACAAAAAGCGTGGGCCAAACATATTTAAAATCTTAAAAGAAGTGCACGAAAAAAAGCCATTTTTTCAAACGATTTATTCCTGTCTGGCATTTGGATTTTAAAAAGATATGGTAATAAATAAACCATATTTCAAGTCCCAGACAAAAAGCTTGGGCCCAGCCGTAGATATGTTGAGTGAAAGTATCGAAAAATCAAAAAACAGTCGTCGTGTAAAAATCGAGGTATTTTCAAACGATTCACACTCGTCTGGCATTTCATTAGCTTGTCATTGTAAAAGAGTATTATACACATTTAAACAAATTTGTTTCGCTTCACTACTTAAATGCCGCAAGCGCGGATTTATGGGGGTAACGGGGTAACAAGATTCCGTAAACAATCAACTTTCATTTTAAACTTTCATAATTTTTATTATTTTATTTTATATTTTTGAATATATTTAGTTGTGTTTATAATTTTTCTTTGAGATTTCCCCCCCCCCCCCCCCCCCGCTCATCAATTTTAATTTTCGAGGAAAAACATTTTTGTTATTTTCAACACGCGACTACGTTACCCCCCCCCCCCAAGCTCAAGGTCCAGATCCGCCCTTGAAATGCCGTTTTTTTTCTCACTTGAAACTCATTTGGAATTTGATTTTCTTTATCACTGGAATCAATATAACTGTCACTTTCACATTCATAATCCGTCGATCGAATAATATTTACAATAAATAAGTTACATACTAGCAAAAGGACAAATATAAATTATTACATATTAATATATAATTTACAATTCTGCACTACACCATAGAAACTGAGAGTCCTCGTAAGTCCGTACCTGTTTCATTCTCCCTTGGCGTAGATAGTCAACCACACGAAAGTGATTTCTTCTCTCATTTTAATGCACGCGTCATAAGACACGTAAGATGTGATGTGGTAGAAACATATATGGTATGCATTGTTTGCGAGCGACGCTGCTTTTTATACTCCCCGCTTGTCCCGGGGTGATTTTTATTTATCGTTTGCTAATGGGGAACTTGCCCATTTTTTTGTATTTCATTGAAGTGTGTGTTTATGTATAAAAACACGACACATCGAATATCAGCTCTTAAATCGCAGTACTTACTTTGCAATAAATAATTAAAGTTGAAATCCTCGCTACTTCTCACGAAAAGCACTGTGACGTCAGATCGAGAAACTAGTCTCGCGTGGAGACCCACATATGGTGTACTTTAGCCGAGCGGTATGTCTTCACCCTAATTAATAGACTGGGTGGCGGTTGGCTTTGAGACGTCCGCATATTTCTTTTGCTCTTTATGATAGAGAAAAAATAAAAAAAAGTGTCGGAAAGCTCAATCAATTCTCTTTACATAAGCTATCTACAAATTTTTCGAAAAAAACAATAATTATCGAGATATTCGAGGAAATGTAGGAAATTACACGTTTTCCTATAATGTATGTAAATCTAAAAAAAATATTTTTTCTCAGAAACCTTTGTTTCGAAGGACCGAGATTAACGGAACGTCAAAGTAGTACATGATATTAAGTGAACATCATATATGAGATCGATTTCAATTAATTACCGATTAATTACGGTGACAAAATGGAGAAATTTTACCGAAAAAAAAGTCCCAAATCCCGCCCCCCTCTAATTCCTTCATTTTTGTCGGAATTCAAAAAATTTAAAAAAGAGTTTTAGCAAATTTTATTCTATTTAAATTAGCTAGAGTAGTCTTTTGGCGTAGGAGCCAGGATTAAAAAGTTACCAACTGTAGAACCTCAAAATTTGCGATATATCTACAGCTGCGCCCCAGATTTTTGTCTGGCACTTGAAATATGGTTTGTTTATTAACATATCTTTTTAAAAAAACAAATCCCAGACGAGTGAAAATCGTTTGAAAATGCATCGATTTTTACACGACTGTTTTTGGTTTTTCGATATTTTCGCTCAACATATCTACGTCTGGGCCCAAGCTTTTTATCTGGGACTAGAAATATGGCTTATTTATTAACATATCTTTTTAAAATCCAAATGCCAGACAGGAATAAATCGTTTGAAAAATGGCATTTTTTTCGCGCTTTTCTTTTTGTCTGGCTATCCAGGGGACCCAGCCAATTCGTCTGGGAATCTTAAATTGAAACTACTTATTGCCTAATATTAACAAAAAAACAAATGCCAGACGAATGTAAATCGTTTGATTTTCGCGGAATAGTTGACAACTTGAACAATAATTTTTTCACTGTTGGGCCCTCGGAATTTGTCTGGCGTTTGTTATATCTCGATAATTATAATCTATTTACATATATATACAATTCCCAGATAAGAACCAAATCGGATTGAAATTTTGGGCCTTCCGGCCCACGGAATTTGTCTGGCGATAAGCTTCCGTCGGATGTTTTTCTTTAAAACGTAAGTCTAACTTGACGCCAGATAGGAACAAAACGTTTGAAATTGCTCATTTTCATGAAATTTTCTTTTTTGTTTTCCGCTGAGGGGCCCTGGATAACCGTTTGATAAACACGAAAATGGTTAGTACAAATCAGGCACAAAAGGCTCCCAAAAGGCCAGATAGGAACCAAACGTTTAAAAAAATCTGTCACTATCCCACGGTCTATTAGTTTTTATTGTGTTCCACCAGTCGGACTCGGCTGTCATTTTTACACCCAATAGTTATGTAATTGATGAATACCACTAATTTTTTTGGTATGTGTTACTCAAGGGTTAGGCATAAAAACGCACCCTCAAAAATTTAAATAATCATTTAATATCTCTAACGATGTAGTAAAAACCGCTGTCCAATAAATCACTACTTCCATATCCAGATTTTCTATCCAAGTCTCTCATAACGAAAAAATTTTGTATGTGAAAATAATTGTTTATAACAAATCTCAAATCTCTCATACTATAGAGGCGGGAGGTTTAAAATCTATTTATATGAGCACTTCTGGCCGGAAACAACCGTTATGCGAAAATGTTGCCTAAAAGCCGCTGGGTCAGGGCCAATATACTTAACCGCCTACCCTTTGGACATAGACACTGCGGACGTTGATAATAAATAATCATAATCAAACAGCTTCAATGGATTAGATCTATTGGGAAAAACACTTAAAAAACTCGCCAAGAGTTCTACCTTAAAGGTGGTGTGCAAATGAACTCATGTCACGAAAGATACCGTAACGTTCAGCAAAAGCAGATGAGGTGAAGACTTTGTTGTACAATTTCAGATGAAAATATGCGAAATGCGCCCAAGGTCCAGCCCCCTAATTTGATTGATAATATGCACAGAACCTTATGCGTTTTCGAGTGACTGCACTTTATGAAACTGGGTGCAACTTTTACATTCCAATGAGAAATTAAAAAGCACCTTGGCAATTTCTTATGCTCCGCTGGCAGATTTTTGTGCAGTGTGCACTGAGTGAAATTTTTTTTCACGAGCTCTGGTAGAAAGAATAAAAAAACCGCTGCCCAAGGAATCACTACTTCCACATCCAGATTCTCTATCCAAGTCACTCACAACGAAAAAACTTTGCATGTGAAAATAATTGTTTATGGAACTTTAATAATATAATATTTGAAATCCTCTACCCCAAAAACCCATAAAACGATACCCTACATCGGTAGTGGAGTGGAGGGTGGTGATAGGGGGGTGATAGTGGGGGGGTGGATGAAGTAAAAGAATATTTTTAGGTTTCTGGTTACTGTACATACACTAAATCACATTTTTTTTTCATCCCCTTTCATAAGGGGTGGGGGTGGTAATGGGGGTGGCTAATGCCAAACATTTTTTTGAGACCTTAGCTTCTCTTGTATATACTAAATACCAATTTTATGGACTCTTACCTGCTTGATTGACCTATTTACCCCAAATTTACCCCAATTTACCCCCAACCCTTCGACGGAACAAGATGAAAATATAATCTAGTTCTAGATCTCGTTAAAGTACATATGTGTACCAAATTTCAAGTCAATATCTTAAACGGTTCCAGAGTAAACGTACGCACAAAAAAAGTTACAGACAGACAGACAGACCGACAGACAGACAGAAATTTTTTTTTTCACTCAAACTTAAGATCTCGACGTTTCATGACATTTTAAGCCTATTTGGACAATAAAAATTTTTAAAAATTTTTTTGTCGTTACTATACTTCCACTGGACGTGGAAGTAATTACTACAATCGATGAATTTTTAAAAAAATTCATCGAATAATAGTGAGGACGAGATAATAATAATAATAAATGTCTTTATTGTAAACATACAAGTTGTAAAATTTACAAATGGCGAAGTTCAGAAATAGTTACAACTAACCTTCTGCTATTCCACTTAACCAAAAGTAACCAGCATAATGAGAGAAAAGATTAAGATACCAAAAATTCAGAATTTTATCGTATGTAATATCACTAGTGCTTAAAATTTTATCGAAAATTTTTTCGAAAGCGTGTTGCCTGGTAATAGTAAAGAGTGCAAATTGGCAGTTCATTATCTGATTAAATCCCGACCGCTTTAGCGGGAGGGATTTAATCTTTGATAATAAACTGCCAATTTGCACGAGTTATATTAACTAGGAGCAACTTAGCTTGAGAAAAAATTTTTAGATAAAATTTAAAGCACGAGTGGTATTTGTGGAGAATATTTCACGAATAAATAATTCATTAAGTATATCTTCAATATTATGTTCAGTAATTAATTGCCTTCAGACGTTTCCTTGTTGCTTTTTAGAGATTACTCACCTTTATCTTCAATTTTATCATTTACATCACATAAAAATGCATTTCCAAAGCGACTCATCTAATAAAAAACAAAGTAGGTTTAAATTATGACAATCAAGAAAAATAATATACGTTAAACCATAGGTACTGTAACTTATAAGACTAGTCATCACAACAAAGCACGGTTCGACCAATCACATTACCGGTGAAATCACACAAATTGCATATTACCAATCTATCCCTTTTACGTTCTAAGGCCGCCGGCTCAGATGGTATGGTACCGCCATCTAGTAACGCTAGCTTAACTTAGTTACTAGCCTAAACTGTGAATTGAATTATTATATTAAAGTGTTTATTAATATATATTTATGTATTTAATCCTTGTTTCTAATTTGAGAAGTTAGATAGTTCAGTTAAGGTTTACTTGTTTAAGTAGAGAGACTTTAAGTACAACGAATTATAATGTATATAGTGATACTGCAGAGTTTTGATTTTCCAAATAAGTGTTAGCTGCTTTGTAATGATTGATGAATTGCCATTCGTAAGTACCTACATTTGTGTATTTATTTATGAAATAACTGATTTGTCTGTTTCGTAGATATTCATATTTAATTTCAGTTGTGAAAATTATTTTGTAATTATGTTAGGTATTAAGCCATTGAAAGCTGTGTACCTATAACTTGTACCGAACCTATATAAGTTCCACACAGCATTGGCTTTTTAGGTTATTAATAAAATACTACAATTTACAATTTACGTTAACAATTAGTAATAAGCTAGAGAAGATATTTATAGATAACATTTAATAGCACGATTTGTCCTATTTGCCGAAAACATGTCACGACACAAAACGTCAAAAATAATTCGCAATATTTGCCGCTGCAGCGACTTTGCATGTTGGTCTTGTCAAAAGCAGATCTAGCTTGAATTGCCACTAATAATGACGTTTGATTGGTGCAATGTTGTGAAAAAACGGGTTCTCATTGGCTATAGCGTTAATGAGTGAAATAATCGGTATAATGTAGTACATAACCTACGTTCCAATGAGTCCGTGGCACAGTCACTAGTGTCAGTATTGTAAAATTCGTGGAGTGTATGTCGTCATTTGCATGGGCACAATGTGCATTCGGTATTGTCCACTAGAAAACATAATTGTTATGGTAAATTTAATATAGAATGTTTTCAGTAAGTGTGAAATTTTTATGTGGGACCAATAATTTAAAGAAAATGCAATAAACTTCATCGAGGAGCTTTTGTTGTAATTTTTGGGAACTTTTTCTGTTTTTAAAAGTTGCCCCCTTGCGCGTATAATCCCCAAAGGGCAAAATATTATAGTTTATTCCGTCCATTAATGGACTAAGGGTGGGAGTATACAGTAAACATACATCCTCCCTGACCTTAACTTTTGTTCCGCTTCAATTACCTTGAAAGCCGAGATATTAATTTCTCTTTCCACCTCGGGGGTGGAGAGAGAAATTCTTAACACCCCTACATCTAGCTTGGCTGATCAGCACTGGCAAATCTTTTTTCCAGCTCAGATCGCACCTACCTTGAGACTGCACCTCTAGTACGAAGGGTGCAGAGTCAACTTTTTTGTTTTATCAAAGTAGTGCATTAACAATTATCATTGCTCAAACGGCACTGTTTTGTAATAATGAATCATTTTACATCATGTTGAACAGTGTAATTTTGTCAAATATTTTGTTTATTTACTCTTATTAGGTTATATACTAATTAATGAATTGCTTTTGATCAATTAATAGTATCCATAAACAAACAACGTGAGTTATAATGCGTGAGTTATTATAACTCACTAGATACAGAGCCAATCACCTTTATCTTCATGCCTAGCCTGTCCAATTGACGTAACACGCAACTCACGAAGGTGAAGCCAGGGAGGTAGTGACAGATTATTCGCGTTAATATCTATAAAGATTATCTGAAATGTCACAAAATGCTACTTTTGATTCGTTCGTGCCGAGTCGAATTTTCGAATTTCGCCGTGCAATTTACGATCAGGTTTATCTGGAAGACTTCCTCTTTACGTCGTGACATCGTACGGCCGTCCCAATGGTGTGTTTTTCGAAAAATATGAACGTGTCAAGATTGCATGTTTTGCAATTTTTTCGACTCTGAAATGTAAGCTGTTTTTTGTTATTTTTCGCAGATATCTCCGAAACGGTGAGAGTTAGCTCGAAATAAAAAACAAAGTCAAACGAGTATTTTCCATTACGAATCTTTTGCTACTATCAGAATTTTGATTTTTTTTTTTTTCGTTTCGGAGATAACTACTGAAATGATGGCCATGTATGGCAAAAATCGCAAATTTTGAGCTTCTACAGTTGGCAACTTTTTAAACTTGGCTCCTACACTAAAAGACTACTCTAGTTAACTTAAGTAGGATTAAATTTGCTAAAACTCTTTTTTTTATTTTTTGAATTCCGACAAAAATGAAGGAATTAGAGGGGGCGGGATTTAGGACTTTTTTTTTTCGGTAGAATTTCTCCATTTTGTCACCGTAATTAATCGGTAATTATATATCATGTACTACTTTGACGCTTCGTTAATCTTGGCTCTTCGAAACAAAGGTTTCTGAGAAAAATTATTTTTTTAAGATTTGCATACACTCTATAGGAAAACGTGTAATTTCTTACATTTCCTCGAATATCTCGATAATTATCGTTTTTTTTTTTCGAAAAATATATAGATAGCTTATGTAAAGAGAATTGATTGAGCTTTCCGACGCTTTTTTCTCTAACATAAAAAACAAGACTTTTGACCGAATATGCGCTCCGGGCTATTGCAGTTTGCGGAGAAGTTTTGCATTTTCCGCCGCGGAATATTAATCTACAAAGGTGATTCTTTGTCTACAACCAGTTTATGCACTATTTCAATTAAAAATCACATTCTACCTCCACCTAAAGGTGGTTAAATCTTTGAAGACAATAAATATAAAAATTAAATTTTACAGTTAATTTTATTAATAAACAAACTGAGTAATTTAAACAAAAAAATTTTCTCAATTTAATATTTATTGTTATAATCATAGATGAAGTATAGTATTCAACTTGCGGTAATGGTAATAACTCACTTGATGAATTACAGCACTCGCCTATGGCTCGTGCTGTAAACTTTCATCTGCGTGAGTTATTACCTACATTACCGCTCGTTGAATAATATACTATTATCTCATGATTACATGACAGTACGTGAAAAGAAATCACGATAATAATTACGTCACGTCTGTAAATCTCATCGTTTCTCCATGTAAATTCGTTCACTAAAAATTTTTGCGCGTTTAGTTTTTTTTTACCTCAAATAAAAATGTTATCAGGCTCTCAAATTTCTCCCATAAGCGTCTTACATATACCTTATTCTGTATTAAATCATCTTATATGGCGATATTCTCTCTGCTCCGCTGATAAAATACCTCACGATCTAATCAATTTCTTTTGTGTTCATTCAATTAATGCCGCAGGCGCACGTGTATTGTTCTTGAATTAAAATCACTTCAATAAATAGAGAATTTCTATCAGTACAAGTGACACACGGAGAGCTATTTATGACACGTGAGTTTGTGTAGTGTTGGATGAAATCGCACTAAATTTGCATTTCCTATCCGAACTGACGACTTCACATGAATTATGTTACGATTTAATGCCGAATAAACAAATGTCAATATTTTATCGTATTTTGACGGCATTTCGAATGTATTTGTAAAGAATAAGAAACAGTTCAGTTAAATATACTTTAATAAAAACTTGGAAAGTTCCGATTTTTCTGTTTTTATATTGATGCAGATATTCCCTAATCTAACTCTCATATACTAATGTTATGACTGATTAAATCCCGTTAATTCGTTAATACATATCGCTATTAACCGGTAAAAGAGTAAATATCTTCCGCGATTATTAACTTTTTTAGTCAAATTTCCAATTTCTCATAAACTAAATTCTGTCCACGTAGATTTTAACATTAAAAAATAAGAACATTGAGTACTGTTGCAGTCAACACTGTGATAATAAAGTTAATGTAAACATGTTTTGGGCTTTTAAATGCGTTACAACTGCTGATTAACCGAATAGGACTTCTTAACAGACAATGCCACAATTTTCCTCCATATTTCATGGCGTCTATTCTTATTAAAATAACAAATTTTGTTAGTAACTATGGAAGTTTTTATTTATAATAATATATTATACTTTTGCGTTACTTATATTGTAGCTAATCCCGATTCGAATATCGGATATGGGGATTTAGGTATTTCCGCCACGTCGAATTTTGCCATCTGTATTATTCGTCAAAACTTGCAGTTACCGGTATTACCTATAAAGACTCCAAGGTATGCCATCTGGATTACTACCTGTAATCATTATTTTCATTTTGTTGTAATTTACACTTGAACCATATTTGAACGAGACGTGCGCATCCTGGAACAAAAATCGCTAGTCGTCTTACATACTGGGCTATCTGACGACTAAAGCCTGATTTGTAAAACCATAATATAACGTTTGGACCTATTTGGTGATTTTTGGATCTCTAAGATAATCGCGACTTTCGGTCCTCTGTACACTACTTTGTAACAATTGTTCTTCTGAATTGTTTTCAACTAGCTGAGGCAAAAATATAAGTATTATGGAATAACCAGTGCATATTTTAAGAAGAAATATCAGATCAAGAACTGATGTATCTCGACCCCAAATGTAAGTAGATCATAATTTTTTTTAGAAAAACCTTAGATATTTCATCTATTTTCATAATTCCTTTACCGATTTTGGTTTGATAAAAAATTCACAGTTATTTGAATTTGTTTATAACTCCAATTTGGAAATCATAAACAAATTTCAAAAAAATGGTTTAAATGAAAATTTTATTTTTCTTAATACCATTGTAAAATACATAAAAAAACCTACATTTGAAAAAAAATGTCCTCCTACGAGTCGATGCATTTAAACTAAGCGATTAAAATTTCAAAATCTGTTTTTTTTAGCAGTTTAAATAAATATTTTGCGCTAAAATTTGGCAGAAGTGTTTAGTTTAATAAGGGGCATAGTTTCAATAACTTTCGTTAAAATTGATGCATTTTTTACATTATATTTCTTAATTATCCAAAAAGGCAATATTTAGTGGTTTTAATTTTTCTTACAAATTATCAAAAGTTTTTTTATTGGTCTAGTTTTATTCAAAATTTTATTGCGAACAATTTGGTATTTTTATTTTTACCATGCGATTACTAGGGCTGGAGACCATAAGGAAAATAGCAGAAAATTTAAATGTTGAAACAAGAACTGTTTAAGTTTTACAAGAAGCAATGGACCGATTTAATACAAGACTTCTCATAGCACTTGTTTTTATGCCTACAACAATAAAATTGCTGCAGCCAGAGAATTCCTTGTTCGCCTATTTTAATGCTTAATTTGACTCCACTATAAGGGTATTAAAAGATATGGAAGTTGAGGTACGATCTTTTGAACGGTACAATTTTATGCTAGAAACCCCCTGTATGCGGCCCCGTTGTTTTGGAAACAACAAATACAAGAAATTAGTTAAAATATGGTTTACTAAATATTTGTTTTATTATATTTTTATTCGTTCGGAATACCATCATATTATTATATGTGTATAACCGATATTTTACTATATTGTTTTAATACCATGGTTTAAAAATGGTTACAAATATTCTTGCTGCAATAAGTTTGCTTTTAAGTAATTCTAAGCTTTTATGTGGAAAGCTGTTACATGAAGTGTTACTTTAGGTTTATACAATTTTATTAGCCTGTGGGAACGAAATGGATGCGGTATAAAATAGTGCTTTCTATTCTCTTGTAAACCCTCCAGTATTATACGTTATAGCCGGGCACACACGGACGGACTTTTTGGAGGACCTAATCCAGCGGAGTATATCCTTCGATCCTTGAGGGATTCGGTCGCCATCCGTTGATGCACCCACTAACGCGAAAGTAAGAGTTTGTTCTCTTAGCGGAGCAAGTTCGTCAACGGATTGAAATCCGTTCGTGTATGATTCAATTTTGAAGGATCCAGTCTGCAGAATCGAATCCGCTGGACTTTTAAGACAGCTTAAAAGACCAGCGGACTCATGTTGAGCAGTATCTATCTGTTACGCGGGTTCCACATAGATAAAAGAAAAATTGCTATAGCCATGGTAGGGTTTCTTGCCATATACCACCATGTGATATGTAAACGGAAGAATAGGAAAAAGTGGGTGAATAACTGGATTGCCGGAAGAGAATTGTTTTCTACGAATAAAATAGATGAAATGAAAATTATTGTAATTGCGACTGTCCGATATTAATATTATTAATTAACGAAAATAGTAAAAGAATAAATTTACATGGCACTGGTATTGTGTCCACAAATATACTCGATGCGCGAAGCCGTGACGTATGTAATCTTCCCTAAATAATTTCACTCCACAAGTCCGCTGTTGTGAAATTAGTGGGTAGTCGCGGACTACCTCCACATACCCCCCAACCCCCAAGTAACACACATGGTACCAAATCCTTTCAGTTTCGGTTTTGCTACGAAACCTTAGTTCCTGGGTTAGACCCTGGTACTAATATTGCTATTTCATTGGGTAAGGCTACTTTATATGGTTCTTTTAAAGTAACTGTTACCACACCGATACCATTTATTGGAACTGTAAACACCCAAAGTCAAAGTAACATTTGAGTAGTTACTGGAACTAGGCAATATCATTTTATTGTTACTCTATAGTGGCAAAAACTATATAGTACCAGTGAATTAGTTACTGCCACCCACCAGTGTCACTGAGATGCCTAAATAAAGTAACTGGGTACATAGAGAGGCAATTTAAGTTCCAGAATAGTTCCAGTGACTTGGAACTTTAAAGCATCGTGGCATTTTAGTTTCAACATGGGTAGCGAAATAGTTCCTGTTGGTACTTTACAGTTCCAAAATAGAATCTGATACTATAGAGTCACATTAGGATAGTTGCTATTGGGTCACCAAAGTCACAGATCTTTTAGAGGTAAAATGGGGTAGTCAACTATACTTTATAGTGGAGGGCCTAACTTTATAGTACCTTTTTTAAAATCGGCCATTATTAGTTGTTAAAATTTAAAAAAAAAAATGGTTTTAATAAAAAATAGACATTGGTTATGTTAATATCTTATACTTTTACGAAAAATGATTTTGAAAGTATTCCAAATGTTTCCCTAATAAATATATAAGTTTTTTAATCTTGCCTTTTTAAATTATTTTCTCACAAAATTACAAAAAAAAGGTTATTTTGAGGGCGCGTTGAAATGTACACGTCTTTTTGGTATAATATTATTTCACTGCGTCATTATTATAAAAGAAAAAAAAAGTAGCTTACGTTTGAAAAAATGGCTAAAGAAGTACTTTAAACACGCACCTAAAGTACACATCTTTTTTGTATAATATTATTTCACTGCGCCATTATTATAAAAGAAATAAAACAAAGAGGTCGCTAAAAAATAAACACCATTTTAAAAAGTGATAGTGGCAGTTACTAAGCAGCCACATAGCGGTTACTAGGTCGCGGAGTAGTACACTACTACTCCGATCCTTTATAGTAACTAAACATAGTCACATCTATAGAGGCCGGGACTACCCGAAACACTACCCGGGGACTAAAAATGTTTCCCCATTTTAGTGGCGGCTACGTAGCTGCCACGTAGCAGGGACGTAGCAGCCTATGGTGGCGGTCCACTTTATCGTGGCTTTTATAGTCTCCGATACGTTTCCGCGACTTTATATTACTTGGGCCAGACCAAGTCCGCCGGACGACCCGTGAATGAAGGACCAAATCTCTAGTTGCTCATACACAGGCGGACTTTTTACAGGATTCATTTCGTGACGGACCAAATCCTCCAAGTCCGTGTATCTTTAGCTAATCTTATCCTAAATTTAAAATGTTCATTATTCTGTTGATTTAGTTGTAAAAATAACGCATAGATTCGATGGATTAAAATATGTTCAAAGTATTTCTGTGTACTCTTGGCGAGCTTAAATTGAGGTCGAAGATCTCATTACAGGCTTGGGAGGCTGAATTTTTTATTTTAGAAATAATCTACCTTCTATTATAGCACTTATCAGAAAAAAAGGCAGTTATAAAAATTACTGATATTTCAGTATATGGATTTTAATTTATCAGATACTATACATCAATTTTCTTAGTTTTTTACGGAATATTATGGGAATGTTTTGCATTGTTATTTATTTTGGACACAATAATATTATTTGTTGTATTATTTTAGAACAATTATGATTCTAATGAATATTTAGTAGCTTAATTACTGCTTTATAGAATAATGTTTCAATTTCTCCTGTTATTAATAAAGCAAACTGTAGTATTGATATCATATAATGTTACCATGTTCGGCTAAATTAGCATGATGTCTCAATTATTAATGTGCCGTGTTGTTTATTTGCATAGTTTAGTACCAATAATAGAAATTCATGCAGAATTCCCCCATAAAATATATAAATGGTATACTATTAACCTCATACTTTATTTAAATCTATATCAAGTGTATAATATATTAAACCACTAAAAATGTAAAACTTTATTATAATAGACGACCAGTATCTCGTTAAAATTTATGATGCCGAGTAAAGAATTCATTTAATAGTCCACTTTAAGTTTTCATATTGTAATTTTTCTCTTATAACATTTTTCAATGTATGCCAAACATTTATATAAATATTTTCCAAGATACTTACAGTTAGTAAAGCAGTTATATTAGATTCCTTGCCACAAGAACCATTCTATGTTAGTTAGGTTCTACAATATTGTCCGTTTCTGTGCCTTTCTAAGAAAGTACGATGATATTTTTATATACAAAAGCGTTTCGAGTTTTGATAACCTCAACTATTTGAATGTTTATAATGTACAACAATATTTTATTTAAAAATTTTGTTTCAGGTTTATATCTTTTTAGTTGTGATTTTTATTAGTCAGAATAATATTCAAAACTAACTGTGTGATACTTTAAAAGAGGTGTCAATCTAAAATTTTGATGCTTACAAAATACTCAAAGAAAACGTAAGAAACTATTGTTGAACAACATTACATAGTACACTCTTCGCAGTTTTTTCAAAATGGGTTAAATTTTTAAATATAATTGTTACGCTTGATATTTAAATTATATCAGGTTGATACCATATTGATCTACGGAACGTTCATCAATGTACTATTTAATATTCTTGTTCGATATAACAGTGCATCTGCCGCCCATTGTCTACGCCATTACTTGCGCTACTCACATTCATTAAAGGGAAACAGTTGCAACATTTCACGGTTTAGATTACTTTTTTCGCTTTTTGGTCATAAATATGTATTACCCCGTTATTCAAATAGATTCAAATGTATGTGTATTCTATTCGGTATTGAAAATAAAGTCATTCAAACATATTTTTTTCACAGTTCTATGAGTTTTAATTTAAATCGTTCTTGCGTTGGATGTACTTAAACGCATTTACTTTCGACAAGAAAAATCCCAGTGCAAAGTTATTTTTTTACACTCCCTATGTTGACGGCGTAATGATACGAGATTATTAAAACAACGAAAATTCATTTAGATTTTGTAGAAAACAGTTGTGTGGAGGAACATGGAAAATAGATTTAATGTTTACACGTTTACACAAACAAGTGTAAATCTCTTAGTTTTCAGAGGTGGCTTGGAGAGAGATTCACATTTATCAAATTTTTTTTTTAATTATGGCGAAGTCGCCGGGAAAATTGTGCAGTAATTCGGTTTATTTAATTTCGATACACTTATTGTGCTTTATAGAAGAATGTGCCATTTTCTCCTGTTATTAATAAAACAAACTGTAATATTGATGTCATATAATGTTACCATAGCACGTCTCCATTATTAGTGCCCCGTGTTGCTTATATGCGTAGTTTAATACCAATAAAAGAAATTCTCTCATAAAATACGTAAATGATATGCTATTAACCTCATACTTTATTTAAATTTATATGACGAGTGTATAAATATCAAATCACCAAAAATGTAAAACTTTATTAAAGTAGACGACTAGTGTCTCGTTAAAATTTATGATGCTCAGTAAAATGTTCATTTAATAGTCCATTTTCTGCCACAAGTTGTGACGTTATAGTTTTACTTCCACGTCCAGTGGAAGTATAGTAACGACAAAAAAAAATTAAAAATTTTTATTGTCCAAATAGGCTTAAAATGTCATGAAACGTCGAGATTTTAAGTTTCAACGAAAAAAATTTTCTGTCTGTCTGTCTGTCGGTCTGTCTGTAACTTTTTTTTGTGCGCACGTTTACTCTGGAACCATTTAAGATATTGACTTGAAATTTGGTACACATATGTACTTTAACGAGATCTAGAACTAGATTATATTTTCATCTTGTTCCGTTGGGGGGTAAATTGGGGTAAATTTGGGGTAAATAGGTCAATCAAGCAGGTAAGAGTCCATAAAATTGGTATTTAGTATATACAACAGAGCTTAAGGTCTCAAAAAAATGTTTGGCATTAGCCACCCCCATTACCACCCCCACCCTCTTATTAAAGGGAATGAAAAAAAAGTGATTTAGTATATGTACAGGAACTAGAAACCACAAAATATTTTTTTACTTCATCCACCTCCCACTATCATCCCCCTATCACCCCCTCCCCACCCCACTACCGATGTGGGGTATCGTTTTATGGGTTTTTGGGTAGAGGATTTCAAATATTATATTATTAAAGTTCCATAAACAATTATTTTCACATACAAAGTTTTTTCATTGTGAGTGACTTGGATAGAGAATCTAGATGTGGAAGTAGTGATTCCTTGGGCAGCGGTTTTTCTCTTACACCATGTTTTTCAATTTTAACCCCCTCACCCATAAAAATTGCTTGAAAATCGAAAGTTGAGATAAGACCAGATCTTTACGAGCACTTTTTCGTGTTCCTGGTGTGAGTGTTTTTTTAAACGTCTGTTCCCATGTATGTGCAATGTGCATATATACAGGGTGGGGCAATAGTGCATCAGACTTCGATATCTCGAATTCTAAGATAGCTAGAAATTAAAAAAAATACAAGTAAACTAGATAAAAAATTATTTTCGAATATACAGGGCGAGCCAAGACGAAATTACAGGATCAAATGCCTTTTTAAAAATGAAATGCTGTTCATATTTTCTGAAGCCTCTTTCTAGACCCTATTCATGCCTATATTATTATTGACTATCTCCCAACCACTTGAATGTAATGAATTTTTTTGTTGAAATAATGCCATCTGCAGATGAAAAAACCACCAAAGTCACAATAAAACCTCAGTTTGGTATAAATTGTCGTCAGTTATCATTTATTAAATTCAAAATAGTTCGAGTTTTACAAAATGAATTTTAATAAAGCGGAACTTGTAGACATGACTTTTGTTTTGGGCGAGTCGGACAGAAATTGTTTGCATGCCACTAGAATTTATAAGCAAAGGTATCTTGAAAGAAGGATTCCTGATGTTAGCAGCTTCGAAAACCTTCTCGATAGATTTGTGGAAACTGGAAATGTCGAATATAAAAAAAGTGAAAGAATAAAACGTGTTGTGAAGAAAATGAGTTTTCTGTGGTGCTGGCAACAGTTGAAAATCCCCATATTAGTCAGAGAGAAGTGAGCTCGTTACTAGTAATCAGTCGAATCTTAAAAACAAGTAAGTTTCATGCATATCATATTCAAATGCACCAGGAATGATCTGATGACGATTTGCAAAGGCGTTTACAGTTTTGTAATTAGGCGAGAGATAATGTGCAAAATGTCACCTTCCTTCATAATGTTTTATTCACTGATGAAGCAACTTTTCATAAAAATGGATTTGTTAATAGACACAATTTCCATTATTATGCTTCGGAAAATCCTTACTTTTTTAGGCAAGTTGATAACCAGCGCAGATGGTCTATAACCGTTTGGGGAGGAATTATTGGAAAACATGTAATAAGGCGACATTTCTTTTGACGGTACATTGACTGGAGCTATTTATCTTCATTTTCTGGAAAACTATCTGCCACAATTATTGGTGAATCTTCCTGAAAGGATTCGAAATAGGATGTGGTTTCAACAAGATGGTGCTCATCACATTATTTAAATGCAGTTAGAGACCACTTAAATAGTACCTACCCACTTCAATGGATTGGAAGAAATGGACCCACTAAATGGCATGCTAGATCTTACAAAAATGGATTTCTTTTTATGGGGATACGTGAAGGAAATTGTTTATAAAGACACACCAACAGTACAAAATATGAAGGAAATGATAATAACTGCTTTTAGATCTATCACACCGGCAATTTTAGAAACAGTAGAAACCTCATTTCAAGATCGCATGTGTGTCGATCAAAATAGACAATATGTGGAGCACTTATTCTAATATTTTCTAATGAATTATTTGAAGAAACATCTGTTTTTTAAGTTTATTCTCGAATTTATTGCTCAATAAAACGAAAATGGTTGTAATTAGCCATAGGGAAGTATTTACAAAAAATGTTCGTTTTTCATATCTTCATCACATCGTCGAAAAATATATAGGCTGTTCCATTTAAAAAAATTGAGAAAATTCAATTTAAAAAGTTCTTAATTGAAAAATAATTTTTGACCACCCTGTACATTTTTAGGAAGTAAAAATAATTGAGAAACATTAATTAGATGTTTTGTAATTAGCATTCATATAAGTTTTTCTTAAAACCCGTAATTGTGACTTTAGTGATTTTTTCAATACGCAGCTGCAGATGGCATTATTTCAACAAAAAAATTAATTACATCTAAGTGGTTGGGAGATAGTCAATAATAATATAGGAATGAATGGAGTCTAGAAAGAGGCTTCAACAAATATACTGATATACATAGCATTCCATTAAAAAAAGGCACTTGATCCTGTAATTTCGTCTTGGCTCGCCCTATATATTCGAAAATAATTTTCGGTTATATACTTTTTCTTCTAGTTGACTTGTATTTTTTTTAAATTTCTAGCTCTCGTAGAACTGGAGATATCAAAGTCCGACACACTATTTCCTCACCCTGTATATGTATGTCGACACAACAACGCCGAAACTAGCGAACCGATTTTGATGAAATTTGTTTTCGATGGTACTATTGATACAATACATGCGCTGAAAAAGTTTTGGTGCAGATCGGTTGACGTTTAGTTACCTTTTTGCATATATATTTTCTTATTTTTCAAAATAATATTCAGCTTTTATTGTACCATTTTCAAGTGATTTCAATGATATATCACATTCACTTTTTCATCATTTTCCGTGAAGAAATAATTGGCCAAGTTTCGCAACAGTGGGTCGTTAAGTATAAGTTCTAGCACCTGTGGAATAGAAGCCTGCATCGCATAGTTCAGTGGTAACAGACCCGGTTATTAACTAAATTAACGAAATTTCGCAAACATTTGGTGGATAGATTCCAGCTACTTTCAGTAGCTACCCATTTTTTTCAAATATTTATAAGTATTATCTAGGATACTAATAGTCCAGTCAACGAACGAGTATAGAGGACATGGAGGGGAGCAGAATTTTCCTCTTCAGGAATATGTTGGGGGTAGTTACAAGGTAGACAAAAGTCCCCGCCCCTAGCCCTACCGCTTTAGGGGGAGGAGGTGGAAAAGTCCCTTTTTTTCGATTTTTCGCTTATAACTCGGAAATGATGCGTCGTACGAGAAAAATGTTTCTATGCAAAATTAAATTATATTAAATTTCCTACAAGAATGTCTGTATTCATTTTCTGTGTGTTATAGTTTCCGAGTATTCGCCAGCGAAAATCGATAATTAATAAATTAATTAATTATGTATCTGAAATGTTTTTATCAAAACGGTTTACCGTGGTCTACTAATAAATCACAGTCTCAAAACAATCTTTATTTTACAACACTCGACGTATTTACTAACGTAATATTTTGTCGAAATTTATACATTTCCTTAAATATAGTGTGACTCACTTAAAATAAAGACACCCTGTAACTTTTTTATTTTGTTTCCGATTTGAATCAAATTTTACTCAAGTATAGAACAAATTAATTACTTATGACCAGAAAAAAATTCGCCTGCTACAATTGCAAAGCCACCTGCGGTACCAAAATATGCGGAAAAAAATAAAAAATTATCTTAGGCATTTTCTTATCGCAGTGATGTTTACTGCAATATTTTATTCATAAAACCTGGCAGAGGAAAAGTTCAAGCCAATGTTTACTCCACCCACCAAATGCAGCAGCTGGGTCTGAAAGGAATTCTGTTCCTGCATGCTTTTACTGGCTGCTATTCAACATCTGCAACATTCCGGAAGAGTAAACTTGATTTTATAAAACTTTACATGAGGTGACTTTGCATTTGTAGCTAGTGAATGTTTTCTGGTCATAAGTAAATCCTCATTTGTTCTATACTTGAGTAAAATTTGATTCAAATCGGAAACAAAATAAAAAAGTTATGTCTTCATTTTAAGTGAGTCCACACTGTATATTTAAGGAAATTTATAAATTTTGACAAAATATTACGTTAGTAAATACGTCGAGTGTTGTAAAATAAAGATTGTTTTGTGACTGTGATTTATTAGTAAACCACGGTAAACCGTTTTGATAGAAACATTTCACATACATAATTAATTTATTTATTAATTACGATTTTCGCTGGCGAATATCTCGGAAACTATAACACATAGGAAGAAAATGAATTCTTGTAAGATTTAACTTTGCATAGAAAAATTTTTCTCGTACGACGCAACGTTTCCGAGTTATAAGCGAAGAATCGAAAAATGGGACCTTTCCACCTCCTCCTGAAGCGGCAGGGCTAGGGGCGGGGACTAGTATGTTTACCTCCTAACTACCCCCATCACATTCCTGATGAGGAAAATTCTGCGCCCCTCCATGTCCTCTATAACTCATTCGTTCACTGACTATAAGGACCGGTTTATCAATACAGGGTCAAATTTGCGTGTTACCTAACCCCGGAATAATTTTAGCATCAGTAAGTGTTAAATCCGCATCCGTTTATTCACTAGATTTTAGGGTGTGGATTAGGAAACTCTTGAATAACTTACGGTTGGTAAAGCTTTCTACAGAGTTGCCAGCTCTAGGTTGATTGGGATTCACCGAAAATTGAGTGATTTTTTGTTTGTTGGTTTTTTAAGTTTTTGTTAAGTTTGTTTCTGTCGAAAAATCACTTGACAGTGACAGCAATAACCAACGACAATTATAAGCTAGAATATTTTCTGGTCGTTAGTTATATTTTTAGAAACACAATTTTTCACCAGCAGATCGATTGCTATTAATTAAAATAGCAAATAAACATAGCACGTCGTGAAATAAAAGAAACTGATGCAGTATCTTGAAGGGGCACAAGAAGCTTCTTCGCAAGATTAAGATTTGCTGTATTTATGCAATCTCCAGTAGTTAATAAAACATTACCAGTTGTGTAATATCTCAATGTTAAAGAAAATTGATTTATTGGTGAAATTTAATAGTTTCTACAATACAATTAAATAGATTTTAATATTTGCTTTTTAGTTACATTAGAAAACTTTTTACTTATCGGTTGGAAACACGACTTGTTGAAAAATAAATATTGTGGGCTTCCCAATTTAAGCTTGACTTTTCACGTAACTGTCAACAACAAATATAATATTTTTAGGTTAACCTCGGGCTAGCAAGAACAACCTCTGCCTTGAAGCTCGAGTTAAAGTTACTTTTACCCTGGACCAAAATAAACACTTTATCTTGGAGTTAGCATTTAACCCCGGGGCAAACTAACTTATTGGATAAACCTTAAGGGCCGGTTTATCAATACAGGTGTGACAGGCACAGTAAAGTTCAGTTCTGCAGATATCATTAACGTCATTAGCACTAATAATAAATATTACTTGCAAGTACCACGACTTTAAACAGATAGTGAAGGTTCCCAGAACGTCGTGGCAACTATCAAAGTTACTTGAAAGTAACTGCAACTTTGAAGTCATATTTTGGTGACATTAGTTAGTCGCTGCTACCGTCGTTTGCCACCTTCAAGTTCTAAAAAGTCGAAGGTCGTCCGACTGGTAAATACTACGCCCCCATGTATCGGAAAAGCTACGTTTAAGTCGCATAACTATAAACTACTACAAGGCAGTGACTGTATATTTGTCAAATTAAGTTATTTATACACCAAAGTCGTAAATTTAGTTACTGTTACTTTGATGCTAGTTAGGATATTTATGGAACTGGCTGTTAAGCGGTGTTTTAGGGAAACAGAACTACGTTTATGAATTTTAGTCTGCCACGGTGTTGCGAACTTCACTTTTCTTTTCCGATTTTGATGCACACTGTCAATCAATAGTAATTTCCGAACAAAGAAAACTAACTCTGATAACCTAGTAGTTTAATGTAACTACATAATAAAAACAGATGGTTATTAACCAATATAAACAATTTCCTTGTATTAATTTTCGGTATATTAAATTTCACTGAGCAGTTTTAGTTAAGTATTTGCAGTTGGCAACGTCCAGGGGCAACTTTTACCAGTTTTATTTCTTTATCAGTAATTTAAACGATTAAAGGCGACGATTATTTCGCCCAAAATACACTGCAGGAATCCAAGTTTCAAGATGCGATAATTCGTCGTTAACGAGAAAATCTTTCACTTGAATTCTACTGGAATGCGCATCAGTTGAAACCCTTTATAAGGGAAGTCTCGCGAAACTTCGAAAGGGGACGATGGGTGGGAGGCCCTGAAATCACCTAATAAATTATTCCTTGTCACAGTTGTGACATATCGTAGTGTCTTGGAAACACAGTGGCAAACCTCTGCCTGATCCTTATCAGATAAACGTAGTCTATTGAAAATGAGGTGCGGGCAAAAAACAGTTATTTCTAAGTGGCACGCAACCCCTTGTAGGCCGCAAATCTTCAGGGAGTTGAGGAAAAGTGGTCGCCGTTCGGTTAGCGGGACACGTTAATAAATCATGCATACGTTTAGGGGGATGGAAGACAAATCGAAATTTTACGATTAAGTGTTGAATAATCTGATGTAAAATGGTTCGATGTCAGATTTAACAAGTTTTACGTTCCCATTTCGATAAATGTCGATAAATAGCAGGGAGTAGCAATTGGCGGGAAATGATGCAAAGTTTAACTTGTAATAAATAATTATTCATAATTTACAAATGATTTAATTATTTTTAATTTGCAAACTACGATTTACTCCGGAGGAAACTCAGGAACTGAATCTGTTTTCGATTTTGAAAGCTTTCTGTAAAAACATTTTATGCGTTGCTTGCATATTTTACAAAAACAAGCTTCTGTAATTTTATTGGATTTTATTTTTAGAAGATGATATATTGATAGAAAGTTTAGAATAGGAGGAAATTTCGCAGTTAAGACTATTCTTTACAAATATGGGCCGTCATTATTTTTAATAATATTACTTTTTATTATGGTATTGTCGTGAGCAAAAAAAAAATAGGACAACTATTTTTTTCTAATGTAAATCCGTCTCTATTAGAATATGTAATGACAAATAACCAACAATGTCACAGAAATTAAAGTTGATGTACACAACTAGATTTTAGCAAAAATACGTTATAAGACTTGTCATTGGAAACCATTCCTAAACCGAAAAATTTTAGATTTGAAAAAGTGTTTCAGATTTATTTTCCTTATGTTCTTATGTTTTTGGAGCCGCTGATTACGAATCTGGAGTCAAAATTAAAAAACTGAAAAATATGGCTCCAATATGGCGGTTGGAATTTCATTTTTATTAAAAACGTGAAGTTGCACAATGTTTCAGTCATGACTTATTCGTGTTTTATGCTATAGAAACAAAAAAATAACTTAAAAGCTTAATTAATACATTTCTATTTTATTCCTTAATATTTTTGATGCAAGTGCCATAATTTCTAAGATGTTTTATATTTAAATTAAATTCTTCTAATAATAGTTTGAATACCATCTTTAAACTTGAACACGAATCAGGTGCTCGCTTACCTCCATCTCCCAACCATTTTTAGTAAATCGCGAGAACCTCATAAGAAACATTATAAAAACTCAAAAATGACGAGCTAAAACTAAGTAAAGCGTTAAAGCGTTAAAAAAGTGATTTTTTTTGAAAAATATCGTATTTGAATGAAAATTCGAAAAACCAGGGCTGAAAAACAAAATCTGGCCATACAGATTTGTAGGTAATTAAAAAACGAAGATTTAAAAAAATATATTCCCTGTACTCAAAAATGACTCTAAAACTATGTAATGCGTTAAAAAAGTGATTTTTTGGAAAAATCTCATATTTGAATGAAATTTCGAAAAACCAGGACTGAAAAACAAAAATCTGGCCATACAAATTTGTAGGTAATTAAAAAACGAATATTTAAAAAAATATATTCCCTGAACTCAAAAATGACGAGCTAAAATTTGAAATGGGAGGCGCGGTGTTGTTTTTCGCCACTGTGCGGCGCTCACAGAGAACTTTTCAACTTTGCGCGGCTACTGCTCGGAAACCTCGTCGGAAACTATTGGCCTGAGGAAAAAAATGTATATAACCTTTTTTTATAGAGAATTTGATTATCTTTAACTTTGTGTATCACCATTTGGAGCGTAAGATTAATAGAACACGAGTTATTGCACAAAAACCCGATTTTTTTTACCTAATTTGCATAATTAATGATAGTTTCGTATCTCTCCACGTCCAGTGGAAGTACAGTAACGACAAAAAATTTTTATTGTCCAAATAGGCTTAAAATGTCATGAAATGTCGAGATTTTAAGTTTGAGCGAAAAAAAAATTTCTGTCTGTCTGTCGGTCTGTCTGTCTGTCTGTCTGTCTGTCTGTCTGTAACTTTTTTTTGTGCGCACGTTTACTCTGGAACCGTTTAAGATATTGACTTGAAATTTGGTACACGTATGTACTTTAACGAGATCTAGAACTAGATTATATTTTCATCTTGTTCCGTCGAAGGGTTGGGGGGTAAATTGGGGTAAATTTGGGGTAAATGGGTAAATCAAGCAGGTAAGAGTCCATGAAATTGGTATTTAGTATATACAAGAGAAGCTAAGGTCTCAAAAAAATTTTTGGCATTAACCACCCCCATTACCACTCCCACCTCCTTATTAAAGGGGATGAAAAAAAATTGTGATTTAGTGTATGTACAGGAACCAGAAACCTCAAAATATTTTTTTACTTCATTCACCCCCACTACCACCCCCTATCACCACCCCCACCCCACTACCGATGTGGGGGGGGGGATAGGGGTTATTAGGGGTTAGAGGTTTTATGGGTTTTTGGGGTAGAGGATTTCAAATATTATATTATTAAAGTTCCATAAACAATTATTTTCACATACAAAGTTTTTTCGTTGTGAGTGACTTGGATAGAGAATCTGGATGTGGAAGTAGTGATTCCTTGGGCAGCGGTTTTTACATTTTGTATATTTTTGCCTGACCTCTAAACAAAGCTGTTAAAAAAAACAATGCCACCTCAATTTGTCAAAAAAAATTCTTACCGCCTGGAATTTACGTAATAGTTTTTAATTAAGTTTGAAATGATTTCTGCAAATCATAAAATAAAATAAAGAGAACAGTGTTTTCCGTTTATTTTCTGCATTTTTTTAAATTAGACTGAAAATTAAACCTGTAATGAAAAGTTTCCTCTCATATTTTTTAACATAACATTTTGAAAATGAGTTACAAATTAAGATAAACTTTCAGACACCCTATCCTTTTATTACAAATCTGCTAAATTATGTTTTTCTTATAAAACTTATTGCGAAACCAAGTTGCAAGTTGGCATTTGTGGCTCAAAGGGATATTGTTATGCGCCTTCAGAGTTCGAAAACTTTTGTATTTAAGGTTAAATGTTTGACATATTTTTCCCCTGCTCACTGGCCCGTTGCGTTCCTAACATAATTTGGGTTAAAATGTTATCTCGGCGACTTCGCCATAAGAAAATTCTATAAACGTTTGAAAATGCTCGTGAACCTTTCTCCAAGTCACCTCAATGCCCTCTGAAATCTAGGAGATTTACTTACACTTGTCTGTGTAAACATATTAAATGTATTTTTCATTTTCTTTATTATATAGAAGTATACAAAATCTATATAAAACTACGTTGCTTTAATAGTTCAGGATTACGTCGTCACCTAGGCGGTGATGTAGAAAAATAATTAAGTACTGCACTTTTTCTTTGACGAAAATAAATCTATTTAATCCACCGTAAACATGATTTAAATTCAAATGAACACTCGTAGAACTGTTTTATTAAATTTTGGGATACTTAAAGAATCATTTTCATTGTATATAGTTTCGTAATTATGCAATGGTTTGGTACACGCCTTCCTAAATTTAAAGATAAAAATTAAGCAATTATAATAATACATACATCTGATATGAAAAACTTTCTTTATATGAAATTTCAGTAGAATGTGTTTTTTTTTTAATAATTTTAAGAGGTTTTAATTCTGACAAACGGTCAAGTTTTTCAATCCGTTATTGAATGACCCACCCCAGACAATAGTACAGATATAAGATAAGCTCTGTTAAAGAATCTTAAAGAATTAAAAAGTTTCTATTTGGTATATCCCAAGATTGGTAATTTTTTTTCTAATTTTATTTGCAATTTGGTTAGCATATTCATTCCATAGCAGGTGTTGATTAGCGATGGCATCTAGATATGGATAATTACATGGTATTTTGTAAATTGTTTAATTGTTGATCTGTGCTAGAAATGGAAAGTGTTATATTTAATTTTATCAATAAAAGCATTAGCTTGAAATGATTTAATACCTATTTGTGCTTTCTTATTATATACACCCGTCCAATTTTAATGGTTGGGAATTATGACATTGCTATTCGCATAAGCTTCCCTTCTTAAAATTAATTACTATATACAGGGTGTTCCTTAAAGACATGCTAATATTTCAGGATGTGGTTCCTTAGGTCACTTTATGAAGAAAAGTTCATATGAACATATGTCCGCAACAATGGCTTAAATTTGCTATTGAGTCCTCATTTTAACCATGAACATCTTAAAAACGGAGGAGCGGAAAAAACGATATGTTCATTATGTGCCTATTGTAAAACACGTAAATAAATCCGAATTATTTACGTTAAATAGTTTTGAAGATTTTCTAAAGTCATATCGAAAAATGACCCACTTTTATTCCGTTATTTTTGGAGTATTTAAAATATCTATGATAACATGATTAATTATATAAAATATATATTTTTTAAAAAATTCAAAAAAGAAATCGGATATGTCAAACATTAATTGAGTTATCAAGGCGATAGATAGTATTAATAATAATAATAATTTTTATTGACCATTTCTGATACAAAATTGTATATGCGGTATGTCATGAGCATTCCTGAATGTTAAAAAACTTAAATAAGTAAATCAACAAATAGTGATAAATTAATAGTACCCACACATATTTACCCATACTTATACATAGTTTTTGAATTAAAAATAAAATTTTACATAAAACTTCACTACATTTGTTCAACTAATACATTTTTCATACTCTGCTTGGGAACTTCCAATATTAAGTTGTTTCTTATCTTATAATTCTGGTTTTTATTTAATAAATCAAGATTTAATTCAGATGTAGCATGTTTTAGTAGTTGGAGCATATAGATGTGGTCATATTAGAATATCTAGCTCATTAAATATTGGTTTGCAACTTGTTCCCTGATTTACTCCTACAATGTGTCTGATAACCCCCTTTTGCATTTTAAATAATAATACTAATAATGCATTTTAACTAATAATCGCATTTGTTTCTTTATTTATTTTATTTCAAATGTTGTATTAACCGTGCCAACATGAGACATATTTTGAATATATTTTTCGGAATGACTGTTTATTTTATTAGAAGTTTAATGTTCCAAAAAATATTTTCGCTTTATCTCTAAAGATACTGAGCAGATGTGGTGGCACATTTTTGCAAATAATAACAAAGGATTTGGACACAAAAAGTGAAAAATTTACCACATATAAGAAAAGTATATTATTTCATACCACTACAAAGTTTTACTTAAAAATAATATGTGATTTTCGAAAAATAGTCTCTTAAAATGTAATGTAACGAGAATGTCCTTAAAAATTTGTACATTTTGTGGAATGAATTAAATAATCTTCATAATGTTTTAACCTAGTTATTCAAATTTCTGTGTGGTTTGCAATATACACATAATTCATTTAACTGAATTTGTTTGTGGTTGGTTCCTTGTGAAACATCAGGTAAATAATTCTAATTGCAAGAAGAAACTGTTTTTTAATGTTTCAAAATAAGTATATTGATACTCTACATATGTTTCGGATTATTATTACTCTTGAGAAAGGCCTAATAAGCCGAAACATATGTAGAGTATCAATATACTTATTTTGAAACATTAAAAAGCAGTTTCTTCTGGTAATTAGAATTATGCACCTAATTTTTAAAATTTTTTCCTCTCCTCCGTTTTTGAGATAGATATTCGCGGTTAAAGCGAGGGCTCAATACATTTGATTCGTATATTAGGGTAGTATTAAATAAGTTTGTTTATTCTGAAAGATACTATGCGTTGAAGTAAATATTATTTCTCACTCGTATATGTCTATTGTACATTTGAAATATAGTGATTACTTTATTTTACCTTTACCAAATAATTATTTCACTTAGTTTGTTTCAGTTAAATAACATATTCTTCTTCTTTGAAAAAGGAAGGAAGATTCAGTAATATTGTAGTATCACCCTCGGGTCTTTAACTGGTGTTGTTTATATTTGTTTATTATTTATTTATTTACTTAGGTTTTAAAATATTAATTATTACCTTTCTATTTTTTATTTAAATCATCCAAATGTTAAAAATTATATTACTGATGTGACAAAATTATTTGCTTTGATTTGGTTACTCTCTTGTTTAAATACTTATAATTTTTACTCTTAGAACTGAAACCTCTTTATTACTTAACGATTAACTTTTACAGTTTTAAATGCTTTTATTTTCCACTATTTTTTATGGGAATATTTCATTAACAATTTAGTTTAATATTTGGTAGTAAACTTTAGCACTTTTCTAAACTTCCTGATTCGGAATTTCGCGATGTTCCGACGGGCTTCTGTGCGGACTTGTGTCGTTGTTTTTGGGCCGAAGATCGCGCGAATACTGCAAGGGATGCTGTGCAGGAACGCCCCATCACACTCTCTTTCCTCCCAGAGGGTGAATGGAAAAGGTCTGCTCATCCAGAGAAAACCAAGAATTTAGCAAATTATTAACTATCTGCTCGGTGTAAATTTTATTTTAAGCTGTTTTCTGTTTGCAATTGTTGTACAGTTAGTTAAATTTCGGTTTGTATGAAAATATTTTGTATTTTAAGGCCAAAATTGTGTCGTTAAACGTTGAAAATTTCAAAGAGGAGGTTGACATTCATTCCTTGTGGTGGCTGAGTATATAATGGACTGCGCAGAATCCAGCATGGAGGAATTTCTGTAAATAGAGCACATGCGCGGTATAGACAGGGAAGAATGGGACAGTAAATTGGAATAATAATTTGTTATCCCCTTTACTTGTCAAAATGCAATAAATTTTCCAAGCGTACTGAACTACTTTTAAGGTGATACTTTAATTTTGGTAACCGTATAACCTTACAGGTATGTAACAAGAATATATATATATATGTAGACAGTTTTTTCGTAAGTAAAATATGTTAATAAAGTAAAAAAAAAAAAATTAAACGCGCCTTTATACACTAAGAAGGAAAATTTTTGTTTCTGCTACCACCGTGGAAAATATTTGTTCCTGTTGTAACTAAAGCTAAATACTAAAATACTTATTTGCATGACAATGACGTACTACAGATTAATAGAGGTGTGTAAATAACTTAAAGAACAGGGGCATCAGGGAACTATTGCTGCTATTAGCAGCATTTGATTTTCAATATACAGTGCGCCCACGGATGGACTTAACTATACTTGTAAAGTTTTTATTTTTGGTTTTTTTTATTGATTTACCAGCGTGCGGTAGGCATTGCTGCCACTCCCAAGTTATACAGCTGGGCCTGCTACGTCCACGCTGGGTTGGACTAAGGTCATGCTTGTTGCCAGCAGCGAGAGCCACATGGCGCATGGTAAAGGAATGTGGGATGGGAGGTGTAGGTATTTGTGAGATGCGTTACCGCATTATGTCGTGAGGGAGCGTTAAGCTCCCTTTTTTGTATTTTTTTTTTATTCTGGGCTTCTGCCTATTCTGGGTCTTCTTGTGAGATATGTTGCCGCGTTGTGTCGCTGCTATCTGTGCTCCTATTTTTGTACTTCTGTTTCTACAAGTCTTCTTCTTCTTCTGAAGCATCTGATTCCTCCGTTTGTGATTCTGGTAGAGTATATATCGCTCCGATTTCTTTGTGAAATTCATTTTTTCCCCTAGCTTTTCTTTCCCAGTATGTTTGGTCCTTTCCCAGTTTGTTCATGATCCTCTCGATTGTTGTTTTCCACGTGTAACATGGTCTCCCAATTTTAAATTTGCTGCTGTTCAGTGTTAGTGCTTTCTTCAGTAGGTGTGTTGGTTCCCTTCTTTGGACGTGTCCCCAGTACTTCATTGCGTACATTTCTATCCTTTTTGTGATTGTCTTCCCTTCTAGTAGTGTTGATGTTTTATGACGTTGTTTTTGCCCTGTTGTTTTTCTAAGTAATTGGATGATGTCTCTTTCAGCTCTTCTCAAACTTCTTCGGTTGGCTTTTGTTTTTAACTCCATATATCATTGTTGGCAGTATGATGGCTATGTACAGCTGTTTGGCCAGGCCCCATGATAGTTTGTTTTTCTCGATGAACGGTATAATTGCTCTTGTGACTCTGTATGCTGTTTTTATTCTCTCCTTTATTTGTTTCTCTCCTTTTCAGTTGGTTCGTCAGATATGTTCCTAGGTATTTCAGTACAATTCTTAGAGAGTAGTCACCTATTTTGTATTCTTCTCCACTGATCCGACTCTCTTTTGTTGATGGGTCTCGCTCCATTATTAGACTTTTCTTGAAATTTATTTTCAGCCCAGATGTGTCCAAATGCGGTTTCATGTTTTCTAGGAAGTTGAGAATTTGTTGCTCTTCTTCTGCGACGATTAGGAGGTCATCGGCGTAAGCTAATACGATTGGGGTTCTCAGGGTTTCCGTGTCTTCGTTAAAATTTGGTGTTTCCCTTATTGTGTTTTGTATCGCTTGGTCTAGGACCGTGGTGAATAGTCGGGGGGATAGGGGGCATCTTTGTTTGACTCCTCTGTTCTTTTGTCTAGTTTCCATCATTTGTCCGAACCATTGTATGGCAGTTGTTTCATGAAGGCAGGCCTTTATTATCTTGTTTATTAGATAGTGCGGCACTCCTTTGTTATACAGGGTGTTGACTATGGCTTCGTGACTGATGGTATCGAATGCCTTTTGGATATCTATGTGCAGTTTTGTCCCTTCTCTCCATTTTCTTCCAGTATTCTTCTGGTGGTGTACATGTGGTCGTCCGTTGATCTGCCTTTGATGAATGCTGTCTGGTAGTCTGGCGGTCTTCCAATGTACATCTCTAGTTGCTCGAGCAGGAATTGTGCGTAGTATTTGTATCCTATGCTGCAGTGTTATTCTTCTGTAGTCTTCTATGGTCTGTGGCGAGTTGGTTTTTGGGAGAGGTATTTGTATAGGGTGTGTTTTCTGTCCATACCCTAGTGATGATTTCTAGGGTTTGCTCCTTTAGCTTTTCCGTGCCGTAGTGTATTAACTCGTTGTTTATTTTATCTACTCCAGGTGCGGTGTTTCTTCTAGCTCTGGCTATTATTTCTAGCAGTTGGTCTTTTTATGGTGGCTTGTCCAAGGGCCAGTGGTCTATTTCTTTTATTAGTTTTATCGTTCTTTAGTTGCTTTCTCTTCTTCCTCCAGCTTCTTGGTCCAATGTTGTATTGGTATGTATCTTCTCCTGTGGGTATTGTTGTTTCTTCTATATTCTTTCAGATATCTGAAGGTTTGGTTTAGTCGTCCTGTTGGAAGTGCTTCTATGTTTTCGAAGAATGATTTGTGTTTTTCCTCGTCGTGGTTTCTCTCCGCCTCTCTTTTTTCCCTCAGTGCTTCTTTTAGTTTTTCGTTTATATTCCCCGTCGGCTGTTGTTCGCCTGTGGCCTTCATCTTTTTTAGCTGTTCGTACTTGTTATTTTTTTCCTTTTTTGTCGGGCTCATAGGTGATCTGTCCCTTTTTAACGTTTTTCTTGCTGCAATTTTTATTTATGCGCCCATTGATGTCCAGTCTAATTCTTCTCCTGTCAGTTGGTTTTCTAGACAGTTTCCGTCGCCGTCGATTTTTTGTACCAGTAATTGATGTGTCTTCGTTCTTACGTTCTGTAGTGGATACATTGTTTTTGTGTTTTCTGGAGAGTTGTTATTTTTTGCTTACTTTTGCTTATTCTTGACCTAAACTTTTTAATAAAATAAAATTCCTTAGCCGTACCAGACGTGGAGTGTTAACAGTCAGTACGTTTTTAAAGCATGCATGAGAATTTTAGAGATTTTAATAGCTCTGAAATCAAGAATGGTCAACAGTTTTATCCAAAATTTTTGTTATTTTTGAATTAATTTAATTAGGCGCGATGTACTGTTACTCTGATGGTACGCCCCTGGGGTTTAGTCATATATGTATAGCTGAAAGAGAAATTGTTTATTGACTTATCTAATTTATTGCCCGACCTGTTTATGAAATTCTTTAAGTTGTCTACAAAATGTGACTGGTTTATAAGTGGTAATTGGACACTTAGCTTGATTTATGGTTCTCTTTCTGGTCCGTCCCTTCGTCGAATACTCGATCTATCAGCTTTTTTCACTGCACAACACTGAAGAATTTAATCACGTATTTATTAATTATTGGCACTTATCACTTAATTGTTGTTATGTTGACACCACCACCTTATGTAGAATTTTTTAGTCAATAACTAGTGTAATTTTGACCTATTTCGGCCAGCTTATTACCGGTTTTTTCCACGATTTACTGGCCGTTTGTAAAGCGTTTGTAAAGCGCGTCTATTCACTTTCAATACCCCCTTCAAGAAGCCTATTGTGACCTTTCTCGACACAGTCATGGCACACTTGAATTAAAAACTAAAAATCGAATTAAAAAAAGTTTGACATTTGAAATGTCACTTATGTGGTACCATTATCTTCAGAAAATCATGTAGAATCTAAAAATGTAATAATATATAATAAAATATAATATATATAAAATCAAAAGTTAGTCTTACTTCCGGTGAAATCGGAAGTGGAAAACAATCATTTATATGTCAAAATGTGATGTTTATTAGGTACATAAGATGTATCAAATTTTAATCGTTTATCTTTAAAACTGAAGGAAAAAAAGGGGAGTGTACCATGATCCTGTTGCGCGCAGTATATAAATAGCATTGAATCAAATAAGAATTGTTTTATTCCATTGGACTTATGCACCCATTATAAAAAAACGGCATCGGTATATATAAAGTTGTTGAAGTTCGTGATCGTGGCAAGAAAGAATATTATAGGGCACTTGGTTCAATGTGCAAAAAGTTTTATTTCAACTAATAACAGTTGACGATAATAACTGATTTACATATTCGTAATTCAACTATTTTTAGTAACAGAAACAAATGACTAATTCTGGAACAATGACATTAGAAAATATCCTTCTATTGTTGAATGCTTTCCAACACTTCCCCTCAAAATAAGGACATTTTCTCAAGTCGAATTTGTATTACCAATACCAATCCAACGTCGGCATTTTTCTAGCTTAGGCTTAGTCACTGCTTTGGCAAGGGCATCTGCAGGCATGTCTTCAGTAGCCATGAAATTTACTGAAATTCTTTCGTTTTCCAGAACCTCTCGGATGAAGTGATGCCTGACATCTATATGCTTGGTTCGGGCATGGTAAACAGGACTCTCTGAAAATTTTCGAGCTCCCTGATTGTCGTTATAGTTATTAAGGTACCAAGGGTGTTATAAGGATAATAACGCACCGAGGTCGGCAGTGTACAATCCCGAGGGCCTTAGGCCCAAGGGAGTGTACGTCGACCGAGGGCGTCATTATCCTATAACACCCGTGGTGCCTTCGACGTTTAATGTCCTGCAAGTCTGTTATTTAATTCGAATTTTTTTTTTATTGACATTTACGATTTATTAATTTGACATCTATTATGTTCAGCACGAATTGATTTAAAAGAGAGTAAAAATCAAAATTGTTTGTAAACGCCGCCGTTGCATAGCAATGCATTTTGTTTGTCAATAACGCTATCATAATTTGCTTGTTTTGGATTGTATTATAATCTTATAATGCCCTAGGGCGTTATAGATATCCATAACGCCCTAGGGCGTTATTTTTCATTTAATGTATCTCAAAATAGGGTGGTTATTGTAAAATAACAGACTTGTAGGACATTAAATATTTTAACGTTCCCAAGTTCCTTGAATCCTAGTTCTGATAGAAATCTTTGGAGTAAGATAGCTTCCTTCGCTGCTTCTGTCAATCCCATGTACTCCGATTCGGTTGATGACAGTGCGACCAGTTAGCCCAATCAGCATCTACGAATTCTTTCAGGTTCTCATTGTTCTTCCTGTAGATTATTCCGAGATTGGAAGTTCCTTTAAGATACCGTATAACACGTTTTGCTGCTTTCCAATTGTCGTTCCCGTAGCATGAATTAAACTGGCTCAGATAACTTACTGCATGTGCTATATCTGGCCGAGTCGCTACTGCCAAATACATTAGTGCTCCAACTAATTCTCTATATGGTATATTCATTACGTTATTTTTCGATACGCTGTCCTGTTTTCTTAGTTTAATTCAAGGATCCATCGGCGTTGATACTGGTTTGCAGTCATTCATTCCAAATTTCTTTAGAGATATCTTCAGTATATCCTTTTTGAGACATGGCATATCCTCCCTCAGTTTGCTGGAATTCTATTCCTAGACAATAATTTATTTCTCCCAAATCTCTTATCTCAAACTCAACTATTCTCGCTTTTCGCCTTTTGAGTGTACCATCAGCCTTATGTTTGTTCCTTAACACAATTCGACAGCCAATTACGTCGCGATTTCTTGGATGTTCACAATTTGCCAAGTATCATTCTTGATAAGTGATTTAACTTCATCTATAATGGCTGCTTTCCATTCTTGAGCTTCAGGACTCGAAATCGCTTGTTTTAATGGAATTTCTGCTAAATTTGCATATTTAATAAGTTCGTCCCCTTCGTCGGATTCTTCTGTACCTGTGACATTTACCATTTTGTAATTTTTTGCAGATCGTCCTCGTCTATCAGTTCTCTCAATTTGTGGTCTTCCAGGAGCTCTCTTTGTCACTGGAAGTGCACACTTCTTTCTTGTTTTTCTGGTTGATGTACGTCATTGTCTTCTTTATGATTTCCTGGGTTGTCGTCTTCGCTTTCGATTCCATCGAAATGAATGAGTCTATTGTAATCAGAAGATATTGATTCAGAATCGCTTTCCAATGAGACTTCGTCATTCATCAAATCTTCTCGATTTCGATTATCCCCGGTTCTATCATTTATTGACATGACATCTATTTCAATTTGACGTTTACTTGTCATCTCATTCGAATTTTCTGGTTCTCGGTTGATTTCTTCCCCAAGAATTTTCTTGGTAACGAATTCTTCATGTTCTGCTTTGTGGTTGAATTCGTTCAAGAATTTCACATCTCGAGTGATATCAATTCTACGATCCTCTGGTATCCAGACTCGATAAGCTTTGGACTCTTCTGAATAATCAACCATGATTCCTTCTTTTGATCGAGGTTCAAACTTCCCCTTAGTTGGACTTCGATTCAGAGTAAAAACTTTGCATCCGAATGTTTTAAAATGTTTCACATTCGCGATTTTCCCTGTCCATTTTTCAAAATGAGTTTTTCCTTTAATTCTTCGCATGGTACATCTATTTCTTATGTATGTTGTGGCTGCTACCGCTTCCGCCCAGAATGATGGAGATAGACCTGATTGAATGAACATGCATCTTGCCATTTCAGTTAGAGTGCGATTCTTGCGTTCTGCTAATCCATTTTGTTCTGGCGTGTAAGTAACGGTAAGTCTCCTCTTGATTCCATTTTCTTTCAGGTAATCGTCGAATTCTTTATTACAAAATTCTTTGCCATTATCTGGCTGTAGGCTTTTAATCTTCTGTCCCGTTTGCTTCTCCATCAAGATTTTATAATTCTTGAAAGCTTGGAACACATCATTCTTGTTTCTTATAAAACGAGTTTCGCACCATCTGGAGTGATCGTCGATAAACGTCACGAAATATCTCGATTTTCCATTAGACTCGGTCCGCACAAATCTGTATGGATTATTTCTAATAATTCAGTGCATCTTGTAGATTGTTGACATTCTTGTCAATTTTCCACGTAAGCAAGCAGTGTGGCATTTTTCCATTTTCGAATTTTAGACCTCGTACAACACCATTGTTTTTCATTTCAATGAGATCTTTTACGTTCAAATGTCCGAAACGTTGGTGCCAATCTTCTATATTGGACAATGAATCGATAGATGTGGTAGTCTTTCCACATACGTATGACATATCCTCTTGTATTTGGTACAATCCACCAATTCGTTTCGCAATTACTTGAGTATTGCCTTTTGCATCGATTACCATAGCTTTCTTGAAGATTACATCACAACCTCTGTCAGTAATTTTGCTTACAGACATCAAATTTACACGCAAATCGGGCACATGCAAAGTTTCTGTCAGATTCACAATCTTTTGTTCCGTTCCTACTTGTGTTGAAAACGTGACTTTTCCTTTTGCAGTAATATTTGTTGACGTATTGCTTGCTAGATTTAGAACTCCGTGTTCTGTTTCTAGATCTTCGAATCTGTCCTTGTCTCTGCAAATATGTGTAGTACTCCCACTATCCAAGTACCAGACATTACTTGCAGTGTTTTCTGCTGAAAATGTTGATTGACTACCCAGCATTCCCATGGAAACGTAATATGTAACTTTCTCTGCTTTTTGAGCCGTTTTCGTATTTTCAAATTTGGATTTGTCCATTTCCGCATAGCAATTTGCAGCTTTATGTCCCTGTTTTCCATAACGATGACATTTAAACTTGAACTCTTCTTTTGTACCGTTCCGCTTATCATTTTTCCTCTGATTTTGCTCGGTCCTTTGAAATTCCTCTTCGCGACTATAGCATTCTGCAACTCTTCATATTAATTTTCTTTTCGAGCATCATTTTCCTCCATAATTTTGATTCGCAAAGTCTCTGGTTCCGGTAGTGTATCACGTGGCTCGATAGCACACCTAAAGTTTTCAAAATTCTTCGGTAGACTATAAAGAAGTAAAATTGCAAGCATATCTTTATTAATCTCGACTCCCATGTCGTTTAATTTGTCTACAGCATCGAAAAACTTTCTCAAATGTACACCAACTTCTTGCATTATAGATAGATATTGAGTATGAAAGTTATCTGCAAATTACACAAAATAATTATAAGGTTACATGTTAAATTGCCTCAGAATGATAATTATCACTTTAATGAGAGCAATTAATTAACTCAGATAAAATTCGATTTCTTAATTGTGACAATAATTGGTTGCCTCTCTAGTCGCCTCATGTAGATAGATATATTGCTCACTATTTGAATTCAATCACAGTAATGTAAGAAATGTAGAATAAAAAACACCTTTTCTCCACCAAAATATAGTCCCGAAGTGAATGGAATAGTAATAATAATAATATGTAAACTTTTGAATATAAATAAATAAATAATTATAAATTTGTCCTCGCTCAGATATTACATTAAATTTTATAATTTGATTGGACGATATCATTTTCTTTCATTACTTCCATTTCCACGTAGTGGAGTGAAAGTATAGTAACGGTATAAAAAAATATTTTTTTCTATTTGTAACTTTTTTAGTGCTCACGATTACTTTGGAATCATTTATGATATTGACTTGAAATTTTAGTCCAATTAATAAGCCGGAAAATGTGGAAAAGTGGTGGAACAGCACCGATTTGAAAAATTCCTTTTTTCACGTGTTCCCTAGACCACCAAGAACATTCATCAGCATTGACCTCTGCATTAATTCCGAAGATGAGAAAGTTAGGGGGTTTGAAGTGCCCCAAAAAGTAGCTGTCTTAAGAAAATTTATAAATATCACCTCAGAAATGGGCTCTATGGGGTTTTTTGGGTCGCTGATCACGAATCCGAGGTCCAAATTGAGGAATTCCATATTCCAGTATGGAATTCGTGCCATTTTTTGATAAAAATTCCACTTTTTCGGACGGAAATTTAAATATGAATATTGTGCTGCGGAAGTGCGCTTAGGGATTTTATGGGTCGCTGATCACGATTCCGAAGTCCAAATTGAGCAATTCTATATTCCAGACTGGAATACGTGCCATTTTTCTTGTCGAATTTCACTTTGAAGAAAAAAATTATGTATGAATATTACGAGTATTTCAAAATAATTTTTCAAGTCAATTTTACTTTTAAGATAAAAGTTGTGTATGAATATTACGAGCATTTCAAATTAATATACACGGCAATTTTATATTGTGTCGGTACAAAAGGTGGTATTCTGTGTGATAAAGTAGTTCTTAATTTATCATTATTTTTTTATATAATTTACACCATCTAAATCAATCATAATCTGAATCATTTCGAGAACTGGTAATTCAGGATTTGTTGGTTCTTCTTCAGTGTCACCTTCATCTTTCTTCCTTATATTCCGTTTTAAGGAACATGAATTTCAAATCCTTGCGAGGATAGATTCATTGATGAGGATGTAAAATGAACAAATGGTGACTTTGAAACCACTCCCACTCAATATACAAATTAGAAAATAAAAAAAACAAATTTTCCACCCCTCTGGGTGTTACAATTTACTCTTACCATTGTCCTTGATCAGCATCCTCGAAAACGGGGGTAAACGTCTTTAACAATAAAAAAATAGGAAATAATTTTATACTCCCTGACAGGGTAGATTCAACCCCCGAGAGCGGTTACGGTCTACTACCTGATATCACCTTTCACCATCTGTTATGTCAAAGAATCCCTGCAAAAATAGTCGATGCCATGCTGTCATATCAGAAATAAGGAAACAGGAGTGGTTTTTGGCCGTTTCAGGTGGTGCGCATAACTAAAAACTTTTTTTACCTTATTATTCGTGTTCAGCACCCTCGAAAACGAGGGGAGGAATAGGTTTCATAACTTTAAATTTAATTATATATTATACACACACACATACACACACACACACATATAAACACATAAATATGTGCACATATATAGACAAACACAATATAAAAAAACATAGACAAATCTAATCAACAGTACTTTTGATGAGATATTTGGAATTACTTGAACTAGACCGCGAATTCGTATTCAGTGACCCAAACGATATCGCAGACCACATTTTCGAGGAAAAACGTTAATATTTAATTTTTTTCTGAAAAAATGGAATTTTTCATGGCACGAATTCCATACTGAAATATGGAATTTCTCAATTGGGACCTCGGAATCGTGATCAGTAACCCAAAAACCCCCTATAGCACACTTCCGCAGCACAACATTCATATTTAAATTTCCGCCCGAAACAGTGGAATTTTCATAAAAAAATGGCACGAATTCCATACTGGAATATGGAATTCCTCAATTTAAACCTCGGATTCCTGATCAGCGAGCCAAAAAACCTCCTAGAGCACACTTCCGCAGCATATTATTCATATTTAAGTTTCCGCCCGAAACAGTGGAATTTTCATCAAAAAATGGCACGAATCCCATACTGGAATATGGAATTCCTCAATTTGGATCTCGGATTCGTGATCAGCGACCCAAAGAAACCCCCTAGAACCCAGTTCAGAGGCGAAATATTAATTTTACAAATTTTTTTAAGACAGCTACTTTTTGGGGCACTTCAAACTTCTATAACTTTTTCATCTTCGGAGTTAATGCAGGCGTCAATGCTGATGAATGTTCCTGGGGGTCTAGGGAACACGTGAAAAAAGGAATTTTTCAAATCGGTGCTGTTCCACCTCTTTTCCACATTTTACACTTTTTTCCGGCTTATTAATTGGACTATTTGGAACACCTGTGAATTGTAAGGAGATCTGGAACTAGATTATATTTTGATCTTATTTAGTTGAAGGTAAAGCAAATAAGTCTATAAAATTGGAATTTAGTGTACCGCAATTGGTACTTCTTTATTGTTGTATCTATTATCTTTGATTTAATCATATAGTAAATAATAAATAAGTAAATTTATCTTCTTATTCACAACGTCTACACGGACGTTTTATGGTCCATGTATTATTCAATTTGGCCTCTCCTTGCTGTATGGTACGACATATGCCGCAGTTGTCTGTAAGATGCATGGCCCCATCAAGGATCAGCCTTGATGGGGACATCAGCCCAACATTTTAGAGGTCGTCTTCTTTGTCTCTGGCCATCTGGCTTTCCCTAAATTATAAACCGTTTTATATCGTTATCTCTATAGATGTGGCCAAAGACTTGTCTGTCTGACTGTTAAATATTACTATAATTTTTGAAGCACACAAGAACACGCCAGAGGACAGTAAACTGTCCGTCACATTTTATATAAATTATATTGTATCGTAATTTTAAAGCAAAATGTCACTAAAGTTTTTGATTAAGCACACAAGAATACGAATGTACAAGGTATCCAAACTTGAATATACAGTGTGTCTATCAGGTTCGAACGAAATATACGTAGATTAAGTTATATATCCATTTTACTTAAAAATCTAAAGTATTTTTAATTTCAGAAATTAGTCAATTAGTAGACAGTAGTCTAATTAAACAAAACGAATAAAAATTACGATCGAACGTTGCCAATTGCCAGTAAAAATAAAAGGCAATTGGTCATGTACTTAGTCTCATTGGGACCACGTAAAAGTGAATTGTGTCGTCTTCGACCTATAAAGTGTTAATCAAATAGGTATTCCGTGAGCCACGCCCGATTACAACTTTTATTCGTTTCCTTTAAATTTAAATTATTTATTTAGAAAAATGCAACATTTATTACTAACTAAAGGTTTTTTTTTTAATGAATTTAATTTAGCACTGAATATTTTTTATTTTATTTTTTTTTTTAATTATAACTGCCACAGTGTTATTGACATATTTATTCCTTTTTTGCAGGTACGTGTATGATACCAACTGTTTTTTGGGTCGCTTAACAACGGTAAGTTTTAAATAGAAGATTAGATTAGTGCGGCCTTACAACTTCCCAATTAAAAATTCCTTTTAAACTTCTATAAATTTTGTACTTTGCCTTTGAAATTTCTGTTCTGAAAAGCTGGGCTCTTATCTGACTGACGAATAAAAATAACTGCATTCACGTTAAAAGGAAAGCAAATTTACATTTGCATTAAAAACGTACAGATTACGTGAATATACAATTGACCTACCTTTTTATTCCCAACCCTTTGTTCGCTTGCATATTTGGATAATTGTTGGCGGAGTTTTCAGCTATCTTGTGAAATCGTTTGCCATAACTCGTAAATAAATAAAGACTTCATAATGGTACATTGTATTACATATTCAGTGAATAATTTTAATGAACACGCCTTTTCTGTTTCATAATATGAGATGAGATAATTTTTTCACCATTAATGAAATATCAAATACGGAAGACCTGATAAAATTGAAAAAATCATGTGTTCATAATGTGTCTATTACAAACCAACCAGTGAAATTTTAATAACTGACGTTGAACAGTTTTGAAGATCTGCTAAGTAATTTTATGTAATAATATTTTACCCATCGATATAATACAGCTTTCTTCGTATGGTAAAATTTTTTCATAATCTTTTATTTTAAAATTTCGGAGCTATGTAAAAATCGTTACTTTATGCTTATTATTCGGTTGGTTAAAATGTCTTCAAAAAGTGGAATATTTGTCTATGTAACTTAGCAGATCTTTAAGGCTGTTCAACGTAAGTTCAAGCTTCAGCGAGTGGTTTACAATAGGCACATAATAAACACATTTTTTTCGATTTTTTCAGCTTCTTCGTTTTTGAAATTAGCAGGTAAAGTGAAGATAACCCAGACTTTAATGCAGCGTCAAACTTACTACAACTTCTATAACCAAACTGTTACAAACAGCAATTTCTTGTTTTTCAAAATTTAATTCATACGTTAAATTACATTTCACTCCCGTATATTCGTACTCTATCTTAAATAATAAAAAAGTTTCTCGATATAGACTTCTTCAATGCCACTGCTAAAAAATCTGTGTGATCTCGAAACAAAATATTTTTTTGTACCAGATACTCTATCTTTGGTACATTTCTATGTATGGTAATCGATCCATTATGTTTCAGAATATATACGCCCAAATTTTCAAGCTTGGTTAGAAACAAAGTTATGGGCTGGAAAATGTAAAATACTGTATTTCCGAGAAATTTCATGAAAAAGTGCGATTTTTTCCGATTTAGCTATTCCGAATCGATTCGCGATCTTCATAATCGAATTCGGCAGGTCATTTTACATAAGAATATGACTTCAGTTTTTGTCTGTTTGCGAGTTCCATAGACCACTTTTATTTTGTATATTTCAAGGGTCTCGCTCTCCGGCTATTAGCCGCCAGCGACCCAGAGCAATTACACAGGCACACAAGAAATAGTCAATTTTCTGAGGTTTTACATATATACCCATGTATTTTTGACCGCTGATATAAGTTTTACAAAATTAGGTCAGGATTTTTTGTTAACCACGAAAAACAGGTGAAACAGACCAGAATAGAGTTTAAAATATGCATTCAAGATTTTAAATAAGTAGACCATGTATTCGATGTATTTTTGACCGCTCAGCACGATTCCGGTGTCAGTTTTGCTCCATCGGGTCAGAATTTTTTGTTAACCACGAAAAACAGGTTAAAACAGGCCAGAATAGGGTTTAAAATATAAATTAAAGATTTTAAATAAGTAGAATATGTATTCGATGTATTTTTGACCGCTGAACACAATCCCGATGTTAGTTTTACAAAATTAGGACAGGATTTTTTGTTAACCACGAACAACAGGTTAAAACAGGTCAGAATAGGGTTTAAAATATAATTAAAGATTTTAAATAAGTAGATCATGTATTCGATGTATTTTTTACCGCTGAACACGATCCCGATGTCAGTTTTGCTGCATCAGGTCAGGATTTTTGTTAACCACGAAAAACAATGTTAAAACAGGCCAGAATAAGGTTTAAAATATAAATTAAAGATTTTAAATGAGTAGACCATGTATTCGATGTACTTTTTGCCACTGAGCACAATACTGGTGTCAGTTTCAACCAATCATGTCATGACTTCTTATTTATCCTGATGTATTCTTTTCAGTGGTACAGTACTTTTTTGTCTCCAAATGATCTGCGTAATGGTTTTCTTTTTCATTTTATTCCTTTCGATTTCACATCCCTTTTCAGTGTCCAATAGTAGTCTTCCATCCCATCGACCTTGATGTCTACGCTCTATTTTCTTTATGTCTTGGTGAAAACGCTCACCATGCTCTTCACTATAATCACCTAAATTTTCTGAAAACTGGTCTATATGAGAATGCAGGAAATGTAGTTTTAAATTCATTAGATAACCTAGTGGTTTCCGAATTTTTCTACCATGTTGGATTAGGGTGACCCTTAAGTTCTGAGAGTTTTATTTTATAACCTCCGCAAAGTCAAATTAAAGGAGGGGGAACACTTTCTATAGAAGAACGGCCCAATTATGAGCAAAAGCTAGAAGCAATTTAGTTTTGCGATATTTTGTGAATTTTACTTTCTAATACAATAATAACATAATAAAAAAGTGCTACTATCCTTCGCCGTATATAAAAATCATAAAATATGATTAAGAAATGTGCGATTTTCGCTCATTTCTCAAGGCGAAGGATAGTAGCACTTTTTTATTATGTTATTATTGTATTAGAAAGTAAAATTCACAAAATATCGCAAAACTAAATTGCTTCTAGCTTTTGCTCATAATTGGGCCGTTCTTCTATAGAAAGTGTACCCCCTCCTTTACGGTCTAGTGCATATTTGGCGGTTAAAGAAGTAGAAGTATTATGGAAAAAGGCGAGAATCCCAATGAGAAAGTTTCAGCGTATCATTGAGAAATTGGAATTATTGTATCAAGAATGGAAACACTACAAAAAACTTGTAAACGTCAAAATCAACTACAGGAAAAGAAGGAGCAAGTTTTTTAATAAAGTGGATGACTTATTCGATATCGCTCATGCCAATGCATTGGAGATGATTAGCATTGAAGAAGACTTTTCCTTTTAAACCAAAGAAAAAAAGGTCGACCTGGACCAATGATCGGCGGAGATCGTGTTTTATTACTAAAGGAACAAAGAAAAGAATCTTGAAATAAGCAAGAGGAATTAAAGTAGTCTAGCCATCAAGTATTACAGGGTATATTTTAAATTAAACTGTAAAAATCATCTCATGATAAATAATTTTTTTTTCATTTTAGAAAGTGAAGTGGTTGAATTGTAATTTTCAACAGATGATGAACAATTGGAAACCCAATTCAACCACTTCACTTTTTAAAATGAAAAAAACATTATTTATCATGAGATGATTTTTACAGTTTAATTTAAAATATACCTTGTAATAGTTGATGGCTAGACTGCTTTAATTCCTCTTGCTTCTTTCGAGATTCTTTTCTTTGTTCCTTTAGTAATAAAACACGATCTCCGCCGATCATTGATCCAAGTCGGCTTTTTTTCTTTGGCTTGAAAGGAAAAGTTTGTCTTCTTCAATGCTAATCATCTCCAACGCATTAGCCTGAGCGATATCGAATAAGTCAACCACTTTATTAAGAAAATCTTGCTCCTTCTTTTCCTTTAGTTGATTTCGACGTTACAAGTTTTTTGTAGTGTTTTCCATTCTTGATACAATAATTCCAGTTTCTCAATGCTACTCTCGTTGGGATTCTCGCCTTTTCCCAAAATACTTCTACTTCTTTCACCGTCAAATGTACACTAGACCGTAAATTTAATTTGACTTTGCGGAGGTTATAAAATAAAACTCTCAGAACTTGTCCGTTTGATGATAATTTGGTTCCAATAATTTGACTTTCGTCATGTTGAAGATGATATAGCTTCTCTTTTTGTCTTATTGCCATTTTATTTGTAGATTTTTATTTATTACTTTTACTTTATTTTACAATTTTAGCACAGCGCATTCGTTTTATAGATAGGAAGAACTTGTTTACTTTCCACGGGCGCAAGAAACTAAAGAACTGAGCATATCAGGTGATAAGGGCACCTCCTACATATCTCCCCACTACAATATCTATTGCTCCTATTATTTCAAGTGGAGCTCTATCTAAACTTCACTCGCTCTATATACCTTGCTCAATTGTTTAAATAAGAAGGATATAAATTTATGGTATTTAGTTATAAAAAAATAAAAAATTTTAACTGTAATGTGCCACGTGATCCCGTGCTCCAAAAAATTTCAAATTTGCTAGAAATTATTTTTTTACCAAGTAGAACAAATATAAAGAAAAAAAAATATATTGAAAAATAAGGATACTATTTCTTTGTGGTCTTCGCTCTTATTGTTTCCTAAAAATTTATCAACAACTTCTTTAAAGCTCTGCCAAGCTCTCTTCCTTTTCCGTATCTGACATTGTAGTGATGAATTTCTTATCTCTTAACATTTTCCTTATTCGTGGACCATTAAAAATGCCTTCCTTCAATTTGGCTTCGCTTATCTGTGGAAATTGTATTCCCAAATACTCAAAATATTTTCCTGATTGGTTGAAACTGACATCGGGATAGTGTTCAGCGGTCAGAAATATATGGGAGGATATAGTGAAACCTCAAAATTGACTTTTTTCTGTGCCTGTGTTATTACCAGTTTATTTTTTATTCTGCTTTATTTCGTTTTATGCTGTTATGTTTTATATATACTTTAATAAAAAAAAACGGCAGTAAATCGTCCTTCACATACGGCATGATTAATCAAATAAAGTACTGCTGTGCCATCTTTGTACGCCGGTGTTCTGCTAACTTAATTATTGATAGTTCCGCAGAGACTAGTTATGATTAAATGGATTTAAACGTCAAAGTTTTTTCCGCTTAAAATGTTGTGCAAACATCAACAGGAGAATAGGGAATATCAATTCCCGCCAAGCTTCTCTTAATAAATTATTATCCGGGGAAAAAGTAAAAATAAAGAATTGCCAGAACTTCTCGTCTTCTGGTAGCTAAAGCCCTGTCCATACTTTAGATATTAACGATTACAATGAAATTGATTCAGTTAGTGTTCTGCGTGAGCCTTGCACAGTTTTCTTGTTATTATGTCAGAGAAATTTGATTTTGTCATTGATATTTATATGCCGATATTGGCATATTGATAATTATATAAAGCATCGATAAAAACCGCTGCCTAAGAAATAACCAGAGATGGGTAAAGGAAACTGTCCAATAAACGTCGAGCAAATTTTCGGGAAGAAGTTTTGATAAAAATCGGAGATGGGCAAAGAAAACTTTTCATATGAAAGTTTCCGGAACGAAATTTTGATAAAAATTAAAGTTTTCGGTAAAATATTTGAATATTCCGAATGTTCCCAAAGGAAACTCTCCCGGAACATTCAAATATTCATGCATTTCAATATTTTATTGAAAACTTTCATTTTTATCAAAATTTCTTTCCGGGAACTTTCAAATGGAAAGTTTCCTTTACCCATCTCTGGAAATGACTACTTCCACATCCAGTTATGTGGAAATATTTGATCATAGAATTTTAATAATGTAATATTTGAAGTCATCTACTCCAAAAATCCATGAAACGATATGCCACATCGCAAGTGAGGGCGGGGGTGACTGATGCAAAGAAAAAAGGCTTTTGGTTTCTATACAGTTTACACACACTAAATCACCATTATATTTTTTTTACCTTTAACAATGGAAAGGGTCGGTAATGGGGGTGGCTGAAAAAAATTTTGAGGCCTGGATACTCGTACACATACTAAATCTCAATTTTATTAACTCTGACGTGCTTGCTTTATCTATTTACCCCCATTTACCTCCCAACCGTTCAACGGAATAAGATCAAATATAATGTAGTTCCAAATCTTATTATAATACATAGGTGTACCAAATTTCAAGCCAATACCTTAAACGGTTCCAGATTAATCGTGCGCACAAAAAAAAAATTACAGACAGAACGACTGACTGAATTGTTTTGCGAACTTAAAATCTCGACGTTTCATGACATGCTAAACCTATTTGAACAAAATTTTACTTCCACATTCAGTGGAAGTATAGTAACGTAAAAAAAAACTGAAAATTTCTATTGTTCAAATTGGCTTAGAATGTCATGAAACGTCAAAATTTTAAGTTTGAGAAAAAAAATTCTGTCTGTCTGTATCTTTCTTGTGTGCACGATTACTCTGGAATCGTTTAAGATATTGACTTGAAATTTGGTACACGTATGTATTTTAACGAAATCTCGAACTAGATTATATTTTTATCTTATTCCGTTGGGGAGTCAATTGGGGTAAATGGGGGTAAGTTTAGTAAGTTTGGGAGGTTACATTGAGAAAAAAATGTTGCCACTCACAGAGACTATTTTTTGGTACAAAAACTACAAGTTTGAGAAGGTGCCAACATTTTTTTTAAAGCACCAGTTTTAGCCCGTTTTGGGTCAAAAGACCAATTTTTGGCCAAAAATCAGGAAAATGGGCAAGCAGAAAATGTTGGCATATGGTTTTTCAGCAATGAACATTGACAACGATTTTCGCCTGGTCAGAAAGTGTTATACTACGTTCCAATGTTGGTCATAATTGATGTCGCCAGTGCTGCCAATTGCACGGAGAAAAAATGTTGGCATATATCGAATGTTGAACGCCAAGATACCCTCCTCAACTAACACCAAGCCCCAAAGTGTTATACTCTGTTCCACAATAGAATATTTTCTGGAGCGGCTAGCCCAAAAAGGTAAGGGGGGGGGGTCGGGGGGGGGTCTGACTCACATAAGATAAATACTTAGAATAATATTTACTAAAACATAACAGCAATGCCAACATATTGTATCCCAGGCCATATATATATATATATATATATATATATATATATATATATATATATATATATATATATATATATATATATATATATATATATATATATATATATATATATATATATATATATATATATATATATATATATAATATATATATATATATATATATATGTAACTATTTCCTAGACTATTTTTTTTTATTAGTAGTTCGTAATATTGTATATTATTTTACATATTATTTACTTCTCAATTGTCTTGTGAGTAGATTGTAAAAATCTATTGGGCAAATAAATAAATATGCATCCTGATTATTTGCTGCCAGTAAGTTCACAAGTTTTTAGCTGTAAATGGCAGAGTGCCATCAAATGCGTTACAATAGAATGTGTATGAGTAAAAATTGTGGGTTAAAGCGAATACACGTTTTAGCAGTTTTTATAAATCTCTGTTTTAGAAACTATTTCGTTTTATAATAAGAATTTGTTCGTAAAAAACAGCCATCACTTTGTGGAGACTCCGAATAAAAAGGAATCAAAGAAAACAAATTTATCAAAAACGTGGTGTGTGTATAGACAAATAAAACTTTGTATCGAGAAACTTTTATGAGTGTTTACAAATGTATTCCTCAATATCCATTGCGGAATTGGTTCAATAAAAGATAATGTTAATATTATTGATGAATATTCACTAGAACACTAGACATCTATTGTTTCCATCAAGTTTTAAAAGCTGTTGTGTACATTAGGGATTAGTTACTGAAATGAATGTTCTATAGATTTATTTGCTTACGCCACCCAAAGGTGCAGGCCGCTTACTGGACGGGGATAACAAATAACCGGAACAGAGTAAACAAGATGAAACCCTCCCAGCTAAGATTAAATCGCCAGTAAAATGTGCAGGTGTGCAGACAACAATTTTTTTTTAATTTTGGCATAAAACCAAACAATTTTTCACTTATACGCCATTCTATTTTTTAAACAATAGTGATATATTATTTTTTTAGAAAACGTATACGTACTTTTAACGACAGTTTAATAATTTACGTTTAACTTCAAATTTTAAGGTGTCCCCATTATTTGATCTCGTCCTTTCATTTCTGATAGTAAAAGCTCGTATCGCAGTGAAGAAACAAAAAACAGATTGTTCGTAATGAAATTATGAGGAAAACTAAGTTTATCCGAATCTTTTGGTCAACTTAAAACCAAATTTAAAGTTGACATGTTTATAACAATGCCTAAAAAATAATAAAGTCATAATAATACCCCAATAAATGAAGACTTTTCAACTGGAAAAAATTACGAGAAAGCTGGTTTTTTGTGAAGTTCTTCATTGAGGTGCCCTTAGTACATCCTGAGAAGTTCGAGCAATTTGAGCCATGGTTTTTTATTTGGGGGGGGGGGGGGGGTTGAAAAGTATCACTTTTTCGACAAAAATAGTTATGAGTAAAAATATTTATTATAAAATTCTACACAAAAAAGGTTATTACATTTGTTTTCGTAGGATCAATCGTTTTTGAGTAAAAGTTACGGAGAGATACAATGTCTGTATTTTTTTAACAGTGACAAACAGTAGACCTAATCCACATCTGACACTCAAAACAACCCTTTGCATAAATCATTCGTTCTCTTCTAGCAGATCTAATTCTGTATCAACTTCATCGTCCTCTTCATAAAGAGGCTAGTCAGTTGATGGTATCGTATCTTCAGCTATATAACTTCCATACTCTATATATCTATAGCTCGTTGTTACTATCTATTTCTTCCGTCGCGGCGTTCAAATAAGATTGCTCACGGCAATGCCCGCATACTGCAGAACAGCGGAGACCTAGTTTTATGCAGCTACAACTAGCATTACAGCCTTTGGTACATTTGCAGAATATAGTATTGATCAACTGATCGGGAGCCGGTGACAAGAGTTTGTGAATAGGTTCCAATCTATTGTTGATGATCTTCCATCCCCAGTCTTCAGGATTTAACTCATTATCAAGTCATTTTTGGACCTGGAGATACACTCTAAATAAATGCTGTTGTGCTGCACTGAATGTGGGTGGTAAATTGGACAATTTCACTGGTCTGTTAAGTCTGGTTGCCTTTACACATGAGTAATACGTGTACTGATCAATAGTTTTCATTCGGAGGAGCACTGTACACTGCCAGAAGTAATTTAATTCCATGTTCCGTAATTAATTCGCGCGAAGTGTGTGGCATTTTGAAAACTTCGGCACAATCCTGTAAGTCCGCGCCATTCTGAAGCAACTTCATGACTTTTTTTTCGAATATGAAACAATGCAGATGTTGTGTCACATCCGCTAATAGCATGGATCAATAAAATATGCGTTTTGGTATTGCTGAACTGGACCAAACTGTTCGGTGAGTATATTTTGGTTTCGGTTTTGCCTTTTCCTGGTTTTAAAAAATAAATTTCTATTTATTGTTTTTACCGTGACAATATTTAAATGACTGAATGAAATTTAGTTGCAAGAAGTATATCTTCTATAAATTCCACCCCCTTTTAACATATAATATTGCTGTTTGGGGATTATCTACGAAGACAAATAGAATATTTATAAAGCAAAACAACAGTAGAAACTAGAACTATTTATCTGCAACCGCATTTGCTATTTGATTTCTACTGCTTCTACTATTTGTTTATTACTGTTTTTCTACTGCTTGATGACTTCTAACCATTTTTTAAATCGATTAATTTCTTTCTTGGATGGGAATGGATGTCTTTGTGAAACTTTGTCCTCACAATTAGACACAACACATTTTATGTACGTACTTCAGAACTATTTATTATTATAGTAGCCAACAAACATGCTATATCTTTGAAACGATTGATCCTACGAAAAAAAGTGTAATGACCTTTTTTGTGTAGAATTTTGTAAGATATTTTTGCTCGACAAAAATAGTTTTTTGTCGAAAAAGTGATAGTTTTCGAGATAATGGCGAAAAAGTGAAAATAGACCCTTTAACCCCCCCCCCCCCCAAAAAAAAAAAACATGGCTCAAATTGCTCGAACTTCTCAGGATATACTAAGGACATCTCAATGAAGGTCTCCAGAAAAAAAACAGCTTTCTCGTAATTTTTTCCTATTTTGGCCTCAAATTTGTGTTTATTTACTGGGGTATAAAGTAATAAACTAAAATCGTAATAAAACCAAACAAAAGAAATTAGTAGATAAAAAATATAGAAAATATTTTTGATAATTACGAAAAAAATAAATTTTTGTTAAGGAATTGTTTGTAACAATTAATTGTTTAATATACAGCAACAATCCGTTTTATTTATGATTTATGCTAATTTTATTACCATAATAAATCCATTACTTGAAATATACTCGAACATTTTTTGTGAGTTTTATAAAATACCTACTAACAATAGATTTCATTAGGGGTATATTCTGATAATAGAGGAAGGTCTTCGTCTATCTAACTTTCCACCGCGCGGGCATTTCGTATTTTTAAATGGCTTTTCTCTAAAACTTTCTCCTAGAAAAAAGTTTCTAATAAAAACGTTACTTCCATCTTTTTCATCTTTATTTGATCTCGATATACTTGGTATCCATTTGGAAAGATAAAATATTTCCCTCTTGCTATATTTTCCCATACAAATGGTCACATTTTATTGACATAGCCTTAGAAAAAAATTTATATTTACTATACTTATTAAAATTTACCTTCATATTAACACATTTTCTTAAAAAATATGCGGGGATAACATGGTAAAAAGGCCATGTGCGTTTGCAACCTTTTTGCGTGTATTTCCTTCCAGTGATGTATCTTTGCATAAGATACTACCACAAAAAGTTTTGACCTCAAAAACTTCATAATATCTGGGAATTTTTTTTTCTTAATCAAGTAAACAAATTTGTTTGTACTTCACATATATTGTAAATCTACTCGTGACAATTTATTAATGATATTTTCAAGAAATCTTTTCATAGGGAAAAAATGACGCTTCTGAATTTTTTGAAAAGTTTAAACACGTACTTACACGTTAGACACCATTTCTTAATTACTTATACACCATGCAATAAGCTATAACATATATTTTTCACAAAACTCTATCGAAGGAGTAACGTAGTCAAATTGGAAAAGATAATGTCAGGAACATAAAAGAATTTTAATGCCATGGGCGGATGAAGAACTTTATGAAGCTTTTAGCTTTAACTCAGATTCTGAGCCCTTAAAAGATATTTTCACGTTTTATTTTGTTCAATTTTCATTAATTTTTTAATATTGCACAATAGTATATTATTCAACGAGCGGTAATGTAGGTAATAACTCACGCAGATGAAAGTTTACAGCGCGAGCTGTAGGCGAGTGCTGTAATTCATCGAGTGAGTTATTACCATTACCGCAAGTTGAATACTATACTTTATCTACGATTATAACAATAAAAATTAAATTGAGGAAATTTTGTTTAAACCACTGAGTTTGTTTATTAATAAAATTAACTGTAAAATTTAATTTTTGTTCGCCTTTTTATATTTGTTGTCTTCAAAGATTTAGCCACCTTTAAGCGGAGGGTAGAATGTGATTTTTAATCGAAATAGTACACAAACTGCTTGTAGACAAAAAATCAGCTTTGTAGATTAATATTACGCGGCGGAAAATGCAAAACTTCTTCGCGAACTGCAATAGCCCGGAGCGCATATTCGGTCAAAAGTCTTGTTTTTTATGTTAGAGAAAAAATTAAAAAAGCGTCGGAAAGCTCAATCAATTCTCTTTACATAAGCTGTCTACAAATTTTCCGAAAAAGACGATACTTATCGAGATATTCGAGGAAATGTAAGAAATTACACGTTTTCCTATAGAACGTATGCAAATCTTAAAAAAATAATTTTTCTCAGAAACCTTTGTTTCGAAGGGCCAAGATTAACGGAGCGTCAAAGTAGTACATGATATTAAGTGAACATCGTATATGAGATCGATTTCAGTTAATTACCGATTAATTACGGTGACAAAATGGAGAAAATTTACCGAAAAAAAAAAGTCCCAAATCCCGCCCCCTCTAATTCCTTCATTTTTGTCGGAATTCAAAAAATAAAAAAGGGAGTTTTAGCAAATTTAATTCTATTTAAGTTAACTAGAGTAGTCTTTTGGCGTAGGAGCAAAGATTAAAAAGTTGCCAACTGTAAAAGCTCAAAATTTGCGATTTTTTGCCATACATGGCCATCATTTCAGTAGTTATCTCCGAAACGAAAAAAAAAAAAAAATCAACATTCTTATGGAAGCAAAAGATTCGTATTGGAAAATACTCGTTTGACCTTATTTTTTATTTCGAGCTAACTCCCACCATTTCGGAGATATCTGCGAAAAATAGCAAAAAAACAGCTTACATTTCGGAGCCGAAAAAAATTGCAAAAACATGCAATCTCGACACGTTCATATTTTTCGAAAAACACCATTGGGACGGCCGTACGATGTCGCGACGTAAAGAGGAAGTCTTCCAGATAAACCTGATCGTAAATTACACGGCGAAATTCGAAAATTCGGCTCGGCACGAACGAATCAAAAGTAGCATTTTGTGACATTTCAGAAAATCTTTATAGATATTAACGCGAATAATCTGTCACTATAGACCAGTTGGGTGCTGTTTCAGAGTGGATGCACGTGACGTAACGCTAAAAAAATTTTTTTGGATTCTTTGTACGATAGAGAATATAGATCCGTGGGTCGCGCCCCCTCGAAGGTACCCGCTTCATTGTTCAAATCAACAAAATATGATTTTTATATGAAAAATGCGTATTTTTTTTACGTTTGCACGAATAACTTGGAATCTGGGGGTTTTAGGTCAAAATCTCATTAGACAAAAGTTGTTCGCAATAAAAAAATACACAAGATATGTGGGTATTAATACCCCGTTTTTTCAATTAACCATGTTAAAATGGCTATTGTTTATAAAAAAAATCGAAGAAATGCAAGAAATTTCTCGAATTTTTTAAAGTTATTAATAATCATTTTAGCTTAACAAAACTTTAGCTCAAGTTACCTCAATATATCATAAGTAAGCCATAAAATCTTCAGGGCGATCGCTCATGCGGCTTTTGTTTAATTGTTTTGAGAAGATGGCAGTGCGTGAATGAGTACTCTTATTTGCAAAATAGCTGGACGCCTGAAAAAATTTTTTTATTTGCCAAAAAAAATTTGAGAGGTTCCTGGGATTGAATGGATCAAATGACTAAATATTATTTATTTTAAAAAAGAATACAACATAATAAGCTTATATATATTTATTACATTTGAAAAATTATATTTAAAGCTGTAAGATACTCATTTATAATTGTTACTAAACATCAAAATAATATAATAAATACGAATAACTTCACGAATTTTGGAGATATGGATACAAGAGTGATTTGAAACGATGCAGCAGTTTCCGCTACCCCGATTTAAAAAAAAAATCACTCAAAAATGTTGAATAGATCGAGAGAAAATCGAGTTTTAGAAAACGCGAGCAGTTTGAAGCGCTCGAAACGCCGAGCCCGCGCGCTCGTCAGAGATCTTCTCCATGTAGCTTTTAATGTTCTTATCGTTGCTCTAAATAAATGTTCAGTTTGTATCTAAATAATAGAAGGTTGAAGCTTTGAGAAACTTTTTGAAAAATTATAAAATTTTGTTTATAACGTTTGTAATTGTTTACAAACTTTACACGTAAATAACTCAGCAACTAATAAAGCTATCATGAAATTTCAAAAACGAATAGCTTTGTTGACTCAAGCACTATCAACACCAACTTTAAATTCAGAGAGTTATTCAACTTTGTTTAACATTAACAAATTGAAAGTATTTTTAAAACACTCCCATGACTCCCAAAAAATTAAAATGAATATTCTAGCACCTGGAATCGATGAATAGACCCCCCAGGAACCTCTCAAATTTTTTTTGGCAAATAAAAAAATTTTTTCAGGCGTCCAGCTATTTTGCAAATAAGAGTACTCATTCATGCACTGCCATCTTCTCATAACAATTAAACAAAAGCCGCATGAGCGATCGCCCTGAAAATTTTATGGCTTACTTATGATATATTGGGGTAACTTGAGCTAAAGTTTTGTTAAGCTAAGATGATTATTAATAACTTTAAAAAATTCGAGAAATTTCTTGCATTTCTTCGATTTTTTTTATAAACAATAGCCATTTTAACATGGTTAATTGAAAAAACGGGGTATTAAAACCCACATATCTTGTGTATTTTTTTATTGCGAACAACTTTTGTCTAATGAGATTTTGGCCTAAAACCCTCAGATTCCAAGTTATTCGTGCAAACGTAAAAAAAAATACGCATTTTTCATATAAAAATCATATTTTGTTGATTTGAACAATGAAGCGGGTACCTTCGAGGGGGCGCGACCCACGGATCTATATTCTCTATCGTACAAAGAATCCAAAAAAATTTTTTTTAGCGTTACGTCACGTGCATCCAGTTTACACTGAGCTTTTACAGCATCCAACTGGTCTACTATCTCCCTGGCTCCACCTTCGTGTGTCGCACGTTACGTCGATTGGACAGGCCTAGGCGTGAAGATAAAGGTGATTGGCTCTGTACCTAGCGTGAGTTATAATAACTCACACATTATAACTCACGCTGTTTGTTTATGGATACCATTAATTGATCAAAAGCAGTTCATTAATTAGTATATAACCTAATAAGAGTAGATAAAAGGAATTTATGGAACTATTTATGATATTTCTAGGTTTTGCCGGAGGCGCCGCGTGTATCAACGTGTCTTTAATTTTTATATTTTCAAGTTCATGATATATTTTGAGGCCATTCAAAAAATACGTTCGCTTTCAGAGGCGAGGTGAAAATGTGACAAAATTAACGATAGGAGGGTATATGAAAAGTTCTCACAAAAAAATGAAAAACAACTTATATTTAGTATTTAAATTTCGTTCTCTCGTGGCAATCTATTCAACAGAATTTATTTTTAAGTTTAATCGGAGGGGAGATGTTTGCAGACACTTACCTTAACCTGCCATGGCCTTTAAGATCAAGTCATTGTTCCTTTGCGGGTTGTGCAATCTATTCTTCGATTATTCGATTATTTCAGTGCATCCAGTCGAACGATTTTTCAACTTGTAGTTTTTTTAAATAGTTTTCAGTAATATAGTAATACCGTATAAATAACTGACGAACAGAGCACATATAAATCGAATATTTGTTCTATACAAGTATGCTATACGAATTATTTCAGATTTAGGTTTTCGTGAGAGCTGTCGTACAGGTTCTGAAAGGTTAAAAATACTATCTGTTGCAAGTGTGTCTAAGTTTTGAGAGTCTATATATTTGTTTACAAGAATCAGCGTAGATATCTTGCTAATCAGGTTAGCCATGACCACAATACTAGATTTAAGGCCACAATCACATCGTACAACTTTTTACCAAAAAAACTTTTAGTAAGATTGTTGCAATTTTTTTTTTAAGTATATGGAAGCTACTATGATGGCTAATAATCTTGTAAAACGTAGTCACTATTTGTTACGCATCGATTTAAAATTTCGGTAGAAAAGTGTTGAATAAAACATCCTTTTTATCAGAAAGATTGCAAATTATAGGAGGAGAAAGCAGAAGAAAAAGCCATTATACAAGAGGATAATGTTCATGATATGCAAATCAAAAGTTTGCACCGTTTAAAATTCATATTTTCAGGTATTTTACTTCACTAAATACAAATTATATTAAAACAAGTAAAAGGCATCATGATTCTTCTATAATGTAGAAAAAGCTTAAATAACCTAAAAGATTTATCTATCGTGGTCGAGGGTTTTGATAAATTCGTGTTTTTACTATAAAGGTAATTATTCTCCGGAATTTTATTTCTTCTAATCCTAGGAAAAGATATGAGAAAATTCGACCTGCCTCTATTTATGTCAGAGTATTTTCTAGAGATATAGTTATAAAACAAACTTATTTGATGATATCTTTTACACTTAATTTTCGGTCAAAATGTCACATCATTCGTTGGCATTAACATGACTTGCTACACTATAAAAACCTATAGTTTGGCATTGGTCTCTTTCTCTTTTATTTCAAGACCTCTACGTATCGCCATCAATCATTTTTATCTTTTCCTCTCTTCCCTTGCAAAGTGCATTTCAACGTCGGATAATTTAACCTAATATTTACTGAAAGTTAATTTAGCAGCTACTTAGATGAACTGAAGTATAATTTATGACCGGTTTTTATTTCCATTTGTGTTCGTAAGTATTGTAAATGATTCCTCAAGCAGTTTTATGTCTGGAGAACAATCTTATCAACAAAGTTTATTTAGTATTCAATATTTACCATGAAATAAATAATGATATTCGGCAATATTCTGTGATTGCCTTTGTCTTTGATTGCGTCTAGCATGAAGTATTGCTGCAGAAGCTTGAACGCTACGGTACGGAAGCGCCAAGCTGCCATACTTATTTTTTCTAAAACAAAATTTTTGTTTAATTTACAGAAAAACTGTAAATTTGCAGTTTTTAACTGCCATAGTTTTTCCAAAACTTTGATATAGTTTATAGAAAAACTGTAAATTTACATTATCACGTATGCTATGTTTCAATGTTGCAGCTATCGAAAAATAATTTTTCACTTTTGCAGCGCCATCTTTGTATAGCCATTTGAATAATTGCGAATCACTTAGGGCCGGTTTTATAGGTTCAGATTAAACTAGAGTTTAACTTGAAGTTTCACCTAAATTGTAGATTTTAGTGTTTTATAAAATACCGTTTTAAGCGTTTGTCAAGATCGTCAGTGTTACTGTTATAGAACCTCCCAGAATCGACCTAAGTCGAATAATAAATGAAAATTTCGACTTAGGAACAAATTATCAAAAGACAATTAATTTAGAGTATAACATATTTAAATCATCAGCGCTGAAGACTAGCACAAAAGGACTCATACATGCTAACAGAAAAGTAAAGCACAACAAGGCGCACAATTCAAAAGTATGACAAAAAGGTGAAAAGGTGAAACTTCTAGTTAAACTTTAATCTGAACCTATAAAACCGGCCCTAAAAGTTATTATTATTATTATCTAGTGATCTAGTGGCTGTGTTTTTTTTTGCTTTGTCTCTTAAACGACTCACTGATTTTAATGGAAAAATGTGTACTACAAAAAGTACTTATACTCCAGTCAGTATGTCTGAAAAGGTCAAGAGTCACCCGTAAACATCGCTATTAGGCGAAATTGCGATTTCGTAGTAATCGTAGGTGAGAACATTGATCTTCTCGTGTTACTAACAGGACTGTCCCAGGACAAATCGAACGTGTTTTTCAAAAACCCACACAAGGAAAAATTGCCGAGAAACTTTACTCATTATCAAGCCCTCGATACTACTATGTCATTAGCGCCAACATCCTGTTTCTACACGTCTTCAGCGGATGCGACACGACTTTCTTTATTTTTGCCTTTAGCATATCGAAATTCATCACCACTTTGAAGAACAACGATCATTTGGAAGCATCTCTGAATATATTTATAGAAAAAAAAGATTCCTCCGAACTTCTCGCTACCGCAGGAGAAACATTCTTTCTTGCTTTGAATGAAGAAAACGAAGCACAGGAAAAGTTAAATTCGCTAAGTCGCAAACGTGTTGTAAGAGCAACTACAAAATAAATAGCGAATCGTGCATCACTTCCACCGACATCGGATGCGGTCCAGCATCACACTTTCAGGGCGTACCTTAAGTGAAAACGTGGCTGGAATCATTCACGAAATGGGGATGGACCAGGAAAAATTGTGGGCTAGAATCGACAACCATCACAGGAGAAGCTGCGCCCGACGAACTTCTAAAATTAATAGCCTGTAAATGCAAATGAAACTGCGGAACAGCTTATGATTGGCGCAAAGCTAGAATGAAATGCTCCGTTATATGTCAAAACTGCAGCGGTAAAATTTGCGACAACGTTATAGAACTACTGAAAATCTGTGTGCTGGACGGCATCAACAACGAATCCGACAAGGAGAACGAATAAACTTCGATCGATCGACAATGACAACGGATTAAGTCGCGAAACAATATGCGCAAGCGGTTCCGCGGTGTCGCTGAGAAGAGGGGGATGGGTTTTATAGAGTGAAAATCTCACACTACCCTGGCGCACAATATCTAGGTGGGTGTCTTTTGAAAATTTTCCCTCCTCCACACACAAGAAAAAAAATAACATGCCGACTTTGAGGCGCTGTCGTGCAAACTATTGTTCGAAAATAAAAATTGAAAAAACTAAGCTGTAATATTTCTCTTGCTCTACAATTTTCATGTAGAACAATTTTCTCATAGGAATTACCCATATCGAGAAAAGTGCGAGCAGTGCCCTTATATTTCACATTTTTTTCTCAATAAACAAAAAGCTATCGGTCCTAGGAAAAAATGCATAGCTCCTAAGACATGGGAAATTTTACGCCCTTTAAAAAACCGTATTGGTTTTATATGTAGCCTCAACAGAAAAGAAATTTGAAAAAAACTGTTCTTAAGCATTTTTTCAAAATGGCGACAAACCCCGGTTGCGTAACGTGCCGACAATTCACCAATACGCTCACCACTGGTCCCCTCTCCATAGCTGATTTCATATATACTGACTGGACTATTAGAATTAAATATACTTTAATAATATTATACTTCCAAAATTTCTTTCAGGCGTCTCAAACGCTACTGTCATTGGCAACATTTGAAAGACAAAATAAAGTAAGTATGAAAAGGATGGGGTAGCTATATATTCCAAGACTAATTTAAATGTTAATAAAAATGATTTATGTCACTTTTGTATAGAAAAGCACTTTGAGATATGTGCGATATCTTATAAAGATTACGCCTGTAAAAAATACTGCATTATTTTGTCTTGTTATAAGTCTTCTATTGGTAACAGAGATATATTTTTTGATAAAATTGTTAACGTTTTGGAATATTTATATAAACCTACAATAAATATAATTTTATGTGGTGACTTCAACCTTGATTCATCCCCAAATTCGAAATGCAATAAGAATACCTTTTTTTTATTTGTAATAATTTGAAAATTATTTTTTATAAGAATATTTAGAAATATGTAAACAATAACAAAGTTAGGTGTAAATTACTGACAGCCGCCTCCTAGAACTAATCCGTAAGCAGAAGAGAGGGTTTGACTGATACTATGTTAACTGGTGTCCGGACGGGCTATATCTAAATTTAAAATATGAATTTTATCTGAAGATATTGTAGAAAAACTGATGTTTATTATCCCCCTTTAAAATTGTCTAGTAACTCCCTTATTATCCATTTTCCGAAATAATTTTATGTAAAAGTGTACCTTTAATTTGGATATACTATCAGCGACATAAATATCGGAAGACAATTTTAGACCACCGTGTATACATTGTGGAAGGCACTGGATACGCGTATTTTTTATTTTTGCCATTTTTCTGTGCTGTGGTTTTTACATAAAATTTTAATTTTTAACGGACCTTATTGTGGGCAAGCGGACTTCACCACAGAATGACAGCCAAACAGAAATTTAACATTTTGTTACATACCTTATTACACTCTACACAAATACGAAAACGAAGAGTATATAGCATTTGATCAACTCATTTCTAAAACCGCAAATGCCGCTCGTAGAGAAAAAAATTCACATCATTGTGTTAGTAAACTAATTCTACAACTTTTAAAATGTCCGTCTGTCTGTCTGTCCGTCGTCACGTCTCTTGTAAGCACAGAAGAAACGCTCAATTGTATTGAAATTCGGATAGTAAGTTCGTGTCAGCTAGAGGAAAAACTATATATTTTTTTTAACAAAATGGATCGGTAAATAAGAAAGTTATTAATCATTTAAAAATTTTTAAAAAATGTTCTTATTTTTTTGTTTGTTTGTAATTGACTAGAAATCCCGTAAAATGCTATTTCCGAAGTAACGATTTTTGTTTTAATATACTCTGTAAGATATTCTAAAAGCTTATTTCTAAGATTACTTATAAATATAAATGGTCTGGAAGGACTCTATAAAACTGACTTAAAACCCTTTTAGGTGTACTGGCGCCCACCTAGGGAAAGACCTACATGCCTCTTTTAAAAACTACTTTTAAAGCTGTCATGTTTTAATGAATCATCTATATCTTTACTCGCAGAATATCTGAGGAGTATTATAAAACCATACTTTGTTTAGGATAAGCATTATATTAACGACGAATACTGAGAGAGACTACTTATACGTGAAGTTTGGGAGTCCTCATAATTTGCTAAAATTTTCAACGAGGCTGAATTTACTATAAAACATGGTTAGATAGTTAAAAATTCGTGCGCTCTCTAAAAACACTTTAAAAAATATATGAATAAATTTTTCTTTTCGGTGACTTAAAAATAAATAAATCGGTAGCATCCGCCCATAATATTGTTCAATGGTAATACATTCCCAATATGGCTGACTGTTATACATTCCATAAGCCCTATTAGTTTCGAATATTTCTACTTCAAGCGTGTTTTATCTTAAAATGCCTATACAATTACCAATTACTCTTTAAGTACGCAGATGTATTCTTGTAGTAGTATATTTTAAGTCTCATTGGTCCTAATATAGTCATTTCTTAAAATTTGTGGTCTATTTTAAAATCTATTCTAAACACCGATGAGTTTACACAGTCGCTTCAGGATATATAATCTAACCTAAAAATTCGATTTAATTTTAATGTGTTGCCACTTTTGGAAAAAGTTATTGGCAGTTCCGCTTACCATTATTATGAATTACCAGCATGGTAGCGCAGCGGGCTTAAGCATGTTATTGGCGAGCATACTTGGTCACACTATCTATTGCGCACTGGGTTCGATCCTCATCTCCCACACTAGCAATGTCGGTAGGCAATGGATATTGTCTGCGCTTCTTCAAATGTGTAACTCCCTTCCGGACAGTATTGGCTTTGGACCTGGGGGTTGTCTATAGTATGTGTGCTGTGTTTATTTTTATTCGTCCATATACACACGTCATCCACAAACACATGAAATGGCAACGAATATTTCTTATAACAGATTTATAATTTTAAATTATTTTAAAATAGTTTTAAAATAGTCTGGACAAAGGGAAACCAAACGCTTTTATGCTTAAGATTGATTTATTACAGATTTTTGTTCACTTAATTAAAACTACCAACTAGTTGTATTTATAAAGATTCGACTGGAAACTTAGTAGTCTCAAAGCATATTAGATTTAAAGGCCAGCATTAACAACCACCCCAAGATAATTTTAGAGAGCGATTTTAAAACCACAACATTTCCTAAATTCTCCAATAAAACTCTATTCTTCTGAGTTTGACTTAACAGCTAGAGAGTTTTATTGAAGGCTTCACAAATACCTTGATAAGGAAGTCATAAACCAATAAAGACTGAAAGATAATTTAGTTTTAATGTAAATTCTTGAATGGCTTTTTAAAACTTTTTTCAAGACAAAACAATCTTTAAGCGCATTTGACATTTAATATCTGGCATAAATCACTGATTTAAGAAGTGACCATTATAAAACACCGATAAAACCTAAATAAATCTAAAATGCATTAAATTGTTACTTGGGTATCGCCTTTAGGAGTACCCAAGTAACAATTTTAGTTTTAATATACTCTATAAGATATTGTGAAAGCTTATTTCTAAGACTACTTATAAATATAAATCGCCCGAAAGGACACTAAAACTGACTTAAAACCTTTATAAGAGTACAGGGTCCACCTAGAGAAATACCCACATGCTTCTTTTTATAACTACTATTAAAGCTTTTAAGTTTTAATGAATCATCTAAATCTTTACTCGTAGAATATTTGAAGTGTATTATAAAACTATATTTGGTTTAGGATAAGCACTATATTAAAATTTTAAAGGCACACACAAATTCATTGAGAAAACGTTTTATATATAATGAAGTAAATATAAAAGCAAATAAATCTATTGCCACGCTCACATCATCTACACAGTATATGGGCCGCCAGGCATAGTTATAAAATGAACATAGGGCGAATACTGAGATAGCGTATTTATAAATAAAGTATTGGGAGTCCTCACAGTGGCCTAAGATCTTCAACGAGACTAAGTTTACTGTAAAACATGGTTAAATAGTTCTTAAAAATTCGCGCGCCCTCTAAAAACAAATTTAAAAAAACATAGTGAATTAATTTTTCTTTTCGGTGACTTAAAACCTTCACAATACCAAAACTTGGAACCTCCCCAATATGGCTGACCCCTGTACATTGCTTGGTTGCTAGAAATAATGGCGGCTGTAAGCATAAACTCTACTAGTTGTGAATAGTATGTGTGTTGTGTTTTGTCTTAAAATGTCTATTCAATTACCAATTGCTCTTTAAGTACGCCGATTCATTCCTGTAGAAATATATTTTAAGTCTCATTGGTTTTAATATATTTTTTAAAACTTCTAGGCTATTTTAAAACCTATTCTAAACCGTTTAAGTAATTAACGCAACCGCTTTAAGACCTACAGGGTTTATGGCGCGTGTAAAACCTAACCTAAAAATTCGGTTTGATTTTGATATTTTGCCACATTTGTAGAATGTTATTGGTAGTACCGCTTGCCATGTCGCAATGTCGGCCGGTAATGGATATTGCCTGTCCTTTTCCAGACAACATTGTCTTTGTATTTGGGGGTTGTCTACTATGTGTGTTGTGTTTATTCATCCACATACACACGGCATCCACAAATACATGAAATGCCAACCAACATTTCTTAATACAGCTTTAAAACTATCTATTTTAAAACACTATAGTCTGGGCAAAGGGAAACCAAATCCTTTTATGGTTAAGCCTGATTTATTACAGGTTTTTGCCTATTTCATTAAAACTCTAACGAGTTGTATTTATGAAGGTTGGACTCGAAACTTAATGATCTCAAAGCATACTAGATTTATCGGCCAGCATTATGAACCACCCCAAGATAATTTTATAAAGCGATTATAAAACCACAACGTTTCCTAAATTCTTTAATAAAACTCGATCCTCCTAAGTTGGACTTAACAATTAGAGAGTTTTATTGAAGGCTTGGCAAATACCTTGAAGAGTTAGTCATAAACCAATAAAGACTACAAGATAATTTAGTTTTACCGTAAATTCTTGAAAGTCCTTTTAAAACTTTCTTTAAGACAAGTCGATCTTTAAGTGCATTTGACATTTATTATATTTGGCATAAATCACTGGTTTATGACGTAGCCATTATAAAACACTGATAAAACCTAAATAAACCTAAAAGGAATTGAAATTGTTACTTGAGTAGTGAATGGTGGTCTAATGATTACAATTTTGTCTTAAAATTCAAAGGTCGTGGGTTAGAAACACAGACGGGTTATAGATGTAGTTGTTTTTTTTTATTCTTTTTTGTACTGAGAAGTGTTTTACCAACTAATTCTTCATCATAAAATTTAATAAGCCAACAAAATTGATATTGTTTACAAAAAAACTACGCCGCGTATTCTATAGAATGTGAAACAATTATTATTATTTAAATATATATAATGCTTACTATAGTTATTATTAATTTAATGTAAATATTTCATTATTTCTCAAACTAGAAGAGTAATTGATTATATTAAAGGCGCCTAAGGGTTCCACAACTCCAATTATTTATAAGGTAAACGCAACCCCGCTGCGGACCTCCCAAACCCTTTCGATCACATATTTAATCAGTGTCCGTATTTATATTGTCGGCGTCTTATTTTCTTACTCGGTCGTTTATCAACTTGCTTATCCAGTTTCCCTGGAGCTTTCCATTGATTTCTAAAATAAGAAAATGTTGTTCACGCTCTCTCATTGTTCATGAGGAACTATTTTTGTTATACAAGAATGTTGGAAGTTATTTTCTGGGTCCACAACAAACGTGGACGTAGGTAACTTTATTTCTAATCAAATGAAAACAGACTAACTTTTTTGGGATACAACATGAGATAAATACGTACTCCATTTTTCCACACCACACAAAATCTGAGAATTAAGAGTAATCAATGTTACACAAAGAAAAACATATTAAATAACAAAAGGCGTTTATTTTTGTGGGCATTCACATAACTTCTATTAGTTTTAAAATTTTAACAAAGGAACTTATGGTAATACCGTGCGTGTAGCCGAGCGCTAGGCATAGGGAGTAAAATTACAACATCGCGCGTGCCAGCTGGCTGAAATGAAATAACAGGCTGGGATGCTCCGCTCGACGGAGGAATTTACGGCAGCTGTGTTGTCATATCTATCTCGCTACGTGTATGTACATGCCTAATGGGAAATTACACGCACGGTATAACAAAAAAAATAGTTCTTATTGAAATTGGGCTATATTTGCCTTACATGGTGATCGTCAGAGGTGTGTAGACTATCACGTTTTATTATAATTTTAGAGCAAAATGTTATTAAGGTTTTTGTTTCAATACACAAAAATTCGGAGACGTACAAATATCAAAACTGCAATATACAGTATGTTCCTCAGATTTCAACAAATTTACGTAGGGTGATTAATCAATTTTGCTTTAAAATGTTATTAAGGTATGTTTAATACAATTATTATGATACGAATGAAAGTTACAGTCGAGCGTTGCCGAAAAATAACAATAGAAGGATATTGGATGTGTACCTACTCTCAGTGGCACCATGTAAAAGTGGATTGTGCCGTATTGGAGCAAAATGTTAATCACAATGTGTATTTCTTCAGATATCTTTATGGGCAACTTAAGGTTGATATGAATTTTTCAAATTTTAATATATAATAATAATATTAATAAAACCAAGAACAAAATTGCAACAATAAACCGTTGTTACCTACAGTTTTGATATTGTTTTGATATTGTCGATTGGATTCGAAGTGACATCACGAAAATGAACAGGAAGGCGAGAAAAATCCTAGCAATGGGTGAAATTTATCATCAGATAGCAAATGTACGCAGGTATACGTTGAAACTAAGGATCGCGGCCGTGGATTAATAGAGCTGTAATCTGCTTATGACTCTCTATCATAGAACTGCGCGTGTCCTTTCGACAGGGAGACAAATTCCCAATGCTAGTTAAAGAACATGGTAGCGACTAGCATTTGTACTTCATTCAGAAGGAAGCCTGCAAGATCCAGGAAGAATATCTGGAAACCGAAACCACCGACGAGGACGCCAAGAAGAAAATTAAAATCAGCATCGAAAAGAGGAAAATAGAAGAACTCCGGGCCTTGCCGATGCATGAACAATACTTCCGCAATCTCGGCCGACCAGCAGTTGTTAAAAAAGCGTCTACGGAGTGGTTGAACGACTCGGGCCTGAAGGGGAAACGGAATGTTTAATAATAGCAGCCCAGGACCAAGCTCTAAACACCAGACACCACCAGGTGTCTTGATAACAAGTGTAGGATTTGCTTCCTGGCATAGGAACATGTCAGCCACGTGGTGGCGGAATGTACAACGTTGGCACTCTCGGAGAACACGCACCGATACATCAGATTGGCCAGACATCTCCACTGGATCATGTGCAAGCACTTCAATATACCAGTACCGCAAAAATATTATGAATATATGAAGAAGTTGTCAACACCAAAGGCGTCACACTTACATAGATTGTAGATTGTTTTAGAGATCGCTTGGTCCTAGGTTGGCCTTTCTTCACCTCGACCTAAAAGATCTTTTATGAATTACTCTGCAACTAGTTGTTGCTCAGGATTCCAAGACTTTTTGCAAAGCTTGCGATTTTCCTGGGAGCTAATTTCCCTATGTCTTCAAGCATTAATTCCGCCTGTTCTAGGTACTTTAGCCTAATGCGGATTAGTACCTTGCATTCACAAAGTATATGTTCCGCAGTCCCAGTTGCAGCTTCATAGTATCTGCATTTGTCATCTTCTGCCATGCCCATGTACTTGAGATGATATCTCAAGGAGCAATGGGTAGTTAGAAGGCCTGTGATCAGCCTTAGGTTGGACTTTTCAAGTTCGAGAAGCCTTGTGGCATTCTTTGTTCTTTGGCCTGGAGTATTCCTCCAGTAGGACTTCCTTTTGTTCCTTTTCCCATTTTAGGATCTCCTCCGTTATGTGTCCCTTAGATAAACCACAGAACGGTTCGGGTTCAAAAATGGGGCTTCAGCCCCTTTTCTTGCGAGGCTATCAGCCAATTCGTTGCCTTCTATTCCTTCATGCCCTGGCCCCACATCAAGGTAAACTTGTTGTTTTTTGCCAGTTGCTTGAGGGATTGTCTGCGTTCCCAGGCAATTTTTGACTCGAAGGTATAGGATCTGAGAGCCTTTAATGCTGCCTGGCTATCTGAAAGTATATAGATCTTTGCCCTTCGAGTGCCTCTATTTAAGCTTTCTTGTTGTAGTTGGGCTGTTACCATGGGCTTTATATAGCCCGCATTTAGGCCCTACTACGCCCACACCAACCCCTTCGTCCATCTTGGATCCGTCTGTGTACCAGATGTGTGACTCTCTCCAACCGCAGTACTTCGAACCTGCTCGCCTGACGGCTTTCAATCAGCACATCAAACGGGCAGTCAAAGTCATGCTTGATTGGCATTGAGTCAGTGAATTTGGTCATGGATTCGAATTGGATTAGCTCCAGAATCTTTAAGTGACCAACCAGGTCACCTGGTCTGAATTTAAGTGCCTGATGCAGCCTTAAGGCACTAAGTGCTGCCTCCTTCTTTACATGCAAATGCAGATGGAGCAAGTCCAGCATTGCCTCTATAGCTGCTGTAGGACATGAGCGCATTGCTTCTGTAGTCCCTAGACAGGCAAGGCGTTGCAATTTCTGCAACTTTCCTTGTTATTTTCTCTTCTATTTTTGGCCACCATACACATGATGCGTGGGTAACCATGGGTCGTTGCTTTGGTAAGTGTCCTTTCTAAGTGTGAGTTCTAGGTAAGTTTTTGGTCCAGGATTACTCCTAGATACTTGACTTCACTGGAAAAATTCAGTACTGTTCCATTTAACATAGGAGCTCTCAAATTTAGTTTTCTCCTTTTGGTGAGTGGAACAATAACGGTTTTGCTCGGACTGACATTAAGGCCCTCTGACGAGCACCATTTAGATATTATGTTTAAGGCAATTTGCATGTGGTTTGAGATCATAAGCTCATGCGTGCCCTATCAGTAACGACCAGGTCATCAGCGTAGCCCTGAACGTTGAAGCCATAATTACTCAGCTTATGGAGGAGATCGTCGACTACCATTGACCACAGCAAGGGCGATAAGACTCTACCTTGTGGACAGCCCCTAACTGCAGTTACGGTGGCCGAGTCGTTCCCCATAATATTTGTGGTAATTATTCTGCTTCTTAGCATGGATTGTATCCATTTGATTGTTGGGGACTGTGTCACACTTACGTAGTACATGCTGATTGTAACCAGAGAGAAGTTTGCGCGAATCGACCAGACATCGTGGTATATAATAAGAAAGAAAAGTCCTGTTTGCTGATCGATTCATCCCCAATGACACTAACGTGATGCTGAAGGAAACTGAGAAATTGAGCAAGTACAAGGACATCCAAATAGAAGTTAGCAGAATGTGGAATACAAAGATCACAGTCATGATAGTGATTGTAGGAGCCCTCGGAACTATTCAGAAGATCCATGACCGGAGTCTACAGCAGCTGCCTAGTCAACCGCAGCTGCCTAGTCAACCGCAGCTGCCTAGTCAACCGCATGGGAACAACGCATATTTTAAAGAAAGTCCCTTGCTGAGGTCTACACTCTGAACTGAGGAGACATCACCAACGTCGCCTAAAGGACCCAAAAACCTGGAACGGGCTTCAAGGGAGGGGTTGAGAAAGTATGTCACTTAGGTCTGTTTAATAAATGTATTGTAAACTTTCAAGTAGTGAAATTTACAAATGGCGAAGTTCAGAAGGAGTTACAAGTAACTCTGTACTTTTTTGTATTATGGAAAGATGACCATTACATAAACTTTCTTCTCTATATATGACATAAACAATATTTAGATTTTTGGGGGGAATTAAGAATGGTCTTCATGATATCAATTAAAAAGAAAATAGGGAGTTCATTCTTTTTATACCTATATTAATTAATATACCTGGTGACAAGACTAAGGCCATGCTTATATCTCTTTCAATTATTAACGAATTTAGATGAAATTTGGTATATGGATATTAGACTTAATTTCCGATTTCATCGGAAGTGCCATCAACTTTGATTTTTTAAATGCTTCACCCAGTATGTTTTATGTTTTTCAGAATCTGCAACTCAAATTACATAGAATAGCGTTGCCAAATTTACGTTTTTCTCGAGTATTTTTTTTCTCCAAATTTATTTTTTTCCGTAGAAGGCCGTGACTAAGAAAAAATCTATTCTAGTTGACTCTAGTAACTCATATTAATAGTGATTTCATCAATTGTATCGCTAACAAAAGCCTCATGAACGGCGTAAAAGTCATATTTTTTTAATGGCACCTACTAAGGGTCGTCATGCCATTAAATAGCAGATTTAATTACCAATCCGATGATATGCATCATGCGCCACTTCATCTTTGTCTAAAATAAAAAAATATGAAGTTACTAAATTATTTGCCAAATGCTCACTTTCAAGTAATGCATAACTTATGTATTTGAAAACATAGGAAGGCATTTTCCCTGCTCGCGTTGCATTATTTTCTAATTATAGCAGTGAAGCTGATGGAGAAAATTGACATAGGCCAATACGTTAATTTTTGACTCTTCATTGATGATAAACTCGTAATTTTGATTAGTTGGTTCTTTTCTAAGCATTATTTCCAATTTTCTAAAATAAGTTCTTGGTGGGCGGTGCCGTGAATATAATTCGACAATTTCTCCTACTTCTCTGAATCGACTGAAAAAAAATTTAGATAGGCTTTTAGAGACTTTATAGAATGGTAGTATATAGGCTATTGAAAACTAAAGAAAGAAAAAAAATGTTTACTTGTGCGAAAATAAAAAAAAATTGTTGACTTTTCAATAGCCTTTTACAATTTTATAAAATTGTCTCTCAAAGCTTATCAAACATTTTTTTTAATCGACTCAGGAATGTAGGAGAAATTGTCCAATGAGCAAGATGCATGAATTTTAAAAATGCATTAATTTATTATTTTTTCATTATACATATTATATAAGCCGAGTATATAATAAAAGGAAACTATAAAAAAAGTTATTTTGTAAAAAAAAATCATTTTAAAATTCAAATTTTATCGGAACAAAACCACGTGACTATAAACGGTACTGATGTCATCTGGCATAACGTTTTAGTTTCATCCATAGACCGCAGATTTCTAAATTCACCGGTGGAGCGCATCAGTAAGAAATAACATTATATGATTGGCTAATTTGAAAAACACAGCCAATCAGCTTCGTATTTTATCCACCCAGCGGTAAATTTAGAAAAGTACGAAGGCAAGTGACAAGTTTGATAGCTTTGACAGTTTACATCTGCTAGTGCTGAATTATTAAATTGTGTGTTAATTAAATGTTAAATTTTAGTCTGCTGACCTTTAAATATCGATTTGTTTATTTTTGTAAAAATTATTAGTGTATTAATTTATCTAAGTGGTAAAAATGACGAACAGCGACTTTGTGCAAGCTCAAAGTGACATTTTGCCGAAAATCGACGTGTTTATGATGAGCAATTTTTTGGTAATAATACCGATTATATCAGTGCAGAAATTGGAGGTGGAAAAGCGACAAGGATGCATCATTCATTGTTCGTAACAATAAATTTGTTTACGCTCACTTTTATCCTTTTACTGCAGTTAGATTTAAATACCTAACCTCAGAATATGTAAACATAATGCATTATTTTAATATTTTTATCAACATTAACTATTGTTTTTCGTCTCAGATTATATAACTTTTTTATATTAAATAGTTTGCCACCACTAAGTACATAGATTAAATATCTGTTGAAAATAATACTAATAAACATTGCCAATGCTAAATGCCGGATGACGTCACACGCAAATGGCGGGAAACTTGCTTCGTTTGAACGTGTCTAAATTCTCAGCGAAACTAAATTATTTTTTTATCCTTTAATTCCGATAAAAAAAAAATAAAAAATACATAGAAAATAACGCTTTTTAGTGATCTATTATTCGATGATGTCAAAAAAATTTATGCATTTTGCTCATTACGAAATCATTTTCTTAAGCACGCATTGTGACATTCCCCGTATATTAATATCATCGATTTGTTCATTTCGAGAATAATGATACTGAATATTATTTTCCATTTTGGAAGAAATTGTTAACTGCACTATCGCAGTGTGATGACAGTTGAAACTTAAATTATTTTAATTTTGACATGACATTAGATGTCTATTGATTTCCATAGCTAACTACTATAAACGGGGTATTTTGCAAATTAGTAAATCAATATTTTTTAGTTTTAGACAAAGATGATGCATATCGTTGGATTGGTAATTAAATTTGCTATTTAATGGAATGATGGCCATTAAGAAAATATAACTTTTACATAAAAACACGTTTGGCAAATTTTATTCGTTTATGAGGCATTTGTTAGCGATTTATTGATGAAATCACTATTAATATGAGTTACTAGAGTCAACTAGAATAGATTTTTTCCTAGTCACGGCCTTCTACGGAAAAAAATAAATTTGAAGAAAAAAAATTCTCCAGAAAAACGTAAATTTGGCAACGCTATTCTATGTAATTTGAGTTGCAGATGAGAGGCATTTAAAAAATCAAAGTTGATGGCACTTCCGGTGAAACTATATCTACCTGCCTATCCGAAATTGGGTCTAATATCCATATACCAAATTTCATCTAAAATCCGTTAATAATTGAAAGAGATACAAGCACGGCCCTAGTCTCGTTATCACCTGGTATAATTATTTTTTTTTTAATGGCGTTCGGTCAAGGACCATACTGCCAGCCGCAATTTAAAAGTAAGTTAAAATCATAAATTAATTTATTGCTCATATATAATATATATTATTCATTATAATTGTGTATTAGTTTTCTCCCGACTAATTTGTAATCGAATTAATCAGCAATAAAGTATTGAGAATGTTAATCGGAATAATGTTCAATTTTAATACAGCCTGATAAGAAGTAATCTGTCTTGGAACGAATAAAACATTAAATGCTTATTGAACAAGAAAATAGCACAGATTTACCAACACGAGAGTAAGATTTACGTTGATGATATCAAGTTGTACACTTCTTAGGGCTGTCCCTTATCTTACCACCACATTCAACATTTTTACTGTCTGATATTATTGATTTGCAATCTGCTGAATTGCTGTGGGATGTCTTATATATTTTTTCGTTCTTGGAAGATGTGGGCCGCACAAAAGACATCCGCTAAAATGGGCACTACGAAAAACAATAAAATTCTCCAAACTATGTCTGTAATCTTATAAAATCAGGATCGACCACCATCCACGTCCTAGAAAACACGCACTGTCGTAAAAAATAACATTTTGCTAGGTACATAAACATATCAGACAAATTTTATTTTTGTTTTTCCATAGAGAAATTCATAGAATTATTGACGCTTCGAGTGGATATATAAGTAACGATTTTTTAACATAATTATAAATTTCCATTTCAAACCGTCTGAGCAATAAATGACTTATCGTCTACACAGTGCTGGGAAGAACATGGTTGACAGAGCAACATCTCATAATATAAGATGATAGGAACATAAATGGTGTGGTATGATTTTCTGAGATTTTAGGCTAAACTCACAATGACGAAGACTAAAATACAGACGTAGTGTCTCCCCCACTCTCTACTTTTATGTGATGGTATTTCGCAAGTCCATTATGCAATGTCAAAAATTTCCATCTTCCAACCAATATGTATTCAGGTTGGTTGCACTATACTAAATCCGTAATACACCAGTAAAATGAACTTGTAAATGAGTTCTCAGAGTTTGTGTTAACTGAGGTTTCTATACATCGATAGAAAACTCTTTCCATCCTGCATCGCATAGTGAAGTTCTCACTTAATCCCGTGTATGCATAACTCCCCATCTTGAATAAATGGCCCGTATCTCACGACCCACTTGACCATTTTAACTGCTTTTTTTTAATAACTTATAAAGTGCAGAAAAAGAAAAGTCCTCATGGCTTATCTGCTAAAACGGTTCCCACACCACAAATACATCATTTGCACAAGTTCAATATTTCAGAAGTAGTTGCGGATGATCTATTGGTTAAGAAACTCTTTAAATGTATAAGTATATAATCAGTGGTAATTCCCTCAAAATTAAGTAGATATATCTGATCATCTCTTTTCAAATACTGCGCCTAATCTGCCGGAATTTTCCCGTTATTATATCCATATCAGAGACATATGACGTCTCTGACGTCGTTTGTGATGGTACATTGTGTAGTTTGCCAAAGAACACAGAGTAAGACTTCAATGGTCACCGTAAAACGTGGACTAAACACCATTATTAATGCAAGTGTAACGCGGAAAGATGAATTACTGACTAACATTCTGAGAATATAACAGAAAAGTGTATATCGAGGAAAAAGTTCTTAAAAGGAGGCGGTGTTTACGTAGGGGTGTTTAAATCGGCACAAAATATGCTAATATGATAGAAATCACGACGATGGCACACCTACTCTCTTAATCCGTTGGCTTCTCTTCTCGGGTTCTTCCTGGGAAAACTATTTCCTCAGTTTCCTGGATAACAACAAAATTCCTCTGGGTGCAATCTTTATCGACAGTATCCCCACGTGGCCACACTTGGAACGGATAAACCGAAGTGTCGTTTTCTCTGCCTTGGAGAGGGGTGAATCTCATAGCAATCCCGCAAAATTTAAAATTTAAAGACCCATACATAAACATGTGGTAAGTCTCAAATCATAATTCATAATTCTCTAGGGGTGCGAGGTTATTGCGATCTACAATATCAAACAACACTTCCTTTAATTTCAAAGAATGCTGTCTGATTTGTGGTGAAGAACCTAATAGAAAGAATGAAGGAAACGCGGCGGCAATACAAGAACAATAAGAGATATTACGACAATCGAATATTGTGTGCTTCTTTGACAGCAGTATGTGAGGAGGAAGAGCAACCATGAAAACCTCTTGCTTAGGATAACCTACTAATATTTAATAATAACAATAATAATAATAATAATAATAATAATAATAATAGTGACTTTATTAGGCGGAGTTCAGTCCAAAGACTGCTCTTACACTCAACCAGTGTATGAATGAATGCTATTATGTATTGTAACCTTACCTAATTTATTTATCGTTAATGAATAATAATAATAATAATGATCTTTAATTAATAAGCATTAACTCACAATCTCAACAACACAACTATATACTTAATAATAATACCTATAATTATATATTGAGATCTCTCGGTATGGGCATACAGAGAGGCCCCGTCTTCCATATAACCTATAATAGCCATAAAATTGATTAAATTAGAGGTTATGATTCATTAATTTTCTGGAAACTGGTGATAGAGGAAGGCGAGACAAAATAAATATAATATAAACCCATAAAACCTCAAAGAGTATTATGCCTTCGGATTGCGATACAGCCTCGTATAATTTCTAGAACAGAAAAGTGAACTTTATGAGAGTTCTCAAAAACAGTAATCTGTGAGAAAGAAGTTGTCTTTAATTAGCCCAATACAAACACAGGGTTGTTTGAAGCAAGTCGAGATTTTTGTCTTTGTCCGTATGAGCTGAAATTGAGCACAAAAATCAATCGTCAAAGATGTTTGCTGTCAACGAAACTGTAACGAAGCAAACACTCGAGGAAGACTTCAATGCAGCCAGTTTTCCATCAATCGAAGACGCCCTCATCCAACATATTTTGAAGTCAATAAACATTTCCAAACGTGTGCAGTACATATGTACTCATTTGTTTTAATTTCTAGGACTTAGTATCAGGTTGAAACTTGGTTGGGAAACAATTTACCTACTGCAAATTATGGGTGGAAAATGCTTAGCATTAAATTATTTCCTGTCGTTATAATCCAAGATCCGACATCACAAAATTTGCTACAACTAATATATTGCAATATCTGGATGGGTGTTTAAAAAAATGTAAATGTGCCGCTATTGCAAAGTACTTTGTTTGGATTGTTACGTCCTTGATTTATAATTTTTCAGTTTTATAGAAAGTTGAAAGAATTTTTCTATTTTGTTTATGGTGTTCAACCTAATTTCTTTATCCTTAGTACTGGAGTGGATCTGGCGAGAAAAAGAGGAGTTTTGAAACCAACTTTTTTTAATTTTTTTTTTTTTGACAATTCTGTTACACGCGTTGTCTTTTATCACGTTATCAACTTAGTTCAGCTTAATCACACGGGGTGGCGGAGGAATTCGCAAAAACAGGTTTTTCCACGATAACTTTGTTATTATTGACCTGACGAAAAAAAAGTAAAATTAAAAATTGAAGATCTCGCGGAAGCGCATAATCTGGTAATTTTTTTCAAATCGGACGGTAACTTTTTGTGAACATTTTTTTTGAAAATACTCGTTTTTTTGCCCTAACACTAATACACAAAAGAGTAATTCCTAAATTTTTTTACGAAAAAAAGAAGTTAGGGGGATGAGATTTTTTGAGGTAGGTGAAATAGATAAGAATTGATGGAGCCGGAGGATTGGGGTGGTGGGCCAATTAGGGGAGGGGAGGGAGGTAAGGAAAGGAAAATTATTCAACCCCCTCGAACTTTTTTCCCTGTCGTGCGACAGGAAATCTAATAGCAATTAATTGCAGTACCTGGCCAACAATCACTCATTTGCAGTTTTCTCGAAAACTGCTAATTCTAGAAAAAAAAGTTTCAAATAAAAAAGTTACGCCAATCTTTTATCTTCATACGCTGTCCATATACTTGGTATCTATTTCGAAAGATAAAAAAGTTTCCCGCATGTTATATTTGAGAATGCAAATTTTCGACATAGCCTTAGAAAAAAATAATGCTTTCTACACTTATTAAAATTTGACCTACATATTAACACATTTTATTAACAAATATATGGTGATAACACGATAAAAATTTGAGAGTAATCCATTGTGCCGTTTTTGAGTTAGAGCGAGTTAAGCGGAAAAATAATGGTTATATATATCCAATACACACCTAAAACTAGAGAAATGCGCCGCGAAAACTCGTCACGGTGTTAAATAATCATTTATAATAAGTTTAATGTTTGTTGGAGGGTAGACTGATAAACTATTAAGATGGAAAAAAGATTTATATATCCGAATGTTAAGCTCCGAAGTCCCTATCCCTTTTCCTTAATCCTTTATTCCCGCAAACGCATTATTCTATTGCTTGGATTGCGATAATTTTTAAATTAAAGATAAAAAAATCTCACTTACCTGTAAAAAAATTTCTCTTCTGAGCCCTTTCCTTCGTACTCAAAAACGCATTTTAAAAAAATGCAAAAGGTTTTTCCCCTCCCACAAGTTTGTTTATTTGAAAAAAATTTAAAAATTATTCAGTCAAATATTAGACGTAATAACGAACAAATTCCATTTTGGTTTTTGAAAATCCCACGACAGGGAAAAAAGTTCGAAGTGGTTGAATAATTGTCCTTTCCCTACCTTCCTCCCCTCCCCTAATTGGCCCACCACCCCAATCCTATGGCTCCATCAATTCTTATCTATTTCACCTACCTCGAAAAAATCTCATCCTCCTAACTTCTTTTTTTCGTAAAAAATTTAAGGAATTACTTTTTTGTGTATTAGTGTAAGGGCAAAAAAACGAGTATTTTCAAAAAAAAATTTCACGAAAAGTTGCCGTCTGATTTGAAAACAATTTTACAAGATTATACGTTTACGCGAGATCTTCAATTTTTAATTTTACTTTTTTTCCGTCAGGTCAATAATAACAAAGTTATCGTGGAAAAACGTGTTGTTGCGAATTTTAAATGCGAATTCCTCCGCCACCCCGTGTGATTAAGCTGAACTAAGTTGATAACATGATAAAAGAGAACGCGTGTAACCGAATTGTCAAAAAATTTTTTTTTAAAATAGTTGGTTTCATTTCAAACCAGATCCGCTCCGCTATAGTGGCTGCTAGGCACCTTACACACCATTTTCAAAATTGTCAAAAAACGGGAATTGTGATTTATTCAATTTCTTTTTCACGGGAAGTGGTCTTTTCTTTTTCAGATTTCTATAAATAAAAAAAAAGTGTGCCGCGATGCATTATCAAAAACACCGAGAAAATCCTAAGAGATGCGCCAAAATTTTATGGGGCCAAAGTTGTAGAGAATAAAATTTACTAAGAAAAAGTTTTTTATAGTTTAGCCATGAGACGGGTTCAAATTTGCTCGACCAAAACGTGCGGCACACAGAAGCGACCGAATTGCCATTCTCAGGTTTTTAATTCATTATTTACATTTTATAACTATTGAAGTAAATCTAAAAAGTTCATGGCCTTCTACACATCGTGAATAAATTTTCTGTGAGGAAAAAATTTCTCAATTTCACCGAGATTTCAGCAAAATTAAAAGTAAGATATTTCGGAGATCATTTATAGTACAAACAAAGCAATAGTCTTCTCGACTTCTTGGACTTTTAATTTTATTGGTCAATGGGTAAAATCAATTGGCAGCGCTCAACTGCAACTTTCTAAGTCAAAATGGCACTTACACTGTTGTACGATCAATATTGATGGCGCCTGTGCAAGATCTATTCCAATCTTTGTTTTTTCTCGCAAAATATTTGAGAGAACAGCGATAGCCAATTTAGAATCGACTTGGGTAATTTAATATATATGTAAATGTTTTGATAGAAACTTTATGAGTACTTCCCCACAGTGCAAAAGCAATAAAAATCAGGATAAGCACAAAGTAACAGATAAAAGGGAATTTTGTGGTATATATTCCTAATATAACTTTATTTCGAGTAACAAAAACATGTGCATTAACTATATCAACTCTTTTCAACGGGATTGATGTATGGTGAATGAAAAATACATAGATATCAAGCTAGTGTTGAAGAAATTTAACGTAAAGACTAATAGTGTGACGAAGTTCCATCACTGATGTATTAAAAGTTGAAAAATTTCCCAAGATATGGATCATCAGGCACCGACAGCAAAGGCGATACATAAATGCGTTGGCAAGGAAATTTAGGAAAACGTTATATAACTTTAGTTTCAGATACAACTTTATCCATTAAGTCATACGGTTTAGCAAATCGATCTAAAATTAATTGAAATAGTAATCGATTGAAATGTTCTAAACATCGTACTTTTTTATATTCTTTTTCCATAATGGATAATGTCGACATTGCTCTTAATTTTTTTTTTTTATTATTTATTTATTTGTATTAATGCCCTGACGGTGTTTAGCCACTAATATGAATTTAATTAAATACAATATTTGTAATACAGTAGAATTAGCATCAAAACTGCTATAACAAGGACATAATTGCGATATTAATGAAAACTTTTAGACATGTTTAAGAATACTTACTCTTCGGAAACCTGACGAGTTTCAAGTAAAATGAGAGCACAGTTGGCCCAGATTAACAATTTTTTTTTATCAACATTGTGTTTATGGAATTGATCCAGAATAAGTTCGTAACTGTTGGAAAAATAATTTAAAAAATCCCATTCATAAATTGGAGTGGTGGTTTGAGGATGAAAATCAAAATGACTATGTAAAATTCTGAGATTTGGAATTCGTATTGATTTTAACTACATAATCAGCTGAAAAATAGTGAATAAAGTTCCGTTAATGAAATGGGATAGTTTCAGGAGGTGGATATCGAAATAAACATGAAATAGTGTGACTTTTGGAGGCTGGAAATAAAAGTGTTCTCCCAAACACTTGGTACAAGGAATTTTAAATGCAGACGTAATATCTAATCATAAAGTACAGAAAATTAGAAATGTAAGAAGTTTCAGAAAATTTATATACCGAGTGTGCCATTTAACTTCAGACAGCCATATATCTCGAGAACGATGCTTTTTGGAATAAAAGTTGTTTGTTGTCGAGGAGGAAACAAAATGGCAGAGATTGGTAAGGAAACTTTCCATTTAAAAGTTTCCGGAACGAAGTCCGTTGAAAATTTCCAATAAAATATTGAATATTTAAATATTTTAATTTTCCAAAATTCCGGGAAACTTCGCTTTGGAAACTTTCAGAATATTCAAATATTTTATCGGAAACTTTCATTTTTATCAAAACTTCTTTCCGGAAACTCCTGAAAATTTCCTGGAAACTTCATTGGAAAGTTTCCCTTACCCATCTCTGCAAAATGTGTCAATGGAGTCAAATGGAGTCAATTTTGTTTTTTAACATGCTTTTATTAGGTCCACCTCTGTCTATGTAATAAGGTCTAACGAACTGAATTTCACATACTTGTAATCGTTGTATTATCATGGTAATTTGGCAAGTGTATGTAGTAGCTCTGATGAAAATACAGTATAGTATACTCATTATTATAATATGTTCAAAATGGCCGCCGCCCCAAGATGGCAGATTATCTTTTTCTTTGCAACCCCCTTGATATGGGTATCAGAACAAGAGAAAGGGCTTGATAAGTAGAAAACAAATATGTGATCAAAACTTAAAAATTCAAAATGGCGGATAGGTTTTGATAAGTAGAAAACAAATATCTGATCCAAACTTAAAAGTTCAAAATGGCGGCGTCAACATGGCGGATAGGTTTTATCAATTATCGTCGGATTCGACTGAAAATCGGTATCTGTGGGTTATCCAGGTTGCAGATTACAATTATCCGATCCAAATTTAACAATTTGTTTGTTTTTTCGAAAGTGCCAAAATTCTCTCCTTAAATATAAGACTAAAAAGTAAAAAAAAATAAATTAATAATTTAAAAAACTAAAAGACGTGCTTTTATAAGTTCTGCACTAAAAAGCAAAAAATATTCATCGAATCTGTTCTCTCTGTCTACCCCGCAAGGGCCTTAGTGTAAGCCGTGTTTGTAATTAAGTATAAAAGCGTGGGGCGCTTTTCATTTAATCTAATGATGTCTTTGGCGTTTTAATTATCCAACCTGTTCGAAATGGAGTTCGAAAAGCACCCCACGCTTTTATACTCAGATATTATACTTAATTACAAACACAGTTTACACTAAGGCTCTTACGGGGTAGACAGAAGGAACAGGTTCGATGATTATTACTTCCACATCCATTGGAAGTATAGTAACAACAAAAAAATGTTTGAAAAGTTTTATTGTTCAAATGGGCTTAGAATGTCATGAAACGTCAAAATTTTAAATTTGAGCGAAAAAATCTGTCTGTCGGTCTGTAACTTTTTTTGTACGCACGTTTACTCTCAAGATATTGACTTGAAATTTGGTACACATATGTACTTTCGGGATCTGGAACTAGATTATATTTTCATCTTATTCCGTCGAAGGGTTGGGGGATAAAATGGGGTAAATGGGGGGTAAATAGTTAAATCAAGCAGGTAAGAGTCCATAAAATTGGTATTTAGTGTATACAAGAGAAGCTAAGGTTTCAAAAAATCTTTTGACATTAGTCACCCCCATTACCACCCCTACCCCATTATTAAAGCCTTAAAATATTTTTTTACTTCATCCACCCCCACTACACCCCCCCTATCACCACCTCCACCCCACTACTGTGTGGGATATCGTTTTATGGGTTTTTGGGGTAGACGATTTCAGATATTATATTATTAAAGTTCTATAAATAATTATTTCCACATACTAAATGTTTTCGTTATGAGAGACTTGAGATAGAAAGTGATAGAAGTGATTCCTTGGGCAGCGGTTTTTTTTGCTTTTTAGTGCATTATTTATAAAAGCATGTTTTTTTTTTAGTTTTCTAAAGTATTAATTTATTTCAAATGGAAACCCAAATTTTTCTTATAGAATCCCAATCTACAGAAAAAAGGGTAAACTTTTACTTACAACATTATGCTTCAATTATACAAGATATTAACTAAAATATATTGAGTTTATTGACCCGAAATATGTTAAGTTATTCGTTATTTTATTTGTTTTTGGTTTTATTGGAAAAAGAAGTTGTTTTTGTTAATCATTTTCTAAAATTGATTGTGGCAATAAAAAAGCTAATAAAAAAATTAGAAGTTTCTTATTTCATATCCTGAAATTTTGCAGTCAGATAAAAAATGTTACAGACAAAATTGACTCCCTTTTGTAGAGTAAAATTCACTAAATTCAGTAAATAAATATAGGTTTCCATTTGAAAAAGGAAAGTTGATACTGCAATGTCCTGAAAACGTTTTGTTCTAAAATACATAGCATTAGATACATATGGTCTCAAGTGAAATAACAGTATATTATATATAATATATTTTTAATAAATTCACATAGTATTCGTTGGAATAAAATGATATTACAAAATATAGGTGAAAAAGTTGATTTTCTAATTCAAAGCATTATTTCTTTATGTAATAAATATTCTTCAGTTGTAAACTATACATGCTAGCAAACCTAAAGCTCTATGGCTTATTGGTGTTTAAAGAAAGATACAAGGCTTTATCAAAATTTAAAAGGTCCAAAATAAAGTTGATTGATAAAATGATAGCCATATCGGAATTTCACTTTAACTAATATAGGAAGAGAAAAACCGCTGCCCAAGGAATCACTACTTCCACATCCAGATTTTCCATCCAAGTCTCTCATAACGAAAAAATTTTGTATGTGGAAAAATTGTTTATGGAACTTTAATAATATAATATTTGAAAGCTTCTACCCCAAAAACCCATAAAACGATATCCCACATCAGTAGTGGGGTGGGGGTGGATGAAGCAATAAAATATTTTGAGGTTTTTGGTTTTTGTACACACACTAAATAACATGTTTTTTCGCCCCCTTTAATAATAGGGTGTGGGTGGTAATGGGAGTGGCTAATGCCAAAAAAAAAATTGAGACCTTATAGCTTCTCTTGTATATACTAAATACCAATTTTATGTACTTTTACCTGCTTGATTTATCTGAATGGGGGTAAATACCCCCATTCACCCCCAATTAATCCCCCAACCCTTCAACGGAATAAGGTGAAAATATAATCTAGTTCCAGATCACGTTAAAATACATACGTGTACCAAAAGACAAGGGTAGAAAGCTATATATTTTCGCCCACTAATTTCATGAAAATAAAAAGTTCTCGTGAAAATCATTAAACGTTATTTATTTATAGTTGAACATATGATCTTTATATTTCAATACGTTCTACATTTGAAAAACAAGTCGTAATAATATTTGAAAGTAAGCATGTTTGCAATTTAATTGTAATTTTTGACGTTTTTCCGAACTTTGAATGTACACTTCAGTTAGATGCGCTATATCTCATTTCAATGTTGAGTGTTTAAACTTTTAAATAATGGTCAATTTATATTGGTTCATCAAGCGCTTCAATGTTTAAAAAACAAAATCGTTTCCGCGAGAGTCGTAGTGGTGTCGAAGTTGCGTGCGAATTTAAACGTGTCAGCGCTTAAAACCACATATTGTCGTGTGTATTGAATAAAAGTATTTTTATCCACGAATATTGTATAATCATTGCATTCTACATTTAACAATTGACTAATAGTCATTACTCCATCCTAATGTATAATGCACATAATCTCATTCTAACTCATCTTTGACCAACCAGGAACTAGCTGTTTGCATTCTAACACACCTTTGACCAATCAAGAACTAGCAATTTTCATAAAGAAAGGGCAAATCTATTTTTTCCAAGTGATAGTCCATGTTTTCGTGCATTTTTCGTGTTTGACGTTTAACACGTCAAAGTTTTACTGTAAACTAGCTTTATTTTTTCGCTATTAAATGATTAAAACGGGTAAAATATACGATAGTCGTGGATAAAGTATAGTATTCAGCTCGCGTATAATAGCTATTACACGCGCGGATGATTTATGTCACTCGCCTTCGGTTCGTGACGTAAACATCACCTTTGCGAGTAATAGCCATCATTATACGCTTGCTTAATAATCTACCGTTCCAAAGAACTATTTTTTATTACTTGCCTTGACATATACTACTCGGAAAATATAATGACATATGACATGGTCAATGGGCGAAAAAAGGCCCTTATCTACCCTTGTCCTTTCAAGTCAATATCTTAAACGGTTTCAGAGTAATTGTGCACACAAAAAAGTTACAGATCGTCAGACAGACTGACGGACAGAAATTTTTCGATCAAACTTAAAATCTCGACGTTTCATGACATTCTAAGCCTATTTGAACAATAAAAATTTTCAACATTTTTTTGTCGTTACTATACTTTCACTGGATGTGGAAGTAAAATGAGGTGAATATAAGATTTGGTAATAATGTGAACATTCTCACGCACAGTGTAGCAATATTTATAATAATATTAATAACTCGTCTTTATTTCAAAGGTCTTTTACATGTATTTCTGTAGGATAGTAGTTATTCTATGTTAAATTAGATTAAAGAAATTAAATAACAACTTATATTTAACTTAAAAAGTGAATTATTTTTTATTTGTTCATAGTTGTTTTTTACTGTAACCATTTAAGTTAGTCAGTCATGAAGTTAATAATTGAAATTAAAATGGGGAATTAAAAACATATTGTGAATGTAAATAGAAGATAATGAAGGTAAATAAACAAGGGCATTGTAGATAATATTCTGTATATTCTAAATTGGGATAACCCAAGATCTATGAATATATTAACATATAAGGAGAATATCTAAATATATCAAATAATGTAATTGGTTATAATCCCATCTGGTTATTATGTAATGAATATTCAGAACAATTGTTTGATTTAAAGCTTTTTTCTAGTACTTGCAAGATATCAAGTTTGTCTAAATATAAAATTCCATAATATTCTGACTCCTCACTCCAAAATTTAATTTGAACAATTGATTCTTTTTTTTTGTAGTCTAAAAGAATTTTGTTATTGCTTATATCTAATTTCACGTAAACTATACTGGTTTGACCTAAATAAAGCATAACCGAACATATCAACTTATAAACTCCAGGGCTCTTCAATTCATCAGTTTTATCTTTAGCACTGTTTAAAGCAGACATTGAAAAAAATTCCAAAATTTGTATTTTTAATGCGCGCGAATTTTCGTTTATTTGAAATTTTTTGCGCGCGGCTTATAGAAAAAATTGAATTGCTCGGAAACCATACAAGCTAGGAAGAAAAATCAAAATGGGTTTTAAAGGGGATATAAAATACTCTCTTGTGTTGCCATTTTTGATGGCTATTGATATTGATTAGTAAATAAAAATAACAATATAATATAGCGTCTCTAACTATTCACAGGCCCATAAAAAATAACTGACTTTAATATAAGTTATAAATGCATTATCGTTTAGTTCAAGGTAGTACTTCAATGCAGAATAAGTTAGGAATAAAAATATTCACATTTACAAATTTACCAGCATGTTGAAGTTAGCCAAATTTTTATTACTTCCTAAAAATAAAAAAAAGACGCAAACATCTTGAAAATTAGCTCAAAAATGTTTTTTTTTGAGTTTATATGTATCATATAACTATTGTTTCTAATCATTTAATAGTTAAAAAATTGCTTAAAAAAAATATCATCAAAAAATTGAATATTTAAATAGGAGATAATGAAGGTAAATAAATAAGGGCATTGTAGATAATAATATTCTGTATATTCTAAATTGGGATAACCCAAGATCTATGAATGTATTAACATATAAAGAGAATATCTAAATACAGCAAATATTGTAGTTGGTTAGAATCCTATCTGGTCATTAAGTAATGAATATTCAGAACAATTGTTTGATTTAAAGCTTTTTCCTAGTACTTGCATTATATCAAGTTTGTCTAAATCTAAAATTCTATAATATTCTGACTCCTCACTCCAAAATTTAATTTGAAAAATTGATTGTTTTTTTTTTGAATCTAAAGAAATTTAGGTGTTGCGTATATCTAATTTCAAGTAAATTACTGGTTTGACCTAAATAAAGCTTAACCGAACATATTAACTTATAAACTCCTGGGTTCTTCAATTCATCGGTTTTATCTTTAGTACTATTTAAAGTATACAGTTTTGACTGATCCACAACCATGATATATCCAGAACTAACCTTTAAATTATAGGATGATAGAATGTCAGCGACTTTTTCATTTCATCAAAATATATTAAAGAAGCATATTTATTGGTATCACAAACTTTGAAATGTGGATGAACTACTCTGAGATGTTAAGTTATTTCTCGTTAATTAGATTTCAGCAAAAAATCAACCAACGAAAGAAAAAATATATTGGTAGTTTGAAAATTTTGGCATCTAAGTGGTTGCTGAAATTTGCCATCTTTTTTGTGATAATTTAATTGCTTTATTTATATTTTAGTTACTTTATTTATAACTCTATTGTTCCGTGTAATTGTTGGCTTACGTGCATCGGGGTACTATCCGATATACTTCAGTTTTATTTCTATAAAGCGATAATATTTATATTTATTTTAATTTTATATATTTACTGGACTACTGTAGAATTTTATATTTGCTTAGGCATATTATTTTAGATTTATTTGTCTTCACAGAAAAAAAAACGGTAAGGGCCGCAAGGAACGGAAATACTACGTTTCACGTTATGAATATATTTTAGGGAAAATATCACGAGTATTTTAATCGAGGGCACAACGATGATTTATGGTAAGAAAATAACACAAAGAGCTCATGCAAGTCTTGAACAAATTTAATGGAAAGACTAATAGTGTGACGAAATTCAATCGTTCATATAAAGGTTGAAATATATTTTTATTTAATATACAGATCGTTGGGTGCCGACATTAGAGGCGACAATACATAAATATTGTTAAATCAAGTTTAACCAAATAGTATTTTGAAATAAAATTTTATTCTATAGGCCACACATAACTAGTTTAGTACCCAGAGGTAAAGAAGAAAAATATAGAAATGTTTTATGTAATGATAAGTGCTTTAAGGCTAGAATTTTGCGGAGTGAGAGGGAAATATGCGTTTATTTTCGATTTATTGTAAATATTTAAAAAACTACACATAGTATAATCTTAAAACTGCTTTAGATACTTTCTATTGTTCTAACGAATACAACTATATATATTTCTGGTATATTTGAATATCGTAGTTTGTCAATGAAAATAGTCCCTAATTTCATTATTATTAAAGTATGGCATTTGACTATATACAAAATTAATGATAAAAATTATGTATGATTATATTCCTTAGAGCAATGGGAAGTATCTGAAATTATTTTAAAGATTATATCATTTATGATTTTTTGGATATTTATAATAAACCGAAAATAAACGCATATTTCCCCCACTCTGCAAAATCCTAGCCTTAAATAAGCAAACAAAGTAGCAGCTAAGTCATGCTATGTATTAATGAACTGCATTTAAAGATTCGGACGCCATTCTCTAAACTTCCATATTTCCGAAACTATCAATCCTTCAGGGTAATAAAAAAGCAAATTTATGCATTCTCAGTTTATAAGTTTTATTTTTGGTTTCCATCGTTTTTTCGCTAAAATTAATATTTATTAAGATATTTGCTATAAAAACACAAATATACTTCTAATAGAACATAAAGAGGGAGAAGAATACGCAAATCGATAAAATGGAAAAGAAAATTAAACATTCTACAGTTACAAAAATATGTATTTTAATTAATAAGAAGGAAATTTCACATTAGCTCTTTCTTTAATTCCAATATACATGAAAGAATGAAACACGTGAGAAATTTAGATTTCAACCTTTATTTATTTTAAAAAGGAGTTTAAGAAGCAACCACTAGCCCAAGCAATGAAGTGCTAAAATGACCATATGTCGGAAGTAATTAGAGACAGGCTGAATTTTTGCCAGGTACATTTTCCCAAAAGTCCCCGCCTCTCCCCTTGCGCTTCCAAATTAAACACAACTTTTTTTAACTTTTGTACGAAAAATACTATTTTCACATTTTTCATGTTCCCACTCCTCTATATCTGTCATTTGTTGACGTAAAAACTTGATATTTTAATATTACAATATTCAGACCTTTCGCTTTCCAACGGTATATGCAAAAATAATATTTGTTATGATATGACTGAAAAATAAATAAATATGAATCGAGAAGCTGCGATTTCTGTATAATTTACAGCGAAAAAGTGTGGATCGAGGTAACTTTTTTATTTTTCAAAATAACTGCATACTGTAACGAGTAAACTGTAACTAATGAAATGAGGAATTCTTTTCATTTGGAGCATTTTTTTATAAAATGCATATGATGTGAGATAAAGGCCTTGTAATATGAACATTGCTCTGGCGCTCAATCGTATCGTTCGCGCCGGCAATGAAATCCAAAAATGACCATATGTCGGAGGAAATTAGAGACAAGCTGAATTTTTACCAGTTGTTAAGAGCTAATTAGAGGAGTATTTCCTCCCCCGCCCCTCCCCCCCTTACGCTTGCCTCCCTACCCTCCCTTAAACATAAAATTGCAAGCTCATTCATCGTTACCCTTAATTCAAATAATAGCGTTACCACTGCCAGTACAATTGTACTATTTGCAGTACAATGGAAGGCTTACCAGTACGTCAGTACTCCCCTTTCAATTTTAGTTACAATTTATGTTTTTTCTGTTTAAATATATTTAAAAATTTAAAGCTCAACTACATACGTGATTAGCATACATATACCATATACTATTCGGAAATTCCTGGAATTGACGATTTGCACGAAAGAAAGTTCAGTAAAAAGTGTCATGGCGCACAGTATAATGGTATCACTGTAATTTACTGTCATAACATCGTTTTCATTATTTTTAATGTTAAACCTGCTTCCATTGAATATAAATAGTCTTTATTAGGTTGTTTCGTAGTCTACAATATTTGAAAAATGTCGAATTATGCAATTTGTCAAACACTGTTTCCAACTCTCAGTTTACTAGAAGAGTTGGCAGCAGTGATTGACAAATTGCATAATTTGACATTTTTTAAATATTGTAGACTACGAAACAACCTAATAAAGATGATTTATATTCAGTGGAAGTAGGTTTAACATTAAAGATAATGAAAACAATGTTATGATTATTATATTATAGGTATTTAATTGTTGCAAAGTTTGGAAATTAGACGAGTTGGTCAACATGTGCAGTGAATTACAGTGATACCATTATACTGTGCGCCATGATACTTTTTACCAAACTTTCTTTCATGCAAATCGTCAATTTCCTCTAGTGGCCGGCAAAATAACCTCACAATAGAGAAATTATTGCTATCGAACCTACATACACAAGCAGTGTATCTCAAGATTGGAATGGGATTCCCATAGAAGTTCTCCAACCAGTGACTTCTTTGAATACTTTTGCGCCAATTGATCTTTTGCTTGTTCCTGTAAATCTGCTTGTGGGAATTATTGTGCATGCAGAAAATCAGGTTTGCTTTGTTCAGCTGTGTGTGAGCACTGCAGTGGATATTCATGTCACAACGCACCAATCGTGGACGATGATCAAGACATAATTAATAATAATTAAGCATGTATATAATGTAAATAGTAATCTATAAATAACCTAAAGATTTGTAAATATGTACTATTTTATGAATTATTTTTTAAAGTAAAGCACAAAGTAAGAAAACGTAGATAAAAAAATAAAAAGATAAAATTAACTAGTGGTGGGCGGGAGGTCCGTGATGCTGTGGATGACATTAATTTCTATTACTCAAATTAATAAGTTTATTAACTCCACAGCTGCCGGTTGCCAGTCCGGGTCACGGCGGGTCCATAGGTAGTGGATAATAGAGCGATCTTGAATTTTGAGGAATTCGCCAGATTTGCTTTAAACAATTTAATGCTCTTTCAAAATATTAGGTGGGCAGTTGCCTACCTTTGTCTCCGAATTACGCCTATGAATCGGTTCTACTTTCAGATGCTTTTCTCACTTGGAATAACTACTTGTTTCACGCAAGCAAGAGGCATCGAGCGCCCCCCTGTAAAGGCGTGGCGGACACCCACTAATCTGTTGCAGCCTGTACGTGTTCCCTACCCCCCCCCAACAGTAGAAACACGTATATCGTTTGAGAGGTTGAAAAAATTTTGCATATTTTAGCGAATTCTCGTTAAAGCATTAAGTTTACAGAAAATGTTATAATAGCTTTTTTAAAGAGTAGATATTAAGGAATAACACGGCATTAAATTTATGAATTTAGAATAAATAATGACGGAGATATGAACGATACATAAAAGGCTTGCAAAATGGATGTTTAAGTGGGGGTGGGGGATTAAGCGCAAGGGTGAGGGGCGGGGACTTTTGAGAAAATCTCTAATTAGGTCCTAACAACTGGCAAGAATTCAGTTTGTCTCTAATTACTTCCGACAAAAAACCTTCATTGCCTGCGCTACACCTTGACTTTCCACGTATTTGGCCGCTGTGCAGCATTTAAAAAGTTCCCCTCAAATGGTTTATGCCAGCTAATTTTGTAGCGTCCTCGTGATTGATGATGTCCCGATTCTCTCAAAATTCCCCAAATATAAAATCACATTTTACGGTCTTAGGTTTTTAAGGAAACTTCTTTGTACCGTCGTCACATGCTTTTTCTGTTCATTTCAGACGTGTTTTTCTCAGCAAAGATACACTTAATTTCAGAACTTTTGCTATTTTTCATTCTTATATACTCGCCCGAACCAAGACGTATGCAGCTAAGCAGACAAGCAAAAAAACGGACATGACAGATTGAATTAATATTTGCGGACAATATGACAATATTTTAGTTCCCAACTAAATAATAACTGAAGAATTATGTTTTCTTTAATATTGGGTTATATTTAGAGTTATTAATAAATAAAATATACAGGGTTTTTATAAATAATAGTGCATACAGAGTGGCGCAAAGGTCAATTTATCGGTGGTCTCATAGTCCCAATTTTTATGAAGGGATCGTTACTGACCTTAATTACGTTGACATGTTAAAAGGCACTATTATTCCTGAGCTTCAGAATAGTCCACTGTATGAAGAAACAGACTTAATTTGGCATCAGGATGGGGATACATCACACGTTGGCAAATGGATTAGTCCTGGAGAAATGTGGTATTGGCCTACGCGGTCACCTGATCTGACCCCATCGACTTGGCACTCTGGGCCATTTTAGAAAACTCGATATTTGAAACACAACCGACTAGTATCGATCATTTGTAGTTACTGGTCGAAGATGGATTTCGGCAAATTGACAGTGATAAGGCCTTAATCTAAAACATTTGCAGTTCTATTGCAGACAGATGTTAAGCTTGCACCGACCACCAGACCAAATTATCTATAATATTTTTTAACTTATAATCATAATAAATGATGAATTCACATTGTTTGACTAATTATTTAACATTGTAAATCAGTAAATTGACCTGCGCCATTCCGTATTTGAGCTGATGCAGATGTATTTCTAATTAATAAATGTTGAAGTTCGTGATCGTAGCAATAAAGAATATTGTAGGACACTTGGTTCAATGTATAAAAAGTTTTATTTCAACTGATTACAATTGACGATAATAACAGATTTACGTACTCTAATTATTAATTATAATAGTTACAGAAACAAATGACTAATTCCGGAATAATAATATTAGAAAATATCTTTCTATTGTTGAATGCTTTCCAACACTTCCCCTCAAAATAAGGACATTTTCTCAAGTCGAATTTGTATTACCAATACCAATCCAACTTCGGCATTTTTGTAGTTTAGGCTTAGTCACTGCTTTGGTAAGGGCATCTGCAGGCATGTCTTCAGTAGCCATGAAATTTACTGAAATTCTTTCGTTTTCCAACGCCTCTCGGATGAAGTGATGCCTGACATCTATATGTTTGTTTCGGGCATGGTAAACAGGATTCTCTGAGCTCCCTGATTGTCGTTAAATATTTTAACGTTTCCAAGTTCCTCGAATCCTATTTCTGTTAGAAATCTTTGAAGTAAAATAGCTTCCTTCGCAGCTTCTGTTAATCCCATGTACTCCGCTTCGGTCGATGATAGAGTGCGACCGTTCTTTGTTTTCTCGATTCCCAGCTGATGGCTCCTCCACTCAATACGAATACGTATCCTGTATAGGAACGTCTGTCTATTATACAGTTAGCCCAATCAGCATCTACGAATCCTTTCAGGTTCTCATTATTCTTTCTGTACATTATTCCGAGATTGGAAGTCCCTTTAAGATATCGCATAACACGTTTTGCAGCGTTCCAATGCTCGTTCCCGTAGCATGAATTAAACTGGCTCAGATAACTTACTGCATGTGCTATATCTGATCGAGTCGCTACTGCCAAATACATTAGTGCTCCAACTAATTCTCTAAACGGTATATTCTTCGCGTTATTTTCCGCTGTGGTGTCTTGTTTTCTTAGTTTAGTCCCAGGATCCATCGGCGTTGATACTGGTTTGCAGTCATTCATTCCAAATTTCTTTAAAATATCTTCAACATATCCTTTTTGAGATATGGCATATCCTCCCTCAGTTTGCTGGAATTCTATTCCTAGGCTATAATTTATTTCTCCCAAATCTCTTATCTCAAACTCATGGCTAAGACTTTTCTTAAATTTATTAATGCAGGATATATTTTTACATCCAATGATAACGTCATCGACGTAAATAGACCCTATTAATATGTCTTCCCCTTTTTTGGTATATACACAAGGATCTGCATTAGTCGGTTTTAGTCCCAATAATTTTAACCTAGTATCAAACTGCTTATGCCATTGGCGTCCAGCTTGTTTCAATCCATAGAGGGATCTCTTTAATCGACATACTTTATCCCCCCCCTCGAAGGTGACGTAGCATTGCAGTTGCTTTGCTTCTAATGGCTTCTTCTTCATTCTTGTTGGCTAATATTGCTTCCAATGATTATTTTAACATCTTTGGAGTTTCCATGTATATCTCCTCTTCTATAATACCGTTTAGATAGGCCGTCGTTATGTCTAGTTGATGAATTTTCATTTTAAGATGCGCGGCCAATGCAGTGATCAATCGTATCGATCCCAAACGAGCAACTGGCGCGTATGTATCATGAAAATCAATTCCTGGTTTCTGCGTGAAACCTTTAGCAACTATTCTCGCTTTTCGCCTTCCGATTGTACCATCAGCCTTATGTTTGTTCCTCAACACAATTCGACAGCCAATTATGTCGCGATTTCTTGGATGATTCACAATTTGCCAAGTATCATTCTTGATAAGTGATTTAACTTCATCTGTAATGGCTGCTTTCCATTCTTGAGCTTCAGGACTCGAAATCGCTGGTTTTAATGGAATTTCTGCTAAATTCGCATATTTAATAAGTTCGTCCTCTTCGTCGAATTCTTCTGTACCTGTGACATTTACCATTTTTTAAATTTTTGCAGGTCGTCCTTGTCTACCAGTTCTCTCAATTTGTGGTCTTCCAGGAGCTCTCTTTGTCACTGGAAGTGGCAAACTTCTTTCTTGTTTTTCTGGTTGATTTACGTCATTGTCTTCTTTATGATTTCCTGGGTTGTCGTCTTCGCTTTCGATTCCATGGAAATGAATGAGTCTATTCTACTCAGAAGATATTGATTCAGAACCGCTTTCCGATGAGGCTTCGTCATTGATTAAATCTTCTCGATTTCGATTATTCCCGGTTCTATCATTTATTGACATGAAATCTATTTCAATTTGACGTTTACTAGTCATCTCATTCAAATTTTGTGGTTCTCGGTTGATTTCTTCCCCAAGAATTTTCTTGGTAACGAATTCTTCATGTTCTGCTTTGTGGTTGAATTCGTTCAAGAATTTCACATCTCGAGTGATATCAATTCTACAGTCTTCTGGTATCCAGACTCGATAAGCTTTGGACTCTTCTGAATAACCAACCATGATTTCCTTCTTTTGATCGAGGTTCAAACTTCCCCTTAGTTGGACTTCGATTCAGAGTAAAAATTTTGCATCCGAATGTTTTAAAATGTTTCACATTCGCGATTTTCCCTGTCCATTTTTCAAAAGGAGTTTTTCCTTTAATACTTCGCGTGGTACATCTGTTTCTTATGTATGTTGCGGCTGCTACCGCTTCGGCCCAGAGTGATAGAGATAGACCTGATTGAATCAACATGCATCTTGCCATTTCAGTTAGACTGCGATTCTTGCGTTCTGCTAATCCATTTTGTTCTGGCGTGTAAGTAACGGTAAGTCTCCTCTTGATTCCATTTTCTTTCAGGTAATCGTCGAATTCTTTATTACAAGATTCTTTGCCATTATCTGACTGTAGGCTTCTAATCTTCTGTCCCGTTTGTTTCTCCACCAAGATTTTATAATTCTTGAAAGCTTGGAACACATCATTCTTGTTTCTTATAAAACGAGTTTCGCACCATCTGGAGTGATCGTCGATAAACGTCACGAAATATCTTGTAGATTGTTGTGGAAATGATATTCTTGTCAATTTTCCACGTAAGCAAGTGCAAGACTTGTGTGGCATTTTTCCATCTTCGAATTTTAGACCTCGTACAACACCATTGGTTTTCATTTCAAGAAGATCTTTTACGTTCAAATGTCCGAAACGTTGGTGCCAATCTTCTATATTGGACAATGAATCGATAAATGTGGTAGTCTTTCCACATACGTATGACATATCCTCTTGAATTTGGTACAGTCCACCAATTCGTTTCGCAATCACTTGAGTATTGCCTTTTGCATCGATTACCATAGCTGAAGATTACATCACAACATCTGTCAGTAATTTTGCTTACAGACATCAAATTTACACGCAAATCGGGCACATGCAAAGTTTCTGTCAGATTCACAATCTTTTGTTCCGTTCTTACTTGTGTTGAAAACGTGATTTTTCCTTTTGCAATAATATTTGTTGACGTATTGCTTGCTAGATTCAGAACTCCGTGTTCTGTTTCTAGATCTTCGAATCTATCCTTGTCTCTGCAAATATGTGCAGTACTCCCACTGTCCAAGCACCAGACATTGCTTGCAGTGTTTTCTGTTGAAAATGTTGATTGACTATCCATCATTCCCATGGAAACGTAATATGTAACTTTCTCTGCTTTTTGAGCCGTTTTCGCATTTTCAAATTTGGATTTGTCCATTTTCGCATAGCAATTTGCAGCTTTATGTCCCTGTTTTCCACAACGATGACATTTAAACTTGAACTCTTCTTTTGTACCGTCTCGCTTATCATTTTTCCTCTGATTTTGCTGATATTGCCTCGGTCCTTTGAAATTCTTCTTCGTTACATTCTGTAACTCTTCATATGAATTTTCTTTTCGAACATCATTTTCCTCCATAATTTTGATTCGCAAAGTCTTTGGTTCCGGTAGTGTATCACGTGACTCGATAGCACATATAAAGTTTTCAAAATTCTTCGGTAGACTATAAAGAAGTAAAATTGCAAGCATATCTTTATTAATCTCGACTCCCATGTCGTTTAGTTTGTCTACAGCATCGAAAAACTTTCTCAAATGTACACGAACGTCTCCTCCTTCTTGCATTCGTTGCAGAATAAGCTGCTTTAGCAAAGTAGCTTTTCTTGCCGGTCCTTTTGACTGATATATCTCTTCAAGCTTCAGCCAAACATCACGTGACGTATTACAAAACTTGATCTGTTTCAGTTCAGAAGGTTCAATGGATAAAATAAGATCTGACTTGCTATTTTATCCTCTTCTTCCCAAAGTTTGATTGCTGCTGTCGAACCTTCCCTATCGTCTGCCTGTATCGCCGGCTTTGAAGTATCTCCACTGACGTACTTCCAGGCCTTGTTCTTCGTTAATAATGCTTCAATTTGAATTCTCCATGTGTCGTAATTATCTTTATTTAGTGCTTCAATTCGGACCGTGCTACCATTTCCACTCATATTTTGGTTTATTTCCGTATCAGACGTGAATGACACTGACAGTAATGTTTTTTTATACTTTTTAATATTCTTTAAATTTTCTAATTACTCCACGTACCTGGCGCCCATAACCTGTTGAAGTTCGTGATCGTGGCAAGAAAGAATATTGTAGGACACTTGGTTCAATGTATAAAAAGTTTTATTTCAACTAATAACAATTGACGATAATAACAGATTTACGTACTCTAATTATTAATTATAATAGTTACAGAAACAAACGACTAATTCCGGAATAATGATATTAGAAAATATCTTTCTATTGTTGAATGCTTTCCAACAATAAAATTCAGAGAGTTAAAGTTAAAATTATTTTTAAAAATTATTGCAATAGGCGTCTGAAAATAAGGAGTACGCCACCTGGTGGTCTATAGTCAAACTAATTATGGGCTTTTCTGTCATTGTCTCTTTAGTGTACGATGATATCAACAATAAGTAAATGATAAACTGAGATGCTAAGTTATTAAAAATATGATAGCGTTTAAAGGGGCTACAATTTGCTGGAGCCAACCTAGTCGGTATCCTTTGTAGATTGCAGGGACAACTCGTAAAAGTTGAGTTGGTACGACAATGTTCAAAGCATACCCTCTTTGATGTAGACACCTTTAACCAGGCATTGAGAGGGAAAAGGCTGGTGCAAATAACCGTGGCCCAGGTAGCAATAATAATGTCCTAGACAATCACACATTGTAAGTGAAATTTTTGAAATAAGTAAATATTTGTAATTCCAGTATATTTAAAAGTAATATATACTATTGCACCATGCACTATTATGTTTTAACCCCTGAATATTTCTATTTCATATTTTACAAAATACTGTTTCATTTATTTTACCCAAAGAATTAATAGTCTTTTTAGTTATATTCAATGTACCACTAATTTCATGGGTATTTAAATCTGAGACACTTGTTTGTAAACATAGAGCATACACATTTATTTATTAAGTTTTGTGTTGAATATGGGTTGTACCACACAAAATAATATGTCCTGCATTTAAATCATATTCCCCTTCATACACACACTTAGAATTTTTACATTTTTAGTGCTTTACAAATGTTCCATACATTGCAATATGCTTAACCTAAATATCACTCGTTTCCTGAAAAAAAAGTGATTTAAACTACAACTGTACATAAATTTAAAGAAATATTTAAGTTTATTAATATTTAACTTGCCAGACACCGTTTATGTCGAAGAAACTGTACTTTTCAAGGGAAAACTAGATAACCTAAAAAAAATATGAATTTTGCTGAATAATGCCATTAACGTCTTGCAAATCACTTACAACAAAATGTTGCAAACCTTTAGATCATATATTATTAATGTTATTATTTTTAACGCCAAAAATAACAATAAACAGAAAAAAAATCGATATAAGTATTCACCGAATAAATAAACAAACGGCCTATAATTAGTTCACGAGTTCTCCACTTTGGCGCTGGCATCTTAAATTCAGACGCCTATAATAAACCATTTTAGACATCAGTCTCACAATTGGTAGAAAACTTTACTAATATTACTTTGTGTACTATAAATTCACTACTTCAGTCTATTTGTCACTTTATTTACTCCTTGATCTGTTCTTATATATGAACTGTACTCAACTTTCTAACCATATGAACTATATTAAAACTGTCCACTCTGGGCTTCTCCGTGCCTTTATATACCCAAAGATGAATGTTCTCTACTCATTCTATAATTTTCTGGTAGGTTCTCTCCAATCTCCAGATTCAGACACCGCACGTTATCTCTGGGCCGATTGTCAAACTAACTAACTAGCTAGCTTAGTTTCTGTTACTTATAGAACTTGAAGGAAACTCACATAGATGCCCCTGGGGAACATGTCACAATATATAATAGTCTCTCTTAAAACTCAAAACATAAAAAATAAATACGATGGTTTTAAAAGTCTTTATTAAGCTAGAATGGTATCTAGAATCTAGCCAATTCAGAATCAGTTGTACCGCTGCAGGGGCTAGTTGATCGCGAATTGGTTTAAATACCGGGTTTCCCATAGTAGACTACCCATTTGATCGTCTATTCAGGGGAATCCAGTATAGTATTACGAAATGATAAAATATCAGCCCATAAAAGACATTTGGTACGTCAATGGAAATAGCTGATGATGCATTCTAGTAAAAGTAATATAGTACATATTTGTTGGCTTTGTTGTAAGTTGTATGCCCGAATAACAAATATGTACTTTTTTCGCCAAATTCCATCTAATATTTTTATACAACATTGCGGAAAAAATCATATTATATACTGTTGTAGAAAAACTTTCATGCCCTAAATATACCAAGTAAATTAGCTTTTAATCCCACTTTGTTTGCCCCTGAATAGTTGGATTAGTTTTCATTTTGTGTTTAATTAAAACATTTTTGATATAAAATATAAAAAATTACTTTGATGTCCTATTTCCTCGGTATACAGTGTTTGACGAATTCCACAAATTTAAAAAAAAAAGGGGCGCCATTGATTACAATATATTTCTTAATAATAATAATACGAAGTCGATGCTCTAATAAAACTACTTTAAAACGTTTCTAAAACCTTGAGTTTCAAGAAAGAAAACGTGAAATTATAGAGTGAATCACAATAATGTGACATTTTCCCCCTTACAGTACGCGTAAGAGTGGTGCAGTTTTTTAGGTTAATAAAAATTTCGATGCATTTTTTTATATTCCACAAAATATCTAGTATTTTTTTCGTATCTTTATATTTTATATCACTGCTTGCATATTTTTCGACTTAAAACGTGCATTTGATACTGTGGATCATGCAATTCTTACAAACAAGTTATATAACTATGGTATACGCGGGACAGCACTAACTTGGATAAAATCTTATTTAAGTGACAGAAGCCAAGAAGTAACTTTAAGACAAAATGGCACAACTTACATATCTGATGCTCTTGCGATAAACATTGGCGTGCCTCAGGGGGGTATTTTGGGGCCGTTACTTTTTATAATTTTCATTAACGATATTACACAAAGTTTAAGCAATTGCTACATTTCGTTATTTGCAGATGATACCGCTGCTTCTGTTTCCGGAAAAGATTTCGGTGAGTTAAGCCAAAACGCAAATTGCATTGTTACTAGCATGCAAAAATATTGCCAAGATAATTGTTTAGTTCTCAATAATTTAAAAACTGAATTAATGGTTTTCACCACTCGTGAGCTAGAAAAAAGTCTATTAGTAAAAATGGATCATAACACCATCCAACAAACGAACATTACTAAATTTCTTGGGTTGCAGATTGATTCCAAACTATCTTGGAACCATCAGATAGAAATGATAGTAAAAAAACTTACCACACATTGCTTTGTCCTATGGCAACTTAGAACTAAAGTTAGTCTGAACATACTGAAATTGTACTACTTTGCTTATATTCATTCCTGTTTAAATTACGGTACCATATGCTGGGGAAACTCAGTTCGAATTAATGATATATTGGTCATGCAAAAGAAAATCATACGAACGATGACCTTTAAGGGACCTCAATTCTCATGCAGGCAACTTTTCAAAGAGCTTGGAATATTAACTATTACAGCTATTTATATTTTACACTGTGTTGTTTTTATAAAAACGAACCCTGACAAATTTGTACAAAGGCGGGATGGCTCTGAGCACTACAGTTTAAGAATAAATAATAATATAAACTTACCACAACACCGCTTAACCATGGTTGCCAAAGGACCTTTTATTATGTCCATAAAATTGTTTAATAAACTTCCAACTTCCGTCAAAGAAATAACGAATATTTATTTATTCAAGAAAACCGTAAAAAAATTACTATTAAATAACGTATTTTATTCTGTGTCAGAGTATCTTGATTGCTCAGATTTTTAGTGGATGTTTTATTGTAATAGTTTTATTATGATATATCATACATATATATGTTTTTATACGAAGATTTTTAAATATTGTGTTGCTGTTTTTCTTTTTTTCAGCTTCTTTCTGTAGTTTTAGATATTGACAATATTCTGTATACTTGTTTGTACAAGTCTTATTGAAAATAAAGAGATATTATTATTATTATTATTATTATTATTATTATTATTTTTCGAGTTAGGAGCATTTGTTTGAAAATTGAATTTTTGGGCTTACTTGAATAAAACTAGCCGGGCAACGATTCTTAAATTAACAAAGAAACCGTCCATTGCCCAAAAGTTTCCCGATTTACTGTTAGACTTCACATTATTTAATGTCTTTTCCCAGCCTATTATTTATTATGAAAAACCGTGTTGTTGCTAGCGCATTTTACATCAACATGCTTTCGTGTGGTTTTGTTTACAACTTCAAAAGTGTTGCGTATAATATTGAACGCACTATAATTATAATTTCATAATTAATTAATCATCAAAATTCCGTATAAGCAACTTACTTACAGGTCTACCTTCGCTTTGAATTAGGACAAAAGGTCTTTAGTATTTTGGTGGGAAATTGTCCGAATTTGTTACGTCACTCCTCTTTATGGAGGATGCGTTTCGCATCATTATGTTCAACGATTTATCTCGCACCCCATCCGATAATTATTGATGAAGGCGAAGGTGTTCTAGGTAATGAAATTAAATGAGGATCTGTCATTCGTATCTCGTAATTTTATTACCACAGGATGAATTAGTGTTTAGGTCAATGTTCGCACCCTAAAAATAAAATACTACAAGACATTTTATAATTCGCATAAAACAGCCGTCTATATTTTATTTGTTAATTAATTAGTTTAGTTGGTATATCAGCAGCTGTCATGAATTTTTAATTTGATTACACTATTTGTATATTGCAAATGAATTCCAGTTTCAATTGCGTCTACGCCCACGTTGTGATTAAAAGTGTATAACATTACCATAATATTAGATTATGTAAATATAGTATTTGGTTCATTCTGTTACGTATACGGAAATTATTCTATATTAAAATAATGGATTAAACTTGGAATTGTATACTTGTCACTAGAAACATGAATAAATTATTATTAAATCAATAATATGAATTTTAAACCAAGAACCCATATAATTTTGAATTTCATTAGGGCAATTATTTAAGTTAAGGTAAGTTTAATTCCTTCAAATTGTATAAGATTTATTCTTAATAGTACACTTCTTTCTAATACTGTTATTCGTAAGAGTAAGTATAGGATATATTGAAGTAAATTCTTATAAATTCTTAACTTAAGTAAATAAAAAAATATGCTTTAAGTATTACATTATTCAATTTTAATCGCTGTAGATTACAATCAACGTTACTGAAACAATTATATAATTGAATAATTGTTCTTAACAGAACTTATTAACCTCAATATGACATGATTTTAACCGACTTTATGAAATTTTGAAAAAGGAGAAGGTTATCAATTCTACCCGTATGTTTTTTTAGACTCCGCAGGACATTAATATAAACAAGGCATTAAAATAAAAATACATTAGTAATAAAAAATTGTTAGACATTAGGTAACTTTACTCCGAATCAATATTTTTTCTAGTTTAAATGTCATTATTACAAATTAATTTTGCTCGTGTCCTAGTTTTCTCCATTTTGTAACGGGTATTTAGTACTTTTCGGGGCGAACCCTGTATGCGTGGTTCCTTTTATATACCTTGCCTTGTTCTGTAGTTTGGAGACGAAAGCATTCCTTCATTGTGTAGGTAGGAGGGACATGACACAGTATAATTATATCTTTATTATATGGAATTTGATTCGATTGATTTATGGAGGTAACAGTTACCATATTATTGTACCTTGAAAGATGTGTTCGACTCCCTCATTGCACTAGGAACCTTCAGAAGTTTAATTGTTAATTGGCCTTGACTCACACTGCAAATATTAATTTGTTAATTAACTGCTGGCGTATTTGTACACCTGACGTACAACACGCATATCAACGAGGCCATACGAAAAGTCTACTCCATGTCCAGGAGTCTGTATCCGCTCCTGACCAGGGATAACGGACTAAACAGGACCAATAAAAAATTACTATACACGATGGTGATCACGCCAGCCATCACATACGCGGTGTGGGTGTGGTGCGGAATCCCGGCCACGACAATGAAAAAACTCCGTGTTCTAGAAGACAAATTTATGCGCCTCACTTCTGATTCGGGCAGATACACCTCACTCAGAGATCTGTACGCCCGTTGTAATGATATAACCCCACTAGAGGAGTACGTCCAAGAGATTACGCAAAAATTGAATTCTATGATAAGGATCAGATCATTGAGGTTTGGCGCCAATACTGCGAAAAACTTTTTGAAGGAGGGCATCCAGAGGTATAAAATGACAGAGCTACGAACCTTAAATACTTAAATCAGAAGTAGAGGCAGCTATACAAAAATTAAAAAGTGTCAAAGCAGCTGGGGTTGACAATATCATGGCCGAGGCACTTAAGTTACTTGGTGAAGATGGAGTGAGAATCTTTCATAGACTATGCCAAGGAATATGGGAAACTGGAGTCTGGCCCGATGATTGGGAGCGACAGATGTCTGTGATAACTACACATTGCTGGCACTAAATATCGCACGCCAGTAAAATAATGCTGTATATTCTTCAATCCAAACTTCAAAATTATCTGCTTAGCAAGCAGGCTTTGTTAAAGGACGCGGTACCAGAGAGCAAATACTGAATTTGAATTTGCGAAAACTTATCGAGAAAGCAAGAGAGTATTACGTGCCTATCTACCTGTGTTTCGTAGACTATCGTAAGGTTTTGACAATGTAGAATGGGACAAGTTGTGGACTGTCGTATATGAAGAAAACTCTGCGAAAGTAGACAACACTAACTCCGATAAATGTAAAGTCGGCAAAGGCGTCAGACAGCGCTGTGTTCTGTCACCAATCACCTTTAACATCTATAGTGAACACGTAATGCGGCGTGTGCTGGAGGATTGGCATGGTGGAGTAGCAATAGGCGGAACCAAGATATCTGACTTAAGATTTACAGATGATACCAGTTGCAGTGTAAACTACAACAAAACGAAAATTGTGATTGTAGACCGAGCAACCGACCACCTAGACATAATAGGTGACTGTGGGGTAGTAAACAAGATGGCATGCCTTGGCACGCTTGTGGACCATACTGGCGACTGCGAGTATGAGATTCGGCGAAGAATACAGATGGCAAGTAGGGATTGCATTACCGGTTAACCTGTTAACAGGGCAAAAAACACATGACGATAATTACCGGTTATTTTAATTTTTTGCCGGTTATTTCGGTAAATTCTGAATTTACGATATGTCACGTATTCAACGTTTCTATTTATGTCAGTGACTAGTATTCGCTAAATATAGAGTGACTGTCCCAACACAGAGCACTTTTAACAATAAATAAATAATATTATAAAAAGTAAAACCCAAACACCAAGCCCTAGAAATACAAGAGAGACATTGACAATATCTTGTGACAGGAAGTTGAATATTTCACTTCCGCAAATATCCGTGGAAAACATTTAGAAGTATGTTATTACCAATTCTTATTAACTGATCGACCTACCAATATCGATAGAGGAAGGGCATCTTCAGCTGGTGGTATTCTATGCACGAATATCAGACGACTAACAGATACAGCTTTGAAAAACTAGCCCTTTTAACGGGCTATTTTTAAAAAATATTGAATTTTTACATTAGGTATTCAGTAAATACCCTATTTGAGTTTATGTTTGTAATTTTTGTTATTCACAGAATAATTATTTATTTAAATTTATTTCATTTATATTTTTTCCTTTTGATAAAAAACCTTTTGTTTGTTCATTATATTAATTATACGTATATAAAAATGTTTTTTGTTAAATTTAGATAATTTTGTACATGGCAAAAGACAATTGCCATTTTCGCCACCCTAATCATTCATTCTAAAAATTACCCTTAAATACCGGTTAACCGGTTATTTACATTTTTATTTACCGATTTACCGGTTATTAAAACTTCCGGTAAATTGCAATCCCTAATGGCAAGATCGGCAATTTGCCAATTGACCAAAATTTGGCGTGACAAAAATATCACGAGGCGCACAAAGATCAGACTTGCTAACGCCTTAGTTTTCTCTATCTTTCTTTACGCCTCTGAGACATGGACCATTAGGGAACCAGACAGGCGGCGTATTGATGTTTTCGAAATGTGGGTCTGGAGACGTTTGTTACAAATTTCCTGGGCAGCCCATCGCGCTAATACCTCGATTCTCCAAGAAATACGTCTCCAAAACCGACTCTCCAGCACCGTATTCTCTTCAGTCCTCTTACTTTTTGGCCACATCAAACGGAGACAGGACAATATAGAATGGTTGATAATTCAGGGAAAATCGGATGGCAAGGGGCGAAGGGGACGCTCTCCACCAAGAGCTGATGGGGAAGAACTTCAATCAGGCTGTGCGCCCAACAGGCAACTTATATAGATGGTGTGATGCTACCAGGCGTGCTATGTAGCAAGCGGAGGCCAACTAGAATAATTTTCATGAATCCCAAAACGTCTGACAAGACGTTATGAATAAGAAGAAGAAGAAGAAGACGAAGAAGAAGAAGAAAATAGTGAATGCACCAAAGAGACATGCGCTTTCAGTTAAACACTGAACAATTAGTTGTAATAAAAGGGAATTGTGTGTCGTTTGAGGAAGGCTACTCCGAGCAAATATTCAGCACTCAGCAAGTTTTTTTTTATTTTTTTCCCAAATGTTATTTATTTCAAATTTATAGAATATTTAATATAATTTTGTTCTTATATTACGTTATTATTATGTGAATAAATGTTTAATTTTCTACTGATTTCTTGCTCCATCACAAAATTCCTATCACCTATATAGGGCCAAGATAAAGAAACTGGGACTTACTTTTCTAAAAAATTTTCCATTATTCAATATTATGGGCATTATTAACATTAACGTACATGCTGTTTTAATGTACTCCATTTTAAACTACATGTACTTGTACGTAAGTAAGTTTTTCAAAAAATTTGGGATAAGTTCATATCATTTGACTACATAATTTATATTTACATACACTCGATTTTTTTTTATTTAAAACTAAATATATTGCATTGGTAAATCTTGCACTATTATATAGTTATGTAGATCTGAGTGGGTGGAATGGAATTAATAATATGTTATGTGATGTGTTGGAAGTACGTAAAATTCGTCAATATATTTAGCAAACATGCGGATAATATTCAGCATATTTAATAAACAATATAAACAACAGCGGTTTCAAAACATATCTATGCAATTTTTTGCTTTATTCTAAGTTGAATTTACATAGTTAACATTTAAGCCTCTCCTTATTGTTAAGGTATAATTTTGATGGAGATTAAGGTATTATACTAAAAATAAATAAAATTCAAATTGCGTATCTTCCTTCTAATTGTAGTTATTATTTAAAGTAATCAGTGTAATAGTAATTCCATTAATTCTGTTACTAAAACTGACTATTCTTGTAAACTATAATAAAGACAATGTTTTTTGTTCTTATCGGACCAATAAAACTTATCGCGCGTGATTTTCTAAATCTCGTCTTTCAGTTTCTCGCCTCTTATCTCAATAATACACAAAAATTATACATGTTCTCAAATGTAAATTCGTATTGTTCGCATCATTAAACATATTATGACTGGCATTTGTGGTTTAATGGCATTATATGCAAAATTTTGCGAGACGTCCTAGAAATGCAGCTGATTCTATTACAAAGTCATGTCACGTTCAATCAACGTTTGAATATTAACTTTAGAGAAAACTGTATAAATATACTGTGTATATAGGAAGTACTGTGTAAACTTTTAGTCCTATAACTCTCATGTTCCTAATGTAATACAAGCAGAAAATTGAGGTAAAACCTATGTATAAATTACTGCTCTCGGCCGCAAATAGAAAATTAAAATTTCATGTTTTAATCGTTTCGTAAACTTTACATTTTAGCCCTAAAGACTTCAATTAATGCCTGATAGAATTAAAGTGAGTAAGTGAGTAAAAAATATTCATTTAGTAATTTTGGTTGCCACTAGATATTGGCACAAACACGGTACATTAATAAAAGTTAATAAAACAATAAGAAAATATTGACATTCTACAACAGCAGAGTAGTAAAGTAATTCTTAAAGTTTACTTTGGTAACTCACAAGTGTTCAATATGTACTCCTTGTGTTACACGGCACATATCAAGGCGATAATCTAGTTCGTTTCAAACCCGCTGTAACATATATGCATTGACACTTTCCATAGCTCTCGTAATGCGTTGTCTCAACTCATCTGAAACATTAAGAAGCGGAAGGACGTTAATCTTGTCTTTCACAAATCCCCAAAGAAAAAAGTCGCACAGTATAAGATCAGGGCTCCTTGGTGGCCAACGTTCGACAGAGCGGTTGATGTCTGTTGCACGGCTAATCCAGCGCTGTGGAAGTATTTCGTCCAGATACCTATTTTCTAATAGCCAGGTGCCAGTGGAGGCGGTGCTCCATCTTATTGGCAGATGAAGTTCCCCCCGTCCTCATGCAGTTGAGGTATAAATCAATTGAGCAGCATTTGGTGATATGTAGCTCCCGTTACTGTGTTTTCTTTGAAGAGGATACACCTTTGTGCGGGGTACAGCCCAGAACAGAAGACATTCACTTTTGAAGAATCCCTCACAGGTTCCACTATCACTCTCAGATGTTCAGTCCCCCTATATAATATTCGAACGTTGTGTTTATTCACTTTTCCATTTACGTGGAAAGTAGATTCGTCACTGAAAATTATCCGCTCACAAAAATCATCTTCTTCATCACGTTGCAGCATTTCAAAGCAGAAATTACTACGTTTCATCTTGTCACAATTACGTAGTAACTGCAATCTGTATGACGTCATTTTCAATCGCTTACGTGAAATTTTCCACACAATTTATTGAGGAATTTGTAGTTCCAAACTAGCACGTGTTGTTAATTTTTGTGGACTTCGTTGATAAGCAACACTTCTGACGTGTGAGGTCTTCTCGGACTTTTGCTTTTCCATTAACACCTTATCTTTTCAAATTTTTTGTACCAATTGTAGATTGACTGTCTAGCAGGTGGTGATTTTCTAAAACTTGTTCGAAAATTACGTTGATCAGTTGCGGAGTTCGTTTTGGCAAATTCAAGCATACAATACGATTTCTCCGCAGAGTTTGCAACCATCTTAGCTATTATGCTTGGGCAGTATCACCAACTGTCATTGAAATTTCGACAGTTCCTCAACCTAACAGAGCAAAATTCATGTCGATATTACAGATAATTTTTTTTATAAAATATTAAGTGTCTACTTCTTTTATGGTTACCCTGTACTATGGATACCTCAACTTATAACTCCCCGATTTCTGTTTCTAGTTGCAATAGAGAAACTTGTGAAAGTAGACATTCTGGGGACAGCTATTTCTATGTTCACCTTGCGATATATCAATAAGTTTATAAAGATGACGTCAATCACATCGCTTCGACAAACTTTTTACATTTACAAAATATTATTCTCCTCGAAAATTTTACCACATGCATGTTTAGATCTCTTTCTGTACTACAGATATTTTTAATATTTAACATAATATAGCAAATGTATTACTACGGATGGATCATATGAAAAAAAAAGAAATCGGGAATTTATTTACACTTTTTATTATTGGAAGTTATGAAACTGGATATTTGAATGAGTGACCTCCAGAGAAACACAACAACCTTGCTATACCTAGCGGCTTGTGTATCGACGTATACGCAGAAGCTTTGCAATTTAAGGCGAGAATTGCGTAGTGAATATATCATCCTTCGAAGGGAATGTAAAGCAGTCGGTTCTTTATGTATTAGGTATTAGGTAAGTAAAAAATCCCCACTCTTCTACCACAAGAGGTTGGACTAAATTAAGTACGCTATGTGATGTTTCAATTGAATGATATATTCCATCCATTTTGCAAATGCGTTAAATAGCAAATATAATACTTGAGCGTCTATAATAAAGTCATATGAATTCTTAATAACAATACCAAGATTCTTTGAGGGTGCTCATACGATGTTTCCAATATGCTTTGGAAATGGTCACTTGTTATGAAATGTCACTCATAGATCACAGAAGTATTAAGATGTTCAAAAATTGTTTCATTTGGATGATAAATGAAATCAAAAGCATTTTTTCCCTATGACAAGAGACAGCATTGCATTTAGCAGCATATAATGGCAACGCATTATTGATGCACCATTCCAGAAACTTAGAGTTATTTTGGATTTTCTGAGTCATTAATGAACTCTATACGCTAGTAGAGAGTTTCAACTATAGATTCAAAAATATCGTTAGTAAAGACAACAAATAATAGTGGACCCAGAACAGAGTTCTGGGGTGCATCAGAAGTGATCGGCATCTCGAAGGACTGCAATATTCAACGTACTGTTTTCTCATACAAAGATAAGATTCAAAAATGCAAAGAGTGAGGACGACAATCCCACATTGTTTAACTTATTTAAGAGAACGCCGTCTTGAAAAGTCGGTTTGGATCACCTCAATTTGTATGAAAATTAGACTTTTAGGTTGTTGAATTTGAATCTGCCTTCCAACTTACGCACAAGTTTCTTGAGAAACGGATTGCAGAAACTATTTTCTTTTTGAGAGAAAACATGAAAATAAAATGGACATTATCCTTAGCTCAACTAAGAAAAATCGAAGGTCAATGCCCAAAATCCAATGTTTATTATTTGCTCGAACATTTTTTATATTATTATTAAATACGAAGACAAAGATTATATTGCAACATTTCTAAAACCGTAAATATCTCTCGTGAAGTAAATTCTTCATATTGTTATGTTGTCATGAAATTCTGAACGACTTTCAAAATGTCTGCCCGTCCGTCTCATTTTTTTTGCAAGAGCGGAGTGTCGCGTTTGAAGTTAGGATAATGAGTTAGTGTTAGCTGGGTTGTTTTAAAAAAAATCGATCAAAAAGTATGTTATTAAATGTTTTAATTAAAAAATGTACCGGAAGAAGCTTGCAACATTTAATAATATTCTATAAAAACAAAAGTTCTCTGACGAGCGTTTCGCCAATCAAGCAGGAATTATCGGAAGACTATTAAAGTTAAAAATATGGCAATTGTACCTTAATTTAGGGTATTTTCAAAAACTGTGAAACCGATGTCTTCCCGTCTATGGATTCGCTATTCCAAATACAGTTGTGTTGCCTAGTCGAGATGACTGTGGACAGGTAAAAGGTATCTTCTGAGTCCCGGAGGTCTGGAGTGGTACGAAGACTCGGAAGGAAACTGCTGCTGGCGTACACCCATGCAAACTAAAGGTCTTGTATATCGATGCCACTTAGCAAATACCGCAGTATATTCCAAACGGAGGTAGGTATATGCCATCGTAGTGTGTGCAAGCGAAAATCTCAGAAGAGATTTCGTTAACAAATATATTTATATATGCAGCGACAGCCAAGCGGCTGTGAGGCCTTTTACATCAAACAAAGTGACCTCTAAGCTGGTACTGAACTCTCGGAGTATTTTGATTAAACTGTGTGAACACAACTTAGCCAAACTAATATGGGACACAATGGTGTCGAGTGTCGAGGGTAATGAAGAAGCAGATCGTTTGGCGGGAGAGTGAACAAAAACTCGTTTCCCTGGCAATGGGCTAACCTTCGGTTTTCTAGGGAATCTGATTCAATCATAGCTGCGAGACTGAGCCATGGCACAATTTAACAAATATTGGTTTCAGACCTCCAGAATGAGGCGGTCGGGACTCCATCTAAAGTACCTGCATGAAACGAGGTTGTCGAATGTGTGAAGTGGAGGATGACATCATCACTCATATTCAATGGCGTATCATTGACACGTGTCAAGGTATAGATGTTTCGAAAAGCAATTTTTACAATCCTAGGATTTGCGGGATCTACCCTAGAATAGACTGCTGTCCTTTGTAGAGAGCACTGATCCTTTCTAGCATAGCTTACATATCGCGAATCTACAATGAACCCACAGACCTGAATAATGCGGATGTTAGAATCTGTTGGCGTTTCCAATAATAATAAAACTGTGAAAGATATCCTATAGAATGTTTTAATAATTAAATAATAATAATTCGATAAGCCGACGAATGCATAATGTTCACTAGGGTGGTCCTTATTTTGCGACATTGGATTTTGTTCGGTCTCACCCCCTAAAGTTTTTCCAATTATTTTAAAAATGAAGTTTACAAAATTTTACCTCGATCGGATAACGCTAACGTGCCTCAAGGCCATTAAAAGTCACTGAAATACGCAACTTTCATCGATTGTTTTTTCTTACAATTTTTTCGGCCTCATCCCCTAAAGTGGTTCCAATTATTTAAAAAATGAAGTATATAAAATTTCAACTCGATCGGATAACGCTAACCCGTGCCACAAGACCATTAAAAGTCACTAAAATACGCAATTACTTCCACGTCCAGTGGAAGTATAGTAACGACAAAAAAATTTTTAAAAATTTTTATTGTCCAAATAGGCTTAACATGTCATGAAACGTCGAGATTTTAAGTTTGAGCGAAAAAAAAAATTTCTGTCTGTCTGTCCGTCGGTCTGTCTGACGGTCTGTCTGTCTGTAACTTTTTTTTGTGCGCACGTTTACTCTGGAACCGTTTAAGATATTGACTTGAAATTTGGTACACATATGTACTTTAACGAGATCTAGAACTAGATTATATTTTCATCGTGTTCCGTCGAAGGGTTGGGGGGTAAATTGGGGTAAATTTGGGGTAAATGGGTAAATCAAGCAGGTAAGAGTCCATGAAATTGGTATTTAGTATATACAAGAGAAGCTGAGGTCTCAAAAAAATTTTTTGCATTAGCCACCCCCATTACCACCCCCACCTCCTTATTAAAGGGGATGAAAAAAAATGTGATTTAGTGCATGTACAGGAACCAGAAACCTCAAAATATTTTTTTACTTCATCCACCCTCCACTACCGATGTGGGGTATCGTTTTATGGGTTTTTGGGGTAGAGGATTTCAAATATTATATTATTAAAGTTCCATAAACAATTATTTTCACATACAAAGTTTTTTCGTTGTGAGTGACTTGGATAGAGAATCTGGATGTGGAAGTAGTGATTCCTTGGGCAGCGGTTTTTTTATCTATTTTCAATAGTATCTCGTGAACTGTTGATTACATCGAAATGTTATACATACATAATTGGAAAAAAAATTATTTTTATAAAATGTAATTTCTTTGCATTTTTCTCACACATTTAATAGTTGAATAGGAATAATGAAGCTTCGGTTGGCATAAACAGGCACCAGAACATCCATGTTCTCGTTGAAATGTCAGGATACACGTTTTGTGTCCCATAAATTAATCGAATTAGCTTCCCTTTATTGTAGGGATGTCGCGGTTGTCTGCTAGACGTACGACCTCAACAAACTCTTTTTTATTGGTCGTTTTTTAACAACAACGATTCCCTGCGATCTTGCCATCTGCTGCAGCTGAGGCCCAAACTCAGTAGAGATAACAGCTACTAACCACGTTGTTTCAGTCAATCGGGTTTAGGCCATTGTTTTGTTAACTCGCTAAAAGCGGCACTAAACATACTCTAGCCAGAAAATCACCAGGAAATCCGTGGTCTTAATGCTAACACGTAAGCACTGAGTTTCTTTCACAATATTTCATTTGATTTTCCATGAACCATTAATCGTTTTATGTTTCAAATTATCGGCAATAAATTGCCATTTAGAAGTCAAGTTTTGAGTGAGTTTATTTCAATTTCAGAGAAGTTAAAATGACAATTTGTAAAAGCGTTTTGCATATTATTTACGAAATGTTAATATTTTGGCAAAAAGTCTTCATATTAACGTATAATAAACAACATTGTCCAGAGGTGGAACCTTATATTCGAGATAGAGATGTCTATAAAAAACATTTGAAAGTACAGCTAAAAAAAGAAGAGAACTTTTGAGGAAAATGAGATAAACTCTCATTTTTTGGTCACATCAACCGAAGAGTGGAGAATATAAAACAGTTGATATTTCAGGAAAACTAGATGACAAAAAGCGAAAAGGCCCATCTGCTGAACGTTGTGCTGATATCAGCAAGGAGCTGATGGGAAAAGCATTGGAAAGGTTGTGCGGCATTGACAATGCCGGTGGCTTTGGATGTATATCTGCGAACAGCCCTGGTTTTGGATTTGGGGGTTGTCTAGTTATATGTGGTGTACGTTTATGGTGTGCGTGTTTGTGCGTAATACTTCAGAGTTAGATTTGATGTAAATATCTGAAAACAGATTTTTTTTTATTTCAAGCAATACAAATTTGAGAAGATCAGTTTGAGGTCGTTTGGAGACGTAGAATGTGTAAAGCCGAAATTACACTATGAACATTTGAGAGGTCCATTTTATATAGCCTGTATTACAAAATCTCGATTGTAAGGTATTACTGAGAAGCCAATTCGAATAATTCATGGGATGTAAAACATCCGCTAAGACATCAATAGCGAGAATATGAATGTTCTAGTACCTGTTTACCCCAATGAAAACTCCATTATTTCGAAAAGTATTAATTGTACGAGAAAAATACAAATAAACGAAGTTTTAGAAAATGAGAATTTCATTCTATTAAAAATGTAGAAAATTTCGATATGATCAACCGGTAACGTATTTTAGTGACGAGTTAAAATTTTATATACTTCATTTTTTAAATAATTGGAACCACTTTAGGAGGTGAGGCCGAAAAAATTATAAGAAAATACTATCGATGAAAATTGTTCACATCTACTTTTTTCATAATTCTCAAGATTTAAGACCCGAAATTCACATTTAAAATGACATATAATTTTAGATGTCTGCACAAGGATAATGTTGCTATGAAAGAGGTCCAAGGGATATACTAAGCCTCTATCCATTTATCAGTACTAAATTTTAAAAATCTGTATTAACATGTACATTTATTAGTGAGTATTTCCATTTCCATAAAAATTTCTTTGGTACTCGAAAGGGTCATTTATTCCCCTAATTAACCGCTGTCTCCAAGCAATAAATCTCCTATAAATCCCTGAAAATAAACGCCTGGTACTTAGGGGATATATTTTTTACAATTTTAGTGCACTATTCCTGAGGTGCAATGGTCCAATACATTCTTGTTGATTATATCTATTGTTCATACCGAACATCTATCATTGTTTGTGCGTGATGCTGCGCTATCAATCACTCCTCGATAGAACGACGCGACGGAGCTCTGGCCAATGTTTTTGTGCTCCTTCTTTATCCCTATAGGACTATTAAAACAACCACATTTCGTTGTTCTATGTTCGGCGGCAGATTTATAATTATAACCTAGGATAGTTAGTATAAAATAAGGCTCTTCTATATAGTAAATGAAAAATATTACATAATCCAACAAGATACGTCTCCATTCTGTATACGTATATTGTTCTGTATCAATTTATTTTTTTATCTTTTCAATTTTACTCTTTCTCAGGGCCAAACAGTAGGTTTAAATTTATTTAAAATCTATTAGAACTAAATATATTTTAAATTAAATTCAGATTGAATTGAATTAAGAGTTGAAACAATTATTTTAATTCTTCCTATTTGACAGCTAGCTTATATTCTAAATTCTTAATTAGTAACAAATAATATCAAAATTAAAATTTATGAACTGTCTTTTATGAAGCACCGTAGGATAAAAGTTTATTTTAAAATCGTTAACTAAAATACCTTGTTTCTATCACTAGGCTTCATTTTGGGTGTTGAGTCTTCTAACGGTTAATACGTTGACTTCTCCTCTCTCGGAAATATAGCTCCTTTTTTTTCAGATATAAAAATTGGTCTTTAGTTTCTTTTAACCTAATCTTCTCTTATTATACTTCTATCACGTTTACTAACGGTATCTTTCGTTGCTTTTCAACAAATCTTTTATTGTATTCCCAACATTATTTTTCTTAATTTTTTTTCAGTCTCACATTCTTATCTTTCATTTCCATTTCCTTTTTTAAAACCATGTATTTTAATTCTCACTCTCCATTCAATTCAATTTTATAGGAAATGTTTGCCCTTAATTTTTTTTATTTTAACACAGTAAATTTTCAGTTTAAGAAATGTATATCTAATTTTACTATGGGAATTTATAAGTATAGTATAGTTTTTACATTTAAGTGGCTTACTTTTTGTGTTCCTAACCTTAACATTACTCTTAATTCGTAATGAATCTGAAGTAAATATATTCTTGTAATAATTTCTGAAGACATTTATCATGTTTAGTAGGACAATTTATCGCAACTTTATGGGCATCTTGCAATTGTTATTTAAAACATAAATGTGAGGCGGAAAGCAAAAAGGGACCTCTTGTCGGCGATGTCAATTTTTCAGTACAGTCGAATTAGTGGTTTGGGTCAAAATAATCGATTTTCGGATTTTTGCGATTTATTACCTTTACAAGTTGTAATCGATTACAAAACCGATATAATTGGATGAGACACTTAAAATAATCGATAAAGCAGTCGATGTTCAGCCCTGGAAAAGGTACCTCTTGTCGCTTATGGAGAAATAACATGGGACCGACAAGAGGTCTCTTTTCATAAACGCACTAGTAACTTAAACAAAAAAAAACATAGAGATATGATTTTTGCACCAAATTGTTCGGAATTAAAGCTTAATTCATTTAATATCAATAACTAAAAACTGGAATTTGCCTTTTTGCTTTCCGCCTCACAAATATTGGCTTCATTTCCATTTACCGCATTTTTATTCTTGGCACATTTGCCATTTATTTTATTAATTACCTTGACTTTTTCGGTATTTAATTCATTATTAAATTTAATGGCGCTATTTATATGTTTCTCCAACTTAGCCTCCTTATTGTCCAAATCTAAGTTATTAGAAATATCCATTTTTTTTAATTTGAATTAAGGGTCGTCAGTTCAAACTAGAGATGCAACGGATATCCGGTATCCGGCCTATCCGGCCACTTTATTACTATCCTGCTGAGAACCGGATAGTGCCCTGATATCCGGCCAAAACCGGATAGTTAAAACATAAAAAATGGTATAAATAATGAAACAGTTTCATTATTTTTCACATCCTGCATTACAATTATTACTACAAACTGGAAATATCTATAGATTAGTTACTAAATTAATACTTAAAGTTTACCGATGGTAAATTATGGTGAATAAAGACGAGTTGGTAGTAGACGATTGCGTTTCTTTTGGTATACGTTGCCAGCTTCTGAAAAGACTGTTTACACTGCTTCAAGACTTACACTGCTTCAAGGAGCTGAAAGATATATTTTTACAAACTTTGACGAAAGTATATACTGATTGGAGTTAGTACACCACCATGCGTCAGGGTCACTATTTCTATGAATCCGTGATCCTTTCAAATAATAATCAATCTCCCTGGCCATTGAACTTTTCTCCGAAACTACTGTTTTTTTCGCCACATTCTCAAAACAATCCCAGAAAGTGTTTTAAATATCAGCAGTAACATTAACCGGGTTTCTCTTACTTTGTTTACTGGAAGGAGAAGTACCCCTTTCACTATTACTGCTTGAATATGAATCATCACAACTATTTTTTTAATCCTCCAGCAGAATAATTTGACGGGATATTTTAGCATGATTCTTATAAAAAAAACTGGTTTTAAATCTGAGGTCTAGAAGAGTTGCCAATAAGTATTTTTTGTCGTCGATGTTGCCAAAACGTGTTTTCAATCCAACTTTCAATGTAAGCCGGATAGTTGGCCGGATATCCGGTATTCGGTATCCGGCCAAAACACTATCCGTTGCATCCCTAGTTCAAACTGTTCCCTCAAATTTCTATTTTCTTTTGTAAGTAACTCGATTTTGTTGCTTAGGCTGGTATTTTACTGATCTATAATAATATTTGTTTGGCCAATAATTTCATTTTTTGTTTCAGCTAATTGATTTAAAATTACCTGCATCTGTTGCGTAACCATTGTGAGATCAAACACTGGAATAGACACAACAACATGACCTTGTTCTGCCATGATGGCATTACCTTCTTCATTACTAATATTCTGGTCCATTCTTGTTCTACCAGAGCGCAATATCATTCAATAATACTTTAATTTTCATATTTAATATCTGTTATTGCCCAAGGGCCATGTTGGGCGCCGAAATGTTCTGTATTAATTTATTTTTTTATCTTTTTAATTTTACTCTTTCTTGAGGCCAAAAAGTAGCTTCAAATTTATTGAATTAAATTAAGAGTTGAAACAATTATGTTAATTCTTCCTAATACCCTATTCAACAGCTAGCTTATATTCTAAATTCTTAATTAGTAACAAATAATATCAAAATTAAAATTTAAGAACTGTCTTTTATAAAGTACCGCAGGATAAAAGTTTATTTTAAAATCGTTAACTAATAGTATATTACGTAATGAGTGATGTAAGAAGCATATTACGCACGAATGGAAAAGTTAGGCACGATGCCGCGTAGCGGCGAGTACGTATTTCCATGAGTGCGTAATTGCCTTACAACTCGAATTATGTACTATACTTTACCTATGATCATATCTATTTAGTTATTTAGTAAAATCTATATTTAGTTTACTAGTCAATAATATTATTCAACAAATATGTCAGTTTTGACAGCGTTTGAAAATTAAGTAGGCGCATTTGTTTTGTTAAACCCGGCGTCAGCAATATAAGCCACCTATAATTGCGTGTCCCGTGCGTTTTGTTTACAGTGCGATTTGTTTACTGTGCGTTTTGTTGACAATGTAAAATTCAACTTACATAGATGGCAGGTAGTGTGTTTTTTACTATTTACAGTAGTGATCGTAGGTAAAAAATCTTGTCTCTATCACTAAGCTTCACTTTGGGTGTTGAGTCTTCTAACGGTATCCCGGCTGACTTTTCTCTCGAAAATAAAGCTCCTTATATTTTTCCAGATATGAAAGTTGGTCTTTAGTTTCTTTTAACCAAATATTTTTTTGTTATACTTCTATCACGCTTACTTACACGTTGAATTCTCCCCTCTCGAAAATAAGCTCCTTTTATTTTCCACATATAAAAATTGATCTTTTGTTGCTTTTCAACATATCTTCTTTTATTATATTCCCAACGTTGTTTTTCTTAAATTTTTGTGTGTCTCATTACATTATTTTCTTTCATTTCCATCTCCTTGTTTTTTTTTATCACTTGATTTTTTATTATAAATTTTTCTTGTCTTGTATTAATACACCCTGGTACCTAGTAAATAAAAATCATGTTGTGGATGTTTTCTTATTTTCTTGCTTAGTGAGGACGTATCCAGTGAGCGCGTCATATTCAGTACATATTTTTTAACATTTTTTTATAATAATTTCGGAAATTTCGGTTCAATTTCCACAAATACATTTTTTATAATATTTTGGACGTTTTTTATTTAAACGTTATCTTTTTTTTTAATATTTGTATTTTTTTTTTATTAATTATATATTATATTTTTATCTTGCATACGCCTTTTTTAAATGGTGTCAAACTTATTACTATTTATTCTGAAATTCTACTCATATTGCAAAATTGGACATTTTGTATTTGTACCGTAAGTTTCGCTTGATTTGATTGCTTAATTTTTTCACTGAAGAATAAATCCAAAACTATTTATTCACGTATTTGTAGCCTTTATTGAAAAATAAATAATTTCCGTTCCTATTCCTGCATAGCCAGAATTGCAGAGAAGAATCGAAGAAGTCAACAACAATCCCATTCTTCTGCAAAATATTTTCGATTCTGTTAAAAAGTCGGTTCCGATCACTGATTATCATACATACCATCAAGTTTTACAGTTACTAAAAAACACAAAAGATATTCTTTTGTCTTTGGTATGCAATATGCATGCTAATACCAATAAAAGAAGATAAAACAGGGAAGTTTCCAAAATAATTGTAACATCTAGATATTTTTAAACAGTTTATAAAAATGAAATTCGATACTTTAAATAACTATTACAATTTTTTACCTTTAAATGTATTATTAAACTTTCTTTTACCAACAGAAACTTTTAAATTATTTTTGTCTTTAAAGTTTAACTATTCAGGATAAAGAAAAAATATGTTAGGGCATCAAAAGTTAAATTTAGTGTGTAATAATTACATAAATGATGAAAAAAATTACAAAATCGGCAATATAGAAAAATAACCGTGACATTTCCCATATAGTTGTGTTTGGTCATATAGATGCCAAATCCGTTCTTCTTTCCTGTTCAGGGTCGGCATCTCTCTACCAAACACCCTGTATAACAACATAATTTTCACTCATTGTCCGCTACGAGGGGTAAACCGCTGGCCAGAATTTCTACACTAAAGTGCATTGCAATGCACATAATGCACATAATTCTCCGTAATGCATTGCTGAAGTATTTAAATGCACCATGCATTATTAAGTATTGCAATTCATCGCTGAGGCATGAAAATGCATAAAAATGCATTTGTGAAGCATTGAAATTCACTAAAATGCATCCGCGAAGCATTGCAATGCTTCGAAATGCAGCCACTGTGCGTTCAATGCACTAAAATGCACCCTTCACGCATCGATGTGCATTGTCATAAGCAAGATATTTCAATTATTTTGCTTCCATTTTAATAAATCCAAATATTTTACTTAAAATGCCCGCTTTCTAATTCATGTGTAATTTGTATGAGATTTAAGTTGAATAATATCGTTAAACAATTTCATATATAACTCGAAAATATCTATTAAATAAACGCCGAAATAATGTTGTAAGGTGTACGCTAAATTGTAGATGTATGTGATGTAATTAAATATTTTTACATCGATGGAACGGAGCGGTTTAGAATTTGATCTTGTTTGTCTGCTATTTCACAATTTTAAAACAATTACATTCATTTTGATGCAGTATTCTATAAATGTTAGACATAACAATTATTTAAATTGTAGATCGTAGATACTAACCCTTTGTACTGAAACATTCTCGGAAACACCAAAGATGTATCGTCGATGTCAGTAGTTTTTATTCGAGTTTTTAATATTTAAAGTGATTCACAATGTTAGACACGAGGTTAGATATTGTATACTTAGATTAGATGAAACTATATTTATTTGATTACATTTTTGTAGCAAGCCAGGGTAGGGTATTGGGTAAATAGTGATTCTGCAATAACAGCCAAAATAAACGAATTTCTTGTTAACGCTATAATTTATATTGCTACAAAGATATGTTTTTTCTCTTCTTTTCCTTTTTTAAAATTACGTAAAGGTATATCCAAGATATTCCAAGAGCCCCTTTTTTGGCTTCACTCCTAGTCCTTTAATGTCTTTTTGAGCGTCGCCTAATGCCTCCTAAACAGTTTTTTCTATGTCGATAAAATGAATTTCCTTTACTTACAAAATAAATAATTTAGTGAGAAATATATAGACACCATCTTTTTTCAATTAAAATAAATTATTTTTTATCAGTAGTTTTCGAGGTAGTTTTGAATGTCCTGTCAAATAATAATACTTTTCACCTAATTCTTATATTTTACGTCCTCGTCAAAATTGTTATTAAAAATTAAAAAGAAAAGTGTCGGCAATTTCTTAAAATTCCAATTTAATTAAATGCAAATTTATAATCAGTCTACACTTTAATTATTCAGAATAATAACTAAGTAATAGGAATTAGTCTGGCTTGAATGTAAATAATGAACTTATTTCTTACAAGTACCAATATCAATATAATCTACATCTACTTACTTACTTACATTTTTATTTTATTTAACAACTTCTCAATTGTAAACAAAGTTTTTTCACAACCCACACTATCACTATCAAACTGTAACCTGCCCAATACACCTGTTACTTGCTGGGAAACTAATTTACGCGCGTGCATCGTCCTCCTAAATCATAATAAAATGCAGCACAATTCCCTCACAATGCACAAAAATGCACGTAAATGCATCGAAATGCACTGCTAAGCATTGCAATGCATCGCAATGCTCCACAATTCACTAACAATGTATTTAAATTCACCGTCGCCATTTAAATGCACCAACTATGTATTGCAATTCATTGCAATACATAGGTCCGCTATATTGTTCTTAAGATGGCAACATCACACGAAATATTTAAAAACTAATAATTGAAAATCTTAAATTCCCAAAAAAAAAATCACAAAAATAGCGGCTGGTAACATATTATAATGGTTGTTTATTACTTTTATATAGGTTGTTTTAAAGGGCATCCATACATTCAGATTTATGAATAATCATCTTCATGATATAAGCAAAAGTATTGATACTCAAAAAAAAGCTAAAAAATAATGTTCGAATATTGCAAACAATTATTTAGTACGTCTATGGTGTGATAGTTTTTCGCATTTAACCTTGACCTTGTAGCGCATCGTCCCGCATCGATACCAAGCATAAAGAGAAGTACAATAGGTAAACAGTATCGGCAGGCGTCAATAATGTAGTGTTTACTAGTGTCAAAATACGTACGGGTTGTAATTTGTCCGTGAATTATTGGGTTTCTAAGAGTGAAGAAATATTGTGCTTTGTTACTGTGCGGCCGGGAAAATGCACGTCACCTGGTATACTTCTATACCCTGTATATAAAAAAATAACCTCTTGACGGTCACTAATTTATCTATGAACCTTACATACTCGTGCCTACATAAAAGCTACTTTATAAGTATTATGTTTATCTGTGAAAGCTATTATTCCTGCTTTAATAACATTAATTAAAATTAATTAGTCTTACGATGATGCTAATTAGGAAACGTGTATCAAATAACAATCCTTTAGAATGTGGCTCTGAAACTTTATAAAGTGTACTCGTTATAAAGTTTATTTTAGGTTTTGTTAACGAAGTTAAGCTTTTTGAAATACTCTTTTACCAACATTGTTTTTTCGAAAACAGCCGTACAGAACTGCAGCCTTTCCAAGGGAAGAATATACGAAGAATTACTCAATAGAAAATTTTAAATCTGACTGAAGTTTTCATCCTCTTTAATATTTATTGTATGTGTAGCAGTGTGTGAATGTAAATTAGACAATAGTAAGTAAAAATCTTTCTAACTGGAAAACGTTATTATTTCTTTCTGTTAGTACGTAAAATACCATATATAAGTTATATATGTGTTTGTCATGGCATTTTGCGTTAAACCCATGTACAATGTCCACTTGATATTTCAATCAGAATGACATTCAAATTAAATCATAATAACTGCTCAAATTCAAATAAACTTCTTCTTATTCACAACATCTTTTGCAGACATTTTGTGATCCATGCATTATTTTAGCTGGCCTCCCTACACTGTAAGGTACGTCTGGCAGCATCCGTCGCGGTTGCCTGTTAGGCGTACGACTAAAATGTACAAGGTGGTCACGGGAATATTAGAACTCCATTTAACTTCGTTATTTTTGGAGTTATGTAAAAAAGTTAAAAAATTAAGGTTATAGGCAATTACATGTATTTTGCAAAAATTATGTCAGAAACAATTGAAAGACGCATTCTGGACTTTATTTGGATTTTTTGTAATGGAAGATCCTGTAAAAATATACAGTGTATAACTTAATAAATTAAAAAATAAAAGTTAGCTAACTAGCCAATTTTAATGTTTTTCAAGAGACAGTAAAAGGGCCGAGATTTGGAACATTAATAATTCGAATAAATTATTTTGCATTTTTTTTAAACCAAAAAAGCTGGTCATGGCCTATAATAACTCCACGAGTCTCATCCCATAACAAGGATTAGTAGCTCGGTGGTTAACACCTTTAAGCTTGCCCTAACCTCTTCTTTCTGTAAACCCACAAAAATGTATCACTAATTTCTGACGAAAATTATCCCTGTGTCCAACTAACATTTCATATCTGTATAAAAGCTATAAGAATGTTCTTGCGACAAATCTTATACAAAAGCTTACTACTTTATGGATCAAAATCGCTCAATAAGTTATCTGATAAATATTCTATTAGTGTAGCTCCAAAGACAATAAAACAGTTCTATAAACATATATAACACTTTTATACAACTAATACAATAAAGCTCTACCACATAGGTTGTGCATAGAGCAAGTATAGCACCTTAAGCAACAATGAACAACACTTGTAAAATTGTCATATAATGATATTTTTGCGAGGGCATTTTACTCTTAAGGGAAGTGATTAAGTAGTTAAAAATAATTTTAAAAGTTGCGAAAATCTCCATTTATAGAATAAATCAATCTTGTAATAGTAGACATAAATATCAAAATTGTTTTAAACTTCATTTCTTGTAGTCCAAGTCCGTCCATAGCGTTCGAACTTACGAAAAACTTACTTCAGCAGAACATTTATTAAAGTTCTTCAGAGAGATATTTCTCTTATAAATGTTCTACAGAACACTGTTTAACAACTGACCTTGCCTGTGGAGCGAAAATTTCCTTATAATTTTTGCTCCGCCAGCATTTTTACTGTATAAAGGATGAATCTTATATATCCATCTAAGAGCTATTGCAAGTAAGCAATGCTTATAGAGCAATTTTGCTGCATAGGCTGTATTGATGTTCTTACAGTAATTACAAAAACTTTTATAAAACATTTTTATAATTGAGTAAATTCTTACTACATAAATTGCAGCTATTTCGCTTCCGAAAACAAAATTGAGTTATAGGAAGGAAGACTTTGTACAACAAATTTATAAATCCACAGCTTCAATGTAGCTTTTATATACCATAATTCCCTATAAACCAAATGATTATATCGGGAGTTTGCTAGTTGGGTGGTAATACTCGAGAATCCAAAATGGCATTTCATAAGATAGACATCATATCTCCTATAGGAAGATAGTCCATAATCTAACCTGTGCCCGGGAGACAACGACAGAGCGGATTTGGCGGATTTGATTAACAGTCTTTTTAACATTATTCTACTATTTCTGTAGCATAAATAGTGAAAATAGCTGTCTGTCAGGACACGCATGGGACAAGGCTCGTTAAGAGTGTTTCATGTAAAAAAAATAGTGTCGTTGACTAAAACCATTATCGATCAAATTTTCTTTATGAATTATAGTTATCATGAAATGCTGGAAAAATCCTACTCGCCATCATACTTGTGTTTCTGCTACTTGAAGCAGTATGTCAAAGAAACTAAGTAGATTTAAATCATTAATGTTGAAACTTCTTGTATTAATAGTTTATGATATAGAATGTAAGAAAAAAGTAATCTGCAAATATTCCAGTGACATTATTTTTTTTTACATAGTTGAGACGCTCCTGTTGAGCATTGTACCACTACTTGTCGCCATTCACCAATTAACAAGACATGTACACCACGAAAACAAATTTACAAAGTTAATAAAATCAGTCACCCAAAACTGTCGCCAACTCCCAGACCATCATCTAGATACGCACACAGACAATCATTCCTGTGACATTGTTATCTGTCACAACAGAGAATCGAACTCAGGAGAGATATAAAATCAATTTATATATATTTACTGAATATATGCACTAATAAACAATTAACAGCAAAGGGGAGTAATTTAGTACATTACAGCAAAAGGGAAAAATATATTTAAGTTCATCCAATATGATTAAGAAATACTTGACGATTAAAGGGAAGCTGACGTGGGCACATACTTCTCGCCTAAAGACCTTTTTCCTGAAGACGGTTAAGAAATTAAAAATGCTAAATTTTTTAGTGGTAAAAGGTTGACATTTCTCTAACATGGGTATGCATAAAACCTTTAGTACAGGAAAAGCAATTTTCAATTACATAAAAATACCTTGCTGCAGAGGTAATTTCGTATACGAAAAAAAAGTTCGCGCTGCAGCTCGGAGCACTTATATAAATGCACGTCGTTTGCTATGTATTATTTAAGTTACTTCACGCTGTATTTATTAGCCATAATATCCCCAATTTTACATCAATAAGACAAATTAAAGACAGTTTCAAAAGCTTTGAAAATTTATAAGCAACATTTTTTTAAACTGTAGTTATTTTCGAGATTTTTAACTACAAGTACGATATTGCTTCTTCGGTTAAAAATGCGCGTTTACAGAAAGAAATATGTCTCGTTCAATATTTATCGTTAAAAAAAAACGATTTGAACATAATTTTATTAGTTACAAAAAATATTCTTTACATTTTTTTCAAAAATTAATATTTTAAGGTGTATGTACTAAAAGGGGCACAAAAACGCAATGCCACCCCCATTTATCGAGGGATATAAGTAGCTTTTAGAAAAGTCATTATTACTTCCCCTAAGATTCACTTGAGAACATATTGTATCAAAATCGTTTGTTCTTTAAGTGTAAGAGAATATTTGTAATTTGTATTTGGATAGACGTTATATTAATTCTAAAATAGGCGAAAAATCCGGTCATTAACAAAAATATTAAACACGTATTCCCCTTTCCTACTTTGATGGAACTTAGTAAAAACCGTATTCCATCGCACAACTTCTGAAGTTATGAACATACAGAGACGCACACGGATACACATGCATTCTAACTGAGATTATCCTTTTTGAAATCGATTAAAAATTCAGATCACTCAGATTTGCTGCTAGCGAAAATCCCAGAATGACTGGGCTCTCCATGCCTTGCATTTTAATGTAAATAGCCGGTTATTGCACCATTATATCTTAATTTTAAAATTAAGCACTTATTGTGTTTATGAAAACATCTCAGATATGCAAACATTACTTTTACGATACCCTAAATTATAATTAATTGTAATGGGCATTTACCGACAAAGAACTTTAACAAACTGCTCCGTAAACGATCCATTGTCACCTCAATTTTTCATTTTTATTATGACTTTGCTTGTGGGATATTTTTATGAGGTCTATTAAAATAATCTTTTGCTCCCCTATTATTTTAGGCCCAACCTAATGAGACCGCCAACCCATTTTCTCCTTAAAAGAGAGGAGATAAAGACCGTCTGCCATTTATTTCCACGTTATTAAAACAGTGGCTGGCAGTAAATTATGTATACTATCAATCTATGTATCTGTCTTCAAAACAAACGAATTTGATGTTTTTAGTTTACTCATTTAGTTTTATTATCATAGTGATAAGTATGTATGTACGTATTATAACATAACCCACGATGTCCATGTAAATGAAAATGCTGGGCATGGATGTGTTTCTACTAAGCTCGTGTTTATTTTTATGGGGAACTACTTTCGTATAATTTTAACGTGTCCATTCTTGAACAGTCGGATTATATTTGTGGCAGGGTTGGCAAATATCATGATATTTATACAGGGTGTCCCAAAATCACCGGAGGAGCTTTTGCAAATGAACCTGGTTTTATAAGAATTCGTTTATATTCTAGATTTACAATGGCTAAAAGTCACCAGACGTGTTGAAACACGCCTATGCCGTTTATGCGCCCTACACGTATACACATCTGCACACACATCCACGCACTAACACGCACAAAAGATTTTACCACTCATACATGCCATAAAAGGGATTCAAATAGTTTAAAAAAAGGAGAATTAAAGAATCTAATTGATCTATAAAAATTATATATTTTTAGACTTCAAATCCACTTGCGTCCGAACTATTGAATTTTGAGCGTTGTGCCCATGAGAACTTTTATTCAGTATAATCAATGGACCTTCTTCCCAAGATTTCAAAAATTTTGATCGAAAGGCCTTTTCCTATGCTTTTGTGCGGTAGTAAGTGCGGATGTAAGTAAATGCTATTTTGTAAGTTTTGTTTTGTTTTATTTTTATTTTATTTTTATTTTTTTTTGTTTAACTGAACAGGACAGTTTAAATTAAAATATTACATTAATGTGACAGTTGTATTGTACGTACTGTGCATATTGTCTTCCTTATAATCCATTAATGATTGTGATATATAGCCGCCAAATTAGTTATTTAGAAAAATATCTGTGTTCTTTTTGTGTTAAAATAATTACTACTATTTTCCAGTATATATTTATTTCATCTAGTTTTTTTTTTTTCATTTTCATCGTGCAAGATTTGTGTTATATTCTTTTATTATATAATAAAGTAGAATTACCATTTAAAATTTTAATACAATTAAATAAGAAGAAATTATTTTCCGCACTACAAGGTATTTAATAATAATAAACTTCGCGGATTTTTTTCCCGTTGGAAGTAAGAAATTTGACTTGAGTTTTCTTGGGTACATTAAGAAATTAATTAACTCTTAAAAAGTTTATTATACTTTGACTGTTTCAACATTAAAGTTAATTTGGTCTTAAATAAAAAAATGTTTTAAGTTTGTTAAATCTACCTTGTTAAGTACAAGCCCGTTTTTAATAATTTAGAATACGTATATTTTAATTCAATTTGTATATTTGATAATTTCCTTTAAGGATAGGATTTTGCAGAGTGAGAATAATTAAAAAACCAAACACAGTATAATATATATATATATATATATATATATATATATATATATATATATATATATATATATATATATATATATATATATATATATATATATATATATATATATATATATATATATATATATATATATATATATATATATATATATATATATATATATATATATATATATATATATATATATATATATATATATATATATATATATATATATATATATATATGCAGTGTGTCCCAGGATAGATGTAACAAGAGGTGTAATGGACCAAAAATTTTGGAATTTTGGAATGGTATTTGGGGATTGAGTCCTGCCTGTTGTAAAACTAAAGTATACCAATAATGACTTGATTTGGTGTTCTACAGGGTGTTTTATAAGCAAAGTTGTAAAAATCACCATTAATAAAGTACCTTTATTTTTCAAAATGTGAAAAAATTCCACTAAGAAAAGTTATTTAGAATGCAATTTTATACCTCTATACCAAATTTCAGGAATATGAAATTATTTTTTTGAAACTTCCCATTTTTTCAATAAATTAGTATTTTAGTTTGAACCATTCAATTAAAACTGCATAGAAATTATTTTTGATATTCAATTTTTTATTTACCAATAGCCTATTTTTTGAGATGATTAACAGTTGCTCGTACACAACTTTAAATATGAATTCAACTCTTAATTCGCAAAAAATGGGAAGTTTCAAAAAAATAATTTTATATTCCTGAAATTTGGTATAGAGGTATAAAATTGCATTCTAAATAACTTTTCTTAGTGAATTTTTTTATATTTTGAAAAATAAAAGTACTTTATTAGTGCTGATTTTTACAACTTTGCTTATAAAACACCCTGTAAAACACCAAATCAAGTCATTTTTGGTATACTTTAGTTTTACAACAAGCAGGACTCAATCCCCAAATACCATTCCAAAATTCCAAAATTTTTGGTCCATTACACCTCTTGTTACATCTATCCTGGGATCTTGTAAACTTCTGTTGAATATTGTAATTTGTCAGGGAAAATATTTCCTAATTTCATTATTAAAGTATGGCATTTAATTATATACAAAATTTATGATAAAAACTGTATAAGGTTGTATTCCTTAGAGCAATAGGAAGTATCTGAAACTATTTTAAAGATTACTGATTTTTTAAATATTTATAACAAACCGGAAATAAACGCATATTTCCCTCTCACTCTGCAAAATGCTATCCTTAATATATGAAATATCTCGTAGAGTAGGGTTGAATATTGATTTATTCTTGTTATCTTACGTTTATATATACAATTTTTCTTTAAATAAAATACCGTGTTGTTGAAAACAACCACAAACGGTAATTGTGAAGAAGAAAAAATGAATTTACTTCTTTTTTCAGTTGTTTAAGTTGCAGACTTATTCTGAAACAGCAACATTCCTTGAATGCGAATTCTTATGCTCGATAAGCTAAACCCTTTAACTGAATTGCACAAATTGAGATGAAAAATAGTCCATGTCATGGTTAGTTTTATATAATACTTTAAGTCTGGTTTACCCAGCAAACAGGAATATAAGGAATTTTATATAAAAACTGCTGAAATGTTACAGTCGTCAAAATAAAAAAATATTTCTTGAATGCTTCCCACGCGAGTGAAGTAAATGTTACACTGGGGATATATTAGGCTTATAGAACACAACAATAATATTAAAAGACCAAACTGAGAGAACATGTGTTGAATACTAAAAAGTATACAAAGTAAATTGGGTGTATTACTGAGAGAGATGGACCCGCATATATACTAAAAGATTCCATTTGTGATGTGTATAAGTTTCTCTCGGGGCTGTAATTTTTCAACATGATTTAAAAAATGTGAATTGGAGTTGTTATATCAGTGTATGGAGAATCAGTAGTAATAATTATACAGTACTCTTCCTAGTTTCAACAGTGTTTGATAACCACTTATAGAATCTGTATTAGTTGTAATGTTTAATCCTTTTGAGAAAGTGCTGCTTTTTTCATTCTGCAAACTGTAAGTAGAAACTCTTTTTACTCCAGCGTTCGGTGCTTATATGGCTGCCGAATTTAAATGTCCTGTTTTAAACCCATGCTAAACTATGCGCGATTTCCTTCCATGTATGGCCAACGATTAACTTTTGTGCTGTAAATATTTTTCGTATCGGTTTGGAATCGAATATCCAAAAATATTTATTTTGACTCGCTTTGTGTGCGTGCTTGCCAACGTTTACTGTTCACAAGTTAATTTTTCTTATTTCTTGGTCATATAAAATGTTATGCCCTGATTATAAACTATAATTCCGGTGAATTAATTGTCGGGCTTATTTTTTGTATTTAGTATTAAAATATTGTTAATATTTTGCAATGATTTGCATAAAGTTAAAGTGTGTTAATTTAATTCGATTCATTTAAATTATCGTCAATCAATACGCACTTACCAGTTTAGTATAATCATTTCTATTTTATTGTTAAATTACCTTTTGATACGCAAATGTGAATATTTACTTCTTGTATATATTAACTTACCTTATTACCTTCGCCCTGTAGATGTTTCTCATGTTGTAATTTTTTGTATTTAAGAATAAATAGATAAATAATACAGTGAATTTGACTTTATGTAGTATTCTATTTATTGAGATTTGTAAAAGTTATTTTGGGCTTTTCCTAAAGTAAAATTAAACGTTCCAAATTGGCGTCCCATTTTGGTGCTTTCCTTTTTGTATTTATCTATAGTAAAAATTGAACGTTACATTAGCTAGCTTGTATATCACTTAATATGCAGAAACTGTGCAATCTTATACGAAGAGGTTCGACATTTCCAGGTTGGGATTAGCTCGTCTCCCGTCGTCGCTGATTGCCCTTGTAGCAGTCATTGACCAGCGTCAAATATATTTAAAAAACTATGCCTCTGAAAAGCATAAACTACAAAAGCAGACGGAAGTATTCTAAAATATTTGGAGGGTGAATAAATCTGTTGTACATACCTGGGTGTGCAACATCACATTCATAATGCAAAACAGATATGGGGCAAGTTCAAATACCGGCCTCGAAGGATTTGATCCCGCGATCTTTCGGGAAAGTTGAATGGGCAGTAAATTAGCTATTCCAATTAGAAGAAATGCACCAAGATGATACATGTTCGACTCAAACTCCATAACTGAATTTCTTCCAAATCTGCCAACAGCCAAAATTAAACCCGAACAGAGAACAACGCGATTCTAAATCTCTTCGTGGAGTATTCTATGGAAGCACTGAGTTTTTCGTGAAAAATGACCTTGTTCTTCTTAACGCGTCGGCTGGGCTTTTTCAAAGACGAAGAGGTTTATATGATCTATTAAGCATGAGATCAAGACTATTAACACTTTGGTTTACCATGAATGCGTCATGGATCTAGAGATTCTTGATACCAAATCTAGGGCTTTCTGTTAGCGCACACAGATACTGTCGGCGTGTTCCGTTCATGCAGACGAGGCAGCCGTACAAAACAGAAAGTGCAGAATATATTGGAATTAGTCCTTCGCAACAATTCGAAATCTGGATGCCACCAGCCAAATATAGAGCTTCTGGATTTAATTTAAAAGAAAATGTAAGTTATTGAGTTCCCTTATTCGGAAATGAAAGAAGTCCAGAAACGAGATAAATACTGAGTTGTTCCAATTTAGTACCTGAGTTTTCTAATTGGTGATCTTGATAATTGGCAGTCTTGGTGATAGTCTAAATGAACTTTCCGCCACTCGTCTGAAGGGCGTGACTAATTTTTTTTTGTAAGGGCGCCAAGTGATCCTTCTCCAGTGTAGGATAGCTTATCTACTCTCAATGGGGTTCAGTTAAATTTATGTGAGACACCATGGAGCGGAGTCCTGTAATAGGCTAAATAAAGTGAAAGTTATGCTTACCATAGATTGCTTACTGCTCTCTCCAATCTGCCTTCTGATAATGGAGTTGCCTTATCTCTAAACATTGCTTTATAACTCTAATTACTTCTTAATTTCTTAATTACCTTTTTAGAATTTCTCCCATTAATTTTCGTGTCCTGATTGATGTTCTGGATAAGAGACTTGAGGATCTAATGGCTTGTCGGCCCAACACACGAAAACGCATGAAAGATTAAACTTAAAGTTAAGCATTCCATCAAGAAAGATTCAAGATTTCAGTAATGTGATTTTTTACAAATAGAGTTCAAATATGTATACAAATAGGCGTGGTCAGGAGCCTATTTAGTTAATAAATTATTTCATGGTATCTGCCTACTAAACACGGTAAGGATAGACTCCTCCCTCAAAGGGTGTTGTCTCAACTACATGTAATGGAAATAACAGTATCAATCGACTGCACAAAAAGATTCACAATTTCTTAAAAATTTATGTTATGGCTATTTGATTTGGGACTGACGGCAACAATAGATTCACATAAATTTTAGTTCGCTTGTGGCTAGCTTTAAAAGTTCCAAATTGTGATTTTATTATCCACCGAACTAGGTATTTGATAATTGCTTGTTACAGCTTTATATGACTTGTATGAGGCTTTCCTGCCTTCTTGCGAAAACGTACTGACGGCATACAACCGAATAAGGGTAGAGTGTCAAGGGTGTGCTTTCGAGCTACCCCTATGTAAAAGTCAATGTTCATCGTACTTTTGACTTCTTTACTTTTAATTCCTTGCGTCGTCGGAGACGTTAAAAATTATTTTCTGGCAGTTTTCTGCCTAGTTCCCAATAAAATCAATTTTGACCTGCTATAAAATGAGTTTAGTTCACTATTTGCCTGTATCGACTTGGATTGAATTTCAAGGGTTCTATAACAGTATCAGACCGTCTTTTCTTAAGGAACTGAACATCATTCCTGTCTGTAGAACAGTCTCTACGCCGTTGGTGACCAAAATAAAAGAGGCAGCTCTGCTAATGTGATGTGAGGACGAACGAGCTGCATTTTATTAGGCGCCAACACCTCGTCTCTATCGACACTGAGCCACTCTTTACATCTGCTAGAGTATTGGTAGACGTCTTTATTGTGGGCGGTCGATTAATAGCGCAATGCCAAACAAAGGACTTTCTGATACTGTAGGTTCTTATTCGGGAGTAGTTCACTTAACCAAAATGGGCCTTTCCCACGTAATTGAACTTGATGTTTATTTTGTCATAAATCATTTATTAACACCCAATAAATATTGTATATACACGTCATATCGTATAATATTTTAATTTTAAATGAATATTTTAAAAATAAAAATATTGTTTAATTTACTACATATTTCAAACAAGTAAACGCGCTCAAATTACATTATGGGCGGACCCTCCAATCAAAATTAAACAATTTCCGGCTTCGTACGAACATTAACCGAACCTGTTGACATTTCTGAAGTTTACATCTCGTGTGGAAACCAGCCGATGAGACTATTTCCATGTTGCCTAATGTATATGGATGTTTAACGTTAGAGGAAATGCTTTAATTATTTCACTAAAGAATGTCTACTTTTTATCTCCGTTTTTGAAATTAATGAATTTCCGTTGAATAATACCACCTACTATAATAAAAATGATAATAATTAACCGAAGAAACACACTTTACATGCCGGTTGTCAACAAATAACTGACACTTGGCAACACTGATGTAAATAAAATGGGAATTAATTAAATAGATAGGTTATGTTTTTTGTTTATAAGAAGGTGTATTCTTACATTAAAATGATCGTCACAAACTCTATGTCTTCCTAAAACTGGTATGTTGCTTATATTCAACGCCATAGCCCATGCTTTTCGAATGATTGGATGTTTGGGTATTGAAATAAATAATTTAGAACTAGCGTTTACACTTGTATTTTTGCAAGATGGTACAATACAGTGCCTTACAACCATTTTTATATATAGTCCAAATAAGATTAATAATAATAATAATAATAATAATAAAACGTCTTTATTAAGGCGAAGTTTAGCCATCGGCTACTCTTACACTTAACCTTATATCTACAACTCTACATATTATAAAATATTAAAATAAAATAGTAAATAAATATTTACCAGTGAAAAGATAAAAAATATATATATATGTATATGTAGGTACTTATATAAATCAAAACTTAATGAGGAAATGAACAATATTCAGAAAAACCATAATCTTGAACATGAGAGAAATTTAAATATAGAACACGACACGCATTGAAAATCAGCTAGCGATATTTATTAAAAGCCACTTATGAATTCAGTAATTTATTCTTTATGTATTTACGAAATTTGACAATGGAAAACGTTTTTGCAGTTTTATCAACACTATTATAGTATTTTACAGCATTGTATGTGAAAGATTTTCGAAAAAGAGCAGATGTGTGCAAAGGCATTGTATAATTTTCTATATTTCTTATATTGACAGCATGAACTTGATTTCGTGGTATAAGTTTATTCTTAAGGTACTCAGGTTCGGAAGTAAGTGTTAAGCGATGTACAAGCATTAAAAGGTTGAATTTCCAGGTATCATCTATTTTTAACCATTTCAAGTCTTTAATTTTTGAACTTATATGATCGTATTTACGCAAATTAAAAATAAAACGACAACAAGTATTTTGAACCTTTTGTAACCTATTTTTGTTAACAGTATTTAGAAAAGGATAATACATAGTAAGGCAAAAGTAAAAAATAGGCAAAACAATTGTTTCACAAAGCTTTTTCTTAATATTATAATTTAAAATATACTTATTAGAATATAATAATTTTAAACGTAAATAAGATTTTTTAATTAGGCTATTTACATGCTGTTCAAATCCCAATTTATGATCAAAAATAACTCCCAAGTTTTTAACTTCTTCTTTGTAAGGTATATTCTCATTATTGATCATTATTGTCATATTGTTGGTTAACTGTGCATAATGGTTTTTGGAGCAGAATAATATTACGGCAGATTTAGATGGATTTAAAATAAGATTATGACTCACGCTATAAGTATAAATTGACATGAGATCCGCATTAATATGTCTAGCTGCAAGATTATAGTTGTCTGGATGAAAGCTATGAAGCAGTTGTGTATCGTCAGCATAAGTTTGCATATTGCAGTGTTCAATTTGAAGATAAATATCAGACGTGTAAATTAGAAACAAGAGTGGTCCCAATATTGAACCCTGAGGTACCCCAGATTTAACCAACTTAGCCTCAGATTGACCAAATTTAGTTCGCACTATTTGGTATCTATTATACAGATATGACGTAAAAAATGATACTGCATTTTCGTTGAAACCATAGTATTTTAATTTTGCACACATTAATGCGTGATTAACACAGTCGAATGCTTTCGAGAAGTCTAATAATATGAGTGCGCTTGCCTGATTTTTATCTAATTGTTTCACTAGGTCATCAGATATATTTACTAGCGCAGTAGTACAACTGTGCCCTGTTCTAAAACCCGACTGATTTACTGGGAAAAGTTCATTTAAGGAGAAATATTTTTCAACTTGAAGATACACTACTTTTTCTAAAATATTACTAAGGACAGGTAGTAAACTGATAGGTCGTAAATGATTGTACTCGGTAGGATTATTTACTTTCGGTATCGGAGAAATAACTGCAGTTTTCCAATTGGCGGGAAAAATACCTAACTCTAAACAACAATTTATTATATGAGTAACGTATAGAGATATTGCAGGTAAGGATAGCTTAAGCATTTGTAGCGAAATTTCATCAAATCCACAAGAATTGGATTTGAGATCACTTATAACTTTTAGAACTAGAGTAGGTTCAACGGTATCTAATTTAAAGTTTAAATTGTTATTCAAAATTTCATTATTATAATAATCTATAGTATCTTGGTTTACAGTATTATTGTTAAAAGCAGAGAGGAAATGATCATTAACCCTATTGAAATCCAATAGATTATCAGGTAGTTCAACATTTTTTTTGGTTTTAATATTCATTTTTTCTAAACTTTTCCAAAAATTGCTAGAATCATTTTTATCAATATAATTTAGATAAGCTGCCTTTTCTCGACGAATTGATGCCAGGTGAAAATTACGTAATACTTTATAGTCGTGCCAATTCTGATCTGTTTTATTTTGTTTAAACTTAACATACGCCTTATCTCTTAGGGATTTCAATAATCTTAAACCATCATTAAGCCAGGGCGCGAAAGGTTTATTCATTCTTGCCGTTCGGATTGGAGCATGTATATCAAAAAGAGAAATTATATTATTAGTTAAAAAATCTACTTTACTATCTATATCATTAATATATAATATATTATGCCACGGAACTTTAAATAAATCTGCATCGAATAAATCTTGATTAAAGTTTTTAAAATCTCTATAAGTGTGAAGCTTTTGTTTGACCTTTGTCATGTCATACTTAATATTACAGAACACCAAAAAGTGATCACTAATGTTACCTACATCGATTACACCACTATTACTTATTAAATTCTGACTAGATACAAAAATAGGGTCAATAAGAGTTGAAGAGAATTGAGTTACACGAGTTGGTTCATTAATAGCCTGCGTAAAACCATAAGCATCAAAGCAGGGTGTCAAAGGGTTATTTAAATTTAACAAATTTATATTAACATCTCCAGTAACAATTATAGAATCGTATGAGGGCACTAGATGTGACAAAACATTATCAATTGCCTCAGTGAACTGAGGTATGTTTGTTTGAGGAGGCCTGTATATTACACCTATAGCAACATTAGAGTTACCTAATTTAAGTTTTATCCATAAATTTTCAAAAACTGAACTTCCCGGAACATTTACTGAAATATTTTCACAATGAAAAGTATTTTTTACAAAAATTACGACACCTCCACCTCTACCGAGCCTATCCCTTCGGAACAACTTATACCCCGGTATTTGAACTGTCTGATTAGGAATTTCTTCCGACAACCAAGATTCACTTATTGTGAACACATCGAAAGTATGTTGTAAAATTATATTTGACAAATCCACAAAACAATTCATTAGCGATCTAGCGTTTATATGACCTATACTAAATGTATTTTGATTTTTATTTTTCATAATTTGTTTTAGATATTAGTGACTCAATTTGATTTCTATATACAAAACATGACTTAAAATCGTTAGCTGAATGATCAATGTGAATATTGTCATTAGAAATTTTCAATTTACTAACATAATGGAAACAATTATTACATTTTTTTACATCTGGTTTACAATCTTTACTTTCATGTTGACCTGTACATTCGGAACAAACGGGAGACGAGCTTTTACAATCTTTTTTCAAATGTCCATATCGTTGACATCGATAACAACGAATTACTCTTAGGTGGTCCTCTACGTAACATTTCTGCCAAGCAATAAATAAGTGTCCCTTATTCATTATTAAACTTCTAATGGTAGGCGTAACTTCAATTACAACATTTCTTCCATATTTCGTTTCAATATTTGTGACGAACCTGATATTAACTGCATCAATACCATGCAATACTTCGTTACGTAAGATATCATTTATTATATCTGTATTATTAACATTTTTATCTACGCCCTTTATTAGCAAACGGGGGTTGAATTTTTTGACCACACTTATGTTAAATTTATCCCCAAATTTTTCTTCTACAGCATTTTTAAGTTTGTTTAAAGAATTAAGGTCATCACAGTTAATTAGCATTCCATCTTTAACAGGTTTGGCTTTATTTACAAAAATATTTAAATCTGTGGGATTGACATTATTTTTTATTTCGCTTAATACACTCACGTTAGGTTCCTGGGTCTTAATCAACAAAACAGCTGCATTTTTTTGTTCTTCTTTTTGGTGAACTTTTTTTACTGCTTCACTATAGTTCAGTATCTCGGGCTTATCTCTATTACTACTTACAGTTTTTGTGGCGGATTCCAGCAGATCTTTTTGTAGAGAATTTGTATATTCTAAATTAATTAACATTTTATTAATTAAACTATTTTCACGTTTAAGAAACTCATTCTCTCTATGGAGCATTACTGCATTAGACTTATCATCGGATTGGTTGCATACATCACTCTCCGGGTTTTCACCATCAACGCACTTTTTACATCGCCAATTTGTTTTGTTTATATTAATGCCGAAAAACAATTTAGAAGCACTTTCAAAACATCTACAATGAACTGTTACATTACAATTTTCATTGGCACATTTAACTTTGTGCCTTCTTGTTTTATTACCACAAATTTCACACACAACCTCAGATTGTTGAGACAAACCACCTGACTCGTCCGGCATGCCTGCCGATATCTATATCGATGATTCACAATCAAAACCACGAAACACTAGAAAACAAAACTACATAAAACGAACTGATGAGGTTATGTTGTGTATCGATAGTGTCACACGTCACTAGACTAGAACTAACAAAGCCTGATGACATGCCTGTCAATTCAGAAATAATGCCGCCAATTTTAAATTCATATAACATAATAATTTTTTCTGTACAAAAGAAGCAAATTTCGCAAAAAAGAAAAAATACGGATGAGTTTTTTAAAGAGAACTTCTCAAATATTCATTAAAAAAAAACGTGGGAAAGGCCCATTATTAAAACATTTTTCAGTTTATTTCATTTTCAGTAAATACATTTTTCATTTAAATTTTCTCATCCATTACATTAATTATTCCTTAATTTGTCTGTCAGTCATTTCCTGTATGTCATGAAGCATCAGACTGCATGCATGATTGATTGAACTAATATAAAATAGGACCAATAAAAAGAAAGCAATTATTTACTTTTTCTGAAGTGTGTTACATAATAGAATTATTTCGCAATAAGAATGACCAGTTCCATGCGAAAAGTTTAATTAGTGAGAGATATGTTGTACCTACGGGTAAAGGGTACTTGGGTCCTTCATTTAATGCTTGTAAATACTGCCTACCCCAGAGGCTTGGGTTTTGACACTGAATATAAAGCTTTCAACGTCCTTTTATAGTATGAGGGCTCTTCTCTCGCCAACTCTCCGTGTAAGTGCTGTAGATAATGGCTGCTGGTCAACTCACTGAAACAGATATAATACTGCCAGCTGTGCAGGAGGCAAATTAATTGTCAATTTAATTACTTAGCAAACGATTAGACAACTGGTTGAGTTGTGAACAGACGAAACTGGGTCTTTTCACGAGACTAAGAGATATTAGAATTAAATCGAATAACTACTTGATTACCTGGTCTGGAACTTCTGTAAGAATTTTACGCAAATAAACTAGAACTTAAAATTCGAATAAACCTAAGGTATTAAAATGTCGGAAAATTTACCTTCCCAGAATAATTGCATTTTGTTATTATTGCCAGTAAAATTTTATTCGCATACTAAAATTTGTGATGGTTAAATTAATTAGAAGGTATTTTCTTACGGACCACTCAGGTTTTATTAAACTTAAATCTGGAGATAAACTGAATTATTTGTTTTACTTTACATTTGCAGTTCTCAGAAAATATTTATTTTGCATTAATATTGAACGTGAATGCAAGCTTTGGGGGAGGCGCCGAAAATTTTATTTTGTAATATAATAAAACCGCCGCCTAAGGAATGACTACATCCACATCTAGATTTCCTATCCCAATAATTGTCCATAGAACTTTACTAATATAATATTTGAAATCATCTACTCCAAAAATAAACCAATAATATGATATATAAAATGATATGCCACGTTGGTAGTAGGGTGATAATGGGGGTGGCTGATGCCAAAAAAACGTTGAGACCTTGGCTTATCGTACTACATACATTTTATGGAATCTTGCTTGCTTTACCTGTCTACCCCCCACTTATCCCCAACCTTTCAACTGAATGTGATCAAAATATATTCTAGTTTCAGATCTGGTTAAAATGTGTGTTTAAAATGTGTTTTAACCGCCTTCCATGTCAACTCAATGACCCTTTTAAGACTAGAAGATCTAGATTTGTCTGAGTAAAGGAAATGGGGCCCTACAGTTTATAGTGGAATCCGAACCACTTCTTGGGGAAAATTTATTACACAAATTTTTGTTGCAGACATAGGTGTACCAAAGGCCATGGAAGGTTAAGATAAGTGTCCGTGCCTTGCAAGTGATGTATCTATGCGTAAGATACTACCACAAAAAATTTTGACCTCAAATTCATATCTAGGAGAAAAATTTTTTTTCGAAAATCCGAAAAAAAATTGTTTTTTAATCAAGTGAACCAGTTTGTTTGTATTTCACATATATTGTAAATCTACTCGTGACAATTTATTAATGATATTTTCAGGAAATCTTTTCATGAAGAAAAAAAAAATTGATGCTTTTGAATTTTTTGAAAAATTTGAATACGTACTTACACGTTAGAGACACCCACCATACACGATACAATAAGCTACAACATATATTTCTCACAAAACTCTATCGAAGAGGTAATGTAGTCAAATTGGAAAAGATAATGTCAGGAACATAAAAGGATTTTAATGCCACGAACATATGAAGAACTTTATGAAGCTTACAGCTTTAACTCAGTTTCTAAACCGTTAAAAGATATTTTTTACGTTTTATTTTGTTCAATTTTCCGTTCTGAATTAATTTTTTAAATATTGCACAAAAGGAATTTATGGAACTGATAACACAGCTACACAAAAAAAAAGTTCTGTGCAGTGGACCAAATTATATGGATACGGTGTATTTTTCGACGCTGAATCCGAATCTGTGGTAAAAAAAATCTATCTTGTCAGTTTTGTTTTTTAGTCAAAAACATCCCTTAAAATGGTGTAAAATAATAGAAAAAATGTAATAACTCTTAATGAAGTGTGAAGATGTAGTTGTTTTGTAGTCGAGAGTAGAGAATATAAATTCGAGCAACAGTAAGCTAATTCTATAAATTAAACGGAAATCCGCCCTTATGGGGAAGTGAAAACTACCGCTAAAACTCAAAGACGCAAGTGAGTGTAAATAACATCTACAAAGGCCAAATTTTGGTATCTCTTAGTGCAAAATATTTGACTCTGGTGCGACGACCAGCCATTACTCTTAAAGGGTAGAGGCTCAATCCTATGGAGAGTTAAAACTATCCCCACCCTCATAGGTTTCAAAACGGGAATAAAAATTCAGGCAGGGTGGACAAATATGGAGTAAATTCATTCCAACCACCAATGCATGACTAGAGACTACCCTCAAAGGGTGGTAAGAGCTATCCCTATGCTCAAATGTTACATATGGGTGCTATTAAAATTCGGAAAGGGTCAAATACTTGTAGCTACTTGTGCTAAATATATAAATCTGGTACGACAACCACCCAATCTTTTTAATAAGGTTGAAAATCACCCCTATTGGGGTGGGGGTAAAAACTACCCCCACATACGGACGGAAATAGATAGACGGAAATTTAGTTACCTAATTTAGGTATATAGCTTACATATATAGAAAGATAAGAGATAACATCCTATATCTATGACTAAAAAAATAGGAAAAGAAAACCACGGAAAAGATATTTTGAAGATAAGAGAGAAAAATCATAAGAAAAGAAAGTATTTGGATTGATGGTCGAAAGTATGATATAAATAGGAAAGAGAATAGTTTTACACGGATTAAAAGATAGATGAGTTGATAAATGTTAAGATAAATAGTTGAATAAGCAGGTATGGTATAATAAATAAAACACAACTGGTTAATGCTTAATGTATGAATTTACTCCTTTTTTATCTACCCTACCTAAAACTACAAATGGCTGAATTTTTGTTCCAGGATATTAGAAGTAATGAAATCCGTCCGTCTGTGGAGGTAGTTTTTACCCTCCCCCCAATAGAGGTAATTTTCAACCTTATTAAGATTGGGTGGTTGACGTACCAGATTTGTATATTTGGTACGAGGAGCTATAAGTATTTGACCCTTTCCGAATTTCAATAGCACCTATATGCATCATTTGAGCATGGAAGCTCTTACTAAGGGTAGACTCTAGTCATGTGTCGGTGATTGGAACGAATTCACTCCATGTTTGTTCACCCTGCTTAAAACTACAAGATCCTCAATTTCTTTTCCCGTTTTGAAACCTATGAGGGGTGGGGGTAGTTTTAACCCTCCATGGGGTTGATTCTCTACCCTTTGAGAGTAATGGCTGGTTGTTGCACCGGGGTCAAATATTTTGCACTAAGATATACAAGACTTTGGCCTTTGCACATGTTATTCACACTCACCTGCATTTTTTGAGTTTTGGCGGTAGTTTTCACGCCCCATAATGGCGGATTTAGGTTTAATTTATGGAAATAGCTTACTGTGGCTCGAATTAATATTCTCTACTCTCGATTATAAAACATCTACCATTTTCACACTTCATTAAGAGTTATTACTTTATTTCTATGATTTTACACCATGTTAAGATATGTTTTTGACTAAAAAACAAAACTGCCAAGATAGATTTTTTTGGACCACGAATTCGGATTCAGCGTCGAAAAATACACCATAGCCATATAATTTGGTCCGCTGCACAGAACTTCTTTTTTTGTGTGTGGCTGTGTAATTCGAGGTTTTGCCGGATGCGCCGCGTGTAATAACATGTCTTTAATTTTCATATTTTGAAGTTCATAATATATTATGAGGCCATTCAAAAAATACGTTCACTTTCAGAGGGGAAGGGAAAATGTGATAAAATGAACGATAGGAGGGTATATAAAAAGTTCTCACAAAAAAATTAAAAATAACATATTTAAATTTCGTTCTCTCGTGGCAATCTTTTCAACAGAATTTATTTTTAAGTTTAATCGGAGGGGGAAGGTTTGCAGACGAACGTTCATTTAATGGGATGTTTCACAAATAATACAAGCATAACTAATATTAAGAGTAATAACGTTCTTAATTGGACGATTTTAACATTGTTTTCAAGCTCAAAATGAAAAATCGTATTTAACGTGCCTTTTATTTATCATAGTTTTTATTTCTGTTCACCCATTGTAATTGTTTAACGGCAGTGGCACTAAAGCCAATGCCATGCCATTAAAACCAATTTTACACTGTTTCTGATTAGTTTTTAGTTTTTTTTCTCTTAATCAAGTGAACCAATTTGTTTGTATTTTACGTGTATTGTAAATCTACTCGTGAAAATGTATTAATGATATTCTAAAAAAACCTTTTCATGAAGAAAGAAAAATTTGAATTTTTTGAAAAATTTAAATACGTACTTAAAGTTGACTAACACTTATTATTCGTGTAAAAAATGTTGGCGTATTTGTCGGTGCGGTAGATACCAAAGGCGCCGACATTTTTTGAGTCCGTAGTAAATCTGAAGACAACTTATTCACGTTATTTGTTTTAGTTAATTTTAATTTTTGTGAGAACTTTTCATATACCCTCCCATCGTTCATTTTATCACATTTTCCCCTCCCCTCTGAGAGCGAACGTATTTTTTTAACGGCCTCATAATATATCATGAACTTCAAAATATGAAAATTAAAGGTATGTTGTTACACGCGGTGCCTCCGGCAAAACCTCGAATTATCAGTTTCATAAATTCGTTTTGTGTAATATTAAAAAATTAATTCAGAGCGGAAAATTGAACAAAAAACGTCAAAATATCTTAAAGGCTTAGATACTGAATTAATGTTAAAAGCTTCATAATGTTCTTCATACGCCCATGGTAGTAATAGTAGATTGTAATACAAGTGTGGCAAGGGCTTCATTGCAAAACGATGTATCATACGAGTTTTGCAATGAAGCTTGCCACATGTGTGTTACATACTATTTTTTCTACGGTTGTGAAGTTATTTCCCTTTTTAAAGTCTTTCTAAAATTTTAAATTTGCTGCCTGTCAAATTTTATTTAAAGTGACTTTTTCCGCAGTCAATTTGACTTTCAGCACAATCGTAGAAAAAATCCTTTTATGTTTCTGACATCTTTTCCAATTTGACTACGTTACCGCTTCGATATAGTTTTGTGAAAAATATATGTTGTAGCTTATTGTATGGTGTATAATTAATTAAAAAAATGGTGGGTGTCTCTAACTTGTAAGTACGTATTTAAATATTTCACAAAATTCAAAAGCATCAAATTTTTTTCATGAAAAGATTTCCTTAAAATATCATTAATAAATTGTCACGAGTAGATTTACAATATATGTGAAATACAAACAAATTGGTTCACTTGATTAAGAAATTATTTTTCGGATTTTCGAAAAAAGAAATTTTTCCAGATATGAAGTTTTCGAGGCCAAAACTTTTTGTGGTAGTATCTTACGTAAAGATACATCATTGGAAGCAACCACATGCAAAAAGGTTTCAAAGCAAAGGTACGGACACTTATCTTAACTTGCCGTGGCCTTCCACATAAAAAAAAGTTACAGAGAGACTGACAGACGAACTTAAAATCTCGCCGTTTCACGACACTGTAAGCCTATTTGAATAAAAACAAATCATTTTTTTTACCTGACATTATCTTTTCCACTTCACTACAGGGATGTGGAAGTAATTATGACAATGCTTACCAGCACTTAATAGTCCTTCAACCAACTGGCTTTTTTTTGCTTTCGTCATACAGGCAAGGCTTCAAAGTGGCTGATTTTGCTCATTTGCACAGGGTGTCCCAGAGACAGTGATCAAAACGAAACCTGGTGGTGGTTTATTACATTAAATTTTAAAATGTTCTGCCTCCAACCCCCTGAACACGATATAGTTATCCGAAAGTCAGTTTAAAAATCATTCGGACTTTTGCGATTTCTGTGAAATTTTTGTTTTTGTTTTGCTAAAACTTCTGTTTACAAGAAAAAATTCAATTTTCGAAGGAGTGTTGTAAAAAAACTGTTCAACGACGATGTGAAGATAATGTTCAAAATTACCGTGGTGTATGCTAATTGCATGAAAAAAAAATGGAATTCCTATTTATAACCATTGGAACATTTTTGAAATAGTCGATAGTCAGTCCGAAAAACTAAAAAAACGTTTAAAATTCGTTTGTTTATTACTTATTACATTATATTTTAAAATGTTCTGCCTCCAACTGAAATACATAATCTACATATTTGTAAAAAAAATCCTTTTCAATCGTATAAATACCTGCTTGTTTTCCTTTACTCGGTTTATTGCTACTGCAGTTTTTCTTCACAAATCTTGCTCGGTTGGGGCTTCCTTTACGTAAACTATTTCTTTAAAATACCCCCAAACCAATAATCAATAGGGTTTAAATCAGGAGACCTCGCTAAGAACGTGAATCAGACCCGATGCACAGTGGTCCCAAATTGAGTTTTTTGGTTCAAAAATGGCTAGAGAGCGCAGATATTATCGGAAATTAACGATTTTCTTTTTTTAAATTAAAGCTTACCGAAATTCCAACAAATCCTTGGAGCCCGAATTTTGAAAAAAAAATCCTTTTTTATTATATTAAGTTAAAGGCCAAATAAAAATGTTAAATTGTTCATTTCCGACAAGATTTGCGCTATCTAGCCATTTTTGAACCAAAAAGCTCAATTCGGGACCACTGTGCGATGGTACAATTAGGGTGAACAGGGAAAAGAGGAAAATTATTGGCAGACGAATATAATTATGCGCGAGCGCTGACACATACTGAAAAGTATGACATTTTTTTATAAGAACGCCTCGAAACCAATTTGACCAATCTCGTTTAAATTCGATATCTAATATCCTCTTATAATCTCTAGACGTTTTTTTACATGCTCTTAAAATTAAGGGTAGTTTACTGATGCGAAAAATCGAAAATCCCTGCACATAGTACAGTCGAATTGATTTAATTTACTTTTTTTCGGCGACAACATTCCACGTGAAATTTTATTGCTGCTTCTTATGTATTATTACGAAAAAAATGATTACGAAAAAAATATTTGTGCCCAAAAATTCCTTGTGCATCAAAAGTTATATGCACTTTTTGACGCGCTTCCACGCATTTTCAACTTGTCTGCTACATCTTGTACTAGTAATCGGATGGGAATTTTAAAAATACTGGCTTATTTGGAATAAAATTCTTAAAAAATATAGACCTATCCGATATGTATTGGTCAATCGCCATCTTGGAAAAAATAGAAAACACCAAAAATGGCCGAAAGAATCAAAATTGAGTATCTTTTCTATTAGAAGGAGTACTGTCACCAAAGTTGGCAAAAATAAAACTCATTTATGGTCAAATATAATGCACCTATCCCGGACACCGTATGTCAAATAGAACGGTCAAAGATAGCGGACGAAATAAAATTTTTAATTCTTCATCAATTATCAAGAAGGCATTTTACGTCATTTTTGTTTCTTTTCGATTGTACGTTATTTTATGTACTTTTAGGGGATAGAGTTCATTTTTTTTATTAAAAAAAAAGCATTTTTACAATTTTAAAAAATGTATTTTCTTTGATCTCCTTTTTTTTCACCCAGTTTTCATCGAAACAAAATGAAATTTTAGGAAAAGCATTACTTTCACTCATAACATTAGGCATTAAGCCATCCTCAGTTTTAAGCCACCTGAATTGTAGCGGATCTCAGAACTTAATAATCTTTGGATTTGGAAATACACTGTTTTGTGAAACAGTGTTATTCTATTACCTCTTCAGTAGGTGGAATTGCAGACAATTCTATTTTCATCATAATGTTTGCCAATTATTTTATTAATCTTAGGTTTGTAAAAATAGATTTTTTTATTATGATTCCGTGCTAGTTGAGTCATTATACCAAAAGGTCAATATCTTCACCAACTATTATAACTCGATTGTCTTCGGTTTTCAAATCAGTAGCAGTTTTAACGATTGTATTATCGGCGTCTTCTCTGCATATTTTAACGATAAAGTCATTATCTATCTTTGCGCAATAATTTTATTAAGCTATCCTTATTTTTTACTATTAGCTAAAAATTTTGTTTGACTAACCGAGGATCTCATAATGTCACTTGTGATTGAAATATCTATGCAAACATTTTTTTCTAAACGACGAATGCGCTCGTTATTCTTAGTGCTATTCTGTTCATCGACATACCTATCAAAAATAATACTACTTTAGTCTTGCCTGCTTGGTTCTGAATATTGATCATATATTCATATATTATTCTTATTACCATGCATATGCTTAATACATTTTCTTTTCAAATTAATGAAGTTTCATTTTGTATAAATTTTTAAAGTTATACGAGACTTTTTATAGTATATTTCATTTTGTTTCCATAAAAATTGGGTGAAAAAAAGGAGGGTCAAAGAAAATGCATTTCTGAAAATTGTAGAAATACACTTTTCTGAAAATTAAAAAAAAATGAGCTCTATATCCTAAAAGTACATAAAATAACGTACAAAAAAATGACGTACAATGTCCCCTTAATAATTGACGAAGAGTTAAAAATTTTATTTCATCCGCCAGTTTTGACCGTTCTATTAGTTTTATTTTTGCTAACTTTGGTGAAATTACTCTTTCTTATAGAAAAGATACTCAATTTTGATTCTTTCGGCATTTTTGGTGTTTTATATTTTTTTCCAAGATGGCGAATTGATCAATAGATATCGGACAGGTCTATATTTTTTAAGAATTTTGTTCCAAAGAAGCCAGTATTTTTAAAATTCCCTTCCGATTACTAGTAGAAGATATATTAAGCAGATAAGTTGAAAATGCGTGAAAGCGCGTCAAAAAGTGCATATAACTATATATCGGTCACCAAATCAATAGATTAAAGATGGCCGATGGTGATTCTACCAATATAAGTGTATTCTGTGGTTTTTGTAAAAAACCAGCTGTGAATAAAAAAGTTAAATGTTCAAATTGTTCAACAGTGTTCCATACAAGCTGTTTTACAAAAAAAACAAAAAAGTGTTGTGATAAACAAATTCTCTTTGAAGAAAATCAACAGGACAATTCAGTAGAGCAAGACTCTCAAAATGATTCGTCGATAGAAAAGTCAATTAACCCGGAAAACATAATGCTAAAAGAAGTGAACGGTGATCTAAGAGCCACTATTAAATTACTAATAGAAAGAATTAACAACTTAGAAATAGAAAATGCAAACCTGAGACAATCTCGAAGTAATGAAGAAGATATATATAACATACAGGAAAAGTTATTAGATAATGTAGCCAAAACAATAAATTTAAAATTTCAAGTCTATTTTACTTCATTAGAAGAAAAAATTAATAATTTAGATCTGAAAATAAACAATCTGAATATAAATACAAAAGACATAAAAAGTAATAAAGATAATGTGTCCACACAAAAACCACAAACAAATATAATCAAACAAAGCAGCAATCCAGTGACCCCCAAACAATTTCAATCAGCAAACAGAATGACTCCTAAACATGGCATCAAAAACAATTCATTTGAAAATATGGAAAAACACCAACAAAACATCATGAATGATATCATAAACTTAGAACCGCAAACTATAACACAGCAGAAACAAGAAATTAATATGCAGCAAAAAAATACTGACATGGATAATTGGCACTTAGTTCAAAGAAAGAAAAAATCTTACAGGAGAAACATAGGAGAAGCAGAAGAGAATAATGCAAAGTTTAAGGGAGTAAAGCCAAAAGTATGGATGTACCTTTATAAAATTACAGAAGACGTCACAGAAGAAGACATAAAGGAATACTTAAAATCTAGAATTAAAGACGATGATGAGGAATTTATCGTAAAAGATCTCAAAGAACCAGGATCGAGATTTAAAAGCTATATGGTCGCAGCAGATTTCAAATTTAAAACAGAATTTTACAAGCCCTCCTTTTGGCCACGTGGTGTTCGTTATAAAAGATTTGATTTTAATCTCCACCAACAAAAATATAACACTAGAAATATTATCAACAAGGACACCGAGAACGATAGACCGAATTCTTTTTTAGGGGTACCAGAGACAACATAGTTCCCAATAATTGCCATAAAGCATCGTCCATCCCAGTACATCTTAAAGGTATTCATTTAAATGTTCAAGGCGTCTCAAATAAAATCTCAAAATTAGAATTATTATCAAAAAATGAAAAACCTCATTTTCTCCTATTAACGGAACACTGGATGAACTCGGAACAGGCAGAAGTTACAGGTCTACCTGGATACACCCTCTACTCACATTACTGCAGATCTGCATCAATACATGGAGGTTCAGCAATCTATGGGCGCAATGATATGAAAAATATCAAACCAATCAATAACATCAGTCAGTTTTCTAGTGAATTTATTTGTGAATGCTCTGGTGTCAGTGTTAAATATAATTCTTCAAACATTGTTATTCTAGCTATATATCGGTCACCAAATTCAGAAGTAGACTTGTTCTTAAATTCATTAAATTCCATCATTTGCTTAGTATCAAAATCTCATAAGTACCTTATTATTGGAGGTGATTTTAATATAGACGCCTTGGGTGACTCGAACTCAAAACGCCTACTTTTTGATCTCTTTGATAACTTTAATTTAATCTCAACTTTACCATCAGAACCAACTAAAGACTTTAATAATAGTAAATCTGCATTAGATTATGTTATTTCAAATATTCCAAATGTTACCAGCATAAACCAAGACATAGATATATCAGATCATAAACTTCAAATGTTTACAACAAATATTCCAAATTTTACTCAGAGTGTCGAGAATAAGCCAGTGTATGTTTACAAAAGGAATTTTACACAACAAAATCTCTTGAACTTATATAACTTATTTTCTTCCACTGATTTAAGCCATCTGTATGCTGTTTGCGAGCCAAATCAAGCCTGGGATATTTTTTGGCAAAATCTATTATACTGCTTGGATAAAACCTGTCCACTAACTAAAGTAAAACTTATTCAGACCAACCTAAAAAACAACTGGATAGATGCAAATATTATAGAAGAAAGTAACATGCTAAAAAATTTATATTGGCTTTCAAAAAATAGTAATGATCCAAACATTAAAGAATTTTATAAACACAGCAAGATAGCTTATGCTGAAAAAATAAAAATGAAAAAAAAAGATTATTACCACAGCAAAATAAACGATTCTTCTAATGTCTCAAAAGAAATTTGGAATATTGTAAATACCAATACTGGCAGAATAAAAAAACCAGTTGAGGTTGGTTGTATAAATCTCAATGCAAAAGTTGTTTCTGATAAACTTGAAATTTCCAATTCCTTTTGCAAATATTACACTGAAATTATTGAAAAATTATTAAATGGCATTTTGGTGACCTCTCTGGGGATTGTACAGTTGGTGTAATGTGCAACTCTTCTCTGTTTTTCTATGATATTACACCAGAAGAAATATTAAATGTTTTAAACAACATGCAGAACAAAAAAAGCACGGGTTTCGATCATATTTCTATAAAAGCACTTAAATATATATCTCGACTCATTATATATCCTCTATGCTTCATTTTTAACTTATCCATTAAACTAGGAATATTTCCTGATAAACTGAAATATGCTTTAATAGTACCACTTCATAAGAAAGGTGATCCTGAACTTATCGAAAATTACAGGCCAATAGCATTATTATGCTGCTTCTCAAAACTATTCGAGAAAATTGTTCATAATAGGATTATGAGTTTTATCAACAGTTACAGACTTTTATCAGAACGACAACATGGATTCAGAGCTGAACACTCTACAAATACAGCTGCTTTTGAGTTTACAAACTTTATATATAATGCAATTGACAAAAAAGAGCTAGTTCTTGCTTTGTTCTTCGATCTAACTCGTGCTTTTGACTGTATTTTAACAAATTTTATGTCTAAAAAAATACAAGCATTGGGGATTAGAGGATCATTAAATGAGTGGATTATCTCATTCTTGTCGAACAGAAAAATCTCTGTAAAATTAGGTGATACTATATCCAATACATGCAACCTCAATCTTGGAGTTCCTCAAGGGAGCGTACTCTCTCCTTTGCTTTTCATATTATTTATCAATGACCTCGAATTTCACATTTCAAATGAATTACAACTATTTTTAACAATGTTTGCCGATGATACTACCATTTGTATTACTGCAGAATCTATTGAGATACTTGAAAATACAGCTAACAATTTACTGACTCGCTTTTATAACTGGTGTTCTTCAAACAAATTGGTTATCAATACTTCCAAAACTAAATATATAGTATTTCATAACAGAACTTCAGAACTGCAAAATATTACACTTCAGCTTAACAATGCTACAATAGAAAAGGTCACCAATACTAAATTCCTGGGACTCCACATAGATGAAAACCTGTCTTGGAGAATACACATTAACCATGTAATAGCCAAATTAATTCTGCTTACTATGTAATTCGCAATCTTAAATCTATAATGGATGTTGAATATCTCCTAAATATTTATTACTCTTTATCATACTCTCATATAAAATATCTAATCTTGTATTGGGGTCAATCAACAGACATAAATAGAGTTTTTGTTCAACAAAAAAGAATACTCAGACTTATTTACTCATATGCTCCACTGGAATCCTGCAGAACTCTGTTTAAAACAAACAATATTTTAACAGTTGCTTCCATCTTCATTTATGAAGCAAGTTTATTCGTAAAAAATCATTTAGAAATATTTCATCGACACAATAATATTCATAATCATGACACAAGATTCGCAAACAATATATATATTAATAATTTTAAATTGTCCTTCTACAAGAAGAGTGCACTTTACACTTGCAGTACAATTTATAATAAGCTGCCAAAATCAATAAAAGATATCAACAACCTAACTAAATTTAAAAAAAAATTACGTTATTTTCTCTGCACCCACTGTTTTTACTACCTAAAAGAATTTCATGAATTTACAGCATGAATAATATGTAATTTTACCCATCCTGTTAAAGTTTTTTTATTTATTTGATCTGTTCAAGTTTTTAATTTGTTGTTTTAAATGTTTCGTAATCTTATCCCATTTATGTGTTTTATTCAAACTTTTAAATATTAGATGTACATTATATTATTTAAGAATTTTATAATATCTATTTTGTATTTTGCTGATGACGTTTCATATCCTGTAAGGCTTACATGAAATAAAGTTATTATTATTATTATTATTATTATTATTATTATTATTATTATTATTATTATTATTATTATTATGCACAAGGACTTTTTGGGCACAAATATTTAGGTCATAATACATAAGAATCAACATAAAATTTCAGGTGGAATGTTGTCGCCGAAAAGAATCAGTTCAACTGCACTAACAGGCTAGAATTTTTTGTTGAGATCATTAGGTATCCATTTAATTTAAGTAGAGTAAGGACATCAGTAGTTGTTATTGTACATAAAAAAATAGGGCAAACATACCTAACTTCATTCATTAGATAATTTGGAATATTAATCCAATTCCAAATCTGATTTAGTCAGTTCTCTCTGTTCCGGTAACTAATTTCGAGCCTAATTTGATTTACGTGTTTGTACTTCTGCCTCGTTTATCATTTAATTTATGGATGGGGAATTCATTTCGCTTCACATATATCCTGATATACTGAATATATTTTCCGATAATAGAGGATAGTGCATATTACGATTGTGTGTATAGTTGGTAGGACAAGTAAAAATTTACATTTTGTTTTTAAGAAAATATCTCATATGAGGCCTTCTACGAAAATATTACCTAAAATAAGAGAGAGAGAAAGAGAAAGAAATGATAAAACCAACTGTTTTTTTTTGATAAAATGTTGAAGATAATATTTTCAACTTTCTCTATATTACCTTGTATGCAACAAAAAAAATTATTGATTTTCTTTGTATTGGGAGAAAAGCACTTAAAAAAAATGTAGGTAGTGTCTTTTCAAATTTCATTCTGTTTAGAGTTATCATTTTCGCAGTGTTATTGATATTTGGTATATTTCATATCCCACAGAGTTATAATTGCAACAACAAAAGGGAGCATTAAGAACCTCAATCTTTCTCGATCTACTTACCAGATTATGTAGATTGCCCTTTCTATTATGTTCTGGGTTGTTGTTATTATCAACAATAGGAAAAATAAACAAATGGAATGAATTGTGTAAAATGTTATAATAATTTCTAATATCTTTTCAGAAACAACTTATTTTTGAGACTCGCTAAGTATTGAATTTTCCACTGTAGGTTTCTTTCTATGCCTATTACTCCAGTCAAGTAAGGATTAAACCTCGGAATGAAAATCGGAAAGCTGAAAATTTGCATAGACCTTTGTTCTGACGTTCTAAGTTTGATTAGATGCATTTTTTCGTATGATTAACCGGTTTCGAGATATAGCGTGGTGAATGTGAAGCGCGCATCCGTTTATAGGATAACACCATGTAAACTGCGGAGCAAGACGCATAGTACACTTTACAATGTTAATTATATAGTAAAAATATTATTATTATTAATAAACTTAAAAAATAAATTATTTATAAATATTATTCCCGCGCTATATCTCGAAAACGGTTAATTATGCGAAAAAAATGCATATAACCAAACTTTTAGAGAATTTTATGCTCTACAAGTTTTATAATAACCTCTAATGATATGCGACGCATAAGAAGCGAGATATTTGCATTTCCTGACCTGTGACTTTCGATATCTTGAGTAGCGGGACACGAGATATTATGAGAATTTTCATTCCATCTTTAGAACGTTAAAACAAAGGTCTATGCAAATTTTCAGGTTTCCTACTTTCATTCGCCTTTGCTTTCGCCCCCAAAAGACACCCCCCCAAAAAAATGGTCTGTCCGGCGCACCATACCAATGTATCCCTATGTATTTTGAGCCTCTGAAACAGAATCAGAAGTCAGAATTGTTAGATTCGTTCGATTTTCACCCGTAATCCCAGAAAACGCCCCCAAACCAGAAAAAAGTGGTCTGGCCTGGGCCTGCGGACCAGACCAGTAGTGTATCCTTATCTATTTGGACCCGCTAAAACCGAATCCGAATAATTATCAGATTGGCTCGTTTTTCACCCCCGACTCTCAAAAAACACCCCCCCAAAAAATAGTCTGTCCGGCGGACCATACCAGTGTATCCCCATTTGGTAAGGATACACTGGTCTGAAAAACTGAAAAACGAGCCAATCTGATAATTCTGACTTCAGATTCGGTTTCAGCGGGTCCAAATACATAAGGATACACTGGTCTGGTCCGCAAGCCAGACCACTTTTTTTGTTTTCGGGGGTGTGTTTGGGTGAAAAACGAGCGAATCTAACAATTCTGACTTCGGATTCTGTTTTAGAGGGTCCAAATACATAAGGATGCACTGGTATGGTCCGCTGGACAGACCTTTTTTTTGGGGGGGGGTTGGAGTTAGGGGTAAAAAACCAGCCAATCTGACAATTCTGACAGTCCAAATACATAAGGATACACTGGTCTGGTCCGCAAGCCAGACCACTTTTTTTTGTGTGGCTATGTCATCAAACAAAAAAACTAAAATACTTGTAAAAAGAAATTTCTACGATGAATGATTTTAAATGTCGTGGAAACTGGTTCTATATAAATCCAAGCATGTATAAAAATAAAAAAATCCTAGTGGCATCAACTTTGATTTAAATTTGGTTGTAGCACACCGTGTAGGCTTTTAGAGAAAACTTAATAGAATGATACCAGACTATTGAAATCAATAAAAAAAAAATTATTTTCGTACGAGATTTTTTTTTTCCATTTTTGGTTTTCAATAGCCCTAGTACCATTCTATAAAGTTGTCTCTAAAAGCCCATCAAATTTTTTTTTGAATCGGATCAGGGATGTAGGAGAAATTGTTGGATTACGTTCACCGCCCACCTTGATCAAATCAAATAGATATATTATAAACCGGACAAAATTTTTGAGATATACTTAGTTGAAAAACACTTGCACGCAACACACGCTGAACTCAAATATCTAATAAAAAATGTCTGTGTATATGTATGTGTGTACGTGTGAGAACCGTTTCTTGTAAATACGATAATTTTTGTTAGACTTGAAAATTTGATTTCAAAGGAACAGATCTAAAATAGCAGAGTAGAACACTCCCTGTTGATAGTAGACCATATCCATCAAACAGAAGCGTGTAAACCGTCATGTTTTAAATACATTGTTTTATTATAATTTTAAAGCAACATGCTACTCAAGTTTTTGTTTAAGAACACAGAAATTCGAAGATAGTCAAGATATCGAAAGTATAATATACAGTGTGTCTCTCAGATTCGAACAAACTTTACGTATATTAAGTGATATATCAATTTCGCTTTAAAATATTCTTAAGGTATTTTTAATAAGACTATTACAAAACTAACGAAAGTGGCAATCGGGCGTTGCCGACTTCGAATACCCATTTGACCATTAAATATTAAAATATATTGGCTGTGTAATTAATCTCTGTAGCACCATGAAAAGTGATTTGTGCAGTATTCAGTCAAAATATTAATTAAATAGATATTTGCCACGCCCGAATGAAGGTTTTACTCATTTTAGTTCATATATACAGGGTGCGCCACTTAAAACTCCCCAGGCTTGTAACTTTCTTATTTTTTAAGCGACGACCGTGTTGGGCACATCAAATCGTAGATATTTTTAAGGCATTTAAACTGTGTACAGAGTGATTTAATTTTTTTTTTTTTAATTGGTAAGAAAGAAAACTTAATTTCCTTGAATATTTTTTTACCTCACCCTGTACATGAACTGCGTTAATGTTTTCTTATTTTTTATAAACTGTGACGTTAACAGTCACGACCAAATTTAAATGGTCCAAAGTGATCATTAAAAATTCGGCTACTCGGCAGCTCATATGTCGACAGCGGGTCGTAGGCAAGGCCTCTTATGTCAATTATAAAGTTTCAAAAGATAACTTGTGTATATTAAATGAACAGATGGAAATTTATTGTAAACTTCGGGCGCCAGCCAAGGTTAATTGGCAGAGGTAGGGAAAGAGCAGTCAAAACACAAACTTCAAATAAAAAGTATAATTAATAGAAATATATGGTAGTATAAACAGAAGTATCACGATGCAAGTGGAGGTTATCACAGATAATAATAGCAGAAAATATACTTATGTATATGGGTAAGTAATAATATAAATTATATAGAATATGATATAATTAGTATAAAAATTATTTGCAGAATATATCATCTAGCCATATGTCGATAGCTTTCAGGACCGCAAACAGCTGTTTTTGGTTTACATGCGATGACAAAATAAAAAAATAGGAAGTTATATCAGGATTAAGTATAAGAAACATAAAATGGCATAAGTATACACTAGATAAAGTAACGAATAGTAAACGATGACCAATATACAGGCAATTGCACAAATATATGATGGCTGACGCCTTTGTGTCGCTGAAGACTACTGGCTTCTTTCGAAAATAATGGCACTGCGATCTGGCAGGTTCAAAAAGAAGAAAAACACTCACCCGTCTGTGATGAAATAATAGCCAGCATTCCGCTTACCACATGCAGACCCTCTACGAGTGATTGCAATTCCAATAAAAAAATAGGCTCTGCACCCAAGGCAAGGAATTTTCATCAGGCCTCCGCCTAGCACCAGTTAATCATTAATTTGCTATGTATATATTTGGTTGGAAGTTTTAAAGGGCTCGTATGCCCAGTAGGCACAACATAAGATCTGATAGAGGCTGAAGGGTGGTATTTAAGGGCATACAAAGAACCTTAAAAGTATTACACCTATTACAACCACCAAGGTATGTATATTTATTTAAAATTTAAAATATTATTAAAAAAGAAACTACTGACCTTAGCTCTTATTAGGTTGATTTATTTTAATAGGGAATTTAAATTCACATCTGTTCAGCAACCAGCCAAATCAAAAATGTTTCCTCCTTTTTTGTCTTTTTGAAAGCAAAAAAGGGTGATTTTGCAAATCAGGCTGTCCATTGATACCAATATTAAAATCCCTAACTTAAATTTTGACATTTGCCAATCAAAATCAAAACAAATCTGAATAACATTTATGAATTTAATTTATTAAATATTTATTATACCTTATAATATCCAGGTAATCTATTAGTCCTTTATTTAATTAATTACTTGATAATGTGACTACAACATAACCTTGTATTTGTTATAGGCAGTAATGGAAACAATTGGGACCCAGAGATTTTATAAGGTGTCAGTGGAGATAACATTTAATTTAATGTAATGCATGGAGTTGCAAGAGGTAACCAGACGTAGTGGGCCTGACAAATGGTGAGGCAAGTGTGTTCGGAGGGCTACCGCTACTGTGCCGAGACCTGTATGCTGCATGTCAATGAAACTAAGCAACGATAATATTGTTCACCTGCTGTATCCTTATTGAAATATATCTGCATTCATACTATATTTTTAATTGCTAATTCTGAACTGTTACAAAACACACCTCAAATCCAGAGCCAAGGCTATGCGGAAGGGGGTTACACATTTGGAAAAACACAGACATACATCCACACCCTCCGGTGTTAACAATACCGGGGCTGGGGGTCGAACCCAGAGCGCGGTAGACAGTCGATCAGCATATTCTCCACTCAATACGCCTTAACCGATTGAGCTACCGCACCGGTTAAGGTTTTAATTAGCTTTAATTTATATTATTACGTCATATACAAAATTCCGTTTGGTTTTTGAGAAAGAAATTAAAAACATTCTTTCCGATTTCAAACTGATTTTTTTTAAATAACTTTGAAAATAATGTAAATAATAACGCTTTATTTGTAAAAGACATATTACAAATAATATTCAACGTAACAAAACAGCAACAAGAAAAAAAAGAAATAAATATTTTTAAAAGCAAACAGTAAAATGTACTAAATAGAAAATTCTAAAATTTTTATTTAAAAAAAAATTATTTTAATAACATAAATTTAAGCTAATTAAAACCTTTGTAACAAAAATTAACACAGTTCGTCCTCGGGGTGAGGTAAAAAAATATTCAAAGAAATTAAGTTTCCGTTCTTAACAATTTTTTCAACAAATTGTTTTTTAAATCACTCTATGCATGTTTAGTGCAAGGCTTTAAAAATGTCTACAATTTGATGTGCCCAACATGGTCATCGCTTCAAAAATAAAAAAGTGAGAAGTCTGGGGAGGTTTAAGTGGCGCACTCTGTATAGATTTAGAGTAAAACATTAATGAAATATTTTTAAAAATATCATTATTTTTTTACTTCCCTCGCTTGCCGAAGGGAAGTATTGTAATCGTGAAAAAATCACCCTCCGAGATTTCTCCGGATTTTCACGTTTTAGACTATGTATTTTAATTGCGTCAGTCAGTCTGTATGTCTGTTTTCGCTATATCTACAATATCATTTGACGAAGGAGAAAATATGTGGTAGGTTAGTTGACGCTATGGTCAATGAAGAACTGGAATATAATTCCAGTGAAATATACACAGAATGGACACCTAAAAACAAAGTTAAAAAATGTGACGGAAGACAGTAATATTTATCAGGTAGTTAACACAACCGCCAAGGAAGAAAAATATACATGGTGGTCACCGTAAAATAATAATGGAAAGCATATGACATAACTTTGAAATATGATAAATATATATAGCGATAAATATAATTGTTGAGGTACTTCAATTTATGAATGTTAAACATAGAATACTAGATAAAATAACTTTCAAAATAAAAAACAATTATGAATTAAATTTGTTAGAAATAGAGACATAAATCCAGAAATGTAAATGACTTTCTTATAGACACTCCTCAGTCAAACAGATAAGCCAAAACGTTATTTCATAAAGTTTTTATTATATTTAACCTACTTTCTAATAATATCAAACAATGTAATAATTATTGATTGAAGTTTAAAAAATTATAGTATAAAAAAACTAAAAAATATGCTTTTAGGAGTAGTGCACTAAGAAGTTAAAAATAATTATTAGCAAATTAAATTTAAAAGAGTGGAGCGCACTTATATAGCGGTCTAGGCATAATGAACAAAATGTAATGTAGTTACCTACTTATCTATAAGTGCGCCCCTAATAGAAGCGTGTTTTTATTTCTATTTTAACTATAATTTATTTTCTCTCTGTTGCGGAAAATTCGAGTTTATGGCGGAGTCACCGGTGATACGCCCATGAGGCGCCCCTGTCACTACCTCCCGCCTCCGTCATCATACATCAATGGCACCATATTATTTTATTGTCACCAGAATTGCATAACTTTGCAAAGTTTGAAATCGATATGACAGTTAGACGTGGGTGAAAAGTGAGTAAGTAGTAAGATTTGCTTACAATGTTACAGGCCAAGTTAATAGAAGCGTGTTAAAAACATGTTTTCGAAATAGAAAAATTAAAATATAATACTTTATTGAAAATCTCAGTTCAACTATACGTTATTAATATACTGGAGGCAAGAGATATTGTGGAGCGACCAGCAGAGTAAAGCGAGTTGTCGAAAAAGCAGCTAAAGCCGATACACGCGACCGACAAAGGCTACCGCTACTCTCCTCTCTCCTTAATTTTACTGTATGTATTTCCCCGAATATATGTAATGCTTTTTATATTAATAATAATTATTTATAGAATAATTAATAATTATTGTACCCTATGCTTAATATTATTGAATCTATTGTATCTTGTACTCGATATCTGTATATTTTTAATAGCTTATATGCTGGATAAAGAGATTATTATTATGAATGTACTCAGCTTACATCCCCACGTTTCGTAACCGAAAGATTATTACAAACCAATTATCAACAATATTAAACTCCGGGCATAATGTTTCGTCATCCAAATTTGAGACCAACACGCAACACGGTCAGCGGTGGGACCTAATTTATACACATGTAATCTGGTTAATGTGGGTTATTGAATTGCGGTGTGTAATAGAATTTGAATCGGGGTAACGCCGTATGATTAATCGCTCTTCAGTGTGTTAATCGACCTTGTTATGTTGTTATTATTAGATATGAGTGTTTGGTCTGGAGTTTTAGTCATATCTAGCTGTTAACCCCATTAGTTAATGGTTTTATTATCGTGTTATGGTGGTTGTTTACTTCTAACTGGTTTAATTATATTTTATAGTTGAGGACAGACGGTAGAGAAGTGTTCATTGAAAGAAAAATGGTAATTTGAGATCGTTTTCTGGAGGTTTATGCAGTGACTTTAATTAAAAACTTACTTTTCAACTTAATTTAATATTTTCTACAAACAATAGAATATTATTGCTCGATAATTGTCTCATTGTAGTTTTTCATTGAGCTACATCCAGTGTATAGTGGGCCAAACTCTCAAAAATTGGACAAAAGTCATATTTCGTCGGAATTACATTTAAAATTGGTGGTTAGGCATTTTTAAAGTAGTAGCATCGATCTGATGTCAAAAATAAAAAATGCAAACGACGAATTCAAAATAGCTGCCAATATTGCATATAGACATATATGTCTATGCAATGACGATTATCTCGAGAACTACAGAGAAGGTTTCTGAAATACATACATATGTATACAGGGTGATTTACCACGACATGCGGAGTAGGTTGTCCCTACCGAAAGGAGTTAAAAAAATGAAAAATTTTAAAAATGTGACCAAAAAAATTACCTTATTTTTTTGTAGAAATGCGCCGCCTATGACTTTAACTAATCTGACGTAACACGCGGTCCAACCATATCACTTCCCCTCCCCCTTTATTACACTTGAGACTGACAGCGAAACTGGAGAGGCTAGAAGTGATTTTTTGGTTTTAATCACACTACAAAAATAGCAAGAATTAAAATAATTACTTCCACATCCAGTGGAAGTATAGTAACGACAAAAATTTTTTTTAAAATTTTTATTGTTCAAATAGGCTTAGAATGTCATGAAACGTCGAGATTCCAAGTTAGAGCGAAAAAAAATTTTCTGTCTGTCTGTCGGTCTGTAACTTTTTTGAGATATTGACTTGAAATTTGGTACACATATGTACTTTAACGAGATCTAGAACTAGATTATATTTTCATCTCGTTCCGTCCAAGGGTTGGGGGGTAAATTGGGGTAAATTTGGAGTAAATAGGTAAATCAAGCAGGTAAGAGTTCATAAAATTGATATTTAGTATAGACAAGAGAAGCTAAGGTCTCAAAAAAAAATTTGGCATTGGCCACCCCCATTACCACCCCCACCCCATTATTAAAGGGGATGAAAAAAAAATGTGATTTAGTGTGTGTACAAGAACCAGAAACCTCAAAATATTTTTTTTACTTTATCCACCCCCCACTCCCACCCCCTGTCACCACCCCCACCCCACTACCGATATGGGGTATCGTTTTATGGGGTTTTGCGGTAGAGGATTTCAAATATTATATTATTAAAGTTTCATAAACAATTATTTCCAGATACAAAATTTTTTCGTTGCGTGACTTGGATAGAAAATCCGGATGTGGAAGTAGTGATTCCTTGGGCAGCGGTTTTTTTGTAGAATACAGCACAGTACAAAACGTAAAAGTAATGGAAAGTCAAAGAAAATGTTACATTAAATGCACGGTTCTAAGCTCCGAATGGCGTTTTGAACATCGATCTACGAATACAATTTAAAATTTAATTTTAATAGGCTCAACGTCTTTCGACACATTGACCCTATACCAGTGAACTCTACAATAACAAGTGGGGTATTTACTTAAACCCGTCGCTAACAAACAACACCAAACTCGGCCGTACTGTGTACCTGCCGCGGCGTTCGACCGAAAGCAAAAAATGCGGCACTTCGATTACGCGCCAGCTTAACTTTTTATGCTAATTAAGGAAATGTAAACATCTCCCATATATTCTTTCTGAACTAAATTCCTTACCCTATCGCTGAGCACAGACAAGTAACACTAGCGTATCTTTGCACGTTTTAATGCAACAATGATTACTAAATTACTTAGGATCATTTTAAAATTTTGCATGGACTTTCCCACATATAAGACCACATAACCGCCATTTTATTTTCCGCATGTCGTGGTAAATCACCTTGTATAGTGTGTCCCAGGATGGGTACTCTTGTAAACTTCTTATTTTTGATTTGCCGAGAAAAAGTCATTCTTTATAAAAAGTTTTGCTTGTCTTAGGAAGTCATAAACAGTTGTCAAATTTAAGATAAATTATACAGTGTATTCTAAAAATTATAGAATATGAAATCGATTTTAAGCAATCTACCTTTTTTTTGCATTTTTATTAAAAATTGTATTTAACCAAGATTTTTCAATTACGAATAAAAGCTTAAATGCGGAGTTTAGTTGCAAAATAATGAAATAACAATTTTCACAAAAAAATCTAAATTTCTCATAGACAGATGAGATTCAATCAAGTAACGCCATGGATTAACGTCAATGTCAGTGTAATAAATATTTATTCATATTTTGTATTTTCTATAATTACTGATAATTGAATTACGCTAACCCTGAAACAACTAATTTTCTTGGTCAAATGCTATGGCATCGGAAATGTTGCTTATAATATAAATACGCAATAGAAGTTTTGAACGAGAAGTATCCAGATGTTAAAGTGACTCGCAAAGCAGTACGTAAATTAATTTATAAATTTTATTCCACTGGAGATGTAAAAAATATTTAAAAAAAAACGAGAAACAATTGAATGAAGATGACGCTGCTACCCTTGTAGTTTTAGACTCTGTACAAGAACACCCAAGATGGAAAAGATCAATAAATTTAGTTGTTATTCGAAGGATTTTAGTCAGAAACAAATTTTATGCATTCAAACCTAAATGTATTCACAAACTTCAAGTTGGGGGATGAAGCTCGTCGTTTGGACTTTTGTTCAACTATGGGTGAAAAAATTTTAGCATGTAGATCAGTTCATCGAAACATTTTATTCACGGGCGAATCTACTTTTACGACTAATGGTGTAGTCTTTTCTCAAAATTGTAGGTACTGGGGTCAGGAAAATTCTAATTTCCGAATTGCCACTAATAGTGAAAAGTTAAAATAGGTAAATGTTTGGTGCGGCATAATGCATCACAGAATCGGTCCTTATTTTATGGATGGAAATTTGAATCAAAATATTTTTAGAAATTTCGAATAATTTTGTTTTGGGCGAACTGAGCAATGATAATTTAGAATTTAGAAGAAAAATAATCTTTCAGCAAGATGGATGCCCACCACATGCTACAGGGTGGACTAAATTAGATGGGATATGGGGTTTTCTCTAAAACTATGGCAGATTGACAAAAGCCAATATAGGTGTCCTGAGCTCGATATTCGCGATCGTCCATCTTTTTCGACTACCAAGCTACAGAGCGTTTTTTGGAAAATTGGTATTTTTCACTTCTTATAGTTTAAAACAATTTTGCCAAAAATAGGAAAACTAAACTACAATAAATCATCTATGCATATGTATCTAATATTTATTGAGAAGGCCATTGTAAAAAAAAGAACATCGAAATAATCGTAAATGTCAAAAACTAATTTGTGAGTTAATTGTGAGTGGCCATTGTTAAAAATGGTTCAATTTAGTAATGGTGAAAAATATGGTATGATTAAGTAAGATTTTCAAACTTGATTTTGTTTGACTCAACAATTGGCGCCAGACTTTGAAAATATCGCACCACACTTCTTGAAGTTGAACCGCACCGCACGCAGTACGCTCAGGCGCTGGTTTATCAATTTTTTGAATACGTTCTACCATTCCGATAGCTTTGAGAATTGGAGATGTTTTAATAGTGAAGTTGAATTGATTTTCTTCACCTGCAATTTTATTATTGATTCTTACGTATTTTGACCTGATTACGAAAAAAATATTTGTGCCCAAAAATTCCTAGTGCGTCAAAAGTTATATGCACTGAACAAAAAAAACGCCCTTTTCTGAAAATTAAAAAAAATGAACTCTATCCCCTAAAAGTATATGGGTCGCGTGCGCCGACGTCACAGATTTTGAGACCTTAGGAAAAACAAACAGCTGTCATTGAATTATCCGCGTATTGAATGTTTTTCTTTAAAGTGAATTTTACTGTGTTTGTGTCATTTAAAAGTTTAATGTTGGATTATTTAACATCTGCAGCTATTCTTATTACTTTTATATGCTCAATTTTGTTCGACAGGATGACGGTTAGTTCGTATTTTGCAGAATTGTCTCATGATGTAGAGGTTAGGTATACTGCTGTCATGGAATTAAATCCTTATATTTTGAGAAAAAAATGCTTTAGTGTAAATATTGATGTATTTCCAAATAGTACACATTGGGATACTGCGAATTACTTGGTTTTTGAGAGAAGTGTATAGAGAGCAGGATGAGTTCAAGGCATTTAAAAGTCTTAAAGCTGTTTATGGTTATGTGAAAGAAGTACTCTGCAAGAAATTTACAGAATAAAACCTTGTTGCAAAGGTAAGAATTGTTATCAATGATTTACCATTCTTTTCATATACACTTGCCTAATTAAATGTTGCTTTAGAAATAATTGCTAACATACAAATTCATTTTTCAGGTTAAGTCGTGGCATCATGAAAAAAAGCCATTGACCCCAGATTCAGATGGTTTCTTAGTACCTACTGTGAATGTGTTGCTAGTTTAGACAAAACATGTCCACTACTTGAGAGAGGAAGTATTTCCTTTTTAGCAGTAAACATGGCTATGATCAAGGTATTAACCGCCGTAAATTTTGTGAAAAAGGCACCATATAAATTAAGCAATGAAGACTGATGTGCTATAAACTATTTGAAGTATGTAGTAAGGCGTGCATAATTTCTTCTCGTCTATACAATCCATTGTAATTTCTATAAAAATTTTATTTTTCATATATTATGTAATGTCTCATAATTTTATGTAATTCGTTTATTCATTATCATTTTATTAAATATACTCTTTTTATTATGTTTTATTTATCACTTCTACTACTATATATTGTTAGCAGTAGATTGAAATTGTCAGTTACGTCGAACTTGTAACTGAAAGCAAAACAAAATATCTTTACTAAATAAGTTATTTATTGTCCAAGGTCCATTAGTACTTCTAAGAAGAATCGACAAGAAAGTTATAAGAGAGGTTAATATTGTAACAAAAAATAAATGATATTAATGTAGGTACCTAACATAACAATATATATACTTTATAGTAATATCTATCTAAGCAATAAGTAACATTTAACTCGTAGGGCTTTTATAGCTATACAATTCAACACTAACAAAGCCGAGTCAGACTTTGCTTATGTGTTCACTGACCGTAGACCACTTCAGAGTTTTAATTTTCAACTTTTTCAGTGTTCAACACTGAGTTTTTAAACACCACACGACATACTTTGAAAGGGCACATTGCATCATGCACTTGTTGACGGCCGCAGGTACTTTGAATTTCTTTTCTTAATTTATGCACCTACTTTATCAAATATCTTTATGAAGCCTGCTTCCTGGAGTGTACTTTATTTAAAACAATTTCTACCATTGCACTTTTCTCTCCTTTGGCACAGCTTTACACACCTTTCGCTCAACTAAAATTTAAAGAAGAAATAATTATTAAAAATACTGACAAACCAATATAAAATGTTAATTTTCTTTACCATGAATTGTTTATTGCTTATGTGAGCAGCAGTTATTATTATTATAAGCACTTTCAGTTTCACATATGGGTTTTAAATTGTATTCCTTTTTAAGAGAGGATGCCCAAACTGGATGTATCGTAATGGTCTTGTAATACGGCTGTTTTTCCTACAACATAAACACACGTTAAAAACCAAATTCATACATTAATATGCAACAACGTACCACTAAAAAAATCCTTGGAAGACTCTCGTAAAATCATTCATTTTAATTGTTTGAAATCAGTTGCAGTATTTTAACCTCTAACTTCTTCTGGTTGTAAATTGAGGTTATTTTATCAAAACTGGCATTGTTTTGGATTGTCACACTTCCACAATTAATAATAAACCAAAAACTTGTCATTTTGTATGTATAATATACATAGAAACAATAATATTACAAAAAGTTCAATCAGTTGCTATTTGACAGTTAAAGAATTTCTGTTTGTTTTTCCTAAGGTCTCAGATTGTGACGTCACGCGCACGCGACCCATAAAATGACGTACAATCGAAAAGAACAAAAAGTGACGTACAATGCCTCCTTGATAATTGACGAAGAATTAAATATTTTATTTCGTCCGCCGTCTTTGACCGTTCTATTTGACATACGGTGTCCCGGATTGGTGCATTACATTTGACCATAAATGAGTTTTATTTTTGCCAACGTTGGTGAAATTACTCCTTCTTATAGAAAAGATATTCAATTTTGATTCTTTCGGCCATTTTTGGTGTTTTCTATTTTTTTCCAAGATGGCGGGTTGACAAATACACATCAGACAGATCTATATTTTTTAAGAATTTTATTCCAAAGAAGCTAGTATTTTTAAAATTGCCATCCGATTACTAGTACAAGAGATATTAAGCAGGTAAGTTGAAAATGCGTGAAAACGCATCAAAAAGTTCATATAACTTTTGACGCACAAGGAATTTTTGGGCACAAATATTTTTTAGGTCATAATACATAAGAATCAGCAATAAAATTTCAGGTGGAATGTTGTCGCCGAAAAAAATTAAACTAAATCAATTCGACTGTACTATAAAGGGGCATCTAAACATTTATTTAAAAGGAAATGAGAGCATTAAATTTTCTACAAAATATGTCCTATACATTTTTTCGTTAAACTAAATAGTTTCGGTGCAGCAGCCGATTGAAGTCAAGCATTCTTGACAAAATTATGATTTTTTGTAATTTCTCAATTTAGTGAGACTTTTATCAAGGAGTATTTTTGTGTTGAGACAAAATTTGTTTTCATACCTGAAAATCCTCAACTCACAGTTGATTTTACTTGTCTGTTACGCATAGTTCAATGTTCAATACTCTTTTCTACCTTGAGGTAAAGTATATGGCGCGTTTTTTTTACGTGGTTGTCCCTTATGGGCCTAATCCACGACTAGCCTGCTTCTTGAGGCGTAGTCGAAGGTTCAGGTTCGTTGTAGTCTTCCAATACTTTCTTCGGAAATTGCTTCCGTTTCGCTGTCCACTGATTCTACGTATTGATTCTTCTCCAGTTTAACGAAAAAATGTATAGGACATATTTTGTAGAAAATGTAATTCTCTTTTATTTTCATAAGAACATTTTTTGCCGTATGAGGCACCCGAAGCGAGATATTTCAAAGAAACCGTTTTTGTGCGCCATTTTTTCTATATGGCGGCGCCAGCGGCTGAGATCACATTTTGCATTTTTTTCTTATTTCATTCAGGGCATCGAAATCTACAAATTGCCAAAGTTTCAAAACTCCCACACTTATTCGGACTAAACCATGTTTTAAGCTCTCACCGCTGTATTTTATCTTGAAAAAGACCGTAGATGAGATACTGATAAACCATCAATTCGGGGTTAACTAAAAGTATCAAGTTACAGATCGCAGCAAATGCAAATTCAAATTTTTGTTAAATTTAAACTTCTAAGACATTAAAATAGCACAAATTAAATGGTCTATTTTCCAGTTTTAAACATTGATAGTTTCAGTAATTTTTAGGTATACCTAGGCTAAATATCTAATAACCGTAAAAAAACAATCACGCTAATATATATATTTATAACTATAATAGTTGAATTAAACAGTTATAAACTGTGTTCATGGTCTTTAATACCTAAAATATCATACTAATAAAACAAATTAACGAAATTTTATTAAATCGTTTTGAATATAACTACTTATCTTAATTTATAGTGCACTATAATAGCGTTTCTCCAGGAGTAAATGACATCTTTTTATGAATATTTATTTTACTTTCTGAAAATGCGTAGGTACAAGGCATACACTGCATAAATTGAACAATTATAATTTTACAAATTCCCGATATATAAACTAATAACACAATCAGATACAGTGTGGCCCCAGATTGAGTTTGCGATAGGTGTAATATACAAAAAAAAAATTAGTACGGCTTTCATTTTCTGCAGTCTCGGTCTGCTTGACGTAAAATGGATTTTTACCTTTCAGTTAAAATGGGATCTAACTTGCGGAGTTAATCTAAGAAGAAAATAAAAGAAAATAAATCATTGTAGGTAAACTGGTCTTTCTGTCAATTTTACGGAAAAAGTTCTATTTGGATAAAATATTTTGCATTGAAAGTTAGAGCCATACCATTGCATTTGAACAAATAATCAATAATAATAATACCTCTTGAAGAAATTAGAAGTTACAAATAATTATGGTGGAATTATGTGGTAATTTAGGTGGGGTACTATTTGAATAGATTTTTAGTTGAATTCGTGAAATTGTTAATTGTGTTAAAAAATAAAAAGCTGTTTACTTTAACTAGGTAGTATTTTTTTTTGTTCAAATGCAATGAAAGTTGGCATAAGACTAACTTTCAGTGCCAAATATTTTATCTGAATGGATTTTTTCCGTAATATTGACAGAAAGAACAGTTTACCTACAATGATTTATTTTCTTATTAGATTAACTCCAGTTAGATCCTATTTTAACTGAAATTTGGTAAAAATCCATTTTACGTCAAGTAGACCGAGACTGCGGAAAATGAAAGCCGTACTAATTTTTTTTTTGGTATATTACACCTATTACAAACTCAATCCGGGGACACACTGTTGAACATATTTTATGAACTACAGAAGTTAGTTCCTGCTTCCGTTTTGAAATAAATATGTGGAATATCTGTCAAAAACTTCAGAAACTCATACCGACCATGTTACTAATCATAAAATAAATGTTGTTTTAACGTGTATTTACCAATAGTTAACTTTCAGATTCAGGTTTAGTCAACCAAAAAGATAACCAACGGTTGTTAATAGTGGCTGAAAAGGAGAGTTTTTTATCAACAGCAGAATATTATTAATAGATAGTTTTATTGTTCGGTCCAATTGTTGTCCGTATGCGAAATATAAATTATTTTATTATATTTTTCATTCTGGATATAAATGAATTAAAATATGTAAATCGATATTGGCGCAATTTTAAATGTATTAAAGATTTATACAAACGTGATAAAAAATGTATAGTAACACTACCAACGTACTGGAAATTAATAGGGTACGCCTTTATGTGTTTTTATCAGATTGTTTGTTTGAAAATTTGTAACTATATCATAATGTGACGTTAATAATTAACAAATAATAATTGAAATTAAAATTATTTGAATTTCTACGAGGAATTGTCCAGTTTCTCCGAGAATCTCCAATGCGCGTGACATCATACGACCTATTATTGTTTTGGGATATCAATCTTTACTAGTTGTTTTAATAAGCCTGAAAGAGGGTTAAGATTCTTTTTACTTATTTGAGATTATAAGCTGTTTCAAAAAATTTTAATACTAAATAGAACAGTAATTCATAATTTAGATACGTTTTCCAAAAATTACGATAGCAAGAAATTTCATAAAGGCACACAGTCATAATTTACCTATTGTTGATTTGTTTATGTTGCGCATACATTCAATTGATTGCTTTAACGCCGCTGAAATTCGAGGAATTAATGACTCAATCATAAGTAAAACTATTCAGATTACTAATTTCTTTAATAATTCAAACAATGCTGTTACTATTTGACATCTGCCTCTATAGTTCTCGCAACTATTTAATCATCTAGCTTATGTTATAATTCTGTTTGACTAGTTAAATAAAAAATGGTATATATTTGTAGAATAATTTATCAATATTTATTATATTGAATACTTGATGGCTTGGCTGTTTTGTGTACTTTAATTTAAGAAAAATCAAGTCGATAAATGAACTGGATTTGGAGATATGACGATGTAAAAATTAAAAGTACGATTTTTATAAACAATCAATTTCTGATGTTCTTTTTGAAATAAAAAAAATCCTGTACTACAAAAAAATATCGTAAATTACACAGGCACACACAAAAAAAAAAAAAATTATTTTCCAAAGGTGAAAAACATGGTGTGTCCTTATGTTTTTTGAGCCGCTGATTCCAAATATCACGTCAAAAATATACAGAATCGGAAAGTTTTGGTTTTGGTATTGCATAATTTCAACGACTTAACCGACCGCCCACAATAAAGGCGTCTACCAGTACTCTAGCAGAGGCAAAGAGTGACACGTCCCATAATGTACATCATTGCTTGCTTCGCTCTCGCTTTCTCTTATTACCATACCAAAACAAACACTTTTCGATTCTGTATGTTTCACTGGTCAATTTTTTCCAAATGGACATTTCATCCTTAAATTCGGTGTTAGATGGATGTTAAATCTAATAGAACGACAAGCGTTGAAATGAAACTCCTGAATCGTTTAAAATGGCTCTAGTCACATTCTCCCAACGTACTATCGTACCACAGAAATGATGGTGGTGTAGTTTTTCCCCCAAAAAAACTTGTTCTGATTTTTCCATATACGCTTGTGAGGGCTTGACAGATTGGGGTTATTACAGGGAATATTGATAAGTCGAGTATCTTTTGACCAGGAAACGCCAAAACAACCCCGAGGAATTGGAATCACCCTCTCCCTGAATGGCAAAAGATTCCGAAAATACTGTGAAAGGGCTGAAGAACGAGGGCAGTTTTCGAGGGCAAGTAACACGATAATTCCAATACTTTCCTCCACTTTTCTGGAACTACCTCTAAATGAAAAAAAGAACTACCCCTTGTTATGATTTGTCCATACTACGCTTGTGAGGGCTTGACAGATCGGTACACCTCCATCATTTCCGTGGTACGATAAAACGATGTGACTAGAGCCATTTTAAATGATTCAGAAGTTTCATTTCAACGCGTGTCGTTAAATTAGATTTAATAGCCTCTAATCCCGAATTTAGGGATGAAATGTCAATGTGCGAAAAATTTAACAGAGAAACATATATTTTTGATGTGGAATCGGCGGTTCAAAAAACATAAGAATAGGTGGCTTTCACCTTTGGAAAATAAATTTTATTATTATGTATGCGTATGTAATCATTTATTATCTAGAATTGTTCACCTAATAAAATCTATCAGGTCGATCTGGTTCTCTGCTTTTGAAGTCTATTTTGCTCCATTATGTTATGATGTTTATAAATATACTATAGTACGGGACGCGACACTCTTTCTTGAAAGATCTGCTTAAAATTAATTTCTAATTTTTTGTGTTATATTTAGGCTGCGTTTTTACAATATCGACACTTGCAGGCGCACCAGTGGGACAACGCCTGACAGGACTTTTTTGTGAATGGCCGGCAGCATAATTCATTTCAAGTAATAAACTATTACAAAACTATAACAAAAATTACAGCGGATTGGATTTTGCAGGGTGAGACGGAAATATTCGTTTATTTTCGATTTATTGTAAATATTTAAAAAACCAAACATAGTACAATCTTTAAAACTATTTTAGATACTTGCTCTTGTTCTAACGAATACAACTATATATTTTTTTTTAGTGTTAAGTTTCTGTTGTACTTAAATATCGTAGTTTCTCAATGAAAATAGTTCCTAATTTCATTGTTAAAGTATGGCTTTTAACTATGTACAAAATTTATGATAAAAACTATACATGGTTGTTTTCCTTAGAGCGATGGGAAGTACCTGAAACTATTTTAAAGATTATACCATTTATTATTTTTTAAATATTTATAATAAATCGAAAATAAACGCATATTTCCCTGTCACTCTGCAAAATCCCATCCTTAAACAGTTCAGTCAATTGACTTTGTTTTAATTACACATTTATGTTAATGGCAGGAGCACTTCAGTTACAATGAAGGTGGCAAGAAATCATTTTCCATCATACTGCAATGTCAATAAAGAATACAAAAAAATTTCAGCTTTAAACACGTATAGCATTGACACTTTTTTTAACATGATTAAAATATTGCTGCCAAGCGTTGGTCCGCTAACGAAGTGGCAGGAGTTTGTTTTGTGGATAAGTTACATTATTATGATCGAAAAAAAGATTTCAACAGATATA